>BSBK01003738.1:1340000-1965000 GCA_027943335.1 Chamaecyparis obtusa
ATATTTTGCCAAAAGAATGCATGTCAAAGAGGTCTACTAATGGTTTTTACAGGGCTGCCCTAAGCATAAATAACCAAATCCAATTTTTGTTTAATTTCTTTCTTTATTTGAGTGCAGCATATACTAGTTGTTTCATTTAGTAGGCACTTAATATATTGTTGTAGGAATCTTTTGGTGGTAGGAGAAGTATGTTCTTCACCCTTGTGGTGAACCAGAAAATTTTGACCCACTTTTAGTTTGAAAGCAAGAGGGTAATTGAACCTTTGATTGGTGTGTTTGGGAGAGATTCTTGAGCTAGGAGATTATGCTATTCACCCTTGAGGTGAACCGGAAATCTTGATACTCAAAAGTCAATCCACTCTTTGTTTAGCATTAGGATCCTTTAGCGGGCCTACTCTTGAGCAATCAAGAGGAATGCCCCAAGTGGGGACAAGCTAATACCAAGCTATTCCAACCTACTATATCAAGGACACAAAACCTTGGTAGACATAGTGCTTTCCTTCGCTTGATGTGAGTACTTGTGAGATTTTGACCATGAGGAAAGTATTGAGCAAGAATGCTTAAGGTACTCTTTGTAATACCCCAAAAATGGGCTATAAGTTCATTAATCTCTTACATCTTCAATTCAAATGAAATCGACATCAAAGTCCTAATCTAAGGCACATCTAAACATCATCGAATCATAATTGATTATCTTAAATTCTGCATCGGGGAATATTCCTAGTAATATTCCTAATCATCAAAATTATCTTTAATTTAATGATTATTTGGCAATAAATCACATTTATCCTAAAATTTGATTAATTGAATATTTTGCATATTTAATTAATTAGATTTAATTTTGCCACTTAATTATTTAATTGAAGTTAATTCTATCTATTATTAATTGTATTATTTAATTTTGACAATAAATCCAATATCCTATGAATAATTGATTAAATTCTTATTTAATTAATTAAAGCAAGTTGTCATTATTTAATAATATAGTTTTTAATAAAAGTTTGATAAAATAGTTAATTAACCCATAAATTAATTATTTTATTTCAAAAAGTAATTAAGTTGGAAATAAATCACTTTATTTATTAAATTAATTCATAAATAAAACATGCACAATCATAAAAGCAGACAACTATCAATTATCAATTAAAGCTAAACTCTATTTTGAGTTAAAACTTAGCTTTTGCATGTTTTTGTGAGTTAATTATCCTTTATTTAAAAATAACTAAAAAATCGACCTGAGTTATTTGAGTGATTTATGGCTTTTATTCATGCACCTCCAAAGCCTTGGATTTCTATTAAAAAAAGGCTCAGCTCTTCATAATTCATCTCTCAATCATCTCTCAAATTTGCATCCAAGCATCTCATAATTGTGCAAACTTATGCTGGAGAATTGCAATTGGAAGGATCAAAGCTTATTGCGAATCAACATTGTTGTGAGATCAATTTCAAATTCATAGCTTTCATATTATTGTTAGAATCTTCATTCTCATATCATATCATTTCTAGATTAGCATTGCATATCATTTAGCATAGATTCATATCATTGTTAGATCAATTTTCATATTAGCATAGATTTCATATCAGTTTTCATCATTATTATTGCATAGAAAATACCAAAAATATAGATTAATTGCATTCATATTTCATATCAGTTTGGTATTCAAATCCTTCATTTAGGTGTCGTTTAGGTCACTGATCTCGATAACAATATGAGAACATTAATCTCGCACCTATTAGAAGGCAGTAAATCGCTTGGTTAGATAGTTTTCAATTTTGCATGATTTCGATTATAGCTAACCTCTAATGTTTTACTGAAGTGTTGTGTCTACAGATCAGGTACAATTTTCACACACACACTCTTGAGGCTGTGAGGTCTGTTACTTGTCGCAAGGTAAGCAGTCCCTTTGGGGAGCAAGAGGGGTGCTATGAATGGAAGCCCTTACTAAGAACCATAAATAGAAGCTACCCAATTTTTTCCGCTTAGCTTCTTGGTGCAAGGATTGATCCAAGTGGAATAACCCGGATGACCCCAAGATTACTCACCATCTATGCTCCTTTAGTTGTGTCATTGACACCTCCATGACAAAGCCAACATCTATTGTGGGCAACCACTTTGTGTGAGGCAATGGAACATCAAGTGTGGGCCAAGTGTTTAAGTATTGAGCCTTTGTCCTTCTAGGCTAGTAAGTGCTTGAAGTGTTCTCGCTGTGATCTACCTGTGCAAATGTTCTTGAACATACAAACATTGCAGTAGTGCTCATAGAAGTTTTCATTTTAATATCCCAATTACTTGTGTTGGCAAGGTTGCTTTTTCTCTTGCACAAGTGTTTGATGACATGTTTGATCACCTACTATTTGCAAACTTGTCTACTTCCTGATATTATTGTGCTTGAAACCAAAAAATTGTACTTGCAACCTACAACATTGACCAAATTGCTTTCAAAACTGAATTTTTCACATTCACTGGTCAAGAGTCATACAATACTGAAACATCATCGCATACCTTCAACCAAGAATCTTGAGTTATTTTGCTGTCCTACTGCTGTTGCAATTTGAAGTTGCTAAACTTGCATTTTAACCTACTGTAGACTGTCTTTTTCTATTCTTATCTGAAGCTGATTTGTTACCTACATGCTTAGGATTGTTCTAGACTGAAACAAATGAGCTAAAACTATTGGATTTGAGCCTATCAAATGTCACTTTTGATCACTTGTCAAAACATGGTTACCTATCTAGCTACTTGCTAATCAAGCTTCTTGCTCACATCTAGGCTTGTGTCAATTGACTGCTATAAGTTCTTAAGCACTTTGACTAGCCATCTCTATTATTCTATCTCAACAAGTGATCATCATTGGCTTTTTCTTATCTCAACATCTAAGAAACTTTGTCTCATTTTATTGGTTGAACAACTTTCTTTTTCATGCCGGTTACAACTCAGTCTCAATTTGAACAAGGGATTCACCCTCTGTTCAATTATACACAGTTACCTTCTCCTACTAGATGCTCACAAGCACCTGTTAGCAATGCTAGTTCTAGTTCTGAGGATTCTAAGGCCACCCCTTGGTACAAAGGAGGTTTCCTCTTTTCCGCATTTAAAACCCCCAAAAACACAAACAGTGTCTCACTTACCATGAGTGAACAAGAGAAATATCATTGTATGCAAGACCACTTTGCGCAAAGAGATAACCAAGCACTCTTGGATAAAGAGTATAGTAAAAACTTAATGGAAGCTACTAGGTGCATGTCTTCAAAAGGGATGTCCCATGAACAACCTGAGACTAGTGGCTATGAAAATAGACCTTTCTTTGGCAACAGTGGCAACAATGGTAACAACACGCCACCCAGATCTCCTCCAAGAGAAACTTTTGCTGCTCCTTCACCTCCTAGACCTCCTCCCTCTCAACATGAGGAAGAAGCCAATGATGAGGTTTCTAGTGAAGAACTTATGAGATTTGAACAAGATGAAGCCTCCCAATGCATGATGCTTAAACTTTTAGAGTGAAATGGAGATCAATACTTTCAATACATGACTTCTAGGGGATACAAGCTCCCTCCTGGCTATGATGTATGCCAGATCATTCAAGAAAGAATACCAATTGAATTGGAAATCCTTAGAGATGAGTTCCAATGAACAAATCAACATCTTGCTCAACTTGCAATAGAAAAGGAACCTCCAAAGGTTTCTTTCATAGAATCTATTTGTGCTCTTCCTTTTGATAGAAGTCTATAGATGGTCCCGTTTCCTAGGGATATTGAGGATCCCAAATATGACAAGTATGATGGAAATGGTGATCCCCATGACCATGTGCATCACTTTTATGCTCTTAGCATGGACTTCATTCATGAAGACACATTTCTTCTATGACTGTTCCCTAGAAGTTTAAGAGGACAAGCTCTTGAATAGTTTGCAAAGTTGACACCACCTCTTAAAAGTTTTGATGAGTTGGTTAGGCACTTCACCCAGCATTATTCATACAACATCCAATAGCCTATCACTATGATAGATTTTAATACCCTAAAGCAAAATCAAGGTGAGCCATTTGCCACTTACTTACAATGTTGGAGGTCATTGTATTCTCGATATCCTCGATAGCTAGATGAACAAGAAAAGATTGACATTTTTGTCAACACTCTTGTGCTAGAACTATATTATGATTTAAGGAAGCAACTTTTCTCCTCTTTCAATGACATAGTTAAAAGTGCATATAGGATTGAAGATGTGGCCATAAGAAAGGGGGATATTGTTATTAATAAATATACTAGAGGCAATAGCAAAGACAAGAGCAAGTCTTGGAATAGAAACAAGTATGTTGTTAATGATGAGGTTGTAGATGTCCCAAAAGCTAAAGAACCTACTTTCAACCTCTCTAATGCTATCTATGCAGAAAAACAACAAGAAGCTACCAACACTCAAAATGCTCCTAAACCTCAATATGCTGATAAGCCAAAGAAGCAATTTTGATGATGGGTCTATACCCCATTGGCTGAACCATATGATGTGATTCTTAAGACTTTGGTTGCCAATAATTATCTTATGCTTCTTGAGAAAACTCATCCCTATGATCCACCAGTTAAGCCAGATTGGTGGAGAGAGGATTATTATTGCCACTATCATAGAAACAAGGGACACAAGACTGACAATTGTTTCACGCTTAAAGATATTATACAAGATCTCATTGATGGATGCACAATTCTCACAGATGGCTTAGTTAAAAATTCTAATCACTAGGCTTTCAAAGATCCTCTACCTAAGTATGACAAGGGGGAGTCATCTCAACCAAATAAGAAGAATCATGATGCTAAGATCAACTACACATATACTTTTGATTTGCCTGTGATCAACATGGTAGAGCCTGTTGAGAGTGTTCTTATGATGTGACCTCAAGATGATAATAAAGTCAGTCAGGGTATGCCAAAGTTGGTCTTGCAAACATGTGGTAGTTCATCTTCCCAAAGTGAGGCATTGAATGTTGTTACTAGAGGGCAAGCTAAACTAGTCCATAAAACTACGCCTGATCCCAAGGCAACCTCATCTTTCAAACCAGTAGCTCCTCCAACTTTGTCTAGCTATGATCTTGTCCATCAGTTGCAATAGACACCAGCACAAATATCTATTTTTGAGTTGCTTGAGCTATCCCCTTCGCACAAGGAGATCCTTGAAAAGACTCTACATATAGCTAATGTCCTTAATGACATTGACCCAGATAGGTTCCAAGCTATGGTTAACCACATCTCATCACCTCACTATCTCTCCTTCTTTGAAGCAAATGACACATCTCTTAACCACCCTCACAACCTTTCCTTACACATTGAAGTTATGTTCTACCACACCTGAGTCTGTCGAGTCCACCGAGTCTTGATAGACAATGGTGCTGGGTTAAATATTATTTCTTTCAATGTCATATAACAATTGGGTTTGTCAGAATTTGCTGTCAATCTTAAGCAAAAAATCACTATAAAAGCATATAATGAAGTTGAAAGATCTTCCAAAGGTCTTGTCACGCTACCTATTTGAGTGGGCCCTGTCATGAAAGATATTATGTTCCAAGTATTGGACATCCCACTTTCTTATAACATTCTTTTGGGTCATCCTTGGATCCATGACATGCAAGCTGTTCCTTCTACATACCATCAGTGCGTCAAATTCCCTCATAACAAAGCTAAAATTGTTATTCTAGGGGATCATTCTATTGCTATTAATGCTCTTGATGTTGCTGAAACATTTGTTCCTCATAATAAACCTTCTAACGATCCTACTACATCCCTGGTTGCTGCTGAGAAAACATTTAAGATGATGAGCCTTGGTATGGGTGAATACACATTGGATTCCCTTGCTGCTATGCCTACTTCTCCTAGATCATATGGGAGACCTTCTAATAAGACAAAGCCTTCTACTTCAGCCATGATAATTTTTGGTAATTTTCTTCAAGCATCTGTACCTTTAGAGGTAGAAAGAGAAGAACAAGCTATTAAGGAATGGATCTATAGAGACGAAGAAGACAATACCACTATTACTACTGCTATTTCTCCTAAGCGCTATGGTAAAGGCTATAAATTTTTGTAGAAAATGGGCTATCAAGGTCAAGGACCTATAAATGATAATGGACATGCCCTAGTCGAGCCTTTGAGTCATACTAATGGTCGACCCTCTAAGATCACAATAGGTCTAGGATATTGTGTCAATGATGACCTCCCTACATGTTCTAGAAATGCTCCCATGATTAGTGATTTAGACACAGATACAAATGAGTTACCATTGCACACTATGGCTCAAATGGGAGACAATCTTCCTTCTACTTCACTCCTTTGGGGAGAAGAACACATACCTATTGAGGACACAACTCAAGCCACTACACCTAGAAGCTGACAACATAGGAATATTTTGTGGTTAATGAAAAGAGGAGATCTCACAAATAATGATGCTAAAGCCTCTACTTCTAAAGGTCCTAAACCTTCTTGGTGCAAGCATCCTAGTAGAAGCATAACAACAGATTCAAATGAATATGAATGGGATACTCTCTCCGATAGATCTTCCATAGTGGATATGGAAGTGGATGTGGTTCATACTTATGGTGACCAACTCGACGTAGTTGATGAGTCTTGCGTAGGGTCTAATGAGTTTAATCCATGTATTGCTTCAGTGGACCACGCTGGTCCTTCTATGACAAGTCTAGATCTTAACACTTTCAGAGCTTACCCTATAGGCTTAACCTCTCTTGTCACCAGAGATGACATCCCTTGCATAAATGCTATTAAACCAATCAGATCTCATAGCTTGGTCCACCCAGGATCAACATGACATTGAACCTGTTACTTCTTCCACCAGTGAACCAGCAACAAACAAGACTGAATCAGAAATCATGTATCTCAATCATCAAATCAAAATAAAAGAGCAATGGTCAGATGGTAAAAACCACATTGTGGCGGTATCCGAACCTAAAAAAAGTAAAAATAAAGACCTGCTAAAAAATGATGATTATCAAATAAAAGATGACAAGTTGATTCTCTACAAAAAAATGGTGAACTGTTCAAGAACTATTTCACCTCTGTCATATTTCAGCACATTCCTAGAGCTCTAATCAAAGCTGCTAATGCCTTGGTTACTTTGGCATCCACTTTACAATTGAAAAGGCATAAATCCCACTTCCAGTTCTTGGTGGAAGAATTACGCTATCTTGCTGAATCATCCCACTATGCCACCATCTTTTCCCATTTCACAAATAAAGTTATCTCTGAAAATCTATCACGCCATGAGAAGCACCACCTCCCCCATAATGCCTTACACTTTACCCTCATCTCTAGTGACTTGTATAGGAAGAGTCTAGATGGAACTCTCCTTAAGTGTCTTGAAATAGATGAGCCAGAAAAAGTGCTAGCTAAAGTCCATGATGGCATATGTGGATCACTCTCTAACGATCTTGCGCTAACTCAAAAATTGCTTAAGGCTAGTTGCTATTGGCTGAACTGGTTGGGGCCTTCTATCATCACAACAATAGAATTTGGATTTGTGGCCTATCAGTTATCTACATCAGAGGAAGTAGAGCTTACCAAGCCTATCAATGTTCTACAATTGCAGAAGTTCTATGCCTAAGGTTCTTGAGCTCTTTGTACATATTTATTGATCCTGAAAAAATTCTAAAAAAATTCATATATGATGTTGAAAAATCCTAAAAAGTATAAAATGTCATGAAAAAATGAGCATCCTAGTGAAAACCTAGCAATAGGTGCTTTGATGTCTCACCAAAAAAATAAAAAAATTCAAAAAATTAAAAAAAAAATAGAAAAAGTTCCTTGGTGAAAACCTGGAAACAGGCGCCTTGGTAGCAAAAATAATTTTTTTTTAAAAAAAAAGTCCTGAAAAAATCTATCAAGTGGTGAAAAATGGAAATAGGCACTGCTTGAGATCCTTGCACCTATGTCTATCAGTCTTGCATGGCGCTCCTCGGCTCCACTTTCCACTTTGCCTCTCCTAGCCTGGAATTGACTCTTGTCTTAGTCTAGGGGGCATATGTTGTTCTAGCTTATCTTGGGTCTCTTTGTGTGTTCAAATTTCTTAGGCACCTTGCAAATGGTGTTTTTCAACACCACCCCAATTGTGTTTTTCAACACTACCCTAGGGTTGAGTGTTTCTTAACAATTATCAGATATCCTATCCGCAGTCTCGAATGATGCAATATTTCTCACTAGCAGATGCAATACACAAAGTTTGACTCTATGACCTACACACATGAACTTAAACACTTGACTTGTTAAAATTTTCTTTATTTCTTTGTGTGTTGTCTATGATGATTTCTTTGCTGAGTGTTCTCTCCCTAATAGTTTTTGATGATGCGGAGCTAGAAGATTGGGGCATAAGGACCTGTTTTATTTTCTTTCTGCTTGTGGGTATATTTTGTTGATCCTAACTGTCATTAGCATTTATGCTTGTTCCACTTGACATTGGGGTCTACAAGGTATTATCCTTGACTATTTTTTTTTTCAAGTGCATGCTTATAGTCATCTTGACTTTCTTGTGTCTTGATGCAAGCATAATCCTACCATATTAAACTTAGGGAATCTCACTACACTAGTCATCTTGACCTACATGTCTTTGATGCCTAGGTGAGATTTCTACATTCCTATCTGATATAGATCATATTCAGATTCATATAGTCATACTAGTGTGTATTGTATGATCTTACAATGCTACCAACAATGCTTGATGATGATTATTAGAGTCTAATGGCTTTGTAACCTTGCAAGTAAACCACTTTTCATAGTAGCTTGCATTCTTAAGTTCATGATAGTTAGTTTTGCATCTTGCATATGGAGAGAGCTCTCCTTTCATCTTTCATGGACTTGTTAGTCAAACTGCGTTCACCTTTCACTTCTTCTCGATCATGTCTTTCACTTCTTATCTTTCATATCACATCATTTTCTCTTCATTTTGGGATCAAAACTAAAATCCGAGTTCACCTTGATCGTCCAAATCACATTTCCCCTTCTTCTGTGTAGTTGGTTGACCATTTGAGGCCTGATCCTTTGATCTTTATTGGGGCATCTTCACCTCTTCATCTCCATCTCTCTCACCCTTCTAGTCTTTCATTCATTTCATTCATCTCTCTCTAAGGTCTTGACTGGGGCATATCTTCACTGCTTGATGGTTATTCTCTTATCTTTCATCTTCGATTATGATTTCTAATGATTTGGTTATGTTGTTCTTGCTTTTGCCTTCCCTCTACCTAATTTCACTTTCGATCCTGAGGGGGCAGACGCATCATATCCTATTAGCTATTCTCCAGAGCATATGCTTGACCATTCCATTTGCTCTGATCGATCTATCTTTGTGCTTGACATGTTAGTTCTCATCTTGAGTTTTGATACTATCCATCTCTTTCCTAAGTGTTCAGTACTGTCGCTACCAAGCTAACCATGCAGGATTTGCTATCTCTCTGCACTTCATTCTTTGGAGTCAGATCTCTATCTACTTGCCTTTTTGGCTGATCTATTCTTTGATGTAATGTGTTCCCAGATCGATCACACATTAGTCAAAGAGGGGCAAATGTAATCATCTAAAAATGGTCATCTAGACTATTAGCCCCTTGCTAGCATTATTTGCTAAAATTATCAATTGCTTATTCTTGATCAAATCCTAGTTCTATCATTTATTTGATTATTTTCTATGGGCTAACCATCTTATCCTAAAATCTTTATTTATTTAAAAGGAATTTCCTCCCCTTTTAATAAATAAAAAGCCCCTCACTTTTCCTCTTATCCTAAGTTGCACAAATAAAGCATTATTCCTATTTTACAAAAAGGGAAAAAACACTTTTTGTCTCATATGGGCACAAAAGTCAACTCTTATTTTCTCATTGGAAGGATCTTGTGCACATGGATTGATCTTCTTTGATGCTCCATCATTGATTAAATCTTTTGCCTCTTAATCTCCATGGTCCATTCCTTCTCATTTCTTATAAAAGGAGAGCTCTCTTCTTCATTCTAGATCCCCAACTTTTTATGCTAATGTTATGCTGCAGGTTTTCTAGGTCACTTTGGAACTTTTGAAGATTTGGAGCATTCTTGGCTTTTTCATCTACATGCTATCATAGTTTCATTTCTTGCATTGTCATGACATTCATAGCTTCATATTAGCTTAGTTTCCTTTATGCTTTAGATTACTTCATCTAGCTTAACTAGGAGGCTTTGTAATACTTCTATCTTTCATGTTTATAGCTTAGCTTGCATTTCCATTTCTAGCATAGTTGCATTGCATTTGCATTTCCATTTGATTCTTGGGGATATTGGCATTCTTTCCCTTGTCTTCATTTGAATCTCCCATTGCATGGTTTACTAGCAAGGTTATTGGCTTAATAGCTCTAGCTGAGAGCATTCTTAACACCCTTGCACTCCATGCCTAGGGAGCTCTAAATCGATTTCTCAAGGTTTCCAATCCATGGATTCTCTTGGAAGCAATGACTTAGAGAAGTGCACATCTTAGTGTGTACAGTTAGGAGCTTATTGAAACATTATATTACATAGTCCTTGTTAGAGGAAAAACCCTGTTAGGAGTCAAGAAGAAAGGGAGGGCTCAATTTCTAAAGAAGGTTAAATCTACCTGCAAAACTCATTGTTCGCAACACAAGTGTATATGAAGAAATACACAATCTTTTGAACTATTTGGAAAGGACCATCTTTGCTTGATCAGTTCCAATGAAGTCCACTAGTAAACCTCTTCTCTACATACAGAAGACACAAGTTCACAACATTCACAACTTCCTTATATCACCTTTTTCCATCCATATCTTTTCCAAGGAAAAGACCTTTTATTTATACCTTATTACAATTCTCATGATTAGGCCGACCCATAAGCCTTTCCTAATTATAAATAATTACATAAACCCTTGCTAAGATACACACAGGATCTAAAACAAGTATACAATGATTACATTACAATATTTAAGGACCGACATCCTTAATTTATGTTTGCTAAGCAAAAAACATGCTACATCTCCTAAGTCGGCTTACAAATAGGTCTTCTCCATAATACACACCACAACTAACATCACCAAGCATTGCATACCTTGTGCTAACCAATGATCATCCTCCAGTACCTTTTCTATCATCCTTCAAGCTCACATACCTTGAATCCATATCATCTGGAAGATATACCCAAAACACAGAGACTAACTCTGTCATTTATCACTATCACAGTCGAGTGACGAGTCTTCACCAAAACATCTGTAACTCATCCAATATGAAACATTACATAATGAAATCTGGATATAAGATCAAAACACCTTCCTGAACTCTCATCTAACTTCATAGCATCTGAAACATCCATATAGTATCCATACATTATGATAACCAAGTTGTTCTCCTCACATAAACATATGTTGATATTAGTGACAAAACACAAATGATAACAGTATGAGTTCCCATTCAGTAACATAGTGATTAAACATATAAAATGTCTCAATCATCTTCCCATGCATTAGCAATATCCAACATAACCTTCAAAATTAGATTGTAAAGCTAACCAAATTTCATGAGATGTCCTTAGAATTTCTACCTGACTGTATTCATTCTTTGGAAGAGCTGACAAAAGTGCTTCTTTGGTAAGTATGTTACACATGAATAGATCTATTTCCTTATCAATGCAATCTTCAAGTTTATCTTCTTCAATGATAGTCATGTCATTCTTTGTAATCAACCAATACCCTGGTCCTAAAAATAGAAGATGTGTCTTTATCTTTTCTTTCCAGCTGTCATAGTTAACTCCATCAAACTTAGGGCCTTCTTTCCTGAAATGACTCACCATAGATCTACTTAAGTTGTTAAACTTTTATTTCAAGGACTTGCCACTCTGATACCAATTGTTAGAAATTAAATTCCACCAAGATAACTGAGAGGGGGGGGGGGGTGAATTAGTTATCAGATAAAAATAACTTATAATACTATTATCAGATTTTAACCATGTAACTAAGATAAACAACAACCATAGAAATATAAACATACACAATAACACAAGATATGTTGACTAGGGAACCTCTTTATCAGAGAGTAAATCTCGGTGGGGATGGTACCCACAAAAGGTGTACTAATATATAAATTCCTTGTGAGAGGATGGATTTTGCTAAGAGTCTATGAAATACATTCAGTACATATTAGTCCCTGTTAGGAGACTTTGAATCCCTGTTAAAAGATTCTAACCTGGTTAAGAGTTATGGAAGGCAAAAGGACCCACTATCTAAACAACTTCAAGGGAAAGATTACCAAACTCACTGTCCAATTGATCTCTGTATTATCCAAATAAAATAATACTAATAATTACTAATCTCAGCAACTCCTTTGTCTGTGCCAAAATCATACCAACTACTTTACCGGATCTGCTTAATTCACATATCCTCATACAATATCATCATATATGTTAGAGTAAAGTATTAATTATGTTAATTAATCTTTACTCCCTTCTTAAGATGTCAACTCTTTTTCTTTAGTTGTTAATATTTAAACACACATGCACTAGTTGTTTTAAACTCATGCACTAGTTGTTTTAAATATAAACTTGCATGCATTAGTCATGTAATAATTAAACTAATTATTACATGCACTAGGGTTTGCTTTTCAAAGCTTTCGATCTCTTTTATAAGGTTGATCCATTGTATATTTTATTCATTCATTATTTGAGGATATTTTCTTCATATTTTTAGTCAAACCCTTACCCTCTTCTTGTCTCTACTTGTAATAGGTTTTCGTATGTAGGTGATCTTTGGGTTTTTTGGATTTATATTTCTCTAATCCTACATGGTATCAAAGCCTAATTTTCTACAACTTGTTTGCATTTGAAGGATTCAAAGATTAGAAATTCATTTGTTTTAGATTAGGGTTTTTTTTGTTTTTTTTATTAAAATTAGGGGTTCCCTAATTTTGGTGCACTTTGAACTCAAACGGACCTCACCGTTGAGCTCACAGCGCCCCAAAACCCCTATTTCAATATAAATCATGTCAAATTTGGACAACGTTGTAGGGAGAGGCAAAAAAAATTGCCCTAGGGCCGTACAGTTGTGCATGCACCCCGAGGTAGCCTTCCGTATATTTTTAAAAGCAGCATATTCAAAAAAATTCAAAAAAACATGCGCAGATAGCGCACCATTCACACGCTGCCTGTGCTCCACTCACTCACCACCACAACCAGAGCGCCCACTAGTGCGTCGCTTCTATCCCGTGTGCCACTAGAGCACCGCCATCACACCATTGGGTAGCTTCCCAATCACCACCAGGGAGGACTTAATTGCCAATGGTAAGTGCTAACCGCTAGTTGCAAGCGGCTGACTACCAGTGACAAAGCCCCATGTGACCCGGGGCTAGCACTTTGACCTAATTTTTTGGGGGTTTTTATTTCTCTTCTAAAGAGTGTTTCACTAAAATTAGCGTTCTGGGAGCTCCAAACATCTTTTTTTTGACAAACAAGATATCATCAAAAAGCTAGTTCTGAGCTCGACACTCTCATGCATGTTAATCTAGTTTTTCCTATCATATAGCTTGTTGTTTCTACTTTCAAAGAAAAATTATCTTTTTTGCATTCTGGGGGGGCTAATTTGCTCAAATTAGCTCCATTTTTTTAATCTAAAAGAAGTGTCAGAAAGCTCTTCTCAAGCACTATTTAGGTTTATGTCTATTTTCATTAGAATTTTTTCAAGCTACACAAGATTCAGATCTGAAGCTTTTTTTTTCTTCTCTTGATAAAGCATATCATTCTAGGCTT
Source organism: Chamaecyparis obtusa (assembly GCA_027943335.1). Taxonomy (NCBI): domain Eukaryota; kingdom Viridiplantae; phylum Streptophyta; class Pinopsida; order Cupressales; family Cupressaceae; genus Chamaecyparis; species Chamaecyparis obtusa. The sequence continues at coordinate 1,353,745 of BSBK01003738.1, forward strand.
AGGGGTTTGATATTTAGATTATGGGGGGTGTTATTTTCTTGTTTCTATTAGTTAAACCAGATATTTATCAAAACAAAAACCTTGCTAAACAATATGGCTCAGACCTCTTCTTGTCTAGAAATTTTGACCCCACATAATTATCACACATGGAAAACCCTAATGACATGACTTCTCTGTTCAAAAGGGCTTTGGTCTTGTCTAGATGCAGTGCAGCCAGTATTATAGAGGCCCTTTGAGATCATGCAACATCGAAACAAGATGGATGAGGCTATGGGGTTGATTTCTTTACAGGTATCAGACAACTTGTAGTTTCATCTTGATGGGTGTAATACCCTTCTATAGATATGGGCTAAATTTGAGACATTATTGGGTACCATCAATGAGTTCAGAGCACTTTAGATTGAGGCAGAGCTTACCTCTCTTGTACCTCATTGTTTTCCCTATATTGAGGAATTTTTGATGAAGTTCAAATAGCAGAGATCTTTGTTACATAGATGTGGAAAGAAAAATATGGATAAAGAGTGCATTTATCTGATTCTGTCTAAGCTTCGGGAAAAATTTCAGATTTTCTCTTCTACCTTTCATTCTACTATGGATGCTTTGGGACCTAGATTCACCATTCCCACTTTTGAGGCTTTCTATGATTGCTTGACTAGAGAGCAGGCCAAACTTACTTAGTTGGACTCTCTAATAGGATCAAATAACCAAGCATTAGTTTCCCAACCATCCAAGGGAAAGTAAAAGTAGAAGCCCAAGCCCAAAATAGATTCAGTTGGCAGTGAGAATCCCTCCAAGCCACCTCCAAAATTAGATCCAAAGAAATCTACTCTGAAAGGAAAAACTTCTAAGTCGGATGAGTCTTCCTCCAAGACTACGAAGTACACCGGTGATCCTTGAAATTTTTGTGGCAAGGAAAGGCATCCAGTTTACAGGTGTTGGAAATGACTTGAGGCACTAGAAGAAACCATGCAGAAGTGTAGTCTTGCTCATTCGAAGCCTCCACCTCCTCCCATAGGTAAAGGTCATGCTCTTTCTACTCGAGCTTTATCTTCCAGTTCTCCATGGATCATTAATTTAGGTGCTTTGCACCATATGTCACACTCACCTGGATTTGTTACCTCACTTGCTCAGAGTGTTACTACACAGATTGCAATTGGTGACTTAGTACTACTTTCAGTTACAGGTTTTGGAACTATTTCATTAGATGGTGGTTCTCTATAGGATGTTCTTTTGGTTCCTACCATTTCTATGAACCTCATGTTTGTTTATCAGATTTGTCATTCTGGCTTTGGTAAAATAGTTGAGTTCTCACCACATGATGTGATTATTCGAGACCTTCATGATCATGACTTGGTTATTTCTATTGGGAGTGTTGATTCAGAGACTCACTTATACTAGTTTGATGGCTTCAAGAGCTCTGATTCTATTGGTGTTTCTCTTGTTGCTCATGTAGACACAGTGAGCAAACTTTGGCATGAGCATTTTGGTCATGTCAACTATAGATATTTACATCCGATGAGTACACATGAGATAGTTCTTGGGCTACCTCAGATCTCTTATACTGATGGTGTTTGTCGAGGTTGTGTGCTTGGAAAACATCACAAAGATCCTTTTCCATCCAGTAGATCCTCACGTGCTCTAGCACCTTTGGAGTTGATACACAATGATCTTATTTCATTTCCCACTCCTTTTTCAGGTGCTAGATATGTACTCACCTTCATTGATGATTTCTCTAGATGTACATGGGTATACTTCTTGAAGTACAAGTTTGATGTCTTTGATTCATTTTGAATCTTTAATACATTTTTAGAGAAACAATCTGGTCTTTCTGTCAAGCTTATATGCATAGACAATGGGACGGAATATGTGAATTAGTCTTTCAAAGATTTTTGCACTAAGCATGGTTTACAAAATTAGTTCATAGTTCCTCATACCCCTTAGTAGAATGGAATTGTAGAGAGAAAGAACAGAACATTACGAAGATTGGCTAATTGTATGCTATAGTCTCGAGCTATGAGTGCTTCCTTTTTTGTTGAGGCTATCAATTGCACCAACTATATTTATAATCAAATGCCTCATAAAGCATTGCGACATTTGACTCCTGAGGAGGGTTGGACTCATGTCAAGCTTGATGTTTCTACATTTTGAGTATTTGGTAGTGAGGCTTGGGCATTTATTCTAGATGTTTAGAGGAAAGCCCTAGAGAGGAAAAGCTGACCAGTCATATTTGTTGGCTACTATGAGGATGTGAAGTCATACATGTTGTTTGATTCTAATTCCAGAGAAGTCTTGTTTCAGCAAGATGTTCAGTTTGATGAGTGCTATCCTCAGATGGATCCTCCATCATTAGCTTTTTCTTCACTACCTATTTCTTCATCTACTCCTCTATAGGATTCTTTCTCCTCTGAGGAAGAATCAAATGATGCTCCACCTTCTCCACCTCCACCAGATGTTCCACATGTGCCCAAATGGGCTCATGATATTGTTGATGCAGCTAGATCTTTGGCAGGTGATCCTTTAGACACTCGTCACGCTCATGCTCAAACATCTAGTACTAGTTTACTGAGTCATGCTATTTCAGATGATCTACAGTGATTTTTAGAGGTGACAGGTCATCCTGAATGAGATAGGGCTATGGATGAGGACTATTCTTCTTTGATGAATAATCACACTTGGGATCTTTATCCTCTTCCAAAAGGAAGGAAGTTGGTTTGGTGCAAGTGGGTGAACTATACCAAGTATGTTGTTGATGGTTCTATTGATAGGTATAAGGAACGTCTTGTGGCAAAGGGCTTTTGATAGGTGGAGGGTATTGATTACTCTAAGACCTTTTCTCCTGTCACCAAGATGAATTATATTTGCCTTGTACTTTCACTTGTAGCTTCTCAGGGATGGATAGTCTATCAGATGGATGGAAAGAGTGCCTTCTTGCATGGAGACCTACATGAGGAGATCTACATGGAGAATCCTCAAGGTTTTGTGCAGGACTCTTCTATAGTGTTCAGACTTTAGAGGTTTCTATATGGTCTCAAACAAGCCCCTAGGGCTTGGTATGAGAAGATGGATTATTTTTTTCTTGCCTCACACTTCACACATTGTCATTTCGATCCTACCATGTACATTTAACATCATGGGGCTGATCTATTACTACTTGTCCTATATGTTGATGATCTCATCATTACAGGTAGCTCATCCTCTATGATTTAGAGTGTTCAACACGCATTGAGAGAGTAGTTTTAGATGACTGATCTTTGACTTTTGCACTATTTTTTGGGCCTATAGGTTATTCAATCTTTAGATAGGATTTCCATACTTTAGGAGAAGTATGCTCTTGATATGATTCAGCAGTTAAACATGCTTGATTGCAAGCCTTCTCCCACACCTTTTCAGTCAGGTGTTGTTTTATCTACCACTTGCTCTACTCCTACCATGGATCCCATATTATACAAAGCACTAGTGGGTAGTTTTTTGTATCTAACACACACTCATCCTAATATTTCCTTTGTGGTTGGCCTTATCTCTTGATTCTCACATGAACCTCATGAGAGTCATTGGAAAGAAGCCAAATGTATCTTGAGGTACATTCAGGTACTACTTCTTATGGCATTCACTATACATTAGGGGATCCTCACATTGTTGGTTTCAAAGACTTAGATTGGGATGGTGATACTACTGATCGACAATATACTTCTGGTTTTATCTTTTGTCTTAGTTTTGGTCCTATCACATGGTCTTGCAAGAAGCAGATAGCTCATGCATTATCATCTACAGAGGCAGAGTACCAAGCAGCTGTACAAGCTAGTCAGGAGGTTTTATGGATTCTCCAGTTGATGATAGAGTTTGGTTTTCCTCCTTATAGTCCCACTATTATTTGGTGTGACAATCAAAGTGCCATACATATTTCCTACAACCTAGTTGAGCATCAGAGGACCAAGCACATTGAGCTTCATATGCATTTCATTCGACATTTGATTCAGGATGGCTCTTTGAGTTTGGAGTATATTCCCACCACTGAGCAGGTTGTTGACATCTTCACCAAACCTTTTGCATCCTTGTGATATCTTCAACTCCATTCTATGCTTGAGGTGAAGGAAGTTGTCCTTGGGGGGTCTCAGTTATGAGGCCTTCCTTCCTTCTATTTCTATCTCTTTTTGGAGTAGGGTTTTTTCCCATTGGGTTTTCTCTATTTCTTTGTTTTACAAAGATTTGGTTGTCCTAGGTACCTCATTAGGCCATGTTGTTGGGACCCATTTAGTCTTTCAGCACTATAGTTTCCTTTTCTTTCTTCTTGCATTATTTGTAGCTGCATTATTTCTCATCTTAAGGGGGGTGTCAGAGTAAAGTATTAATTAAGTTAATTAATCTTTACTCCCTTCTTAAGATGTCAACTCTTTTTCTTTAGTTGTTTATATTTAAACACACATGCACTAGTTGTTTTAAACTCATGCACTAGTTATTTTAAATATAAACTTGCATGCATTAGTCATGTAATAATTAATCTAATTATTACATGCACTAGGGTTTTCTTTTCAAGGCTTTCAATCTCCTTTATAAGGATGATCCATTGTATATTTTATTCATTCATTATTTGAGGATATTTTCTTCTTCATATTTTTGAGTCAAACCCTTGCCCTCTTCTTGTCTGTACTTTCTTGTAACAGGTTTTCATATGTAGGTGAGCTTTAGGTTTCATGGATTTGTATTGCTCAAATCCTACAATATATCTTTCTCTTATATTACTTCATAGATAATCAAGGAAAACAATCTGTCCTTTATACTACACTCAAATAATTTACAATAGATGCAGCCAACAAGGCTTAACCAAATACAAAATATAAATCATTACACGTTTCATAGTATTTCATAACCACATAAAACTGTCAGCTTCCAAACTAAATAATTCTTCGCATGTGCGACCTCTAACTATGCTGTCTCATCTAGGTCACCTCTAAAATATCATCAACCTTTGTACAACTTCACATGTCCATATTCTATCTTGATTAGGAGATATAATCCAGTTAGCACAAGCCGCTTCTCAGGAACACTGTTAGAATATAGTTTCTAATAAATTACACATAATTGTCATGAATAATTAAATTTATGTATGCACTCTTAACCATAATCTTAGGACACAATATAGAAAAAGTCCTTAAATCCACGTAGCTTGATCTATAATTCTCGACGTGTGCTAGTACAAACACTGTCGGCTTCTCTGATATTTTTGATTAGATCAATGTTTTGACATCAATGACAAACACAGTCATGAATGCAACATACAATTTCTATAGAATAACTCCAAATAATCCCCCATAGGACATATTCGACATTCATTCCTAACAAAAATATTGTATTTTCCATGCATAGATAGTGGAGATTTGATGTGGGGGCTAGGCAGCACTAACACCCATGACCCTTGTGCGTTGGTTGGGGCCCCCTTCCCCTAACCTACAACTACTCTTGGTAGGTGCCACACACTACACTCTAGATTTACTTTACATTCATATCTTTCATTAAAAATGCTTTAATATAAAAAATAGATCAATAAATTATAAGATAATAGGGATGGATTAGGTATTTTTGATTAGAAAATATTTTATTATATAATATTATAATGATAATACGAAAATGTGTAGTTTTTCAAGTCTAATTTATTGACCTATGTTTCATGAGGAGTGGTTCACAACAACCCATCTCTCATGAAAATGAATGGTACACTTATCACTCATTGCATGTAGAGGGGAAATATATAAATAAATAAAAAAAGTAATTAGGGTTGGATTAGGTTTTTTATTAGAAATAATTTGATTATATAGATATTATTATGATATTGCTAAAATGTGTAGTTTTTTGAGTAAAACTTATTAACCTATGTTTCATGAGGAGTGGTTCAAAACATCCCATCTCTCATGAAGATGATTGGTACGCTTATCACTCATTGCATGTAGGTGGAGAATGATTGGTACACTTAGCACTCATTACATCTAGGTAATTCATATAGAAAGGAAACATATAAATTATGGTATGTCTATTTTATATAGTAAATTGTAACATTATTAAAAATATATATATTTAATTTAGCAGTCACCTTCTTCCTTTTTATATTATTATTATTGGATTGAGAATATGAAATAAAATACACAGCTCAAAATATAACAAAGGAACATAAAAAAGAAAATGATATTGTTGTCCCTCTGAATAGACCACTCAAGTAGCAACATACAAGTAGCAGCAAAGAAGATTTTCCACAATCCAACGAACCAGTAGCACAAAATATTGAAGGCACAAAACCATCAAGCATAAAGAAGAGTTTGAAATACAATATATATGCTTAATACAAAGGACATATTTTCCACGTAACAACAGAAAAATAGAGTTCAAAAAATAAAACCTTGTTGCTTTTATACAAATCCTGCTACCATTAATACTCCAAACCTTGTCCATGGAAAAAAAATTTATTTTCTTTTCATGAGAAACCTTGAAAAAGCTCTAAAGATATGAAGATCACCTTCCTAATAGAGTATAAGGAACATGACCTATTATAGCAGCAAAACAAATTGACTACACATTGTTATTTTGATCATTGGGTAAGATTTTGGCTTGAAGTTGAGACTTCAAGTGAATCACTTATTGGTAATCTTCATTAGTAGCATTAGTATCATTAACATATGAAGAAATATGTAATACTTGGACATGCAAACAAGTGAAGATGGTATTAATTTTAATCTCGAGTGGCATGAAAGAGTGCGACAAGGAAGCCTAGCACTGGATCTTCCATATTATTTTTTTTATTATAGTAAGCCTACAAGAGCTGGATAGCATGTTGTGAGTTTTTGAGGTCCCTAGAAGAGAAAACTTCAATGTCCAAGGGAAATGAAAAAGGGAGAGAATAGTTGCAGAAATCCCTTTTCCATAATAATTTAACATGAGGAAAAAACCATAAATAGTGTTTGAAAGTTTCAATCTTACCATAAAAAGGGCAACAAGGAGGTGATTGCAACAGTTTAAGATGTGATCCCACTAGGATTTTTGCATGGATCAACTTCCAAGCAGTGAGCTGGGATTATGAATTAGCCTTTGTCTTCCAAATTTGCAAGCTAAGCTTTTTTTGTACAAATCTTCTGAAGTTACAATTCCAAAGAGCATTAAGCTGACTTGAAAGGTGCAAGGTAGGCACAAGTTGTTTATAGAGTATTTTAAGAGGAAATTTTTTGATGTTGTTTCCATTAGGCCACCTCCAGTCCTTATAAAAGCTTGAGTGGAAGCTAGAAGACATAAGGATAGAGCTATTTGGGGGCACCATTCTTTTCAATTCCACCACCATGTTTTTGTCCTTATAATTAAGATTGAACACTCCTTAAGCTGAATCCATGATTTCCATGTGAAGCTAGAAGGGTCCCATGGGTTCCTAAACACTTGAAGGCCTTTCTTGAATATTCATTTGGCTTTGAACATAGGAGTCTTTTCCAAAGGCATATTGTTTACTTGAATTAAACAATTCCACCATATAGAGGAGGTTGAGAAATTGAGTCCATTGCTGAAAGATTGGATAAAGCAAGACAAATTTTAAGCAATAAGTTGCCAAGCTTTCCAAATGCAATTGAGAGGGCCTGAACCATTAGCTTGAAGTAATGAGAAAGAAGAATCTTGTCATGCCAATGTATAATACCCCAACCTTTACCTATAGTAGTTATTTGTATATGATATCTTATCAATGATTTCCAAGGAGCATTGCCTTTGAAAGCTCTGCTAATGTGGATTTGGTTGAGAGACAAATTCCTTGTGTGAAAGGATCAATGATACCCAATCCAGCCTTCTCCTTAGGAAGGCTATAATGAGACCATGAAGTGACAATAATTCCCTTTTTTTTTCCCCATTTGGACTAGATAAAGTTATGGATGAGTTTAGTAAGTTGGTTATAGCAAGCTTTTGAGGGCAACCAATAAGAAGAGGTGTAGACATGGCTAGTTAGGAGAATTTTATTAGCAACTTGTATACGCCCAGCCATAAAAAGGAAACTATTTGTCCAAGATAGAATTTTAGATTTGAATTTATTAAAACAACACCTCCACATATCTTTCAAGGAGACACCCATACTAAAGGGTATGCCAAGATACCTAGAAATGGTGCCATGTTTGATCTCTTTCCATTCTTTTGGAATCCATGGCCGAGGAGGGGTAGGATTTTTCCTCCAAAATTCAATTTTATGCATGGATAATTTGGAGCTTAAGATGGTACAATAAAAATCAAGGACATCAAACAAGTTACTGATATCTTCAGCAGAATTTTGAACAAATATCATACTCTCATCAACAAAGTGGGAGTTAAGTGCCACACTATTATTATGAAGAGAGATGCCACAAATGAGGGAGATAGATTGGGCATGTTGAAGGAGATAACCAAGAGCATCGGTTGTGACTAAATAGAGGAAAGGAGCAATTGGGAAACCTTGACGAATATATTTTTGAAGAGGGAATTATGGGGAAAGAGCTCCATTGATAGCTAAGCTTGCATTAGCATCCATCAACATCATTCAAACATGAGCACAAAAATTATGCCCAAATCCCAGCCATTTAAGAAACTTGAGGATGAATGTCCACCTGATACGATCATAGGCCTTATCAAATTCTAGCTTGAGAATCAAAGCATCTTGAGCCATTTGTTGAGCCCATTTGACAGTTTTCCAAGCAAGAATCAGGTTGTCTAAAATAAATTTGCCCCCTAGGAAGCCATCTTTTTTAGGTCTAAAAATCTCTTGAGTAATGGGTTTAATTCTTTTTTTCCAGAGCTTTAGCTATGATCTTATATGAGGGATTGAGTAAAGTGATGGGGTTCTAGCCATTCAGTGAATCTTCATGTTTTTCTTTAGGTATAAGTTTAAAGGACCGAGGGACCCAGTTTCGATGCCTTCCAAGTAGACATTGTATAAATCCTCCCTAATATGAGGCCAAAGTTTTGGTTTGTGATGATTGATCATACAAGTACTATACATTTTTTATTTATTGTGGGGTTTGGGGCAACGACCCAAAATGTTTTGGGGGGGGGTTAACTAGTCAAGTGTTTCTGAGTTGACTCATCAAGTTTTTCCCCACGTTGACTCGTCAAGTATTTTTTAGGGTTAACTTGTTAACTGACATAAGTATTGTTATAATGGCTTAGGGTTATGGTTTTCTCAATCTATGAGAATTTCATAGCTTCTTGCAGTGGTATTGAGTTGCAAAGGATTGCAGATTGTAACAAGCATAAATTACTAGATAATAAGATTGGATTCTTTGTTTAGTGGATGTAGCCCAAGATTGGGTGAACCATGTTAAATATTTGTGTCTTCTTGTTCTACTTATGTGTTCTTTATTCCTTTGCATTATTGATTATATTTGCATGTAACTATTAAATTTATGTCTGCTAATCCTAACACAAAGTGTGTGGTAGAATTCAACTAGGAGTATGTCCATACCTGGGCTCTTCTCTAGGGAAAATCATGTTGGAAACAATTGTCTGAAGGAAATTGCTACTCAATTATGTATTGTCTTTGATGTCACACTATGTCATAATCCACAGCAATCTGCTTATACCGAGCTCAGTCGGTCTGCCTGTCAGAAAGTTTAGTGTTTACCGAGTTCACTCGGTTGCCGAAGAAAGTTTAGTGTTTACCGAGTTCACTCGGTTGCCGAAGAAAGTTTAGTGTTTACCGAGTTCACTCGGTTGCCGAAGAAAGTTTAGTGTTTACCGAGTTCACTCGGTTGCCGAAGAAAGTTTAGTGCTTACCGAGTTCAGTCGGTCATCGAAGAAAGTTAGTATTTACTGAGTTCAGTCGGTTATCAAAGGAGAAGGATTGTTGGTGTTTACCGAGTTCCCTCGGTCTCTGGAAAATTATAAAAGATATGGTCACCGAGCACTGTCGGCCTTTGAAGGATTTTTGCAAATAGAGTTTACTTAATTCAGCCGACTGTTATTCTAATAAATGACGATTTGACTAATCCAAAATCATATAAATAATAGGTCAAATGTGAAAAGTAAGAAGAAGAAATATAGCAGAAGATTTACAGAAGAAGAAAAGGAAAGATATATGCGAGTTTGTGAAGGATGTTCAGATATCCTTGAGGAGCAGCAGAGATTTATTCGATCAGAGAGGATCAGACTTATGCAGAACAGAGATATGTAATCAGCAAGACAGTTGCATTATTATACAGGTCACTTTTTCATTGTTACCTTCTTATCATTGTAACAGTGAATTCTAAATCTCTTAACCGAGTTGGTTTAACAGCCATAATATAAATCCTCTAACAAGGTGACAATTCCATTGAATTGTTTTCAAGACCTCTTACCAGGCCACTCCTAGCAGGGTGTTTTAAATCCTCTAACAAGGTCACACCTAACAGTGTGTTTTGTAACCTTTTACCGGGTTGGCTTCTAACCGGGCATCACTTCAGAAAAGTGAAAATCAGTATCTAGATACATTGGTGGTTTTTCCCATATTGGGTTTCCACGTTAAAACTTGTGTCTCTTGTGTTCTTAATTGCTTTCACAATCATATACATGTCTTGATGAATATCTAAAGATAATATTGATAATACTTTCTGCATCTTCAAAGTTACTGCAATCTATTTACCGAGTGCCAAAACAAATAACAGTGTTAAGATATCCTAAGGGATCTGCAAAGAATTAATTGTCAAAGTTCTTATGGTTGTCTGATTCACCCCCCCCCCCTCTCAGTAACCTCATCCATATTCCATCAATTGGTATCAGAGCTTTTGGTGCTTGCAGGAAGGGTTTCAAAGACCTAAGCTAAAGATCAGGATGTCTTACAAGAGGGAAATTCCAAAGCTTAACAGAGAAAACTTTTCAGCATGGCAAGGTCTCATGCGACTTCATCTGGCTTCCATTGGTGATTCAGGATGCAAATACATTGATGAAGAATACACAATTCCTAATGGCGCATTAACCGTAGAAGACATTGCAGATAAAAAGACTCACAACACCATGATGATAGACATTGCATCTGCTCTCAGCTATGAAGAATTTGATGATATTAAAGACTGCACTACTGCATATGAAATGTGGGTGGCACTGAAGAAGATATATGGTGGTGATGCAAATGTGAAGAGAGCAAAAGCAGAAAGCCTAAGAGGACAGTTTGACAAGATGAATATGAAGGAAGATGAAAACATTGCAAAATATGTTGAAAGAATCAAAGCAAGTGTAAGTGCAATCAGAGCTTCTGGAGGAACAATCTCAGATGAGACGGTTATAAGTAAGGTACTCAGAACACTACTCCCTATCTATGCAATAAGAGTATCAGCTATTCAAGAAAGAAGATGTGAAGCAAACCACAGTATAACTTTGGATGCTTTAGTTGGAAGATTGACAGCTTTTGAATTAGACAACTATGACAACTATGTTCCTAGTTCCAAAAATATTGAATCAGCATTTGAGGCCAAAGTTTCACTAAAGAAGAACAAGAAAATTAAAGAAGTTCAGACAGAAAGTGAAGAATAATCAGAAGAAAGTTCTGATAGTGATCTTGAAATTGTAGAAGCATTACTTGCAAAGAAGTACTCTAGAGGGAAAGGTAAGTATACAGGTAAAACTCCTTTAATCTGTTTTTCATGTGAAGAAATTGGACATATTGCAGCTAGGTGCCCAAACAAGCAAGTCAAGGAAGAAAAGAAAAGTCACAAGTACTATGGCAAAAAGAATTTCAAATCATACAAGGATAAAGGTAAGAAATCATGTTTTATGGCTAAAGATTCTGATGATAGTGAAGAAGAAATTGTCTTTATTGCTATAAAAGATGAATCTGATGATGATGAAGATAAGATAGCACTTATTTCTCATATAAGCAAAGATGATATATGGATAATAGACAGCGGATGTTCACACCACATGACTGGTGATAAGACAAAATTTGAATATCTAGAAGACTGTGACAATGGTAATGTAAGATTTGGAAACAATGAACCTTGTTGTATAAAAGGAAAAGGAAGAATCTCATTAACCAAAGAACTCATATGTGATAATGCTTACTGGGTTGAAGGACTAAAACATAATCTTCTAAGTGTAGCACAGCTAATCAACACTGGTTTCAAGGTTGAATTCATGAATGGTCAAGCAAGACTGCTGGATGGAAAAGGAAAACTCATTGGATCAGGCAAACAAACAAAAGGTAACTTATTTTATCTTGATCTCAATGAATATTCATGCCTTATTGCTCAAATAGAAGAAAGTTGGCTATGGCACAAAAGGTTATGTCATGTAAATTTTGATAACATGATAAAGATAAGCAAATTCAAGAAGGTTAGAGGCATTCCTACTTTGAAGAAACCTGACACTGGTCTATGTAAGAATTGTCAGATTGGCAAAATGAGTAAAACTAGTTTCAAAAGTAAGAACTATCAGTCTAAAGAAATTTTGGAAATTGTGCATACTGATTTATGTGGACCTATTGGAATACAAAGCTATACTGGAGATAAATTCTTTATTCTTTTCATTGATGACTATTCTAGAATGATGACTGTTATGTATTTAAGAGAAAAATCAGAGGCATTTGAAAAATTCAAATGGTACTTAGCAAGAGTAGAAAAAGAAACAGGGAAAAGATTGAAATGCTTAAGATCAGACAGAGGTGGTGAATTCATCTCCCATGATTTTAACAACTTCTGCATTGAAAGAGGAATCAAAAGACAGGTATCAGCTCCTAGATCTCCTGAGCAGAATGGAATAGCAGAAAGAAGAAATAGATCTATTATGGATTGTGCAAGGACTCTAATGATAGAAAAGAACATTTCTATAAAGTACTGGAAGGAAGCTATCAGCACTGCAGTTCATACCTTGAACCGAGTACAACTGAAGAAAGACACATTCAAAACTCCTTATGAATGATGGTATGGCATTAAACCTAATGTAAGTTACATGAAAATATTTGGTAGCAAGTGTTATATCTTAAAGGAATCCAGAAGAAATAAATTTGATGTGAAGAGTGATGAAGGAATATTCCTAGGATATTCTAGCAAAAGCAAGGCATACAAATGTCTGAACTTATCTACTCACAAAGTCATAGAAAGTATACATGTGAAATTTGATGAGTTTGCAGAAAAGACTGAGGAAGAAAGCAAAAGGGAACCTGAGAACTACAGAAGATTCGTTTACATTGAACCTGAAACATTGACAGACACAACTATCAATAAGGAAGCTATATCTACCGAGCCAAGCACAGTTACTGAGTCACAGACTGAGTCATAGGAAGAAGTTCAAACCGAGTCACAGGAAGAAATTCAGACCGAGTCTCAGCCTGAAGTTACCGAGCAAATATCTACCGAGTCCAAGCAACCTGAAGAAGAGATCCTAGAAGACAACAGCATGAATCATTCAAAAGGCAAGGAACCTATACTAGCCAAATATGTCAGAAGACATCATACACTAGATCAAATCATTGGAAACAAATCAGATGGTACTATGACAAGAAGCAAGCTAAAAGGTACATGTCTACTTACTGATTTTGAACCTAGAAATATCAAAGATGCATTGGAAAATGAAAGTTGGATTGAAGCAATGAATGAAGAATTAGAACAAATACAAAAGAAAAAAACTTGGACTCTTGTACCTAGACCTAAAGATAAGAATGTAATTGGAACAAAATGGGTATTCAGAAATAAACTGAATGAAGATGGTCAAGTATCTAGAAACAAGGCTAGACTGGTATGTAAAGGTTACTCTCAAGAAGAAGGTATAGATTATGGAGAAACTTTTGCTCCTGTTGCAAGATTAGAAGGTGTAAGAACTCTACTTGCTTATGCAGCACACAAAGGATTTAAGGTATATCAGATGGACATAAAATCTGCATTTCTCAATGGAATTCTTGATGAAGAAGTCTACATTGAACAACCTGAAGGTTTTGTTGATCCAGATAAAAGGGACATGGTCTGCAGGTTACACAAAGCATTATATGGTTTAAAACAAGCTCCTAGAGCATGGTATGAAAGACTCCATAACTATTTAATCCAGATTAATTTCAAAAGAGCTAATGATAACAGTAATCTGTATATCAAAGAAGGACCGAATGACAAAATTGTACTGGCAGAAATATTTGTGGATGATACTATATTTACAGGGAATGAGGATCAGTGCAAAGAATTTTCAGAACAAATGAACAGAGAATTTGAAATGTCTATGTTTGGTTTAATAAAATTCTTTGTTGGTCTTCAAATTCAGCAAAGCAAAAATGGTATATACATTACTCAATCAAAATACATTAAGGAGATACTTAAGAAGTTTGGAATGGAAGATTCAAAACCAGTTGGTACACCCATGTGTACTGGACTGAAACTTACCAAAAATGATGATTCAAAAGAAGTTGATCAGACCCTATACCGATCTATGATTGGAAAATTGCAGTATGTGGTACATACTAGACCTGATATTGCCTTAGCAGTCGGTATAGTAGCTAGATTCTCAGCTAAACCTAAGGAAAATCACATGATGGCAATCAAAAGAATCTTAAGATACTTAAGAGGAACTGAAGAGTATGGTTTGTGGTATAAATTTGGAGGCAATCTAGACTTGAAAGTTTTTACTGATGCTGATTGGGCAGGAAACATTGATGACAGAAAAAGCACAAGTGGTGGAGCATTTTTTCTTGGAAAAAGACTGGTATCCTGGACTAGTAAAAAGCAGAATTGCACATCTCAATCCACAGCTGAAGCAGAATATGTTGCTGCTGCAGTAAACTGTTCAAATATTGTTTGGTTTAAACAGCTATTAGAAGGTATGAAGGTTGAAATCAAAGAACCAGTTATTATATTTTGTGACAATACCAGTGCAATAAACATTTCTAAAAATCCAGTGATGCATTCCAAAACCAAGCACATTGCCATTAAATATCACTTTGTCAGAGAATTGGTGCAGGACAAGGAAATCAGATTAGAATATATTCATACAAAAGAACAGATTGTAGATATTTTTACCAAACCATTACCTAAGGATGCATTTATGTATCTAAGAGGTAAGTTAGGGGTCATTCCCCTATCTGAGGCTCACTAAATACAGTTTTAGTGATGCATCAACCAGAACATGATTGAAAATCAACTTGTTGATGCAGCATATTAAAGGAATCATTGCATATGAATCAGTACTTGAGGTACATTAATTTTCACCGGTAATATGTGAATTATCTTTGGCATATGTTGTCAAAGAGGGAGTGTTTGCTATGTCTTTACTATTGCTTTCAAGAAATTTATAGTCAGAAGAAAGAATTTTCAGGATACAGGAAGTTTACTGACAGAGGGAGATTTAAATCTAAACCGAGCTAACTCTTTCAAATTTCTTGTGTTATGACATATTGTGTTGCCATCAATGCCAAAGAGGGAGATTGTTGGAAACAATTGTCTGAAGGAAATTGCTACTCAATTATGTATTGTCTTTGATGTCACACTATGTCATAATCCACAGCAATCTGCTTATACCGAGCTCAGTCGGTCTGCCTGTCAGAAAGTTTAGTGTTTACCGAGTTCACTCGGTTGCCGAAGAAAGTTTAGTGTTTACCGAGTTCACTCGGTTGCCGAAGAAAGTTTAGTGTTTACCGAGTTCACTCGGTTGCCGAAGAAAGTTTAGTGTTTACCGAGTTCACTCGGTTGCCGAAGAAAGTTTAGTGCTTACCGAGTTCAGTCGGTCATCGAAGAAAGTTAGTATTTACTGAGTTCAGTCGGTTATCAAAGGAGAAGGATTGTTGGTGTTTACCGAGTTCCCTCGGTCTCTGGAAAATTATAAAAGATATGGTCACCGAGCACTGTCGGCCTTTGAAGGATTTTTGCAAATAGAGTTTACTTAATTCAGCCGACTGTTATTCTAATAAATGACGATTTGACTAATCCAAAATCATATAAATAATAGGTCAAATGTGAAAAGTAAGAAGAAGAAATATAGCAGAAGATTTACAGAAGAAGAAAAGGAAAGATATATGCGAGTTTGTGAAGGATGTTCAGATATCCTTGAGGAGCAGCAGAGATTTATTCGATCAGAGAGGATCAGACTTATGCAGAACAGAGATATGTAATCAGCAAGACAGTTGCATTATTATACAGGTCACTTTTTCATTATTACCTTCTTATCATTGTAACAGTGAATTCTAAATCTCTTAACCGAGTTGGTTTAACAGCCATAATATAAATCCTCTAACAAGGTGACAATTCCATTGAATTGTTTTCAAGACCTCTTACCAGGCCACTCCTAGCAGGGTGTTTTAAATCCTCTAACAAGGTCACACCTAACAGTGTGTTTTGTAACCTTTTACCGGGTTGGCTTCTAACCGGGCATCACTTCAGAAAAGTGAAAATCAGTATCTAGATACATTGGTGGTTTTTCCCATATTGGGTTTCCACGTTAAAACTTGTGTCTCTTGTGTTCTTAATTGCTTTCACAATCATATACATGTCTTGATGAATATCTAAAGATAATATTGATAATACTTTCTGCATCTTCAAAGTTACTGCAATCTATTTACCGAGTGCCAAAACAAATAACAGTGTTAAGATATCCTAAGGGATCTGCAAAGAATTAATTGTCAAAGTTCTTATGGTTGTCTGATTCAACCCCCCCCCCCCTCTCAGTAACCTCATCCATATTCCATCAAATCATACATAGCTTCATCAATTTATTCCAAGGATAGATAGTGGTCCAGGAATTTTCTATAGTCCTTTGGGATCTTGCAAGGGATACAAGTAGCTAAGTTGTCTTGTAGGATGGGAATTAGAGAATCAATACTTGAGCCGTCAATGAATAATTGTTTGTAATGATTAAAAAAAGTTTCCATGATTCTTTCTTTACTAGTCTACATCTCACCATTGATAGATTTAACGATAGAGATATGCTCCTTTTTATGTTTTTACTGCAAAAATTGAAAGAACTTTGTGCTCTTATCGCCATCCTTCAACAAATTATCCTCTTAGGCCATCCATTATAAATATTTTTTTCTAAAATAACTAGTTAACTTGGTTTCCAATTGCTCTTTTATAATTTTAAACAAAATAGACATCTACAATAAAACTAGAGGGGTCTATAGATATTAATTTACACAATATTTTTTTAACATGGTGATATATTCTCAATCTAACACAAAAATATATAGATCCATCATTTGTACTTTGTTTGTTTACTCTTTCTATGTGAAATGTAGATTACAATATTTTTGTGTTTTAAGGAAGTAAATTGGATGTAATGTTAAATTTATATTAAAGTATTAGTGTTAAGTGTATCATACATTCTAAGGAGAGATAGATTCTTTTGAACCCATAATCATGAAACACGAGTCAATGAATTTGACTCAAACGTTATGTAATTGAGTCCTGATAGCAATGTTATAATTAGACTTGTGGAAAATTTATTATACTTATAAAATGATTATATTCAAGTTGATTGTAATGTAATATTTATATTATAATATTAATATGTATAAAAGATTCATTTAAAAAATAATAATATTATTATAAAATATTTTAAATATATGTATAGTAATGGCTTGATAAAGGTCATGTTCCTGATGTGAGTGTTCCAAGTCTTGCTTGCACTTCAACCAAGAGACCTAGCTTGTCTCTTCTTAGAACCTAATCTCCTCTAGGTCCTGATTGGCTTAGATGATTAACTAAGACCAATTCCAACTCTTCTCTAAGAGCTCTATACTTTGTGCTTCACCTTGAAAGACTAACACCCTTTAGTTAGTTCAATCCTTCTCCTTCACTTAGAAAGATCTAAGTGAAAATTCCTCATAAACTTCATTCTTCATTGTAGGGGTGTCCATCATAATGAAAACATTCCCAAAGTTTACATTTGAATCCATTTTATTGGGTCTTCAAGCCCTTTTCCATCGGGTTCAAGGTTCCACCTTGAAATGGCATAATTAGGCTTAATTTCTTGTAGCCTTTTGCAGAGGCTTTTGTCCCTTCTTTCCAAAATTCTTCAAACAACCTAAAAAAAAAATTAGGGATTTGGATACCCTTTTGTCTCTTACTAAATATTTTGCAAGTTTTAAGTTTTGGAAGCCTTTGTACACTGCCTTCCTACAAACTAGGACAAATAGGGCTAAAAGACCTATTTTCTAGGTCTAACTGTATCCTAGTATGAATCTTGCTCAAAACTTGGTCTAATGGATTGGAATAAGCTCAATCCTCATAACATGTTAGGATATGATAAAATTATACCTAGAACTTTACTTGTGTCATACAGTACCTCTCTACCCTGCAAGAAATCTTTAATTCTTCATTCCTAAACCTCTAACCGGGCACTGTCTGCTCGCTTAGGGCTTAGTAGTAAAAATAGATCTCCATCTTTCTATGACTTCTAATCCTAATCATATATACACTAATGACTCCCCTAACATATCCATCCATCCTCATGTGTTTCCCATGGCTAGATTTCATGGGGGAGTCATGAATGCACCGACTGGTCTGGACAGGACCAGTGAATATCTAAACTAAAAACAATTTATTCAACACAATAAATATAATCTAAAAAACTTTCCTATCAAATGTAAAAGTCTTAGAATAGTCTAAAGAACACTAAATAATCACTAGTTTAGAACTTTCAATCCATTTCACATGACTGTCACAAAAAAAGCTCGAGATCTTCTCTAAAATAGAGTTGCAAAGATGTATTGCTATTCACAAACTATTACAATGAACACACACACCTCGCAATTTGAGTCTTTTGGTGATATTTGATGCCATCTCTATGATTCTAGGGCCTATTGGCTGATCTCCCACTTCCTATTCTTAAGGGGATCCAAAGTAACCGAGTTGCATGCAACCTTTGCAATAAATGCAAAATGTTGTCATGACAACTTCTTAACAACATTTTGGCATCTTTTCTCTATTCCTTCATCCTATTTCTTAGGACTACTAACCTCTCTAGATTATAAGGAACCAACTCATTTAATGACCTTATGGCATCTTTACAACATCACTATGTGCTTAGAACACATTTAAGACTCTATTCTCACCTTAGGCTTCTAACACTAAGAAAAATTAACAACTACTAACAATGGCTAGTTGGGTGACCTTAGTCCTAATGACTAACTCACCTAGCCCACATTGAAATGATCTTATAAGGTCTTAAAAAAAATCAACATCCCTGACTTGGCTAGAGTCAAGTACAAGCCAAAACAACTAAAACATGGAGGTTAGCCTAGGTGTGCTCCTGCACTAGTTCCAATACATGAGATATGGTTGATTAGAATAAAGTAGTAAAGTGGATATATCTTAGGGTTGAAAAAATAAATGTATAAAAGGGTGCTATTATTTGTTGCAGTATATGTAGTTAGCTTTAGTATTTTTTATAATCATTATTATTTGGGTGTGTGAAATAGTGATACAAATTACCAGTTTAGTTTTATATTTCTCATTGTGTAGGAGAATAGTATTAGGTTGTTAGTAAAATTTTTAAGATTTTTTAAAAAAGGGCCTTCATTGCTCCTTTAAGCTCATTTGGAGCATAAAGCCATCTTAAAGACCCCAAAGATCTCCTCCTTAACACAGGTGCCTACAAAGTGACCTTTTCTTGTGGCACCCCTACATTGGAAAGAGAGGTCACTCAATTAGCACCATAATCAAAGAGAATCATGATGACATAACTCATGATTCTATAAATCAACCTTCAAGATCTTTCTTCCAAGAACAAACATCACATCCCTTTAAAATACACCCAAATCTTTACCAAATAAGAATAGTTTCTTTAGGAGAAAACTCATAAAGGCTATACAACTCACCAATCACTCCTCCAACATCAATCGTGATACCCAATAGATTATTTTAGAATAACACTCCTCCCTTTTCATAATCTTATGATGCAGGAGCATCTCGGGTCCTTGGCAATCCTATGTCACCAAAAATAATTTTGAGTTTTGTCTGTGTTGCTTGGTTTTTGCTTTGACCAAGTTGGTCAGTAGTTGGTCGGTTTCCTTTGGTTACCGAGTGTCATCGGTTATCTCCTGGGCAATCGATTATTTCATTGGCACTCGGCGTTGTCTATCTACTACTTGGTTATCTTGCTTACCGACGGGTTTAATTTTATTTCCTGTTGTGGCTGACTTTTTCATTTATATTGGATCATGAAATTAATGCTAGAATCCATCATTGGGAAGTGTGTGGTCTTGGATTTGACCGTTACTTCTATTAATTGTGGATTTGAAGGTTGACTCAGCTCGGTAGCTTCTTGTATAAATGTAGATGTTTGGTGGTAGTTTAGGAGTCATTTTTGGATAGAATATAGAAGACATTAGAATAGTGATTTGTAGCAGATCCTCGCATGTTGAGGACTTCTGTAATTAATTATAATATCAGACCCTAACTGGGAAGGCCTTATAGCCCGATAGGAATGATTCAAATTAATGTTAATATATGACAAATCTAGCATTCTTCCTCTCACTCTTGTTGTTTTTTTCTTTTGCATGTGTGTTGTAGGCTTGGATCATTAGGGTGCACCATCCTTTGGCCCCTCTTGACTCCTACCTTGCATCAGGTGGTATCAGAGCGAGGTGAGATCTTGATCTAGGTCTACGGATCTAGGTTTGAAGGTTCCTCTTGAAGCCCTAGTGAATTATTGTAGGGTAGCAGATTGTGATCTGACCTACAATTGTAGAGGGTTGTCAAGATGGTTCATGGGAGGTGAGATGCAGATCCAAGATTGGTAGATATGCTAAGATAGATTGCTGCTAGATTAGAAGCAGTGGAGACAACCCAAAGAAGAGGCAGACATCTTGAAGATGTTAGTGATGATGAAATTGAAGAAGAATAGGTGAATGTAGAACCTGCTCATGTTATTGATCAAGGTGAAGAAATTTTTTTGAAGGCTTTGACAAGTTTGAAGTCAACACCACATTTTAATCCCCTTGAGTATAGTGGAAAGCTAGATTCTGATAAATTGGTGGACTGGATCACCGAAATGGAAAAGTATTTTGAGTATGAAAACATTCCTAAGGATAAAAAGGTGAAGATTGCAAGCAAAAAGTTGAAAATTCATGCATCCTTATGGTGGGAACATCTGTAGATGGATATAAAAAGGAAAGGTAAAGACAAAATCAAGGTATGGAGTAAAATGGTCAATAAATTGAAAGGAAAGTTCTTACCCTGTGATTATCAAATTAACCTAGTTCAGCAAATGCAAAGTTTAAGGTAGAAAGATAGCTTGGTAAACATGTATACTAAGGAATTATATAGATTAGATATCAGATCTAGACATGATGAAGATGATGTGGAAAGAATCGGCAGATACCTGAATGGTTTGAGGGTTTCCATCCAAGAGGAAATTAGTATGGTCAAATTGGAGAACATTGAAGAGGCTTATCAATTTTCTTTGAAAGCCGAGGAGAAATTGAACAAGAGACATCAAGGTGGTAGATTCCCTAGAGGAAGAGGTAGATCTAATGGTGAGATTGGTAGATCTACACCAAAAAAGACAAATCTAGACAAAGATAAGACCGAGCGGAAAGGTGAAAGTTCTAGAGGTAGAGGCAATAACTACCAAGGTGGTTATAGTAGAGGAAGTTTTCAAGGAACTTGTTATAACTATGGAGAGGAAGGACATAGATCTTTTGAATGTACACAAGCTAGTAAGAAGGTTGGTAGAAGTAGAAATACTTTGGTGCAAGAAGAGTCACCGAATGAACCTGAGAAGGAAAATAACTTGATGGTAAGGAGAGCATTGTGGAATGAAAGCAAGAAGGAAGATCTGGTAAGGAAAAGTTTGTTCAAGACCAGATGTAGAGTTTCTAACAAAGTTTGGAAGGTAATCATTGACAATGGTAGCTCAAAGAACCTGGCACCTGAAGAGATGGTCACAAAATTGTAGTTTGAAAGGTTGGAACATCCAAAGCCCTATCAGATTTCATGGATCAAAGATGAACATACACTCCTGGTAAGTGAACAATATTATGTGAATTTAAAGATTGGAAAGTACTATGATAAGGTGTTATGTGATATCATGCCTATGGATTGTTGTCATATTTTGTTGGGTAGACCTTGGCAATATGATAGACATGCTATATATGATGGGAGATTACATAAGTATACTATTGTGGCTGATGGAAAGAAACAAATCTTGTTACCATTGAGGGAAGAACCTATTAGTAATGTTTACACATGTATGAAAGTTTGTTTGATGGAAGGAAGAAACTTTGTTAATTCTTTGAAGAGGAATGATGTATGTTTTGTTATGATTCCTAATAAGCTAAGTAAGCAAATAGAGGATAATGTCCCTAAGGAGATTGATAAATTACTCATCGAGTATAGTGACATCATTTATGATAATGTACCTGATGGTTTGCCACTAAAGAGGAGCATTGATCATTGTATGGATCTAATCCCTTGAGCTAGTTTACCAAATAAGGCACCTCATCGGTTTACACCTACCGAGAATCAAGAATTGAACCGATAGATTCAAGATTTACTGGAGAAAGGTTTGATCAGAGAAAGTTTGAGTCCTTGTGTAGTGCCTACTATATGGAACTGAAGAAGAATGGAGAATGGAGAATGTGTACCGATTCCAAAGCGATCAATAAGATCAGAGTGAAGTATAGGTTTCCTATACTGAGAATGGATGATATAATGGATAGTTTGACTGGAGAAAAGTGTTTCACAAATATTGATTTGAAAAGTGGGTATCATCAAATTAGAATCAAAGAAGGTGATGAATGGAAGACTACTTTCAATAAAAAAGAAGGTTTGTATGAGTGGTTGGTTATGCCTTTTGGTTTAACTAATGCATTGAGTACTTTTATGAGGTTGATGAATTAGGTTTTGAAGAAATTCTTGGGTGAATTTGTGATTGTATATCTTGATGATATTCTGATATTCAGTAAGACTAGAGAATAAATTTTGTTGCATGTTAGACAAGTTTTGTAGAGATTGAAAGATGAAAAATTGCTGATAAATTTGAAAAAGTGTTCATTCATCAAAGAAGAGATTGTGTATTTGGAATTTGTTATTTCAGCTGATGGTTTGAAGATGGATCCTGAAAAGGTTGAAGCTTTTTTGAATTGGCCTACACTTGTGAATGCTAGTGAGGTAAGATCATTTCATTGTTTGGCAATTTTTTATCAAAATTTCATAAGGAATTTTAGTTCAATTTGTAATGCTATGACTAAGACTATGAGAGGAGACAAAAGAGAATTCAAGTGGACACATGGTGCTGACAAAAGTTTTGAGACCTTGAAGTAGAAGGTTGCTAAATTACCTATTTTGGCATTACCTAATTTCAATAAAGTATTTCAAGTAGAATGTGATGCAAGTGGAAGTACAATTGGAGTTGTGTTGAGTCAAGAAGGTAAACCTGTTGCTTTCTTTAGTGAAAAGTTGAATGATGCTAGAAGGAAATATTTTTTGTATGATCAAGAATTCTATGCTATTGTTCAAGTACTGAAGAAATGGAGACATTATTTGATACCAAGTGAATTGTGTTGTATACTGATCATAAGGCTTTACAATATTTGGGTAGTCAGAATAAGTTAAATTAGAGACATATGAAATGGGTTGAGTATTTGTAGAGTTATACATTTGTGATAAAGCATAAGAGTGGAGTCACTAACTGAGTTGTTGATGCATTGAATAGAAGAAGATCTTTGATGACTAACATGAAAATTGAAGTTCTTGGTTTTGATGAGATGAGAGGTTTGTATGAAAATGACCCTGATTTTTCTAAGCCATGGAGAAAGTGCAGAGCACCTATTCAAGATCAACAAGACACTAAATGGGATGAATATTTCATTCAAGAAGGTATGTTGTTTAAAGGTATTCAGTTGTGTATACCGAGAGGAGTAATGAGAACTAATTTGATAAAGGATAAACATAGTAGTGGTTTGGCTAGACATTTTGGTATTGATAAAACATGGAATTTTCTTAAGGAGAAATACTATTGGCCTTAGTTGTATAAAGATGTTCAAAAATTTGTGAAAAGTTGTGGAATTTGTCAAGTTGCAAAAGGAGTAAGTTAGAATACTGGATTGTATACACCAATTTTTGTTCCTGAGAAACCTTGGATTAATATTTGTATGGACTTTGTTCTTGGCTTACGGAAGATAGTAAGAGGTAATGATTCAATATTTATTGTTGTGGATAGATTTTCTAAGATGGCACATTTTATACCCTGTAGAAAGACATCAGATGTAGTACATATAGAAAATCTTTTCTTTAAGTAAATTGTCAGATTGCATGGATTACTGAGGAGTATTATCTTTGACCGAGACAGTAAATTTGTTAATTATTTTTCAAAAATACTTTGGAAGAAATTTGGCACTGAATTGAAATATAGTTCTACATTTCACCCACAAATCGATGGACAGACTGAGGTTGTAAACAAAAGTTTGGGAAATCTTTTGAGATGTTTAGTTGGAGACACACCAAGTAATTGGGATTATGTATTGGCACAAGCAGAATTTGCATATAAAAATTCAATGAATAGGAGTACTAGAAAGACACCATTTGAGATTGTGAATGGCACACAACCGAGAGGAATATCTGATTTGAGAGACATTGTTGATCAGAATAAGAGAAGTGGTGAAGGAGTAAAGTTTGCTGAGTATATGAAGACATTGCATGAAGATGTGAAGCTGAAGCTGGAAGACAGTAATAAAAAATACAAAGATAGAGTTGATAGATCAAGAAGGCATAAGACTTTTAATGTTGGTGATGAAGTGATGGTTCACTTGAAGAAAGGCCAGTTTCCTATTGGAACATATGGAAAGATGAAGATGAAGAAGTTTGGACCTTGCAAGATTTTGAGGAAATTTGATAGTGGAAATGCATATGAGATTGAGTTACCTAATGACATGGACATATGACTGATTTTCAACATTGCTGATTTGTATGAGTATCATGAACCTGATGAAGAAGTAACAGCACCGATAGAATATCCTAAGAAGCAAAAGGATGAAGTTGAACAGATTTTAAAGGAAAGAGTTGGAAAAAGTACAAGAGGAAAATAGTACATGGAATATCTGGTCAAGTGGAAGAATAGACTGATGGAAGATAGTTCTTGGATTTCACAGTTTGAGTTTGATGCAGCTTGGACCAGACCTACCAAATGATTCTAAGAATCATTTCAAAATAACCCCAGGTGTCTGATGCAGAAGCATCTCAGGTCCTTGGCAATCCTATGTCACCAAAAAGAATTTTGAGTTTTGTCTATGTTGGTCGGTTTCTACTTTGATAGAGTTGGTCGGTAGTTGGTCAATTTCCTTTGGTTACTAAGTGTTGTCAATTATCTCCTAGGTGGTCGGTTATTTCACTGGCGCTCGGTGTTGTCTATCTGTTGCTCGGTTATCTTGCTTACCAACATGTTTAGTTTTATTTCCTATTGTGGCCGACTTGTGCATTTATATTGGATCATGGAATTAATGATAGAATCCATCATTGGGAAGCGTGTGGTCATAGATTTGACCATTGCTTCTGTTAATTATGGATCTGAAGGTTGACTCAGCTTGGTAGCTTCTTGTATAAATGTAGATGTTTGGTGGTAGTTTAGGAGTCAGTTTTGGATAGAAGTTAGAAGACATTAGAATAGTGATTTGTAGAAGATCCTCGCATGTTGAGGACTTTTGTAGTTCATTATAATATCAAGCCCTAACCGGGAAGGCCTTACAGCCTGGCTGTATGATTCAAATTAATGTTAATATATGATAGATCTGGCATTCTCCCTCTCACTCTTGTTGTTTTTTGCTTCCGCATGTGTGTTGCAGGCTTGGATCATTAAGGTATGCCATCCTTTGGCCCCTATTGACCCCTTCCTTGTGTCATCTTAATTGCTTATTGTAGCCCTTTAGTGCTTCCCTTTATTGTTTTCTCTCTAACCTTCTAGTACTAGGGGTGATGGGTTGATATTCTCTCCTTTTTTTCTTAACTTCTCCCCCTTTTATTATCTCATGTTTCTTCTCTAGGTCATTTCCTTATTGTTAGAGATTTCATTCATATATGTGATGACATTGATGCCAACATATTTTCTTATTTTGGATAGTGCTCCTAGTTTGTTCAATAAATTGTTTGGATCATTTTAGATATTGTATTGTAGATCAGATGTTGTGTAGTTGAAGATATATTGAGGGATATATTTACTTGATCTTGTTCAAGTTTCAGAGGTTTGTAGTATGGTTTGAGTGAATTTTAGGTGATTTATCCAAGACTAATTTCTGGTGGTTTGGGAAGTGACAGTGTTGCAGTTATTAGATCACTTATGCAATATTTTTAGTTGCTAACCTGGTGGTGAGTTAAGGACATGGATGTGTGTCCTCATCTCAAATGGTTCATGATTTGGATTCTAGTAGGCTATTTTTCTTGAATGAAAGATGAAAGTGAGAAAGTACTAAATAACAACCTATTATTCATTGACTCTCCATCACTGGGTAAAACAACTCATATAAAGTAAATAAAACTATAAAAGACTGGTATTGATTATATGTTTTAGGATTACAAGATTTTGATCATTCCCCACAAAGAAAAGATAGGAAAATACAAGCCAGTGCCCTATGCATTGGGCAAAATATCAGAAGAAAGAATGAATACAAAGATATTGTGACAATGTCTGGTTTTAAAAACATAAATACAAACACTCCAACTCTTTCCTACTTATAGAAAATCCTCAAATAAATTTAGTAAACATGTATTCTACCCTAAGTAATATTTAATCCAACCCTAGATCAGAACTCAAAGCCAAATACATACATATAATGATCAAGGTTATACATAATATAAATCTCAAATGTTTGTCTCTCCTTTGAGTTTATTCTATGAATGTTTAAGTCTTTCTGGGATTTATATGTATGTATTTGGCTTTGAGTTCTACTCTAGGGTTGGATTAAATATTACTCAGGGTGGAATACACATTTATTGAATTTATTTGAGGATTTTCTGTAAGTAGGAAAGAGTTGGAGTGTTTGTATTTATGTTTAAAAGACCATTCATTCTCACAATATCTTTGTATTCATTCTATCTTCTGATATTTTATCCAATGGATAGGGCACTGGCTTGTATTTTCCTATCTTTTCTTTGTTGGCTAATGATCAGAACTCAAAGCCAAATACATACATATAAATCCCAGAAAGACTTAAAGATTCACAGAATAAACTTAAAGGAGAGATAAAGATTTGAGATTTGTATTAAGTATAACCTTGATCATTGTATACATCATATTCTGAATAGTAAGCTTGCAAAATAGCAGTAGTAACCTATACTTTTTCTCTATTTCTTGATGAAAAATAATACAAAAAGTTACAATCCTTGAATGAGGGCTAGGGTTTCAGAATTTCTATCTTTTCAACACCTAAACTCTTAATGCCTAGAATGATCATGGAAAATCCTTTATATAAAAGGAAATGCAACAAGCTACTGATCATTCTAGGGTTTACAAAATTACTAACCTAAAAAATTTACAACAACCAAATTGGGTTTACAATAAATACACTTGATCAAAACTGGTGAGATATTTGTAGATGAGCCACTTTTCTTTATGCCTTCAATTCTATCCTTGGCTTCTTTCAACAAATCTGATTTTAGTATCCCTGTTGTCAATCCTACAATAAATACCTTTCTACATCTCAACAATCTTGATGGCTCAAAAAGTAACTATTTTCACTTGTTTCAAGAGGTTGGTGGAGTATTTAATCTTTCTACATGAGGTATGTACTAATACATCAACCTATTGTACATCTCTTTGCTTGGGAACTCAAAACTTGCAAATTCTACATTTTTGCCAGATAATTGTTCCCACCTATCCTCCAATTGACTAATCTCTCACTGAATAAAATCAAACTTAGACTTAGAAAAAATTAAAGTCTCAATAGTATGTATAAAGAACAAAGTATTCTCTAGAGTCAAAATGCTAGTCATCCTAGAAGAGAAGTCATCCTCTATCTAAGCTCGCCACTTGATCAATTCTTTGAGCTCACCATTCTTCCTGAAAACCCTTGGGATCAAGTCACAACTAGGAAGTGTTAATTCCTTCATTATCAAATTTGACTTTCTCTCAAAATCACCTAAGATTATGTCATGCTCCACTAGCTTCTTCACATTTTGGTGCAATGGCTTGATCAATGGATCAGGATCATTTTGAGATTTAGACAATAATTTGAACAATCTCACATTTGGAGATCTCTCAATCCATTTCTTTAAAATTGGTTCAAACTCATTCTTATACTTATCCAATGACACAAGCAATACCTTTAGCCTTCTAGCATGGTTGAATAAGATAGTGGGATTCAAATTTGTAGCAAACTGCATAACAACTTCTGTTACCTTGTCTTCATACTCCTGTCTCAACATACTCTTATCCTTCAAGTATTCTTCCCTTATCCTATCCAATTCTTTCATCTTCCTTTTGAAGTGATTGGTTTCCTCAAGTAGCTATTTCTTTTCCCAACTAAGTCTTGCATCCAAGTGTGTCTCTGGGTAGGACGATGGTGGAAACTTAATGATAGGGCTAGAGGATGAAGCCACTATAGGTTTGTCAACTATCATTAATTGTGGTGACCTATGATCCTATGGTCTTGATAGCTTAGCAATTAATTTGTC
Organism: Chamaecyparis obtusa; assembly: GCA_027943335.1. Taxonomy (NCBI): domain Eukaryota; kingdom Viridiplantae; phylum Streptophyta; class Pinopsida; order Cupressales; family Cupressaceae; genus Chamaecyparis; species Chamaecyparis obtusa. The sequence continues at coordinate 1,382,280 of BSBK01003738.1, forward strand.
CTTCTGGATTGGCTCTATCTTGAGCTCATTGTAAGATTTGAGGACAGTTTCAAATTTGAGCCTCAAATCTTCCTTTTCTTGTGCATCTTTCTCTACCACTTTGACATTAAATTTGGCAGTGTCCAAAATTAGGTTTGAAGCTTCTACACTAGAAGTCTCACCTACTCTTTGTACTAATGAATTTCCTACATATTTTGTAGAGAGAGCCTCTCTTTTCCCTTTGTCTTCCTCCCTATTAAGGGACCACATTACCAAGGTAGCATGATATTCTAAAAAAGAAATGCCCCTAGCAGCTTGGTGGGCCTATTTTGTAGTGGAAAGAGACTTTACCTTGCTCTTCCTGAATTGATCAAAGACTATTGCATCAGCAATATCCCACTCTAGCAAAATTAGCACCCCGGCAATATGGATCATAGCCCTTCCCTCCTCAGGAGTAATCTTTTCAAATTGCTTTATCATTTCTCCCTTGGTCTCAGTTTCAACCTTTGTTATGTCCCTATCAGGGAACTCTTCATTATTCTTCTCATAGATTTCTTTGAACTGATTTATTTTCATTCTCCACAAAAATTGGAAAAATGCCCTAGTATTAACAAATTTGTCATCAGCAACAAAAGAATCATTGGCTTGTTTTAAAATAGGGTCAATCTATTTACCCTCAAATTCAACAACAATAAGATCCATTGCAACCTCCTTAGGTGCCTATGGCATTCCTTCTTGCAACTCATCATTGGAAACAAAAATGTTTCCCTCATTCCTCATCTGTACCAACTATTCTGCTACCCCATGTTCATCTAAATGTAAAGGGGATTGAGAGGGAGAGTATACATTTTGTTCTAATCCTGACCCCTCTTGTCTTTGCCTCCTTGGAGAGGGTCCTTGCATTGTTGGATCATTCATAGGCCTCTTTCCCCTAGAAGTAGAAGGAATATCCTCACCTCTTTGCTGCGTTGGTAAGAGAACAGTGTACCCACTTCTCTTCTACATTGTATAGACTCCCCTTGGGGTCAATTTTGTATATCTTGGCTGGCTCAAAATCTGCCTAGCCTTCTTAGGGTCTGTCTTGCTCATAGAAACCCTTTTTTCATTTACTACATGCATGATGCCTTCAAAATGCTCCATAAGAGCCTCTACCTTCCTTGCCCATGGCTCAAAGCCCTTCAATGGATCATAAGCTCTATCAAATTTTTTGATGAAATCTACAGTCTTCTTGTAGATCACCCACTTTTCCCTCTTTATTTCTTGATTTTGGATGTCAAAATCACTCCTTATGATATCCTCAGGAAAATTGAATTGGTGCTCCATAAGAGCACACATAATCTTATCTCTAAACATTCCTAATAGGAAACCCTCATTATCTGCACACCTTGCTGCAGCTATAGGCATTCCATAGGGTTGCAATACCTGGTTCAAATATATCCATCCTCCCTTAGTGATAACATACTGATGGGAAATTGTAATATTAGGGAAGAAATTTCCTCTTCCTTTACCAATAAGGGCATTCTCTTGTAGGTCACCAATCTCCCTTAGAATTTTAGCATATCCTACCTTTAGTGGAACTGGTATGGCAAAATGTAAAGTGTGTTTCTACAACCATATACTCTAAAAACTATAGAAACAAGATATAATATGATATCATGAAAATTATGGACAATAGTGATGTCTTGATAATATTCTTTTGGCCTGATTAAGCTTAGCAACTCCTTTGGGATTCTAGGATTGTCAAAAAATAACAGTGTCCTAAGTCTTGAAGCAAAATCCCTATCAAAAGAAATGAAACTGGCATCAGCTCTGTCCCATGACAAAGCTGTGGTCCACAATTGAACTGGAAGGGTTTCTCCATTTCTTTCCTTAACAATGTTGACTGTTGAGCTAAAAAACTACTCACCCTTGTACAAGAACATATGCATAAGCATAGAATACCATCCAAAGGGCATACTAACCTTCATATTCTTAATTCCCATTAACCCCTCATGGATTAGGTCAGCCAAGTGAGATGAAAAGTCAAAGATTAGTGCCAATTGGGGATGTAAAGATTGCACCATCATGAACATATATGGAATTAGCATATGAGTGGCCTCATCATGCCCTAGGATGAAATTTAAAGATTTGTAAAAACCCTGTGCTCTCTTACTGAATAAATCCATCCTGAAAGGCTCTGGTGTACTTGCACTAATAACGCACATGGACCTAACCTAGTCTAAGAAATCCCTTAGAGGCCCTGTCCTCAAATGATCCCTTTGAGATTCATATACCTCTGTGAATTATGTAAAATCTATTTTCTCCAACCCAATAGAAGGGTCATTCAATGAGAAGACCTCCCTAATCTCATCTTTTGTGATACTAATCAAATTATTTCCATTTACATCCTTGACAGTTTTTGTCATAGGATCATAGCACTTAGTAATTTGAATTAACAATTCTGCATCTATGAAAACTCCAGGAACTACCAACTTTCCTATATCAAATTGCCATATGTTGCTAAGGGGGGCACAAGAATTTCTCTATGGGTATGCTGCTTTAAACAAAATAAGGCCATTATGGTCCTCTCCCACCCTTGCATCTCTCATCCAATTCCCTTTATCATGGAGTCCACTGTTCACATAATCCCTAGGGTTCCTTGGGACTAATTCTTTTAATCTAGCTGCCCCATTATCTGAATGTGGAAGCAATTGCATTAAGTCTTCAAAGACACCCCTATCCTTGTATTCTATTTTTCTAGATAGTCCCCTCTTTGGTAGCATTTTACTAGGGCTTATTAAAATAATGTATAAATTCCCAAGAAAACCCTAAATACTATCAGCTAGCAACAAAATTTTCTTACAATTTCTTCATAGACTTCAAACAATTCTTGAATTCAGAAGATTATGACCTACCAGGCACCTGAAAAAACTTCACTTGATATCACTCCAGAGAAAAATCCAGTTTGCCAAAATGCTTATGAGAGCGGTAAAGAAAAAAATGATTAAATTTAGGTATATAATGTCACCAACCATTTGCAATTCATCTGCATGTAGCTCATTAAGTCTGCCATTACTGAAAACTGGCAGCCTCAGCATTCACAGGAAGTGAAAAATTGCACAGAGAAAAAATTTGAATTTAGACTATTGATCTTGTTTCCTTTTTAGCACATTAGATGATCATCAAAAATAGCTGCACAACCTTCTTTTTATTTTCTCCAAACTAGTTCTTAGCCAATGAGAACAACTCAATTTAACCATGTGGGGAAAGAAATAACTTAAGTTTATTTGGATCAGAGGGGATAGGTGTCACCTTGTTACTAAAGCATGAGCATAGAATCTGAGCATCTTTCCTTAGTGGTGTAACGAGAACCATAGGATTCTTTCCAACTCATAGCGCTTTATCTTTTCCCAAAGCAATGACCCCACCTTTCCTTTTGAAAAGTTCATCGAATCAAAAAATGCCACATCGAATAGATCAGCAGGTGGAAAAACCTAACTTTCTCCTTAGTGTCAAGTATACTGACAACTTAACATGTCATCTCTACCTTCAGCCAATCAAAAACAAACCTGTCAACATGAGCCGATGACAAAGGACCCACTTTTCATTCCTCATCTTTAAACAAGATCAACGATTGTGGCTATACTGTAGACCTTAAAAATTGAGCACCTTATCCAAGCTGTATAACAATAACCGTGAGATCTATTTGGACCTTAAGTATCCAAGAAAGCTAACCCCATAATGGCACTTCACTTAACTTTCTGCCGAATCAAGAGTTGCAACGTTTACAGGAACAGGTGGGCGGGCCCTTTTTTCATTTTCTTCTTTAATATCAAAACATCCTATCGATCACCACATTATACTTATTTCAACCAATAAAAAGCACACATGTCAAATTGACATGGCATTTTAGGGCCCAATCACCATCTCATCCATCATATAGCATCGAACAGTTGTCACTATACTACAAAGCTTAAATACTTCACATCTTTGATCGGTGGTATAAGAACAATCATAAGATCAGTCGGTGTTTTACTCTTTGATAATCTTGACCCCATATTTATTACATCACCAAAGATAGGTGTTAACTCGAAAGACACGACCAAGACTATCCTATTAGAAACCCTGCTGGTGTCAGTAAAGCTTGATCAGACACTTGTCGCTATACCGCGATGCTTAAAAAGGAATCATCTCAACCTAGTGGTATAACGACAGCCCTCGATGCATTAATCTATTTAATCACTAGCACAACACCAAAAATGGGCCCGCCAAGATAGATGTCCTATTGTCGCTAGATTGCATGTCAAAAAAATGACAATAGGGAGGCTTGAGATTTAATGAGAACCACTCATTTTTAAATGGTTAGTTACTTAGGAAAATTTACGGGGAACTTAGGCTTTGAGAGAAATATTTGAAAGGGTATCCTATTCGATAACTTAACAATATAACAAGTAAAGTGGTCACTTTAAAAGGGGTGAAAATTTTCACATGCGTATTTGGAGAGTTAGTGAGCCAAAAAGTAATGCAGAATATAACAATGCTAAGACCATCTAGGGCTTCTTGAAAACTTAGGGTTTTAACCATAAAACCTCATAACTAGGTCTAAGAACTAGTTTTTTTTTTTATAGTTTTAGCATGAGGATGAGAAATTTTAGGATAGTGATAACAGTGGCTCATGCTCAAGGACGTGTATCTCTTGTAGATACAACGAGAAAACTAGAATCTCCTGGGAGATTAGACCAAAACAAAATTTTGAATGGAAAATAGAATTGCACACAAAACCCTAAACCTAAACCTACACAGAGACTCAGGAAAATGTTTAAGAAAAGTAAAATTTTAAGAATTGACCATGAATTGGCAATTCCATGAGCTCTCTTGTCAGATTTTTCAATATATATGAATTTGTTCCTCATTTTTCTTCAATGATATATGGGCCTAACCAGATGGGATCAAATTTACCATGCTTTCCTTTATCTTCTAATCTTGCATTCCACATCAGGACAAAATCACTAGTTACAAAATTTCTCTGTGTAGTCCTTTTGTCATAAAAGACCTTGCACTGAGCTTGCATTTTCTCATTTTTAACATGTGCATCATTTCTTACCTCATTCAATTGAATTAAATCATTTATTCTAATAGTCATATCATCCTCCACATCATCATCATATGCATGTATGAACTGATACATTTGTAGCAGATTGTTCTGGGGCAATCTTGCATTAATCCCATATACCAAGTCAAAAGGGGCACACCCTATTGCTTTCTTTACTATAACCTTGTTAGCCCATAAGGCTTGTAACAACTTAGAATCCCAGGACCTTTTATTTTTGTCCAATACTCTTCAAAATTTTAATCAAACTCTTGTTACTGGATTCTGTCTGGCCATTGCAAAAATCAACAAACTCCTCTGACCTAAAGCACATTGCATTATCAACCACCATGGTTTCTAGGAAACCAATTCTTGTAAGGATATTTTGCATGATAAAATCTGTTACCACCTTACTAGTTTCTCTTCTTGAAGGGATTGCTTCAATCCACTTGGTGAAGTAATCAGTTGCCACCAAGATATAGGAATGTCCTCCACTAGACTTGTTAGGGATTTCACCAATGAAATCCATACCCCAGTTTTGGAAAGTATCCTGAACAGTAACAAGTTTAAGGGGCAAATTTCCACTAAATTTTAATTTTCCTGCAAATATTTGACAAGGATCACACTTCTTTACAAATTGATGGGTGTCTTTGAAAAGTGATGGCCACCAAAATCCTGACTTGATGATCTTGTGGGCTGTAGTCCTTGCCATATAATGTCCTCCACAAATCCCATTATGCATTTCATTCATTAGGAGCTTGGCTTTATCCTGATCTACATATCTAAGCAAGACACCTTCATTGCTCCACCATAACTCACTACTTATAATTGCATATCTTATGGAATGAATCTTAATGGTTATTTTCTTGTTATCATCTAATTTAGGGGGTAAAACCATATTTTGAAAATATTTAACAATATCCTTATACCACTCACAACAATCCATGTTACACAAAAAAGGTCTTTGATCCTCCTCCAACATGTTTATCTGGTTTGTAGTTAGATTGCTCTGGCCAATCAACTTTGCTAGGCCCAACCCTCTTACCAATTTTTTAATGTGAATGTCAATATTTAACTCTTGGATCCTATTGATCCATCTACATCTTCTTCCTGAAACTTCTTGCTGGACCAAGATATCCTTGACTTCAACACTTGGAACATAGGCAACCACTGTGGCTCCAACCAGATAACACCTGAATGTTTTAATAGCCTTCACCAAGGCATAACCTTGCTTCTCAATAATATCATAGTTCAATTCTACTGCCTGCAAGGTCTTGCTAAAAAAAGATATAGGCTGTTCAAAACCATGAATATTTTTCTGTAACAGTAATGCTGCAACAGTATGGGCAAATGCAAAAAAAAGATCTGCATAGGTTTTCTATAATCTGGTGTTTTCAAAATGGGGGCATGCTTGATAACCCTTTTAATATCATTAAAAGCCTATATTTCTTCCACATTCCATTCAACCTTTGCTCCATTTTTTAACATTCTTGATATGGGAATGCTAATTTCTGCAAAGTTTGTAATAAATCTCCTCAAAAATTGACTTGTCCTAAAAAGGACTAAATTCCCTTGATATTCTTTGGTAGAAATAGTTTATCAATAGCTTCCACCCTTTCAAGGTCTATCCTCACTCCATCCTTTGAAACAATATGCCCTAGAAGTTTTCCCTCTACCACACCAAAAGCACACTTCTTTGGGTTTAGGGAAACCCCATATTCTAATGCTCTAATGAAAATCTTTTCTAGATGTTGGCAATGTTGTTCTTCCTTGGCCGAGAATGTTGTTAAATCATCTTGGTATACCACCATAAATCTATCAATGAAATTTGCAAAGGCTACATCCATAGCCCTTTGAAAAGTGGCACCAACATTAGTCAACCCAAAAGGCATCCTCACATAAACATATGTCCCCCATGGGGTTGTAAATGTAGTTTTAAATTACTCTGTGTCTTTAACCATAACCTTATTATAACCAGAAAAGCCATCCATCATGGACATCAATTCTGACCCAGTGACCTTTTGCAACATGTTCTCCATATTTGGTAATCTATAGTTATCCTTTAGAGAATTTATGTTAAGATTTCTGAAATCAACACAAAGCCTGATGTCACCATTTTTCTTTCTGACAGGCACCAAATTTGAAACCCAAGTGGAGTGCCTAATAGGCTTGATTATTCCAGCATCCATCATCTTCTTGAGTTCTCCTTGTATTTTAGGTGCTAAGGTAGGGTTAACAGGTCTCAACTTTTGCCTAAAATGTTTTTTGCCTTCTTTTAGTGGAATATCATGTTGAAAAAGGTCCTCTCTATAAGCTTTGAGATCTTCATAAGACCAAGAAAAAACATGCCTAAATTTTCTGAGAAGATCAATGAAATTTTTTCTAGTTCTTGGGGACAAACACTTACCTATATAAACCTTCTTGGGTACTATTCTTGTGCCCAAGTTTATTTCTTCAAGCTCATTGGTTTTATTAGTACTGGCAAAGAAAGCTTTGTCCTTATTGTCAAACATTCTTTCAAGAGCAACTAATCCTTTGGGAACTCTATTTGATTTCAACTGTAAAACTTCTTTCCCAAAAATGACATCTTTACCATTCACTATATCAATGTAAGTACTAAAATCCATTTCTCTATCACCAAAATGAGATTCAAATTGGAGAAATCTTAATATGTCTTGGTCATCAGAGAAAACTTGCTAATTCTCTCTATTATCAGGGATGGAAGGCCTGGCTTGTACCTCTATATTGGATATATCTGCAAATGTAACATCTTCAGGTCTAAGGGCCACATTAGCCAACAAATCTGCCATTCTATTTTGACTTCTTTCCATCCAACAAATGTTAAAAGCATTGAAACTTTCAATTTCATCCCATACTGCATTCCTATACTGCTTTAATTTTTTATTTTTTGAGGCATACTTTGATCTAACTTGGGAGACAACTAACTCAAAATCACCCACTACTTTTAAACATTTTATACCATGCCTTTATGCCAACCTTAAACCTATCAGAAGAGCTTCATATTCTGCAACATTATTTGTGCATGAGAATAACAAGGTAAAGGAGAATTTAAAAGTTCTACCATTTGGAGATATAAGTAATATTCCAGCTCTAGATCCTTCCTTGCTATTGGCACTATCAAAATACATGGTCCACAAACTGTCAAGGCCAATCCATCCTTCCTGGCTTTCTGACTTATGTGTATTTTCAACACTCTCCTCATCATTTTTACCTTGGACTTTGAAAGAATTGATGTCAGTATCAAGAAAAAATTCATGGTGTCTTCTTCCTCTTTAATCATATGTGGAGTTCTAAGTTCTCTAGAAACTTTAATATTCTGTCCCTCCAATTTAAAAGTGGCAAATGACAAATCACACTATATGCTACCTCCCATAGAATCAATCCACTTCCTTGATAGTAACATCGGATACTGGAGAGGAATATCCACTACCAAGACACTCATGGTCAATTGTTTACTGGGGTATGAAACTAGTCTATAAGGTAGAGCCTTGATAGTACCCACAACTGGTACTTCCCTTGAATCCATTGCTTGACACCTACCATGAGGTGTGTCCACCTTTAATCCTAATGAGTTCATAACCTCAGTAGGCATAATAGTGTTTGATGCTCGAGAATCAATCATACAATTTTTTAGCAACTTTCCATTTATCTACATAGTAAAAAACAAAGGATCAACTGTTCCTACTGTAGTACTAACAACATTTGCGTCCAAATAAATTTGGGGAATTTCAAAAACAATCTCCTCATTGCAATTTTCATTTTCATCATTCATAATCACTACTTGTTTCTCAACTTTTTTTGTTTTTTGAGAGTCTATGGATACCACACCATTTACCCAATTTAGGGCCTTTTCCTTATGTTCTTCTATTCTCATCATTTCCAGCAATGGGACTTTGACAATAATTTGTGACAACAATTTACTCATATCAATTGGAACATATTTTGAATCAGAGACAACTGGTTTCAAACTTGCAACTTCTTTATCAACCTTTTGGATGGATACATTCACAAGTTCTTTAATATGGACTCCATCCTCCTTTTGCAAAGCTAGAACAACTTTAACTGTGGGTTTGGATTTTACCTTATAAACAATATAAGGTTTAGCATTTTTCTTTATTTTGACCTTATCAACAGCATCAACATCCTTTAACTTATTCGGTTTGGATTGCCAACCACTCTATTTCTCAAGTTGTAACTTTTTTTAGCTTGAGTAACCATATCTGCTATTATCGAGGCAATTTCCTCATCAGATGGCCTTCTCAAAACAAATGTCTCCTTACCCTTAAACACATTGCACTGAATGTTATCAGGCTCACTATCTTCATCTGAAAAAACTTGTTGATGGTATGATTTAGCTTTAGTTTGAGAATTGAAAATATCCTGATTTTCATCCTCTTCAGCAGAGTCAACTTCATCCCAAACATGGGAGGAAATCATTCCACATCCCTAGTCATCATAAGGCTATTCCTCACTACACTCTTGCTCCTCTTGTGAAGAAACACTTTGAGATATGATACAATAATTGGGATCATGTGGTGACTGAAAATGGGACATCTTCTACTACATTCATTGAGTTCTTTTGCAAGGGATCAGGAGTCCTATCATTTGGTTTATCCTTTCTTTCAGGAAGAATAGGCTTCCCATCTTTCCATTGAGTATTATATGGGTAGTTCTGCATTCTTGGAAATTTGTTGAAATTATTGAAGGCAGGTTTATCACCTCCTACAACTTTATTATTTATGTTCTCACTAGGCTTTAAGTCCTTTATTGCTTTCAATATTTTCTTTAAGCTATCATCATCATTAGGTTTTACACTTATAGGTTTTCCTGGATCTTTTCTATTCAACAATTGTGATTTGTTATCTTCCCTTCTTCCCAACTTTCCTGAAATTCTTCAGTTACTCTCTATGTTCACAGCTAGTTTATAAGCTTCAACAAGACTCCTTTGGTTTTTATCTCTCAAAAGGTAGTCCATCTTAGAATCAAAGGCATTTAAATATGTGACAAGATATACTCTATCATCCAATCTGATGACTTGCAAGAGTTTATGCATGGCCTTTTGGAATCTAACATTAAATTCAACAACATCCTCATTGAAATTATTTTTAATGTTATTAAATTCATTCAACATGAAACCCTCATGTGTTTTATCACCATACTATTCTTTGAAACAATCTCTAAGCTAATCCCATGAACCTATGCTACCATGTGGCAATGCCCTAAACCAATCCCTTGAATCTTCTATTAGGGATTGTATAAATAATTTCATGATAACATCATCAGGAACAATGTTATAATCATGAATCACATCAATAAAATTTTTTAGGTGCTCCTCACAAGTGACAACATTACTTCCAGTGAAATTGGGAAGTTTCTTTCTGATTTCTTCAAGGATGGGGTTATGGTATCCAGGGATGCCAGTAAAAAACACCTGTTTGCATCTTTCATGTATAACCCTTGTATTTAAAATACCAGCACCCTGGGATGTGGATGCATTAGTATTTGTCATGGTAGAAAATCTGAGCCCTCCTGGTGGGGGAACACCGGTTGTCTGATTTGCTAAATTTGCAACATTTTCCCCTTGTGTAATAGTAGAATTAACAAAGTTAGTGGGTCCTGTAGACCGTCTAAGAAAATCAATCTTCTTTTTCATTTCTAGTGCCGAAGCTTCCAACTCTACCTTTTCTAGTTCTTTATCTAGCAATTCTTGTTCCCTTTTGGCCTTTTTAAGGTCTGCTTCCAACCTTAAAGCCGAATCTATGGGAAATTTAAGGCCTACAGGCTCATTAATTGAAATGCCCACTACTGTCTGCTTTCCCTTATCCCTTGGATTCCTTGTTTCAAAGACCTGTTGGACAATGGACTATTCACTTGTCTATTCAGGAATGGGAACATAATTTATAGCTTCTAAATTTAGCAGTTGTATTTTTAATTGGTTAGCCCTTATCATGGCATGCCTAATTTTTTCTTCTTTTTCCTTTTCTCTCTTCTGTCTAATAGCTACTTTTTCATGAATTATCCTTTCCAATTCATATACTTCCTCAAATATCTCCTCAAAATTAGGTAAAGTTGTTTTAGATTCAACCTTCTATGCTTGAGGCTCTTCTTGTTGATCCTGAGACTCATGGAGGCCTTGGGGTAATGATGAACTGAGGGTGAAAGGGGGGAAAAAATCTTGTCCACTCCTGCTTTTACTTCTAGATCTTCTCTCCCCTCCATACCATCAGCTAGGGATTATTTTCCTATTGTGGGGTAACCTTTCACCCTCTCTTTCTATGGGGAATAATAATCCTCATATTGATTTAGGCCTAGGTCAACTGCCTCATATTCTAAGGCATTTCCCTCCTGACTAGGAGGAGCAAGACCTTCTTGTCTTGAGTTTCCATTTTGCTTCCAGGTAAGAGACATGTCATTAGTAATTTTTTCTCTTCTAACTTGACTTCGTCTAGATGTGGCTGGAAGCTCACCCTGCAAACCTTCTTCTGGGTGTTCCTTCCTCCAGGACCTTGTATTTTTGAAACTCGTTGTGATATAGTGATGTTTTATTAAGAACTAGTTACAGAGATGTTTTAGAGTCACCACCCAAGCTAAATGGGATTTTCTATGATTTTGAACAAATAGGAAGGGTAGGAAAAATTTAAAAAGGAAATAACTCTGTGTAAGGTAACTAATTGGTTTTGAAAATAAGCAGGCCAGGAGTCTAGCTCAACTTGTACCTACATTATTTTATGCAAATCTTTACAACATCCCCAGCAAAGTCACCATCTTGTTGGTTCTTTAAAATATTTTACATTCCATGAGATACCAATATGCTTATGACTAATATTAAGGAGTGGTTAATTCTAAATGTGGGAAATCTATAAGCAACTGGACCAACTATAGGGACACAACTGCCCTCTTCACTTTTGGCTCTACAAAATCAAGGCGGGTACACCTGATCCAATAAATTCAACTCTATTCCTTACTCAATATAGGATCTTACAATAGTGAGAAAGTACTAAATAACAACCTATTATTCATTGACTCTCCATTACTGGGTAAACAAACTCATATAAAATAAATAAAACTATAAAAGATTGGTATTGATTATATGTTTTAGGATTACAAGATTTTGATCATTCCCCACAAAGAAAAGATAGGAAAATACAAGCCAGTGCCCTATCCATTGCGCAAAATATCAGAAGACATAATGAATAAAAAGATATTGTGAGAATGACTGGTCTTTTAAACATAAATACAAACACTCCAACTCTTTCCTACTTACAGAAAATCCTCAAATAAATTCAGTAAACATGTATTCCACCCTGCATAATATTTAATCCAACCCTAGATTAGAACTCAAAGCCAAATACATACATATAAATCCCAGAAAGACTTAAAGATTCACATAATAAACTCAAAGGAGAGATAAATATTTGAGATTTGTATTAAGTATAACCTTGATCATTGTATACATCATATTCTAAATAGTAAGCTTACAAAATAGCAGTAGCAACCTATACTTTTTCTCTATTTCTTGATGAAAAATAATACAAAAAGTTATAATCCTCGAATGAGGGCTAGGGTTTCAAAATTTCTATCTTTTCAACACCTAAACTCTCAATGCCTAGAATGATCATGGAAAATCCTTTATATACAAGGAAACACAACAAGCTACTGATCATTCTAGGGTTTACAAAATTACTAACCTAAAAAATTTACAACAACCCTATTGGGTTTACAAAAAATACACTTGATCAAAACTGGTGAGATATTTGTAGATGAGCCGCTTTGCTTTATGCCTTCAATTTTGTCCTTGGCTTCTTTCAACAAATCTAATTTCAATATCCCCACTGTCAATCCTATAATAAATACCTTTCTACATCTCAACAACCTTGATGGCTCAAAAAGTAACTATTTTCACTTGTTTCAAGAGGCTGGTGAAGTATTTACTCTTTCTACATGAGGTATGTACTGATACCTCCACCTATTGTACACCTCTTCACTTGGGAACTCAAAACTTGCAAATTCTGCATTTTTTCCAAATAATTGTTCCCACCTGTCCTCCAATTGACTAATCTCTCACTGAATAAAATCAAACTTAGACTTAGCAAAAATTAAAGTCTCAATAGTATGTATAAAGAACAAAGTATTCTCTAGAGTCAAAATGCTAGTCATCCTAGCAGAGAAGTCATTGTCTATCTGTGCTTTCCACTTGATCAATTCTTTGAGCTCACCATTCTTCCTGAAAACCCCTGGGATCAAGTCACAACTAGGAAGTGTTAATTCCTTCTTTATCAAATTTGACTTTCTCTCAAAATCACCTTAGAGCATGTCATGCTACACTAGCTTCTTCACATTCTGGTGCAATGGATTGATTAGTGGATCAGGATCATTTTGAGATTTAGACAATAATCTAAACAATCTCACATTTTGAGATCTCTCAATCCATTTCTTTAAGACTGGTTCAAACTCATTCTTATACTTATCCAATGACACAAGCAATACCTTTAGCCTTCTAGCATGGTCGAATAAGACATTGGGATTCAAATTTGTAGCAAACTGCATAACAGCTTCAGTTACCTTGTCTTCATACTCCTGTCTCAACAAAATCTTATCCTTCAAGTATTCTTCCCTTATCCTATCCAATTCTTTCCTCTTCCTTTTGAAGTGATTGGTTTCCTCAAGTAACTATTGCTTTTCCCAACTGAGTCTTGCATCCAATTGTGTCTCTGGGTAGGGCGATGGTGGAAACTCAATGATAGGGCTAGAGGATGAAGCCACTATAGGTTTGTCAACTATCATTAATTGTGGTGACTTGTGATCCTGTGCTCCTAATAGCTCAGCAATTAATTTGTCCTTTTGGATTAGCTCTATCTTGAGCTCATTGTAAGATTTGAGGATAGTTTCAAATTTGAGCCTCAGCTCTTCCTTTTCTTGTGCATCTTTCTCTACCACTTTGACATTAAATTTGGCAATTTCCAAAATTAGGTTTGAAGCTTCTACACCAGAAGTCTCACTTACTCTTTGTACTAAGAAATTTCTTTCATATTCTGTAGAGAGAGCCTCTCTTTTCCCTTTGTATTCTTCCCTCTTAAGGGATCACATTACCAAGGTAGCATGATCTTCTGAAAAAGAAATGCCCCTAGTAGCTTGTTGGGCCTATTCTATAGTGGGAAGAATCTTTACCTTGCTCTTCCTGACTGATTTATTTTCATTCTCCACAAAAATTCAAAAAATGCCCTAGTCTTAACAATTTTTTCATCAACAAAAAAAGAATCACTAGCTTTATTTAAAATAGGGTGAATCTGTTTACCCTAAAATTCAGTAATAGTAAGATCCATTGCAACCTCCTTAGGTGCCTCTAGCATTCCTTTTTACAACTCATCATTGGAATAAAAAATGTTTCCCTCATTCCTCATCTATACCAATTGTTCTGCTACCCCATGTTCATCTAAATGTAAAGGGGATTGAGAGGGAGAGTATACATTTTGTTCTAATCCTGACCCTCTTGTCTTTGCCTCTTTGGAGAGGTCCTTGCATTTTTGGATCATTCATAGGCCTCTTTCCCCTAGAAGTAGAAGGAATATCCTCACCTCTTTGCTGCGTTGGTAAGAGAACAGTGTACCCACTTCTCTTCTGCATTGTATAGACTCCCCTTGGGGTCAATTTTATATATCCTGGCTAGCTCAAAATCGGCCTAGCCTTCTCAGGGTCTATCTTGCTCACAACAACCCTTTTTTCATTTACTATATCCATGATGCCTTCAAAATGCTCCATAAGAGCCTCTACCTTCCTTGCCCATGGCTCAAAGCCCTTTAATGGATCATAAGCTCTATCAAATTTTTTGATGAAATCTACAGTCTTCTTGTAGATCACCTTCTTTTCCTTCTTTATTTCTTGAGTTTGGAGGTCAAAATCATTCCTTATGATATCCTCAGGAAAATTGAATTAGTGCTCCATAAGAGCACACCTAATCTTATCTCTGAATATTCCTAATAGGAAACCCTCATTATTTGCACACCTTGCTACAACTTTAGGCATTCTATAGGGTTGCAATACCTCATTAAAAATATATCCATCCTCCCTTAGTGATAACATACTTGGTAAATTGTAATATCAGGGAAGAAAGTTCCTCTTCCTTTACCAGTAAGGGCATTCTATTATAGGTCACCAATCTGCCTCAGAATTTTAGCATATCCTACCTTTAGTGGAACTTGGTATGGAAAAATGGAAGGTGCCTTTCTACAACCATATACTCTAAAAACTATAGAAACAAGATATAATATGATATCATTAAAATTATGGACAATAGTGATGTCCTTACTGTATTCTTTTGGCCTGATTAATCTTAGCAACTCCCTTGGGATTCTAGGATTGTCAAAAAATAATAGTGTCCTAAGTCTTGAAGTAAAATCCCTATCAAAAGAAATGAAATTGGCATCAGCTCTATCCTAGGACAAAGTTGTGCTCCACAATTGAACTGGAAGGGTTTCTCCATTTCTCTCCTTAACAATGTTGATTGTTGAGCTAAAAAACTGGTCACCCTTGTACAAGAACATATGCATAAGCATAGAATACCATCCAAAGGGGCCTACTAACCTTCATATTCTTAATTCCCATTAACCTCTCATGGATTAGGTCAGCCAAGTGAGATGTAAAGTCAAAGATTAGTCCCAATTGGGGATGTAAATATTGCACCATCATGAACATATATGGAATTTGCATATGAGTGGTCTCATCATGCCCTAGAATTAAAGTCAAAGACTTGTAAAAATCCTATGCCCTCTTACTGAATAAATCCATCCTAAAAGGGTTTGGTGTACTTGGGTTGATAACACACATGGACCCAACCTGGTCTAAGAAATCCCTCAGAGGCCTTGTCCTCAAATAACCCCTTTGAGCTTCATATACCTCTGTGAATTCTATAAAATCTATTTTCTCCAACCCAACAGAAGGGTCATTCAATGAGAAGACCTCCTTAATCTGATCTTCTATGATACTAATCAAATTATTTCCATTTACATCCTTGACACTTTTTGTCATAGGATCATAGCACTTAGCAATTTGAATTAACAATTCTGCATCCATGAAAACTCCAGGAACTACCAACTTTCCTATATTAAAGTGCCATATGTTGCTAAGGGGGCATAGGAATTTCTTTGTGAGTATGCTGCTTTAAACAAAATAAGGCCATTATGGTCCTCTCTCACCCTTGAATCTCTCATCTAGTTCCCTCTGTCATGGAGTCCACTATTCACATAATCCCTAAGGTTCCTCAAGACTAATTCTTTTAATCTAGCTTCCCCATTATCTGAATGTGGGAGCAATTTCTTTAAGTCTTCAAAGACACCCCTATCCTTGTATTTTGTTTTCCTAGACAGTCCCCTCTTTGGCAGCATTTAACTAGGGCTTCTTAAAACAATGTATAAATTCCCAAGAAAACCATAAATACTATCAGCTAGCAACAAAATTTTCTTGCAATTTCTTCATAGACTTCAAATAATTCCTGAATTTAGAAGATTATGACCTACCAGGCACCTGAAAAAAAATTCCTTGATATTGCTCCAGAGGACAATCCAGTTCACTAAAATGCTTATGAGAGTGGTAAAGAAAACAATGATCAAATTTGGGTATATAATGTTGCCAACCATTTGTAATTCATCCACACGTAGCTCATTAAGTCCCCCATTAGTGAAAACTGGTGGCCTCAGCATTCACAAGATGTGAGCAACATCACAAAGAAAAAATTTGAATTCAGACCATTGATCGTGTTTCCTTTTCAGCGCATCAGATGATCATAAAAAATAGTCGTGCAACCTTCTTTTTGTTTTCTCCAAACTAGTTCTCAGCCAATGAGAACAACTCAATTTAACCATGTGGGGAAATAAACAACTTAACTTTGTTTGGATCAGAGCGGATAGGTGTCACCTTGTCGCTAAAGCATAGGCATAAAATCGAAGCATCTTTCCTCAGCGATGTAATGAAAACCACAGGATTCTTTCCAACTCATAGCACTTTATCTCCTCCCAAAGCAATGACCTCACCTTTCATTTTGAAAACTTCATCAAATCAGGAAATGCCATGTCAGATAGATCAGCAGGTGGAAAAACCTAACTTTCTCCTCGATGTCAAGTATACTGACAACTTGACATGTCATCCTACCTTCGACCAATCAGAAACAAACCTGTCAGCATGAGTCGGTGACAGAGGACCCACCTTTCAGTCCTCATCTTGAAACAAGATCAACAACTATTGCTATACCGCAAACCTTAAAAATTGAGAACCTTATCCTAGTGGTATAATGACAACCATGAGATCTATTCAGACCTTAATTATCTAAGAAATCCAACCCCACACTGATACTTCACTTAACTTTCTATCGAATCAAAATTTGCCACATTTATAGGAACAGGTGGGCGGGCCCTTTTTTCATTTTCTTCTTTAATATCAAAACATCCTATTGATCACCACATTATACTTATTTCAACCAATCAAAAGCACACATGTCAAACTGACATGGCATTTTAGGGCCCAATCACCATCTTGTCCATCATATAGCATCGAACAGTTGTTGCTATACTGCAAAGCTTAAATACTTCACATCTTTAATCAATGGTATAATGACAATTGTAAGATCAGTCAGTGTTTTACTCTTTGAAAAGCCTGACCCCACAATTGTTACGTCACCAAAGATAGGTGTTAACCTAAAAGACACGACTGAGACTGTCTTGTCAGAAACCCTGCTGTTGTCAGTAAAGCTTGATCGGACGCTTGTCGCTATACTGTGATGCTTAAAAAGGAATCATCTTGACCTGATGGTATAATGATAGCTTTTGATGCATTACTCTATTTAATCACCAACACAACACCAAAAATAGGCCCGTCAAGACAGATGTCCTATTGTCTCTAGATCGCATGTCAAAAAATCTGACG
The DNA here is from genome assembly GCA_027943335.1 of Chamaecyparis obtusa. Lineage (NCBI taxonomy): Eukaryota > Viridiplantae > Streptophyta > Pinopsida > Cupressales > Cupressaceae > Chamaecyparis > Chamaecyparis obtusa. The sequence continues at coordinate 1,400,263 of BSBK01003738.1, forward strand.
ACAGGGAGGCTTGAGATTTAACGAGAACCACTCATTTTTAAAGGGTTAGTTACTTAGGAAAATTTATGGGAAACTTAGGCTTTGAGAGAAATATTTAAAAGTGTATCCCATTCGATAACTTAACAATATAACAAGTAAAGTGGTCACTTTAAAAGGGGTGAAAATTTTCACATGTGTATTTGGAGAGTTAGTGAGCCAAAAAGTAATGTAGAATATAACAATGCTAAGACCATCTAGGGCTTCTTGAAAACTTAGGGTTTTAACCATAAAACTTCACAACTAGGTCTAAGAACCAATTTTTTTAAAAAAAAGTTTTAGCATGAGGATGAGAAATTTTAGGATGGTGATAACAGGATGCCCAATTGATAATGGCTAATTTATGAATAAAAAGTAGATGTGCCTAAATATAAAGGAAATGTATGATAACTAGGAGTGATTCAAGTGATAACCTATCACCTACATAGGGTCTAATCACATGTCCACCAAATTTGGATCATCCTCCATTGTACAATAAAGTATGTGCAACATGTGTAACAATGAGAGGATGATAATGTGATAAGAGCACTAAAGGTGAATCTCACACATAAAGTAGAAATTCTCCTACACCATGTGCTAAAATAAAATGTAAGCTCCTAGGCATCTCAATGAAAACTACTATATGTGTGCTAAAATGTTGACAAACTTCTATGAGTCATTATATCCAAGATTTCTCAAGAATGAGGTCTCAAATGGTGACTCATGGCTCTCTATTCATGGAGTGCAAGGGTTTGTAATGGAGGCCCTTAGTTTACACTTAGTTTGTGCCCATGCAAGTACACCATAAAATGAGAGATTCAAAGAGGAAAAGAAAGAGTGCTAATCTCCATGATCATCAAATATGCATGCAAATGAAAATGGAAGCTTGTGCTATATGACAATAATGCATGAAAGCAAACTAATCTATGAAAGAAAATATGCATGCAAGATTATTCTATGAAATGAAATATGAATCTAATCTAATATGCAAGTGCAAGAGTAATATAAATGGATTGCCATGGATGCATGAGAGAAGAAGACAAGAAGAAAGAAGTTGCAATGTTCAAGCTCAATTGCTCAAAATCTCTTCCAAAATCGCTCTCCAAACCTATAGCATAAAAATAATATAAAATCTAGATCTCTAAAATATGGATGCCTAAAATGAGAAGGAGAGGGCTCCTTTTAAAGAGAAATTTATGGTAGAGATTAAGAGGTAAAATCCAAGGGTGGAGAAAAATTCTCATTTTGACTTTGGTGCACAAGATTCTCAAGAGGCAAAATCAATGGACATGGTTAAGAGACAAAAAGATGTGTGGAAGAGATTAAGAGGAAAAAGGAGATTCCAATCATCTTAGAAAGTGCACATTCAATGTGTACACAAAAAGTCTTTTTGTTTTTATTTTAAATTTAGAAATTCCTTTTTCATGTGCACACATAGGATAAGGTGGATTTTATTATTTATTTAAAATATTTTTCTTTTTTATTTAATTAAAAGGGAGCATGTCTCTTAATTAAATAAAACTTAGGATAAAATGATCAAACCTTAGGAAATATTGAAATAATTGAATTAATTAGGATTTGATCAAGGAAATTGATTTGAATTGAAAATATTGCAAGGCATTGATTCAGGAAATTAATAAATTGATTCCATCATTTGATAAATTGAAGTATGGGTGCCCATAGTCTAGGTGGCCATTTTAGGGTGCATACATTTTCCCCTCTTTGAAAAATGTGTGATCTTTATGGGAACATATGTATTCAAAGAATGCAGTTGAAGTGTGAGATCGATTTGAGATCACAAAACAACCTAGATGTGTGATCAACGAATGGGAACACATTAGGAAAAAGATAAGCTGATTGAAAAAGATAAGGTCAACACCCCTATAAATAGGTAATTGAAATGTCCAAGATAAGAATCTCAAGCAAGGTTGCCCCAAGCAGAGCAATTGATAGGATTGATAAAGTTGAATCAAGGATTGAAGTTTGATAGGTACTGGCCCCCCATGATTGAAATTGAAATGAGATAGAGGAGAAGCAATGAATTAATAAATTTGATCAAATTGAACTAAAGATAAGGTTCTTGATGTAAGATGAAAGATATAAGGATCACATAACTAAGGTAGATCATCAAGCAGGAAAGATTATGCCCCAAGGTTGAATTAGAAGAAAAGAAGTGGGGTGAAAGTGAATGGAAGATAAAAGTTTGGAAGAGGTGGAAAGAAATGGAGAGAAGAAAGAGAATTTGCCTTAAGAAAGAGATGTTAATATGATTTAGAACAACAGAGGGTGGGGGGGTGAATCGGTTGTTCTTAAGTCTAGATGTATAAAACAAACTTCAAAATTTTTTCTTTAAATCAGATCTAACCAAAACCAACTCGGTCATCACTGATTCTATAATAGAAACATATAACATTGCAGTCCACTACCCAGCTGTATCTAACTTGTAAAACACAGAAATGTTTAAACCAAAACATTCACACAAGCATTGACACTAGGATTTATAGTGGAAATATAATCCGGGAAAAACCACTTTGTAACATGCTACTATTATATTCACTCTTCTGAAGTGAGCTTGGTTAAAAGCCAACCCTATTAAAGGTTACAATACACATTGTTAGGTGTGGCCCGCTTAAAGGATTTCAATCACTTTGTTAGAAGTGAGTCTTGTTATAGGACTTACATACATTTCATTAGAATGCAACCTTGTTCAAAGGATTTAAACATATGACTGTTAGGTCAACCTCTGTTAAAAGGATTTTGACTGTTACAATGGTTAGAAAGTAGTAGCAGTACTGATATTAAAAACATACAACTCACTTTGAAAATATTAGATCCAATTCCATACACAAATGTTGGTTTACTGACTTTGAAACTTTACCATCTCCATCTTTGATCTACTGGGAACTTTTCTTCAAGCAATCACCACACTTCTCCTTCAGCCTTTTTTTCTTATACAGTCAATAACATCTATTGATCTTCTAGCATCCTGTTTTCACCCATGCACACACATACCTAATGCTTAGGTTCCCTTAATACTTTCTCAATTAGGTTAACTCATCTTTTGATGCTCAATCTCCTTTGTAGATCTTAGGGTTAGGTCAGATTCATTGAATCTACTCGCTTTATGTTCTTTGGCTCCTTTTCTAGAAACATCTCAAATCTTTTAAAGATTTACAATAAAACATTTTTCAGTGCATTCAATGCTTTCAAACAATCAATAAATAAAGTCAACATGTTTTACATAATCCAAGAATTCAACAATGTCGGCTCCAAATCTGAATTCTCTTCATATATAAAAATGTTGATGCTTGGTCAATACTATGATCAACTACTCGATCTTCATGTAGAAAGCTTGGTCATTACTCAAAATGTTTCCTCGGCTTATACTATCTTTCTCGGTAATTAACTGATGTTCGGTCGACACTAGAATTTTTCTCGGCATATACTGACTTGGTCGACACTAACATTACTTGGCTTGAACATGATTTCTGCATTTTTTCTTGGTCAAGCCTACCAGTTTAGTCTTCAATCTTACTAAGATAAACAATACATTATGTCATCATTGTACAACATAGTCACATACACTTTTTAGTATCAAGATAACTCAACCTTTTCTTAGGTGCTATTGTTATCATCTTTTCTTTCCCTTCTTCACAATAATACAATAGATATAGTACTTTCCTAAGTAGCAACAGTCTTACCAGTTAAGGTTTGACATCAATGACAACACAACAATTTCTTCAATTGTAGTTTCCAACAATCTCCCTCTTTGGCACTGATGGCAACACCATATGATACCAATTGAATAACACATGGATTACCAACCAATCCAAAAACTTATCTGTCCATTAGAAATTTTTTTTTTAATATCCTTAGCTTCATTCTGATTCAGAATCTATTAGCCTCACTTCTGTGACCATCAAAAATATCTAGATCTCCCTCTATCCTAATCCTTCATCTCAGTTCATCATCTCCTTACTTTTCTTTTCAATGTCATGTGTTATTATATCATCTCAGTCCATCTCCCTCTTTGACAAAAATGCCAAAGCATCAACTAGGCAGCCTTAGTTAGGTGAAGGACCCCTAATTGACTTCTCAAATACTCATGTGCTTCTTTAGATAAAGCTTTAGTTAATAAGTCTACTAATTGTTCCTTTGTATTCACATATTCCATTTGGACTTCTTTATTCATCTGATATACTTAGACTGTGTAATGAAAATTCCTTTGTTCATCTGATATACTTGTAAACCAACAAAGAATTTGATCTTACCAAACATGCTCATTTCAAATTTAGTTTGCATTTCATTTGAAAATATTTTACACAAAGCATCTTGTCCACAAAAAATAATATCATCCACAAATTTTTTTTCCAACAGGATACCTTTACCTTCTTCATCTTTCATGTACAGATTGCTTGTGTCATTTGTTCTTGAAAATCCAATCTGTGTCAAGTAGTTATGCAATCTCTCATACCTTTCTCTGGGAGCTTGTTTTAATCCATATAGTGCTTTGTTTAGTTTTCATACCATGTGTCTTCTATTTGGATCAATAAAACCTTTTGGTTGTTCTATGTAAACTTATTCTTCTAGTATACCATTTAAGAATGCAGACTTGACATCCATTTGATATACCTTGAAATCTTTATAAGCAGCATATGCAAGTAGAGTTCTTACTCCTTCCAATCTAGCTACAGGGGCAAACATCTCCCCATAATCTATTCCTTCTTCTTGTGTGTAGCCTTTGCATACCAACCTAACTTTGTTCCTAGTTATTTCACCTTTTTCATTCAACTTATTCTGGAACACCCACTTTGTTCCTATAACATTTTTGTTTTCAAGTCTCGGCACCAGAGTCCAAGTATCATTCTTCTCTATCTGGTCTATTTCTTCATTCAGTACTTTTATCCAATCTTCATTTTCTAATGCCTCTCTAGTTGACTTAGGTTCAAATTCACACAATAAACATGTTGGATCTTTTGTCTTACTTCTGGTCAGAATTCCAGTATGTTTATCTCCAATTATTTGTTCAGGCTTGTGATGTCTTCTTACATATTTTTCCAAAATAAGTTCAAATCTCCTCTCCTCTATTTCATTAGGTTCCTCAACAAGATTTTTAGATATAGATTCTGAATGCTTGGCAACCTCTTCATGATATTCGACAGCATTATCTTGTCGCTCAACATGTTCTTGTTATCATTTAACACTATTTTCTTGATGCTCGGCAGCATCTTCCTATCGCTCAGCATTTCTTACTTGAGACTCGACATCAGGTGCAAGTCTGTTACTTGCCTCTTCTTCTTCTTCAATATACACAAAAGATCTATAATCTTCTAGTTCTCTTTTTCTATCAACTTCATTTCTTTCTGCATACTCATCAACTTTGACATTCACACTTTCCATAATTTTATTAGTGTTAGAGTTCAAACACTTATAAGCTTTACTTTTTGTGGAATACCCTAGGAATATGCTTTCATCACTTTTAGCGTCAAAATTTCCATTACTATTATTTTTTAATATGTAGCACTTTCTTCCAAAGATTATAAAGTATTTAACACTCAGTGCATGCCCATGCCATAATTCATAGGGTGTCAGATTTGTACATTTCTTGATCTGTACCTGGTTAAGAGTGTAGACAGTTGTACTTATAGCTTCTTTCCAGTATTTTTGTGCCACATTTTTTTCAATCAACAATGTCCTTGCACAATCTAAGATAGATCTATTTCTTCTCTCTGCTATACCATTCTGTGGAGGTGTTCTAGGTGCAGACATCTATCTTTTGATTCCTCTTTCATTGCAAAATAGATTGAGTTCATTTGATGTAAATTCTCCACCTCAGTTATATCTAAGACATTTTAGGTTCCTACCTATCTCTTTCTCAGCCTTATCCAAATGCCACTTAAAAAGTTGAAAAGTGTCATATTTTTCTTTTAGAAACATTGCATGCATCATCTTGGTATGATCATCAAAAAACAAGATAAAATATCTAGCACCACAGTAACTTTGTACACCCATAGGTCCACAAAGGTTAGTATGAATGAAATCTAAAATGTTTTCAGAAGTAAAGGATTTTCTCTTAAAACTTGACTTTGTCATTTTTCCTAACTAGCATTCCTTGCACATCACATTCTTAGGTGTGAGGCCTCACCCCGACCTGTCATAGCATCTTTTATTTCTGCATTTTGATACATTGATACACTTGTTGATCTATTTTGATAGAGACTCAAGATACGATATTTTGATGGTGATTATTATATTATGTATGTGTGGATGTGGATCTAGAGTACATCTTGATTTTGATTATACATGGTTGGTAAAATGAATTATTCATGTTTAGATTTGATTACTACACCTGATGATTTATGTACTTATGATGTTTGGATATCATTGAATAGAAATTGGTAATTTGAATTGAATCACACATATTGAGTTATGATACTAAATAGGAAATTGAATATGTATATTTCATGTAATGTTATCATCTTGAACTACTGATGCTCGATGTGAAGTGTGCAGGTAAGAGAACCATGGGAATTATTGGAGAACCAAGGTTAAACACATGTGAACTGAGTAAGCCAAGGCTTAGTCCAATGTGGGATTACAAAGCCTCGTTGTAATGTGAACTTTTCGTAAAAGTGAATTTTCATGTGCATTAGTAGTTAGCTTCATGTTGTCATTCATGGCATTTGTATGTAATGTGAAATTGTTAGTGTCACTTGACACTTGTAATGTGCTCATTTAAATTTATTTTATTCCAACCACTTCTAGAAGCCAATAAGAGGTTCTAGGGGTCATTTTTGGCATTATTTAAGTATCTTAATGTTAGGGGTATGGGTTAGGAAGGTTTTGAGCATATCCTAAACCCCGTAGAGACTTTCACAACCCTTTTTTGGACCCATTTACCCTTACCTACGAGATTGGATGGATCTTGACCCCTACCCAACTTCATCTTTCCTTCCAATCAAGCATTAATCATGGGGGGACAAGGAAAGCCAAGTAGACCATAGAGTCAAGACTGCATTTATGATTGGTGTGTGGGTAGAGTTTGGGGCCTTTTTAGAGGCCCTTGATAGAATTAGAGGGTGTTCACCCACTCTCTAATTTTAGAGACTTTAGGGTTTTGGAAAGAGGGGAACAAGTGGATTAGCTCTTCTCAACTATCAATTGCCATCACACTTGTGAAGGTAGGTCTTTCATTTCCATGGAGGTTTTCTTGTTTTTGCTCAAAAGACTAGTTTGTGTTCTTTCTCTTTCATGTGATTGAAGTATATCCATGTTGTGCTATTGTGTTGTATGGGAAGGGAATTTGATGTTGGATTCATGCTTTTCCTTTTTGTTTTGCTTGAATGAGGGTGTTCATGTTATGGGAGTATGGCATTACTCACCTCTTTGGGAAGAGGAAGAAGTGGCTTTGGGTGAAGGGGTTAGTTGGGCTCTCCATGAGGTGAGAGTCTCTTCTCTTGGAGAAGAGGGAAAAATTCATGGTGTATGGGCACCATGAAGCCATTGCAATCTTTGTATCATAAAGATTTTGACAAGCATCATGAAGCCATTGCAATCTTTGTATCATAAAGATGTTGACAAGCATTGTTGTGTATGTAAGATGGATTTGTAGCCTTGAAGAGGCAATGAGATATTCTTGTTGAGGAATTTGTGGAAGAAATGGAATTCTCCCCTTGGAAAATCCCACCTTCACCCTTCTTCAATGAGCTTTCAAAGTTCATTTGTGTAGACTTGGAGGGAGTAACTTGTTGTTATTGCATGTGTGTAAAATTGTGAGCATCTTGTTGTTTTGTTGCACCCTGTTTATCCTTGGTTCTCCAAGATTGGGGGTGGTCTCATAAGAGACCTAGGTTGGGTGGTGAGCACCCATGGTTCTCCATTTCTTTGTATTTTAGGTTTGGAAGCCAAAGATTCATGTGGAAAAATCTTGAAGAAATTCTCTTCTTGATGTGCTTGTATCAAAACCTCATGTGTTGTTGCATTGTTGATCTTGAGGAAGATTTCTCCTCTTGTTGTAAATTGTAAAGTTGTTACCCATTCTTGGGTCCTTTGTGAAGTGAAGTTGTTATGTTTATGTTGATCTCTCATTGAACATCTCCTTCAAATTGTATTATATAAATGGAATGTGAAAGTTCTTTCATCATAGAAATTTTGTAATGAATTTGATAAGATGGCTATAATGAAAATGCCATTCATTTCTATCATACCTATTAGAATTTGCTTCTTAAGATAGTGGAGTTATTTTCATGAAATGATATTCAAGATGATAAGAATGAAATATGATAGTTTTCAATGTCTTCCAAAGGTTAGCTTATGAATGGATATAGTAAGTTCTCTATTATAGTTTGAAGAATTGTCATAGTTGTATAATCAAACTCAAATGAACCTAGTTCTATGCTTTTCTCTCATCAATTGTAGTAAGAAACATGGGATAATAATATGAATGATGCTATTGGAAAACCTCTTACTTAACACTTTATTTATCAACCTCCATAACATATCAATCTATAGATTAATGCACTCAATAACTCAAATGCAAGCAAAATATGAAAAGATAAAGGAAAATATGTTCTCAAAAAAAAGGCCACTCCCAGAATTTTAGAGAGCAATTTGCTCTCTGGAAAATGTATGGGGATGATATTATCCCCATACCACACAAAGAATATTCCTCTGATTTCATTTAGACACTAATTAAAATTAACCAAAACTAAAACATACTCTATACTACCTTAAACATAAGGACTTAGCAATATAATGAAATAAAATAGTGCTTTTGGGCCCTTTAGTCTACTCCCACTTGCCATTTGGTGGGACCCAAAATCCCACTCTCCCAAAGCTGGCATAGGTATGGATATGGGGGGGATTTTGCAGCAAATCATAACATTTAAGGAAGGAAAGTTGATCCTTCCATTACCCTTGTCTACGTGCATATCAAACACCCACTTTGTAATCAATTAAACATGGCCTTAATTCCCTTTTTGCAGCAAGGTATTGGCCTTTCCATCACTTGTATGTGGCTGACAATGTTAGTATTAACATCCAACCAAGGTCAAAGACTTTCTTGCCCTCATTCTAATTCCTCTTGCAAAGAAAAGGAGTGATCAATGAGGTTGGTGGGCCCCACATTCCTAGGACAATGTAACCCACTTGGATGTGAATTCCTAGGAGAGCATTTTTGAAATTATCATGGGGAAGAGTGTTCCCTCCCTAGGCAATCACGCAGGTCTTGTAAGGCTTGCATTTAAGGAATGTAGATAGAGGCCTTGTCAACCCCCATTTGACAAGTGGCCATGGGAAATAGGTGGGTTGTTGGTTAGGAGCTAGTGTAGTAGGGATATCTAATAATTGTAATTTAGTAATACATATTGTTTTGCTTAGGCTTATCACATAATTATGTTAATTCTTAATTATAATGGTGTTGCAAATAAGTAAGATACAAATTAGTTAAAAGGTTTAGATAATTATTTCTAAATAGGTGAAGGACTTGGGATCTTGGATCCAAGTCTATTATTTTAATGTTGTTAGGAATGATTCTTTTTGAAATTAAGTAGGAGTTGGCATGGTCCCCTAGGTAATAATCATAGTTATTAACTCCAACTTAGGTAATTAACTTTTCATTAATAAAGGTATTCACTATCTAATAATTTATGGGTAGCATGCTTGTTAATTTATTTTATTTATTATTTTATTTGATAAACTTTTCCTAATTAACTATCTAGTGATAGTATTGTAATGTAAGAATTTGATTAGGAGATTTTACTAATTTAGTATGGTTAGTGTGCTTTGATATAGTTTTAATGTAACCACTGGTCCTTAATGTTTTACTTTGTTCATTGACAATTAGCCAAAATAAGATTAGTTATAATAACCACATTGAAGTGAATTTTTGTGAATTGAGATTAAGATGACTTGTTATTAGTTTATTTAGTAATTGCTTTTGGTAGGACATTTAATCAATGATTTAATTAATTAGTAATTAAGGAAATAACTCATTGTTAGTATGTTAAGTTCATTTAGAAATCAATTAGTAACCCTTTTAGTTCATTTTATTGTTGTATAAATAGGTTATCAGGGTTAATTAATATTATAAACCACTATTAATCCTTAGGATTAGGATTAAATGAAATGCATGGTCCTAGTGAATAGAAGGAAATTTGTTCCTTAGGAAGTTGAAGTAAAGAGTAGTATAGTCATCAATAGTCTTTAACCTATGGATAACATTATGCTCTAATTAAATCCGTAGGGCTCATTGTCGCATTAGCATTATACCCATGCACTGATGAAGATTATCCCACAAACCCTCATCGCAGGATTGACATCCTTTCACTGATCGAACGCCATCCGAGAACCCTATCCTTGGTAGATATACTTTTTGTGAGTGTAGTCTTGGTAGGATCAATTGTATAGTCAATGTCATAGATTGCACCCGTATAACTGATGTTAGCTTTCACTTAGCCGTTAAATGACACTCTGTAACATTCTAAAAGAAAAAATTTGGTTGCATTTTTGGTTGATTATTTTTGGGCATGACATTAGGTTTCTTCAATCTAGGTGGACATCTTACTTTCTTCTTCTTACTTATTTCTACCAGATTGTCAAAGTTAACATGACATAGCCTCTTATGCCATAACCAAATGTCATCAAGTTGTGCAACCATACATGCTTCTTCAAATAGGTCAAGATAGAACAAATTACCTCTAGTCTGTTCTCCACTTCTGATCAGTTCACCAGTAGCATCAAATATTTTAGCTTTCTTGTGATGAAATTCCACTCGGTAACTAGTGTTGTTGAGCTGTCCAACACTTAGCAGATTATGATTTAGACCTTCAACCCAATATGCATTTTCACAAGAGATCTTATCAGTTAGTTTAATGAAACCTTTTCCTCTAATAGGACATGGTGCATCATTACCAAATTTTACACTTTTACCTCTATAATGATGTAAGGTCTCAAACTTACTCTTGTCACCATTCATGTGATGTGAAAAACCACTATTAATAATCCATTTGTCACTCTTGTTCACACAGGAGATCAATGCAATTTTATCATCCTCATTAGATTCATCTTTCATTGCAACATAAACTACCTCAATTTCAAAATCATCACTATCAGTGTTAGTTTATTCTTCAACAATGTAACAAGATTTCTTACCTTTTCCTGTATAGTCTTTGTGCCTTTGATAGCTTCTATCATCTCTTCTATCTTTGTGTTTTCTTTTTCTTTCTTCTTCTTTATCATTCTTTTCAAGACATCTAGCAACTATATGACCAACTTTATTACATGCAAAACATATAATTGTGTGTGTGAAAATTGTACCTGATCTGTAGACACAACACTTCAGTAAAATATTAGAGGTTAGCTATAATCAAAATCATGCAAAATTGAAATCTAATCTAACCAGGTGATTTATTGCCTTCTAATAGGTGCAAGATTGATGTTCTCAGATTGTAACTGAGATCAGTGACCTAGACGACACCTAAATGAAGGATTTGAATGCAAAAAATGGATATGGAATGTATGCAATTAATCTATTTTTTTTAGATTTTAGATGCAATTATGAAAAATGATATGAAATCTATGATAATATGGAAATTGATATGCTAAAATAATCTAACAATGATATGAAAATGAATCTAAATGAATGTAAAAAAAACAAGATTGATCTCACAACAATGTTGATTCACAAGAAGCTTTGATTCTTCCAATTTCAATTCTCCAACGTGATTGTGCAAAAATATGAGATGCTTTGAGATGAGCTGAGGCTTTAATTTTATAGAAATCCAAGGCTTTGGAGGTGCATGGAAAAAAGCCATAAATCACTCAGATTAACTCAGCTTGATTTTTGAGTTATCTGATAATAAAGATAATTTAATTCACAAAAACATGTAAATCATGCAAAAATAGCTTTTTAACTCAAATTAGAGTTTAGATCAGCTTTTTGAACTCCAAAAGGATGTTGAGTTCTAAAAAGTCAACACTTTGCATTGATTTTCTAATTTGGTGTTTAACTGTTTCTTTTGAATGTGCATAATAATTATGAATTAATTAAATAAATAAAGTGATTTATGCTCAACTTTACTAATTTTTAAAAATAAATAATTGATTTATGGGTTAATCAATTATTTAATCAAACTTTTATTAAAAATTATATTATTAAGTAATGACAACTTGCTTTAATTAATTAAATAAAAATTTAATCAATTATTCATAGGATATTAGATTTATTGTCAAAATTAAATAATACAATTAATAATAGATAGAATTAAATTTAATTACACAATTAAGTGGCAAGATATTAAATCTAATTAATTAAATATGAAAATATTCAATTAATCAAACTTAGGATAAATGTGATTTATCGCCAAATAATCATTAAATTAAAGATAATTAAGATAATTAGGAATATTGCTAGGAATATTCCCCGATGCAGAATTTAAGATAATCAATTATGATTCGATGATGTTTAGATGTACCTTAGATTAGGACTTCGATGTTGATTTCATTCGATTTGTAGATGTAGGAGGTTAATAAACTTATAGGCCATTTTTGGGCTATTACATTTTGCCCCTCTTTGAATTATTGTGTGAAGCACAGTGGTTTAAAGACAGTTCATGTTTGATAGAGATATGAAACTGATTTGAAATTGATAATTGATGAGATAGAAGCTGATTGATATTGATTTGATGTGAAGATAATAGGTCCTAAATGACCAAAGATAATGTTCACTGTAGCAGCGATGAACCGAGAATTGCAAAAAAAAAGTGTCAAAATGCCTAATTCCGAACCTTATGATTGCGAAGAAGTGATTGACCGGTTCTAGACTCGATTGTCTTAGCAGAAATAGCAAGTATCACATCCGAACCCTTCAGTTGCCGAAGAACCAAGGAAATAACACTGATGAAATGATGGTTGCAAAAAGCCGATACAAATTACAAGATTAGGAGGATCAGATTGATATGGATCAATGAATCTGATATGCCCCAAGTGATGATAGATTTGCCCCGAGCGATGAGGACTTTTGATGAATCAAAAACTAGACGTGGTTGTTGTCTTGATCACTGATGAAAGATAACAAATTCTAGATAAAATTAGATTTATAGACTTGAATGATGTGCAATACCATGCCCCCTTCGGGATTGAAATTGAAATCTGACAAGAAAAGTCAGCGTTGATAGTTTAGAAGCATGTTAATTGATTTGAGAAGTGGTTAAACACATCCATGAACGTATTTTGCATCGTTTAGAGGTCCAGATGACTAAGTTTGACTAGGTGAAACTATGAGTTGACCATAGTTGACCAAGTTGAAATTTTGATAGTTTGATGTTAGATAATCAGTTAAGTTGAATACTAGATTTCTGTGATGATTGAAGGTTAATTATGCAAGTAGTTAATAATATGAATGATTTTAGATATTGATTTTGATCCCGAAAAAGGATTCTACTTTCTATTTCGTTGGAGGAACCTTCATGTGGGATTCAGCTCTTGTTAGATTGGAAGAGGTGATTGAAGAATCTTTGAAGTGTTCAAGCAATTTGTGAGATCATGCAAAGTGCAAAAATGCAAAGAAACATGCAGGATGATAATGCAACCCTAGGACCTAGGACCTACTCACTAATCATGTGTTGATTTGTTATCATCATTGAACTTTTAGGTAACCAGATAAATCAATACAATGTCCACTAGCCATGAAACCATAGACATATGAATATTGATTTGTAACGCTCAAGAACCAATACAACACCCACTGGTCAAACAACCATGGACATATGAATATTGGTTTTATTTTTGAAATGTCAGATTAGATACAAGCACCAAGGCACAAGCGCCAAGATGACCTAAGTATCATGTCCATTTTGATATAGCAATTTGCATTTAACATACACATCAAACAGTCAAGAGATCATTCTAAATCTAGTGTGAATTACCCATAGTGACCCTTTATCATTCACATCCTTAGGTAAGATCATGTTTCACAGTAGGAGAAAGAACTTACTCAAAAAGACAATAGTGAGATCAAACTTCCTTGAATTTTCCAGGTATCAATGGTCAAGGTACGCATGGCCATCCAATTTGAGATAGAGGCTCTTACAGTCGGACACCATTTCAATCCAGAATTTCCAAAGATGTTAGATTTTCACATACAAGCAGAAGACAAAGAAAAGATTATGCCCCTAGTCATCACTCTCTAAATCTTATAAAGGACATCATCGAAGAGCTTGAAGGGACACAATATGCAAAATCCTCAATGCGAATCAGTAAGCATACAAGGAGATAAAAGCATGAAAAGCACAGATTGTTTTCAGTTTGTGTTTGATTGTTGTTGTAGATGCAAAATCCTTTCTGGAGATGAGATAGACTGACTGACTCACATGAAGCTTCAAAGGACTCTGGGTGGATATGATATGTCTAAGATACACTGGAGACCATAGGATATGACATTGATTGCCCCCAAGTTTGAACATTGATAGGATACAGACGCTTGAGCTGATTGGTGTACAAACTGACTTATTGAAAAATTGGAAATGCAAAAACAAACTGGGAGATATGTACAAACTAAAGCAAGACTAAAAGCTAGGAAAGACCAAGATTGCACTGATAGATGGAGCATTTTGAACAAGTGGCACCCGTTTGATGGGTTTTCACCATCTTGGTAGAGATTCTATTTTTGCTACCAAGGCACCTGTTTCTAGGTTTTCACCAAGGCACTTTTTCTTTTTTTCTCATTTTTTTATATTTTTCATTTTTTAATTTTGTTGAGTTTTTGATATTTTTTTATTTTTTTGTGAATCATCAAGGTGCCTATTGCTAGGTTTTCACCAAGATGTTCATTTTTTCAGGACATTTTCTAATTTTAAAGATTTTTTTAGGACATTTTACCATAGACTGAATGCTTTAGGCGTAGAATTTCTTTAGATGGAGAACGTTGATTGGTTCTTAGAGCTGTTCTCCTTCAATCATTGAGAGTTGATAGGCACCAGAGCCAAAAGTAGTAGTGATCACAAAGGGACCCAACCAATTGGGTTCAAACTTCCCCTTGTGTTCTTGATGGAATTGATTTTTAGGATTTTCTCTCAAGACTAGATCACCAACCTGAAATTCTCTGTGTCTAACTTTCTTGTTGTAGCTTCTAGAAATTCTCTTCTGATATAATCTAAGATGATCATACATTGCTTGTCTACGCTCATCTAGTAATTCAAGTTCTTGCAACCTAGACACTCTGTAGTCATCATCAGTTACTAGACCATGCATTATGATTCTTAGTGATGGGATTTCAACCTCAATAGGTAGTACTACTTCAGACCCATAAACTAAAGCAAAAGGTGTAGCCCTAGTAGGTGTTCTGATACTTGTTCTATAGGCCCAGAGAGCTAGATTGATCATGAGATGCCAGTCTCTTCCTATTTTATTAACTATTCAGTGCAAGATTTTTAATAGATTTTTGTTAGAGGCCTTAGCTTGGCCATTCCCTTGAGGATAGTAGATAGAAGACCAATGTTGTGTGATCTTGAATTTGGCATATAGATCATCTAGGTCTTTGTTCTTGAATTTTCCACCATTATCTATGATTATGGAATAAGGTATCCCATATCTGCATATGATATAGTTCAATATGAACATAGATATTTTCTTTCTAGTTGCTTGTGTCAAAGGGACTGCTTCTACCCATTTTGTAAAATAATCTGTAGCTATGATTATATGGGTATGTCCATTAGAAGAATGAGGATGAATCATCCCGATAAGATCAAATGCCCATTAACGGAAAGGCCATTGTGTAGTAAAGGGGATTAGATCCCTCCCTGGGGCATGAATTAAGTTGCCATGTACTTGACACTTTTGAAAATTCTTAGCATATTTGATAGACTCTTTCTCCATTTCAGGCCAATAGTACCCAGCCCTAATAAGTTTTTGAGCTAGTGTTAAACCATTCGAGTGTGACCCATAAATACCATCATGGACTTCCTCTAATGCACATTGAGACTCTTCCTATTCTAATCATCTAAGTAGTGTACCATCTAGACCTTGTTTGTATAGGTCATGACCAATGATGACATATTGGGAGGCATTATGAATAAGGTATCTCTTTTCATGGTAGTTGAAGGTATCAGGAATGATTTAGTCTTTGAGATAGGAAAATAGGTTTTTGTATCTAGATGAATCATGACCTACAACAATGCAAATCACATGGGTTTCAAGGGAATCGTATGCAGGATAAGATAGTGCTTCCACCAAGAACTTGTAGCGTAGCTCATGTTCAGGATACTGTAATAAAGTAGATAGTGTTGCCATTGCATCGGTAGCCTTGTTCTCCATTCTAGGAATTTTCTCAAATGTGATAGATATGAAATATTTCTTAAGATCATCTACCATTCTCTTGTAAGGAATGAGATTTTCATCTTTAGTTTGGTACACATCATTGACTTGATGAATAACAAGTTGAGAGTCTCCATGAATGTGTAGCTCCGTTACTCTCCATTCAATTGCTATTTTCATACCATTCAAAAGGGCTTCATATTCTGCAATATTGTTTGTGTAGGGGAACTTTAGTCTGAATGCTTTTGGGATGGAGTATCCTTGAGGAGTTATGAACAATATGCCTACTCCAGATCCATTCTGTGTATAGGAGCCATCAAAGAACAATTTCCATTCTCTAGAAGATAGGTGCATAATAGAGGAGTTTGGAAATTCCATTTGCATTGGTGCGTCATCAAACATGGGTGCATCTACTAGTTGATCAGCAATAACTTGACCTTTTATAGCTTTTCTTTCAACATATTCAATGTCAAATTCGCTTAGAAGCATGACCCATTTAGCTAGTCTACTTGTGAGGGCAGCCTTGCTGAGTAGGTATTTTAGTGGATCAATTTTTGCTACTAGATGCGTGGTATGAGCTAGCATATAGTGTCTCAGTTTCTATGATACAAAGATCATAGCGAGACAAGCTTTCTCAATCATAGAATAGTTCTTTTCATACGCCACCAATGTTCTACTTATATAATAAATAGCTCTTTCCTTTTTATCTTCATCATGTTATGCTAGCAATGCCCCCAATGATGTGGCTATTGCGGAGACATATAAGATCAATGGCTTCCCATGAATAGGAGGCATCAAGATGGGAGGATTGGATAGATACTTCTTGATATGGTTAAAATTCTTTTCACACTCCTCATTCCATGCAAATGTCACACCTTTATGTAATGTTTTTGTAAAAGGCTATGATATGTCCGCTAGCTCTGATATGAATCTTCTGATAGATTGAACTCTTCCTTGCAACATCCTCATTTGAATAATATTCATGGTAGGTTGCATCTCTATTATAGCCTTGAATTTAGCTGGATCAACTTCAATGCCCTTTTTTGAAACTATGTATCCTAAGAGCTTTCCAGAAGTGACATCAAAAGCACACTTCTTAGGATTTAGTCAGAGACTAAACTTTTCCATTTTGTCTAGGATCATGCTCAAGTATTTTAGATGTTCAGTTCTGATCATAGATTTTGCTAATATGTCATCAACATAATCTTCCATGGTTTGATGCATCATGTTAAGGAAAATAGATGTCATTTCTCTTTGATATGTAGCACCAGCATTTTTAAGGCCAAATGGCATGACATTCCAACAAAAGGTCCCCCATGCACATGTGAAAGCAGTTTTCTCTTGATCCTCTGGAGCAATTTTTATTTTATTATATCCAGAGAAACCATCCATTAAGGAATACATCTCGAAGCCCGCAGTCATGTCCACTATCATATCAATGTTAGGTAGTGGAAAATCATCCTTAGGGAATGCTCTATTCACATCTCTAAAGTCTATGGACACTCTGATTGACCTATCTAGTTTAGAAATAGGTACAATATTAGAGATCCACTCTACATAGTCAATAACTCAGATGAATTTGACATTTAGGAGCTTCTCTAATTCAGCTTTTACCAAGAGTGCAACATGAGGATGCATCTTTCTCAATTTTTGCTTGATAGGTTTGACATTTGGAGCTATAGATAAATGATGCATTATAAGATTAGGATCCAATCCTAGAATATCTAAATATTTCCATGCAAATTTGATCTTCTTCTCTTTTAGGAATGTTGTAAATTTTTGCTTCTCTTCTTTTGATAATGATTGTGCTACATATACCAATTGTGGTTCCTCTGTTGTACCCAAATTGATGGATTGAGTGGACTCAATTAGAACTGGAGATCTGTCCTATAAATGACTTGGAAGGACATCAAATATCTCATCCTTAGGTGCCTCAAAGAGATTTTCACCTTTGGATACGTCTTTTATTTTTACTTTTGTAGGTTCTGAGACTACCACAAAGTGGTTTTCACCCTCAGAACTCTTTTTCTTTTTCTTTTTATTCTTTTTTTTTTTACTAAGATATTTGATGTTCTACTCGATCATGTTGATGCTCGGTTCACTGATGGAAGTACTCATAGGCTCAACTACATTTAGGTAGCAAGCAAGGGCATAGTCATTCAGGAAGGTATAAATACCATGGCTCAAATTTTTGGAGGTTTGATCAATAAGTTCTGGATATTGGATAGTCAAAGTACGGAAAGATTGGGAGATAGTGTTTACGGATATGGATCTATCATCATTGGTCCTAACCTGATGCTTGAGTTCAAAGGTGATATTACAACTTAAGACATTCAATTCAGGAATAGGCTCAATGTCATCGTGGGAGTTCAATTCAGCCATAGGTAGATCAGACTCGATAGGTTCATCATTTCTCTCTAGACTCACATTGGGATTAGGTACATATTGGTGAATAAAATCAACATGTTTCTCTATAATAAGCTCATCTTCATTTGGTTCTGGAATGGCTCCCCATTCATAGTCATTTGATTCAGCTTCTGATTTAGGATCTCTAGGAAATCTTAGAACATGAGTAATGTCAGGGTGAATACCACAAGAAGGGTTACCCTCAGATTCTGATTTGAATTCATACTCATGGGAATCTATCTCAGAATCACTATCACCTCCCTCTTCTTGATTTCTTTTGAGATTAGCTGGTTCTTGTGTTTCTACTACATTAATTCTTTTGATTAGATCATCTTTATCACCAAGAAGGTCTTTGATTTCCTTAGGCAATTTTTCATAGGGGATGAGTTCTGTGCTGTTTGAATCACTATCTAATGGTTATGTTTCTTCTTTCTTAAGAAGAGTTTCTCCTGGTGTGATCTACTCTATGACATGGGAACAATTACCTTTGAGGTGATAGTTTTTCTTCTTAAATCCTAAGCCAACTTTGTTTTTATTTTCTCTACCAGTATGTGGGAGAGGTGCCTCAAGACCTTTTCCTCTGATTCCTAGAGGTCCTTTACCTGAATATCCCATCTTAGCTATTAATTTATCTCTTGGACCATACAACTTAGAAGGGAGTTTGGATACTGTAGAGTCACTAGTTTGAACAACTTGAGATTCAGGTTCATCTTTGTATAGCCATGATAGCACAGCTTCATCCTCTTCAAATTCTTGCTTGGATACTTGTTTTGCTACAAAATTCTTTTTATATGCTTCAAGAGGTTCTTTAGAGTCTGGTTTGGATTGTTTCAAAGATTGCCCATAAGACTTAGGTGAGATAGGGAGAGATGTCAAAGATAAGACTGGCTCAATAGTATATTCTCCCATACCATTTTCTTTGATATTAACCTCTTTTGCAAGATCTTCCATTTTAGATGTGGATGCTTCTTTAGTTGGTTCAATGGAAGATTCTTTGTTATTAGGTACAAGCTTATCTGCACTTTCCTTCAAGGTGTTGCAAGTTGTATTCAGATCTGCGGGGATAGTAACCTCTACTCCTTTATAAGGAAACTTCAAACATTGATGGTATGTAGAAGGAATAGCTTGCATTTCATGTATCCATGGTCTCCCTAGAAGGATGTTGTAGGCCAAAGGTAGATCAAGCACTTGATAGATGGTATCTTTGATAACAGGACCTACTCTGATAGGTAAGATAATGGTGCCTTTAGAAGATCTTTCTTGTTCATCATAGGCCTTGATAGTTATTTTCTTTCTAGGATCAATAGCCAATTCTGAAAATCCCAATTGTGTGATCAAGCTGTAAGAACAAATGTTTAGGCCAGCACCCCCATCTATCAACACATGTTTGACTCTATGGTTCTAGATCAAGACTTCTATATGTAAAGGCTGATTATGTGGGTGACTCAAGGAGTTGTCATCTTCCTCTGAAAAGGAGATATATTGCAGAGATGTAAGATGTCCAACCATAGTCTGGAACCTGTCTAAATCAAGGTCATCAGGAACATTGGAACCGAGAAAAGCTTTATCAAGAATGGCTCTATGAGCTGGAGATATTCAAAGCAACTCAAACATGGAGATTTTTGCATTAGTGTGTTGGAGTTGTTGGACAATGCTATAAGATGTATACCTTATATCCTTTGGATTGGAATATTTGGAATTAGCCTTCTGTTTAGAAGCAAATGAAAGATTGAAGGGTACCTTAGGGACATTTGATGAATCTGGAATTTGTCCTTTTAGATGCATTTGAGCTTGTGATCAAGTAACTGCATTAGCTAAGGAATGATCTCTATCTCTTCGTATGAATGTGATGACATTGTAACTTTCAGAGAGACATGGTTCAACCATATTGATGACAGCATTATTTCTAGGGTAGGCATAGTTAACTTTTGCCCCCATATTAGGCTGAGAAGTTGAAACTTCTTGACCATGTTTCAGAAATGGTTCTATGAATGTTGTATGATCATTATTGCTCTGGGGATTGTTAATTGTGATGTCTCCACTATCGATTAGATCTTGAATGGTATGCTTCAAGTGGTAGCAATTATTAGTTTTGTGACCTTTACTTCGATGGAAATCACAAAATTCATTTCCTCTCCACCATTTCGGTTTGGGGTCCTGATCATTTGGTCGGATTGGTGGTAAAAAGATGATGTTATCAGTCAGTAGAGTTTTCATATCTGATTCTAAAGACTCTCCCAGAGGAGTAAACTTTCGATGTTTATCCCATCTTTTGTATTCTAGCTTCTTTGGAGATGGTTCAAAAGACTTTTGCTCTGAAGCTTTAATGGCTTGAGTGCCAAGAGTGAGATTGTAGGTTGGTGCCTTTGATGGGGCACAGACAGTGTCAACAATGCCATCTATGATGATGCCCTTGTTCTTGTTCCAATTTTTGTTCTTGTCTTTAGAACTAGATCCTGATTCGTACTTGTCTTTTTGAAGTGTGATTTCTCCTTTTTTCACAAGCACTTTTTAAATTTTGATAGCATTATCCACCATCTTATCAAAAGATGTATGATCTTGCATTTGTAGAGTATAATTGATTTCGAGAAAAAGATTATTGATGAAGATTTTCAATTTTTCTGTTTCTAGAATAGGTCTAGCATATAGAGAGAACTTCTTCCTCCATCTCTTGAGAAATGTTAAGAATGGTTCCCCTGGGTATTGTTTGAGATTACAGATATCAATCATGGTGATCAGGTGTTGAATATTGTAGGAGTATTGTTGATAAAACAATTTGATCAACTCCTCAAAAGTTTTGATAGTAGAAGGCAATTTTGAAAACCAATGAATGGATGCTCCTCCCAAAGATCTAGGAAAGAGGCACATAAGGTAGGTTAGTTCATGCATGAACTCCATTGATTGTGTACAAAATTCCCTGACATGATCTTGAGGGTCAGAGTGCCTATCATATTTATCATACTTCAGCATCTCCACTCTTTTTGGAAATGGTGGCATGTACAAGTCTTTGTCAAATGGAAAAGGACATAGAGCCTCCATGGAGAACTCTTTAGGTTCCTTCTCTTTCTTGAGATTTTTAAGTTCAACTTGTATAGCATGCATTTGTTTCATCATAGCCATGAGTGGATTCTCTTCCTCATGTGTAATGATGTCTTCAACATTAAAGTTGGGAGGAAGTTTAGCTCCTTGATGAGCTAATTGTAAAAAGTATGCTTCTCTATCTTCTTTCAAGAAATGCTTCATCATTCATTTGAAGTTATCATCATTTTGATATTGAGAAATTTCTTCAGGTGTGGGTTCCTGATCTGTACCATGTTGAGATTGAGCTCTTTGAGAGCCAAAATTTGTCCCTGCTTGAGACATGGTAGGAGTTTGTGGACTCCCTGGATTAGATTGATGAGGGGTATGTTGAGTACCTCCGTGAGTTGATGGAGGAGATATGTAACCAGATTTCAATCGATAGTTGCCAAGACCATCATCCTCGTAAAGACTAGAATTGTTGAGTTGCTCAAGAGTTGGAGTTTGGAGAGTGGTGATAAATTTCTTGTGAGAGGAAGCTCTAGTCTCCACCATTAACTTCAAGTGAAACAAAAGAATAAGATCCAAATAACTAAAGAATGAATTGAATCAAGATGATCAGATGACACAACCTTGTCAAGGTTTGATTGATTTGAAAATTTGATTAGACATGGATGAAGGATACTATGCCCTAGATGTATGGGTAGGTTCCCAAAAGATAGCGGACAAGATATCACAACACTTAGTCATTTTGATGATTGATTGATTGAAGATTGATAGTTAAGATAAGGTTTTGATATGAGATGATAAAGACTCAAATTGATTAAATAGAAGGATGAATTGGATTCAAAAGGCCACTTTAGGAAAATGATTGGATTCTCAATAGATACTACTCTATTCCTGACATAGTGATTCATTCGACAGATTCTGAAACTAGGCTGAAAAAGCTAAGTATTTGGCAATTCTGAACATTTTCTGACAACTTTTCAAAATTTTCCCAAATGACACTCTGCAGACTCATACGATAGTGGGTATGCTATGAAATGACAGTTGAAAAGCTCATACAACAGTTGAAAAACTTGCACGACAGTTGCTAGCAGGATTTGACTTTTTGAATTTGACTGGCAGAAAGACTCATACGACACTGGGTTCTTTACCATACGAAAGATGGGTAGTAATGAAATGACACTTGATAGAAACTCCTATGACTTTCTAACCTCTTGAGATGACTTTTGACTCTAGAAAAGAATTTCACTTTAAATTTTGCAAATTTAGGGTTTTCAGTTTTAGCTTGTTTGCAAATTGTATTGTCCAGATTTGAGGATTGTAATAGATTTGTTCATTTTCAATAACCAGATAGATAAATAAGCATGCAAAACAACAAGTAAGTGATTTCAAGCATGTCTGAAAACAATGAACAAGGGAAAAAGAAACCTTGCGCATGAACAATCAAGTGACTTATTCGTTCTAATCCTCAGAAGCGCTAATTGTGTATGTTCCAAAATGTTTTACAATAATGCACATATACCCTAGGAAATAAAAATTTGGCCTCACTAGGGTTTTTAGTAATGGTTTGACTCTACAAATTTTATGATCCAAAGGGGTGAACTCCAATCCTGGTGCACTAGGGTTTTGACACAGTCCGAGAACTTAATCTTCAGGAGTTGCTAGGGAGATTTGATAACCCAACAATGAACCATACCCATGGAGATTTCTTCCACAAGGACATTTATATAGCGACCGTCACTACCACGGTGAAAATGGCTATTACTGCTTGAGGTTCCGTCAACGCAGTTTACCTTGTGAAGGGATTGTCCACTATGATTAACCCTCTCTAAAGATGACTCACAATAGTATACCACAAGTGGACTTGGCTCCAGATCCAAAGTTTTTTATACCTTTTCACTTTTAACCCAAACAAAGCAGATAGATAAATCCGACACGCTAAGACAAAGTTTTACTTCACCAAGGTCTATGATGTCAACTCCACATGATCTATCAACCTCTCCAGGGAGAGAATGTATCAATCAATAAGAGAAGGTGCACTAACCAATTTTGATTCACCAAAGCTTATGATGTCAACCCCAAATGATCTATCAACCTCTCCTGGGAGAGAATGTATCGATCAATAAGAGAAGATGCACTAACCAAGTTGAATGTGAAACACACTAAGTATCCTCCCTACCTACAAGGATTCTATCATCAAGAAGGATTTCATTGGGAATCCAATCTCTCAAGAATCATGAATAGTGTTCATAGGGCTTAATTACTATGTGAGCACAGATGTATGTTTCCAAAAAGAAAATCTACCAAAAGTACCCAACAAGCAGAAAGTAGAACACTTAACGCTAAAGTGAATATGAGATGAGTCCACAAGGTGGAACACTTAACACTTCACACAAGCTGAAAATGAGTCCCCAACTTAAAAAACAAGTGAGTTCCTAAAAGCATAAATGGGTTGCCAAGTGGAACAGTTAACGCTTCTGTCCTGTTAACCCCTCCCCTTTAATGTGGCATTGACCTTGCAACCATGGGGTGGAATGAGGGGTCAGTGGATTAGCGAGTCCAATAACCCAAGATAGCAATCAAGATCAATCACAAGTATCTAAGACTACTTAATGAATCCTTAAGGGGTCACAACCTAGTATCAATTATGCAAGTGTGTAGAAATAGACAAAAGCATGAAAAGATGCACACAATCCAAACACATAAGAGATTTATTTTAAGTCTAAATCAAAATGTTATTAGATGAAAGAGAATACCTGGGATCCTCGCAATGCGCTTAGTATATTTTACCTAATTTTTGGCAATTCTTGTTGAGCTTTTCCATGCAAGCAAGTGACGAACTCTCCAACAAGCAAACAAGCAAATAAGATATGCAACATATATTCAACTTATGAAAACCATAGGGTTAGCTCTAAAAATCAATTATTATCAGCAATAATAACCAGAAATTAACCCAAATGACAACTCATATCATTCATTGAACCATGTAAAAAAAATAAGTACATACCCATCACAAAATTTTATTTTTTTTTGCTGCATTTGACTTAGCCAACAAGATCTGATTTTTTTTTATGATTTTAGCCACAAAAATAGAAATTCAAAATAAAGACCCCTACTAAAAAATAGAGAGCTTTCCAAAAATGTAAAAATTTTAGAAAAATCTCTTCATTTGTGCCCTAGAGACCCATTTTATAAAAGTAGATTAGTTTTTATAAATTGACTATTTGAGCTATTATATTGCGTCCAAATTTAAAACACAAAGAATGGATCCCCTGTAGAATTTAAAGAGATTTCTGAAAATATAAAAATTTCTAAAAAATATGCTGATTTACGTCAGATATTAATTTATTTTGTAATTTTAAGAAAAAATTATTAAAAATTCAAAACATCTCAAAAAATTTTAAATTTTTTACTGTAGCTTCTCTAATATGTGTCCAACCTGTAAAAAAAAGCTCAGAGTAAAAATCCAAGCCATTTGGGAGATAAAATTAAATCTTTGAAACTTTAGGGTTTTAGCTCCCCCAAAAAATCAAAACTAGCATGTAAAGGTGGGTTGCTCCACGGTGGGCACCAAAAATGTGTGTGTGAAAATTGTACCTGAACACTTTAGTAAAACATTAGAGGTTAGCTATAATCAAAATCATGCAAAATTGAAATCTAATCTAACCAGACAATTTACTACCTTCTAATAGGTGCGAGATTGATGTTCTCAGATTGTAATCGAGATCAGTGACCTAGACGACACCTAAATGAAGGATTTGAATGCAAAAGATGGATATAAAATGTATGCAATTAATCTTTTTTTTTTGGATTTTAGATGCAATTATGAAAAATGATATGAAATCTGTGATAATATGAAAATTGATATGCTAAAATGATCTAACAATGATATGAAAATGAATCTAAATGAATGTAAAAAAAACAAGATTGATCTCACAACAATGTTGATTCACAAGAAGCTTTGATTCTTCCAATTTCAATTCTCCAACGTGATTGTGCAAAAATATGAGATGCTTTGAGATGAGCTGAGGCTTTAATTTTATAGAAATCCAAGGCTTTGGAGGTGCATGGAAAAAAGTCATAAATCACTCAGATTAACTTAGCTTGATTTTTGAGTTATCTGATAATAAAGATAATTTAATTCAAAAAATATGTAAATCATGCAAAAATAGTTTTTTAACTCAAATTAGAGTTTAGATCAGCTTTTTGAACTCCAAAAGGATGTTGAGTTCTAAAAAGTCAACACTTTGCATTGATTTTCTAATTTGGAGTTTAACTTTTTCTTTTGAATGTGCATAATAATTATGAATTAATTAAATAAATAAAGTGATTTATGCTCAACTTAACTGATTTTTGAAAATAAATAATTGATTTATGGGTTAATCAATTATTTAATCAAACTTTTATTAAAAACTATATTATTAAATAATGACAACTTGCTTTAATTAATTAAATAAAAATTTAATTAATTATTCATAGGATATTAGATTTATTGTCAAAATTAAATAATACAATTAATAATAGATATAATTAAATTTAATTACACAATTAAGTGGCAAGATATTAAATCTAATTAATTAAATATGAAAATATTCAATTAATCAAACTTAGGATAAATGTGATTTATCGCCAAATAATCATTAAATTAAAGATAATTAAGATAATTATGAATATTGCTAGGAATATTCCCCGATGATGTTTAGATGTGCCTTAGATTAGGACTTCGATGTTGATTTCATTCGATTTGTAGATGTAGGAGGTTAATGAACTTATAGCCCATTTTTGGGGTATTACAATAATAGGGAGTTTACCTTTATATTTTCCTTTTCTCCTTCTCAGTCTTTTAGCCATAAGAGCTTCTAGATCTTCAAGTTCTTCATCAGAAGTGTCATTGTCACTTTCACTTTCATTGATGCATCTTTCTTTTTCTTTATTTGGCTTGTTCAGAACTAATTGTGACTTAAAAGCATATTCAACATTACCAATACTACCAACAATGAAGTTATCATAGTTAGAGAGTTCAAAAGTAGTCAGCTTGCCAACCAAACTTTCCAAAGTAAGCGCATTTATAGATTTACATCTAGATTCCTGAATAGCTGAGATCTTAATTGCATATATAGGACGTAGAGTTCTTAGTACTTTTCCAATTATAGTTTCATCATCAATAGTCTCACTTTCTCCTCTAATAGCATTCACAACTTCTTTTATTCTACCGCAATATTGTGCAATGTTCTCACCTTCTTGCATTCTCATTTCATCAAATTTACCTCTGAGACTCTCGGCCTTAGCTTTCAGTACATTTATGTCACCACCATAGATCTTTGCAAGAGTCTCCCACATCTTCTTAGCACTTGTGCAATCCTTAATACCCTCAAATTCTGGATAGCTTAGAGAAAATGCAATTTATAGCATTGCCTGATTATGTTCTTGCTTAGCTCTCATTTCTTTGGCAGTCAAAGGTGTGACAAGTGAGACATAGTCACTCTCAATGTAGTACTTTGCAGAATCACCAATACTAGCTAGATGCAGCTTCATCAAGCTTTTCCATGTAGGGAAGTTTTCCTTATTCAGCTTCGGTACCTCCTTCTTATACATCCTAATCATTTTCTTCAAGTCCCTTTAAACTTGATTTTTGTAAACACCAATAATAAGCAACCCAGCTCTGATACCAATTGTTAATATGATTTAAAACAACAGGGGGGGTGAATCAGTTATTCTCATGTCTAGATGTATAAAAAAAACTTCAAAATTTTTTCTTTAAATCAGATCTAACAACCAAAACCAACTCGGTCATTACTGATTCTATAATAGAAACATATAACATTGCAATCCACTACCCAGCTGTATCTAACTTGTAAAATACATAAATGTTTAAACCAAAACATTCACACAAGCATTGACCCTAGGATTTATAGTGGAAACCCAATCTGAGAAAAACCACTTTGTAACATGCTACTATTATATTCACTCTTCTAAAGTGAGCTCGGTTAAAAGCCAACCCTGTCAAAGGTTACAATACACACTATTAGGTGTGACCCAGTTAAAGGATTTCAATCACTCTATTAGAAGTGAGTGTTGTTATAAGACTTACATACATTTCATTAGAATGCAACCTTGTTCAAAGGATTTAAACATATGACTGTTAGGTCAACCTCTGTTAAAAGGATTTTGACTATTACAATGGTTAGAAAGTAGCAACAGTATTGATCTGAAAAACATACAACTCACTTTGCAAATATCAGATCCAATTCTGTACACAAATTCTATTTTAATAACTTTGAAACTTTTCCATCTCCATCTCTGATCTGTTGGAAACAATTGTCTGAAGGAAATTGCTACTCAATTATGTATTGTCTTTGATGTCACACAATGTCATAGTCTGCAGAAATCTGCTTCTACCGAGCTTAGTCGGTCTGCCAAACAGAAATATTAATGCTTACCGAGTTCACTTGGTTGCCGAAGAAAATTTAGTGTTTACCGAGTTCACTCGGTTGCCAAGAAAATTTAGTGTTTACCGAGTTCACTCGGTTGCCGAAGAAAGTTTAGTGTTTACCGAGTTCAGTCGGTCATCGAAGAAAGTTTAGTGTTTACCGAGTTCAGTCGGTCATCGAAGAAAGTTTAGTGTTTACCGAGTTCAGTCGGTCATCGAAGAAAGTTTAGTGTTTACCGAGTTCAGTCGGTCATCGAAGAAAGTTTAGTGTTTACCGAGTTCAGTCGGTCATCGAGGAAAGATAGTGTTTACCGAGTTCCCTCGGTCACCGAAAGATTATAGAAAGATATGGTCGCCGAGCACTGTCGGCCCTTGAAAGATTTTTGCAAATAGAGTTTACTTAATTCAGCCGACTGTTATACTA
Organism: Chamaecyparis obtusa; assembly: GCA_027943335.1. Lineage (NCBI taxonomy): Eukaryota > Viridiplantae > Streptophyta > Pinopsida > Cupressales > Cupressaceae > Chamaecyparis > Chamaecyparis obtusa. Next base: position 1,428,873 of record BSBK01003738.1, read on the forward strand.
AATAATGTCAATTTGACTAATCCAAAATCATATAAATAAAAGGTCAAATGTGAAAAGTAAATAATAACATAGCAGAAGATTTACAGAAGAAAAGAAGGAAAGGTATATGCGAATTTGTGAAGGATGTTCAGATATCCTTGAGGACCAGCAGAGATTTATTCGATCAGAGAGGATCAGACTTATGCAGAACAGAGATCTGTAATCAGCAAGACAGTTGCATTATTATACAGGTCACTTTTTCATTGTTACCTTCTTATCATTGTAACAGTGAATTCAAAATCTCTTAACCGAGTTGGTTTAACAGCCATAATATAAATCCTCTAACAAGGTGACAATTCCATTGAATTATTTTCAAGACCTCTTACCAGGCCACTCCTAGCAGGGTGTTTTTAAATCCTCTAACAAGGTCACACCTAACAGTGTGTTTTGTAACCTTTTACCGGGTTGGCTTCTAACCGGGCATCACTTCAGAAAAGTGAAAATCAGTATCTAGATACATTGGTGGTTTTTTCCCATATTGGGTTTCCACATTAAATCTTGTGTCTCTTGTGTTCTTAATTGCTTCCTCAATCATTTACATGCACTGATGAATATCTAAAGATAATATTGATAATACTTTCTGCATCTTCAAAGTTACTGCAATCTATTTACCGAGTGCTAAAACAGACAACATTGTTAAGATATCTTAAAGGATCTGCAAAGAATTAATTGTGAAGTGTTTTTATGGTTGACTGATTCACCCCCCCCCTCTCAGTCACTTCATCCATATTCCATCAATTGGTATCAGAGCTTTTGGTGCTTGCAGGAAGGGTTTCAAAGACCTAAGCTAAAGATCAGGATGTCTTACAAGAGGGAAATTTCAAAGCTTAACAAAGATAACTTTTCAGCATGGCAAGGTCTCATGCGACTTCATCTGGCTTCCATTGGTGATTCAGGATGCAAATACATTGATGAAGAGTATACAATTCCTAATGGCGCATTAACTGTTGAAGACATTGTAGATAAAAAGACTCACAACACCATGATGATAGACATTGCATCTGCTCTCAGCTATGAAGAATTTGATGATATTAAAGACTGCACTACTGCATATGAAATGTGGGTGGCACTGAAGAAAATATATGGTGGTGATGCAAATGTGAAAAGAGCCAAAGCAGAAAGCCTAAGAGGACAGTTTGACAAAATGAATATGAAGGAAGATGAAAACATTGCAAAATATGTTGAAAGAATCAAAGCAATTGTAAGTGCAATTAGAGCTTCTGGAGGAACAATCTCAGATGAGACTGTTATAAGCAAGGTACTCAGAACACTACTCCCTATCTATGCAATAAGAGTATCAGCTATTCAAGAAAGAAGATGTGAAGCAAACCACAGTATAACCTTGGATGCTCTAGTTGGAAGATTGACAGCTTTTGAATTAGACAACTATGACAAATATGTTCCTAGTTCCAAAAATATTGAATCAGCATTTGAGGCCAAGGTTTCACTAAAGAAGAACAAGAAAATTAAAGAAGTTCAGACAGACAGTGAAGAAGAATCAGAAGAAAGTTCTGATAGTGATCTTGAAATTGTAGAAGCATTACTTGCAAAGAAGTACTCTAGAGGGAAAGGTAATATAAAGGTAAAACTCCTTTAATCTATTTTTCATGTGAAGAAATTGGACATATTGCAGCTAGGTGCCCAAACAAGCAAGTCAAGGAAGAAAAGAAAAGTCACAAGTACTATGGCAAAAAGAATTTCAAATCATACAAGGATAAAGGTAAGAAATCATGTTTTATGGCTAAAGATTCTGATGATAGTGAAGAAGAAATTGTCTTTATTGCTATAAAAGATGAATCTGATGATGATGAAGATAAGATGGCACTTATTTCTCATATAAGCAAAGATGATATATGGATAATAGACAGTGGATGTTCACACCACATGACTGGTGACAAGACAAAATTTGAATATCTAGAAGACTGTGACAATGGTAATGTAAGATTTGGAAACAATGAACCTTGTTGCATAAAAGGAAAAGGAAGAATCTCATTAACCAAAGAACTCATATGTGATAATGCTTACTGGGTTGAAGGGCTAAAACATAATCTTTTAAGTGTAGCACAGCTAATCAACACTGGTTTCAAGGTTGAATTCATGAATGGTCAAGCAAGACTGCTGGATGGAAAAGGAAAACTCATTGGATCAGGCAAACAAACAAAAGGTAACTTATTTTATCTTGATCTCAATGAATATTCATGCCTTATTGCTCAAATAGAAGAAAGTTGGCTATGGCACAAAAGGTTATGTCATGTGAACTTTGATAACATGATAAAAATAAGCAAATTCAAGAAGGTTAGAGGCATTCCTACTTTGAAGAAACCTGACACTGGTCTATGTAAGAATTGTCAGATTGGCAAAATGAGTAAAACTAGTTTCAAAAGTAAGAACTATCAGTCTAAAGAAATTTTGGAAATTGTGCATACTGATTTATGTGGACCTATTGGAATACAAAGCTATACTGGAGATAAATTCTTTATTCTTTTCGTTGATGATTATTCTAGAATGATGACTGTTATGTATTTAAGAGAAAAATCAGAGGCATTTGAAAAGTTTAAATGGTACTTAGCAAGAGTAGAAAAAGAAACAGGGAAAAGATTGAAATGCTTAAGATCAGACAGAGGTGGTGAATTCATCTCCCATGATTTTAACAACTTCTGCATAAAAAGAGGAATCAAAACACAGGTATCAGCTCCTAGAACTCCTGAGCAGAATGGAATAGCAGAAAGAAGAAACATATCTATTATGGATTGTGCAAGGACTCTAATGATAGAAAAGAACATCGCTATAAAGTACTGGAAGGAAGCTATCAGCACTGCAGTTCATACCTTGAACCGAGTACAACTGAAGAAAGACACATTCAAAACTCCTTATGAATTATGGTATGGCTATAAACCTAATGTAAGTTACATGAAAATATTTGGTAGCAAGTGTTATATCTTAAAAGAATCTAGAAGAAATAAATTTGATGTGAAAAGTGATGAAGGAATATTCCTAGGATACTCTAGCAAAAGCAAGGCATACAAATGTCTGAACTTATCTACTCACAAAGTCATAGAAAGTATACATGTAAAATTTGATGAGTTTGCAGAAAAGACTGAGGAAGAAAGCAAAAGGGAACCTGAGAACTACAGAAGATTCGTTTACATTGAACCTGAAACATTGACAGACACAACTATCAATAAGGAAGCTATATCTACCGAGCCGAGCACAGTTACCGAGTCACAGACCGAGTCATAGGAAGAAGTTCAAACTGAGTCACAGGAAGAAATTCAAACCGAGTCTCAGCCTGAAGTTACCGAGCAAATATCTACCGAACCCGAGCAACCTGAAGAAGAGATCCTAGAAGACAACAACATGAATCATTCAAAAGGCAAGGAACCTATACTAGCCAAATATGTCAGAAGACATCATACACCAGATCAAATCATTGGAAACAAATCAGATGGTACTATGACAAGAAGCAAGCTAAAAGGTACATGTCTACTTACTGATTTTGAACCTAGAAATATCAAAGATGCATTAGAGAATGAAAGTTGGATTGAAGCAATGAATGAAGAATTAGAACAAATACAAAAGAACAAAACTTGGACTCTTGTACCTAGACCTAAAGATAAGAATGTAATTGGAACAAAATGGGTATTCAGGAATAAGCTGAATGAAGATGGTCAAGTATCTAGAAACAAAGCTAGACTGGTATGTAAAGGTTATTCTCAAGAAGAAGGTATAGATTATGGAGAAACTTTTGCTCCTGTTGCAAGATTAGAAGGTGTAAGAACTCTACTTGCTTATGCAGCACACAAAGGATTTAAGGTATATCAGATGGATATAAAATCTGCATTTCTCAATGGAATTCTTGATGAAGAAGTCTACATTGAACAACCTGAAGGTTTTGTTGATCCAGATAAAAGGGACATGGTCTGCAGGTTACACAAAGCATTGTATGGTTTAAAACAAGCTCCTAGAGCATGGTATGAAAGACTCCATAACTATTTGATTCAGATTAATTTCAAAAGAGCTAATGATAACAGCAATCTGTATATTAAAGAAGGACTGGATGACAAAATTGTATTGGCAGAAATATTTGTGGATGATACTATATTTACAGGGACTGAGGATCAGTGCAAAGAATTTTCAGAGCAAATGAACAGAGAATTTGAAATGTCCATGTTTGGTTTAATAAAATTCTTTGTTGGTCTTCAAATTCAGCAAAGCAAGAATGGTATATACATTACTCAATCCAAATACATTAAGGAGATACTTAAGAAGTTTGGTATGGAAGATTCAAAACCAGTTGGTACACCCATGTGTACTGGACTGAAACTTACCAAAAATGATGATTCAAAAGAAGTTGATCAGACCCTATATCGATCTATGATTGGAAAATTGCAGTATGTAGTACATACAAGACCTGATATTGCCTTAGCAGTCGGTATAGTAGCTAGATTCTCAGCAAAACCTAAGGAAAATCACATGATGGCAATCAAAAGAATCTTAAGATACTTAAAAGGAACTGAAGAGTATGGTTTGTGGTATAAATTTGGAGGCAATCTAGACTTGAAAGTATTTACTGATGCTGATTGGGCAGGAAACATTGATGACAGAAAAAGCACAAGTGGTGGAGCATTTTTTCTTGGAAAAAGACTGGTATCCTGGACTAGTAAAAAGCAGAATTGTACATCTCAATCCACAGCTGAAGTAGAATATGTTGCTGCTGCAGTAAACTGTTCAAATATTGTTTGGTTTAAACAGCTATTAGAAGGTATGAAGGTTGAAATCAAAGAACCAGTTGTTATATTTTGTGACAATACCAGTGCAATAAACATTTCTAAAAATCCAGTGATGCATTCCAAAACCAAGCACATTGCTATTAAATATCACTTTGTCAGAGAATTGGTGCAGGACAAGGAAATCAGATTAGAATATATTCATACAAAAGAACAGATTGCAGATATTTTTACCAAACCATTACCTAAGGATGCATTTATGTATCTAAGAGGTAAGTTAGGGGTCATTCCCCTATCCGAGGCTCACTAAATACAGTTTTAGTGATGCATCAACCAGAACATGACTGAAAATCAACTTGTTGATGCAGTATATTAAAGGAATCATTGCATATGAATCAGTACTTGAGGTACATTAATTTTCACCAGTAATATGTGAATTATCTTTGGCATATGTTGTCAAAGAGGGAGTGTTTGCTATGTCTTTGCTATTACTTCAAGAACTTCAAGAAATTTTCAAATAGTCAGAAGGAAAAATTTTCAGGATACAGGAAGTTTGCTGACAAAGGGAGATTTGAATCTAAACCGAGCTAACTCTTTCAAATTTCTTATGATATGACATATTGTGTTGCCATCAATGCCAAAGAGGGAAATTGTTAGAAACAATTGTCTGAAGGAAATTGCTACTCAATTATGTATTGTCTTTGATGTCACACAATGTCATAGTCTGCAGAAATCTGCTTCTACCGAGCTTAGTCGGTCTGCCAAACAGAAATATTAATGCTTACTGAGTTCACTTGGTTGCCGAAGAAAATTTAGTGTTTACCGAGTTCACTCGGTTGCCGAAGAAAATTTAGTGTTTACCGAGTTCACTCGGTTGCCGAAGAAAGTTTAGTGTTTACTGAGTTCAGTCGGTCATCGAAGAAAGTTTAGTGTTTACCGAGTTCAGTCGGTCATTGAAGAAATTTTAGTGTTTACCGAGTTCAGTCGGTCATCGAAGAAAGTTTAGTGTTTACCGAGTTCAGTCGGTCATCGAAGAAAGTTTAGTGTTTACCGAGTTCAATCGGTCATCGAGGAAAGATAGTGTTTACCGAGTTCCCTCAGTCACCGAAAGATTATAGAAAGATATGGTCACCGAGCACTGTCGGCCCTTGAAGGATTTTTGCAAATAGAGTTTACTTAATTCAGCCGACTGTTATACTAAATAATGTCAATTTGACTAATCCAAAATCATATAAATAAAAGGTCAAATGTGAAAAGTAAATAATAACACAGCAGAAGATTTACAGAAGAAAAGAAGGAAAGGTATATGCGAATTTGTGAAGGATGTTCAGATATCCTTGAGGAGCAACAGAGATTTATTCGATCAGAGAGGATCAGACTTATGCAGAACAGAGATCTATAACCAGCAAGATAGTTGCATTATTATACAGGTCACTTTTTCATTGTTACCTTCTTATCATTGTAACAGTGAATTCAAAATCTCTTAACCGAGTTGGTTTAACAGCCATAATATAAATCCTCTAACAAGGTGACAATTCCATTGAATTGTTTTCAAGACCTCTTACCAGGCCACTCCTAGCAGGGTGTTTTTAAATCCTCTAACAAGGTCACACCTAACAGTGTGTTTTGTAACCTTTTACCGGGTTGGCTTCTAACCGGGCATCACTTCAGAAAAGTGAAAATCAGTATCTAGATACATTGGTGGTTTTTTCCCATATTGGGTTTCCACGTTAAATCTTGTGTCTCTTGTGTTCTTAATTGCTTCCTCAATCATTTACATGCACTGATGAATATCTAAAGATAATATTGATAATACTTTCTGCATCTTCAAAGTTATTGCAATCTATTTACCGAGTGCTAAAACAGACAACATTGTTAAGATATCTTAAAGGATCTGCAAAGAATTAATTGTGAAGTGTTTTTATGGTTGACTGATTCACCCCCCCCTCTCAGTCACTTCATCCATATTCCATCATGATTTTCTCGAAACTTTTCTTCAAGCAATCACCACACTTCTCCTTTAGCCTTTTCTAGTTATATAGTCAATAACATCTACTGATCTTTTAGCATCCTCTTTTCACCCATGCACACACATAGCTAATGTTTAGGTTCCCTTAATACTTCCTCAATTAGGTTAACTCATCTTTTTCCACTCAATCTCCTTCGTAGATCTTAGGGTTAGGTCAGATTCATTGAATCTACCCTTTTTTATGTTCTTTGGTTCCTTTTCTAGAAACATCTCAAATCTCTTAAAGATTTACAATAAAAAAAATTTCAGTGCATTCAATGCTTTCAAACAATCAATAAATAAAGTCAACACGTTTTACATAATCTAAGAATTCAACAATGTCGGCTCCAAATCTGAATTCTCTTCAAATATAAAAATATTGATACTTGGTCAATACTGTGATCAACTACTCGGTCTTCATGTAGAAAGCTCAGTCATTACTCAAAATATTTCCTTGGCTTATACTGTCTTTCTCAGCAATTAATTGATGTTCGATCAACACTAGAATTTTTCTCGGCATATACTGACTCAGTCGACACTAACATTACTCAGCTTGAACATGATTTCTCCATTTTTGCTCTGTCAAGCCTACCAGTTTAGTCTTCAATCTTACTAAGATAAACAATACATTGTCTCATCATTGTACATCATAGTCACGTACACTTTGTAGTATCAAGATAAATCAACCTTTCCTTATGTGTTATCGTTATCATCATTTCTTTCCCTTCTTCACAACAATACAATAGATATAGTACTTTCTTAAGTAGCAACAGTCTTACCAGTTAAAGTTTGACATCAATGACAACACAACAATTACTTTAATTGCAGTTTCCAACAAGAGAATGCCCCAAAATCAATCAACTGTTTAAGATAGAAAATTTTGATTGAGATCATGAAAGAAGATAAGGAAATGAAGATCAAGACATGATCATAGTTGATTAAAAGTCCAAAAGAAAGATGAAGGAAAACCCTCTCAAGCTCATAATGCAACCTAAAAATGCAAATTAACATGAAGTCTAATAATGCAAGCTACATGAAAATGCAAAGGTGTACTTGCAATAGAGTAAAAATATCATAGGATATTATGTTCATCATTCATTACAGAATGTTATGGAACTTATTTTCATCATTGATGCATTATTAACGGACATCAGAATATCACACAATCATCACTACTCACAAGAACAACTATGAAGATATGAATGTGATTTATATCGGATTAGAATGTGGAAAGATTCTAACATAAGCATCAAAGACATAAAGGTCAAGATCACTTTGATGCTAGCTTACCCAATTTAATGTAGCAAAACCACACTCGCATCAAGGCATAGATGTTGGGATGACCATAAGAATTATTTTGCAAAAATAGTTAAGGATGATTCATGAAGGGTGCTCCCCTTAATACCACAAACACATAACAGAAATAGAGAAACAACAACAATATGCAAGAACATAAAATTGGCTTCTTATTATCTCCACAAATGTGGAATTACAAACTTTTAAAATTACAATATGCAAAGTCACATGGGCATTCCCTTACAATATTCTGTAGGACAAAGCCTTGAACTATTACCCAGATCTACTACCCAGAACTATTCTGAACTGCCTAAGACAATAATACAACCTTCCTTATATAGGCAATTTTCCACCGCCTGGGAAGGTTCCAGAATTTTAGCCAATAAGGCCAACCAAACTTAGAATTATTTTATTTTACATTTTATTACATCATAGTCGGCTCAAGATAACCTTTGAAACCTGAACAGAAATTTTGAAGAAAATTATTTTTCGCCATTTCAGGTGAACCAACTTCCGAAGACCATAAGTCATCACCAGTTGACCCGATCGGCTATTATAACCCCATTTCGGAAATGCCATGAAGCGCTCTACAGGCTTGAATGGCGCAAGTGCTTGTCACCCAAATTTTTGACCTCATCCAGGGCCTCTAAAGCCTTCAAAACTGAGTTCAAAGTTTCTGTACCCTGCTGCCAATACCGAAAATCTTCAATATCTTCCAATATACACTTGATGTGGCAATGAAACTTTACTAGAAAACTTATATGACCAAAATGAACCTCCAAGAAAGTAATCAGATCATTCTGATCACATACCAAAATTACCAAAAATAGTAACTTTTCATAAATAGCAGCTCTGCACAAAATAGCCCTTATTGAATATAAAAATAGAATTTTTTTTTTTTTTGGGTGATGCAAGATTGCTCTTACACCCAGGATGCCCCTGCATCAGACACCCAAGGTAATTTGAGAAGTGCCCCTGTCACGACTCAGGTGTGCAGAGGAAAACCATACGGCTAACCTCCTCCTTTGTCAACCATGATGAATCTTCAACAGGTCATCCTTTCCACTTAACCAGATATTCTTCATATGTCCTGTTCCTTGTGCTTCTGCCAACATGACTGTCCAGTATATCTTCGATCTCCTTAGTGTCTGAACTAGTTGCTGGAATACTCCACTGTGCTGCTGTGATCTCATCTTCAACACCTCCTTCATGATACTCTGTCAGATTTGAAATGTTAAACACTGGTGAAATATTTAGCTCAGTAGGCAATTCTACCTCATATGCATTTCTTGAATCATATTTTTTCAGTATCTTACATGGTCCCAACTTCTTCATTTTCAACTTGTTATATGTACCAACTGGAAACCGCTCCTTCCGCAAATGAACCATGACTTCATCACCAAACTGAAATTCTTTATACCTCCTTTTCTCATTTGCCTTAGCCTTATACTATGCGTTCATCTTAGTAATATGCTTCCTCACCTCCTCATGGATGTTCTTCAAATATTCTGCAAAATCTTCAGCTTTAGCACTACTTATTTCTCCTTTATCTATCTTCCTCATCAGATGCATTTCTTGGACTACTTCCATATACAATCTAGAATGATGATTTACCAGTGCTCCTGTTGACAGAATTATTGTATGCAAATTCCGCCTGTGGTAAAATCAAATCCCATCTTGTTGGCTTATCTCCAACCAAACATCTCAGCAAATTTTTCAAACTTCTATTCACCACCTCTGTTTGTCCATCAGTCTGTGGATGATGTGATGAACTGAACTTCAAATCTATCTTTAACTTCTTCCACAATGTACGCCAGAAATATCCAACAAACTTAGTGTCTCTATTTGAAACTATAGTCTTTGGCAAACCATGTAGTCTCACTACTTCTCTGAAAAATAATTCTGCTACATGAACAACATCATTAGTCTTCTTGTAGAGAATGAAATGTGCCATCTTTGAAAATCTATCAACTACCACAAAAATTGAATCGTGTCCCCGCTGAGTCCTCAGTAAACCAAGAACAAAGTCCATATTGATATCCTCCCAATGCTTCTCTAGTATAGGTAATGGCTGATACAACCCTGTATTCTACTTCACTCCTTTCACCATCTGACATACTCTGCAACTCTGTACAAACTTCTTCACATCTTGCTGCAATTGTAGCCAATAATAATTCTCACCAACCAAAGCAAGAGTTTTATCATGACTAAAATGTCCATCCAATCCTCCACTATGTTTTTCCTTGATGAGATTCTCCCTCATAGAACTTCGTGGAATGCACAACTGACTCCCTCTGAATAGCATATCATCTTGGATGATAAAATCCAGCCATTTCATCCTGTCTAGAGTAACAGGTTCTGTACAAGCTTTCCAAGCTTCACCAAAATCAGGATCCTCTGAATACAAATTCTTGAGTTCCTTGAACCCAACCACTTCAATCTGCATTTCTATCAGCAATAGTTTCCTTCTGCTAAGAGCATCTGCAACCCTATTAGACTTTCCACTCCTGTGTTTCAAAATAAATATATAACTCTACAAAAACTCAACCCATTTCAAATGCCTTTGATTCAATTTTCCTTGACTATTCAAATATTGCAAATCTTGATGATCAGTATACAAAACAAACTCTTTAGGAAGCAGATAGTGCCTCCACTTTTTCAATGCCTGAACTATAGCATAAAATTTCTGATCATAAACAGAATATTTTCTCTTGGCATCATTTAATTTCTCACTGAAATAAGCAACAGGTTTACCTTCTTGGCTCATAACAGCTCCTATTGCAGTACCATTAGCATCACAATCTATTTGAAACACCTTATTAAAATCTGGAAGTGCTAAAACAGGTTGTTCTGTAACTTTTTGTTTCAACAATTAAAAACTCTTTTCTACCTCATTAGTCCACTTAAACTCTTTTCTATCCCCTCTCATTGTTTCAGTCAATGGTCCACAAATACTGCTAAAATTTTTGATAAACTTTTTGTAAAAGCTAGCTAGACCATGAAAAGATCTTACCTCAGTAGCACTCCTTGGCATAGGCCATTCAAGGATAGCCTGTACCTTCTCTGGGTCTATTTTTAGATGTTCTCCTGAAACTACAAACCTCAAATACACCAACTCTTTCTTTACAAAACTGCACTTCTTCAAATTAATCAGCAATTTTTCTTCTGTCAACTTCTCAAATACCATACAAATATGCATCATATGCTCATCCAATGTCTTACTAAAGATCAAAATATCATCTAGGTAAACAATGACAAACTTACCCAAAAATTCTTTCAGAACCTCGTTCATGAGCCGCATGAAAGTGCTCGGTGCATTGGTTAGCCCAAAAGGCATGACTAACCACTCATATAGTCCTTCCTTTGTCTTGAAGGCAGTCTTCCATTCATCTCCTTCTCTGATCCAAATCTGATGATATCCACTCTTCAGATCTATCTTTGAGAAATACATAGCTCCACTCAAATAGTCCATAATATCATCCATTCGTGGTAATGGAAACCTGTACTTGATTGTGATCTTATTTATTGCCCTAGAATCTGTACACATCCTCCATTCTCCATTCTTCTTTGGTGCTAATACCGTTGGTACAGCATAGGGACTCAGACTCTCATGGATCAATCCTTTCTGTAACAGTTCATGTACTTGTCTATTCAACTCATTACTTTCTGCAGGTGTCATTCTGTGTGCTGCCTTATTCAGAAAACTCGCTCCTAGGATCAAGTCCATCTGATGACTGATCTTCCTAACTGGTGGTAATCCATTAGGCACGTTATCGGATACAATATCTTGAAACTCATTCAAAAAATCTGCAACTTCTATAGGAACATCTTCTACTTCCTCCTCTTTACCAGCTTTTAGAATTAAAGAGAAACATACATGCTCATGCCTCATATCATCTAGGAAATTTTTTCCATCAACAAAATTTATCCTTGCATTACCACATACCTTTTCTTCAGTCTCCTTCAATGGTTTTAGCTTATGTCGCACTCCATCCTTTGTTAGGGAATAAGTATTCGCATGACCATCATGTACAGCACATCTATCAAACTGTCATGGTCTACCCAACAACATATGACATGCATCCATAGATATGATATCACACAACACCTCATCTTGGTATCCGCCAATCTTGAACTTCACCAGGCATTGTTCATTGACCATGACCTTGTGGTCATCCTGTACCCAGGCAATCCGATATGGATGTGAGTGTTTCTGTCTCTTGAGCTTCAACTTTGTCCCCATCTCTTCTGACACCAAATTGTCAGTGCTTCCACTATCAATAATCACATCACAACATTTACCTTCACACTTGCACCTGGTGCGAAACAAGCTCCTCCTTTGCTCAGGTTCATTCTCACCACTCAACAGGACTCTTCTGTTAATCAATGTTTCTCCTCTTTCAGCATCTTCAAAATTTGATGATCTGACATCTTCATCTACATGTGCAACTCTGGCATGGCTTTCGTTTCTCCTGTCTGTTCTGCCTTGGCGCTGAGGACATTTAAATGCCCTATGACCTTCTTCTCCATTGTGAAAACATGTTCCATGGAAGCCACCTCTTCCAGATCCTTGTCCTCTTCCTCTTCCTCTCTGATCTCTATTATTCTGATCTTTTAAGCGATTGGAATTATTTCCTCGCTGATTCTGACTGCTACTAGCCTCATCCTTCTTTTTTGGATCTTCATTTTGGCCACCATATGACCGTCCACCAGATCGTCCACCGTGACCTCTTCCATTTTGTCTTCTCTCAAACTTCTTGTTCAACTTTTCCTCTACTTTTAGGGCAAACTGGTATGTCTCTTCAATATTGTTCATTCGAACCAGATTCAGCTCCTCCTGAATGCTTGGCCTTAACCCATTAAGGTATCGAGAAACTTTCTCCTTATCAGCTTCTGCATGGCCTATTCTGATGAGAAGTCGATAGAACTCCTCTGTATACTCCTGAACAGATCTTCCTGCTTGCTTCAAACTCTCAATTTTCTTCAGTAGGTCAAGCTCATAATCAACAGAAATGAACTGTCACTTCAATTTATCCACCATCCGATCCCATCTCATGATTTTCTCCTTTCCCCTTCTATTTCGCTCCAACTGAATCTCTTGCCACCATATCTTCGCATGACCTTTCAATCTGGCCTTCGCAAATTTGACCATATCAGGATCCTCAACATCTTCATACTCAAAATATTCCTCACATTCATTGATCCAGTCGATCAATTCTTCTGGGTTAAGATTTCCAAAAAATGTAGGAACCTCAATCTTAGGTCTTTTCCCAATCTTAGAAATGGCCCGAAAAAGTCTTTCTTCCTCCTGGTTCACAATTTTGACTTCTCCTTCTTGATATTCTTCTTCAGCTTCATCCTCTCTTTCATCTCTGATATTAAGATTCATTCCTCTACGAATCTCTTCTTGCAATGCTCGCACTTGTCTCTACAGTGCCCTAACCTCAGGTGTTACAACACCAGCTCTTCCGCCACATTCTCTTCGTGGAGGTATTTTCATGATGCGCGCTAAAAACCTAACCACGATCCTCGAGCAAACTGCCTCATAGTCGACAATCTATTTACACACTCAAGAACTCCAGCTCTGATACCACTTGATGAAGGGTGCTCCCCTTACTACCACAAACACATAACAGAAATAGAGAAACAACAATAATATGCAAGAACAGAAAATTGGCTTCTTATTATCTCCACAAATGTGGAATTACAAACTTTCAGAATTACAATATGCAAAGACACATGGGCATTCCCTTACAATATTTTGTAGGACAAAGCCTCGAACTATTATCCAGATCTACTACCTAGAACTATTCTGAACTGCCTAAGACAATAATACAACCTTCCTTATATAGACAATTTTTCACCGCCTGGGAAGGTTCTAGAATTTTAGCCAATAAGGCCGACCAAACTTAGAATTATTTTATTTTACATTTTATTACATCATAGTCAGCTCAAGATAACCTTTGAAACCCGAACATAAATTTTGAAGAAAATTATTTTCTGCCATTTCAGGTGGCCCAACTTCCGAAGACCATAAGTCATCACCAATAGACCCGATCGGCTATTATAACCCCATTTCAGAAACGCCACGATGCGCTCTACAGGCTTGACCAGTGCAAGTGCTTGTCACCCAAATTTTTGACCTCATCCGGGGCCTCTAAAGCCTTCAAAACTGAGTTCAAAGTTTCTGTACCCTGCTGCCAATACCAAAAATCTTCAATATCTTCCAATATACACTTGATCTGGCAATGAAACTTTACTGGCAGACTTATATGACCAAAATGAACCTCCAAGAAAGTAATCAGATCATTCTGAGCACATACCAAAATTACCAAAAATAGTAACTTTCCATAAATAGCAGCTCTGCACAAAATAGCCTTTATTGAATATAAAAATAGAAATTTTTTATTTTTTTTGAGTGATGCAAGATTGCTCTTACACCCAGGATGCTCCTGCATCAGACACCAGGGGTAATTTGAGAAGTGACCCTGTCATGAGTCAGGTGTGCAGAGAAAAACCAAGATGGCTAACCTCCTCCTTTGTCAGCCATGATGAATCTTCAACAGGTCGTCCTTTCCTTGACCAGATATTCTTCATATGTCCTGTTCCTTGTGCTTCTGCCAACACGATTGTCCAGTATATTTTTGATCTCCTTAGTGTCTGAACTAGTTGTTGGAATACTCCACTGTGCTGTTGTGATCTCATCTTCAACACCTTCTTCATGATACTCTGTCAGATTTGAAATGTTAAACACTGGTGAAATATTTAGCTCAGTAGGCAATTCTACCTCATATGCATTTCCTGAATCATGTTTCTTCAGTATCCTACATGGTCCCAACTTCTTCATTTTCAACTTGTTATATGTACCAACTGGAAACTGCTCCTTCCGCAAATGAACTATGACTTCATCACCAACCTAAAATTCTTTATACCTCCTTTTCTCATCTACCTTAGCCTTATACTGTGCGTTCATCTTGGTAATATGCTTCCTCACCTCCTCATGGATGTTCTTCAAATGTTCTACAAAATCCTCAGCTTCAGCACTACTTATTTCTCCTTTATCTATCTTCCTCAATTCAGATGCATTTCTTGGACTACTTCCATATACAATCTAGAATGGTGATTTACCAGTGCTCCTGTTGACAGAATTATTGTATGCAAATTCTGCCTGTGGTAAAATCAAATCCCATCATGTTGGCTTATCTCCAACCAAACATCTTAGCAAATTTCCCAAACTTCTATTCACCACCTCTGTCTGTCCATCAGTCTGTGGATGATGTGATGAACTAAACTTCAAATCTGTATTTAACTTCTTCCACAATGTACGCAAGAAATATCCAACAAACTTAGTGTCTCTATCTGAAACTATAGTCTTTGGCAAACCATGTAGTCTCACTACTTCTCTGAAAAATAATTCTGCTACATGAACAACATCATTAGTCTTCTTGCAGAGAATGAAATGTGCCATCTTAAAAAATCTGTCAACTACCACAAAAATTGAATCGTAGCCCCGCTGAGTCCTCGGTAAACCAAGAACAAAGTCCATATTGATATCCTCCCAAGGCTTCTCTGGTATAGGTAATGGCTAATACAACCCTATATTTTGCTTCACTCCTTTCGCCATCTGACATACTCTGCAACTCTATACAAATTTCTTCACATCTTATTGCAATTGTGGCCAATAATAATTCTCACCAACCAAAGCAAGGGTTTTATCATGACCAAAATATCCAGCCAATCCTCCACTATGCTTCTCCTTGATGAGATTCTCCCTCATAGAACTTTGTGGAATACACAACTGACTCCCTCTAAATAGTATATCATCTTGGATGATAAAATTCAGCCATTTCGTCCTGTCTAGAGTAACAGGTTTTGTACAAGCTTTCCAAGTTTCACCAAAATCAAGATCTTTTGAATACAAATTCTTGAGTTCCTTGAACCCAACCACTTTAATCTGCATTTCTGTCAGCAATAGTTGCCTTCTGCTAAGAGCATCTACAACCTTATTAGACTTTCCACTCCTGTTTTTCAAAATAAATGTATAACTCTGCAAAAACTCAACTCATTTCAAATGCCTTTGATTCAATTTTCCTTGACTATTCAAATATTGCAAAGCTTGATGATCAGTATACAAAACAAACTCCTTAGGAAGTAGATAGTGCCTCCACTTTTTCAATGCCTAAACTATAGCATAAAATTCCTGATCATAAATAGAATATTTTCTCTTGGCATCATTTAATTTCTTACTGAAATAAGCAATAGGTTTACCTTCTTGGCTCATAACAGCTCCTATTGCAGTACCATTAGCATCACAATCTACTTGAAACACCTTATTAAAATCTAGAAGTGCTAAAATAGGTTGTTCTGTAACTTTTTGTTTCAACAATTGAAAACTTTTTTCTGCCCCATTAGTCCACTTAAACTCTTTTCTATCCTCTTTCATTGTTTCAGTCAAGGTTCCACAAATACTGCTAAAATTTCTGATAAAATTTCTGTAAAAGCTAGCTAGACCATGAAAATATCTTATCTTAGTAGCACTCCTTGGCGTAGGCCATTCAATGATAGCCTGTACGTTCTCTGGGTCCATTTTTAGACCTTCTCCTGAAACTACAAACCCCAAATACACCAACTCTTTCTTCACAAAACTGCACTTCTTCAAATTAATCAGCAATTTTTCTTCTGTCAACTTCTCAAATACCATACGAATATGCATCATATGCTCATCCAATGTCTTACTAAAGATCAAAATATCATCTAGGTAAACAATGACAAACTTACCCAGAAATTCTTTCAGAACCTCGTTCATGAGCCGCATGAAAGTGCTCGGTGCATTGGTTAGCCCAAAAGGCATGACTAACCACTCATATAGTCCTTCCTTTGTCTTGAAGGTAGTCTTCCATTCATCTCCTTCTCTGATCCGAATCTGATGATATCCACTCTTCAGATCTATCTTTGAGAAATACATAGCTCCACTCAAACAGTCCATAATATCATCCATTCGTGGCAATGGAAACCTGTACTTGATTGTGATCTTATTTATTGCCCTAGAATCTGTACACATCCTCCATTCTTCATTCTTTTTTGGTGCTAATACCGCTGGTACAGCATAGGGACTCAGACTCTCACAGATCAATCCTTTCTGTAATAGTTCATGTACTTGTCTATTCAACTCCTTACTTTCTGCAGGTGTCATTCTGTGTGCTGCCTTGTTCGGAAAACTCACTCCTAGGATCAAGTCCATCTGATGACTGATCTTCTTGACTGGTGTAATCCATCAGGCACGTTATCGGATACAATATCCTGAAACTCATTCAACAAATCTGCAACTTCTACAGGAACATCTTCTACTTCCTCCTCTTTACCAGCTTTTGGAATTAAAGAAAAACATACATGCTCATGCCTCATACCATCTAAGAAATATTTTCCATCAACAAAAGTTATCCTTGCATTACCACATACCTTTTCTTCAGTCTCCTTCAATGGTTTTATCTTATGTCGCACTCCATCCTTTGTCAGGGAATAGGTATTCGCACGACCATCATGTACAACACATCTGTCAAACTGCCATGGTCTACCCAACAACATATGACATGCATCCATAGATATGATATCACACAATACCTCATCTTGGTATCCGCCAATCTTGAACTTCACCAGGCATTGTTCATTGACCATGACCTTGTGGTCATCCTGTACCCAGACAATCTGATATGGATGTGGGTGTTTCTATCTCTTGAGCTTCAACTTTGTCACCATCTTTTCTGACACCAAATTGTCAGTGCTTCCACTATCAATAATCACATCACAACATTTACCTTCACACTTGCACCTGGTGTGAAACAGGCTCATCCTTTGCTCAGGTTCATTCTCACCACTCAATGGGACTCTTCTGTTAATCAACGTTTCTCCTCTTTTAGCATCTTCAAAATTTGATGATTTGGCATCTTCATCTACATGTACAACTTTGGCCTGACCTTCATTTCTCTTGTGTGTTCTGCCTTGGCACTGAGGACATTCAAATGCCCTATGACCTTCTTCTCCACAGTGAAAACATGTTCCACGGAAGCCACCTCTTCCAGATCCTTGTCCTCTTCCTCTTCCTCTCCGATCTCTATTATTCTGATCCTGGAAGCGATTGGAATTATTTCCTCGCTGATTCTGACTGCTACTGGCCTCATCCTTCTTTTTCAGATTTTTATTTCGGCCACCATATGACCGTCCACCAGATCATCCACCGTGACCTCTTCCGTTTTGTCTGCTCTCAAACTTCTTGTTCAACTTTTCCTCTACTTTTAGGGAAAACTGGTATGCCTCTTCAATACTGTTCATTCGAACCAGATTCAGCTCCTCCTGAATGCTTGGCCTTAACCCATTAAGGTATCGGGCAACTTTTTCCTTATCAGCTTCTGCATGGCCTGTTCTGATGAGAAGTCAATAGAACTCCTCTGTATACTCCTGAACAGATCTTCCTACTTGCTTCAAACTCTCAATTTTCTTCAGTAGGTCAAGCTCATAATCAATAAGAATGAACTGTTGCTTCAATTTATCCACCATCCGATCCCATCTCGTGATTTTCTCCTTTCCCCTTCTATTTCGCTCCAACTGAATCTCTTGCCACCATATCTTCGCATGACCTTTCAGTCTGGCCTTCGCAAATTTGACCCTATCAGGATCCTCAACATCTTCATACTTAAAATATTTCTCACATTCATTGATCTAGTCGATCAATTCTTTTGAGTTAAGATTTCCAGAAAATGTAGGAACCTCAATCTTAGGTCTTTTCCCAATCTTAGAAATAGCTCGAAAAAGTCTTTCTTCCTCCTAATTCACAATTTTGACTTCTCCTTCTTGATATTCTTCTTCAGCTTCATCCTCGCTTTCATCTCTGACATTAAGATTCATTCCTCTATGAATCTCTTCTTGCAATGCTCGCACTTGTCTCTGCAGTGCCCTAACCTCAGGTGTTACAACACCAGCTCTTCTGCCACGTTCTCTTCGTGGAGGTATTTTCATGATGCGCGCTGAAACCCTAACCACGGTCCTCATGCAAACTGCCTCACAGTCGGTGATCTATTTACACACTTAAGAACTCCCACTCTGATACCACTTGATGAAGGGTGCTCCCCTTAATACCACAAACACATAACAAAAATAGAGAAACAACAACAATATGCAAGAACAGAAAATTGGCTTCTTATTATCTCCACAAATGTGGAATTACAAACTTTCAGAATTACAATATGCAAAGTCACATGGGCATTCCCTTACAATATTCTATAGGACAAAGCCTCGAACTATTACCCAGATCTACTACCCAGAACTATTCTGAACTACCTAAGACAATAATACAGCCTTTCTTATATAGGCAATTTTCCACCGCCTAGGAAGGTTCCAGAATTTTAGCCAATAAGGCTGACCAAACTTAGAATTATTTTATTTTACATTTTATTACATCATAGTCGGCTCAAGATAACCTTTGAAACCCGAACATAAATTTTTAAAAAAATTATTTTCTGCCATTTCAGGTGGCCCAACTTTCGAAGACTATAAGTCATCACCAGTTGACCCGATCGGCTATTATAACCCCATTTTAGAAATGCCACGAAGCGCTTTACAGGCTTGACTAGTGCAAGCGCTTGTCATCCAAATTTTTGACCTCATTCGGGGCCTCTAAAGCCTTCAAAACTAAGTTCAAAGTTTCTGTACCCTGCTGCCAATACCGAAAATCTTCAATATCTTCCAATATACACTTGATCTGGCAATGAAACTTTACTGGCAGACTTATATGACCAAAATGAACCTCCAAGAAATTAATCAGATCATTCTAAGCACATACAAAAATTACCAAAAATAGTAACTTTCCATAAATAGCAGCTCTGCACAAAATAGCCCTTATTGAATATAAAAATAGAAATTTTTATTTTTTTTGAGTGATGCAAGATTGCTCTTACACCCAGGATGCTCCTGCATCAATGATGCCTTAAATCCCCTAAGTGTTTCAAAGGGAGAACAAGAGACACTCTAGAGTTTCAAGACCACACCCACAAGCAGAAAGGAAATAAAAAACATGCCCCATGCCCCAAGTCCTCTAGTTATAATGCATACCGGAGAGACTTATTAGACAAGGACACTCAACAAAAATCAATAACAGTCAGCACACAAAGAAAATATTATGACATAGCTCAAGCATTAAGTGTTGTGTTTAAAAATTTAAGTGTATTAATTGATACTAAGTTCCGAGGATAAGGATAGAATGCTTGCAAGTAGGTAAGATCACATGACAAAACTAGGTAAGACCAAATTGATAAGTGTTGAAAAACACTCGATGTCAAGGGTTTTATTGAAAAACATAGTTGGGGTGGTGTTGAAAAACATCATTTGTGAGGTGTCCTAAAGACTAATGCATCCAAGAGACCAAAGAAAATACAGTTACGCCCCCTAGTCAAAGACAAAGACCAATTCCAAAACAAGGCAACAAAGACAAGGCATGATGGAGAAAGGCTAAGAGTTGAGGACATGTGCTAAGAAATAGGGGTGCAAAGGCCTCAAGTAGCAATCATTTCTAGGTTTTCACCACTTGGATTTTATTGCATTTTTTTTTTCAAGACTTTTTATAATTTTATTTTATTTTTCTACCAAGGCGCCTGTTTCCAAGTTTTCACCAAGGCACTTTCTTCTTCTTCTTTTTTTTGAATTTTTGAAAGTTTTTTATTTTTTGGTATTTTTGGAATATTTAATTTTTTTTGGAGATACATCAAAGCTCCTATTGCTAGGTTTTCACTAAGATGATCATTTTTTAAGACATTTTCAGAGTTTTAGAATTGTTGACAATATATCATTTTTTTGGATTTTTTCAGGATCAATAAGTATGTACAAAGGATACCCCTAGACAGAATGGGCATCATGGATAGAACTTCTTCATGTACAATACATTGATAGGATCAGGGAGCTGCTCTCTTGCTACTATAGATAGTAAATAAGCACTTGACCCAAAAGTTGTTGTAATGATGTAAGGTCCAAGCCAATTAGGTTCACATTTTCCCTTTTGATCTCTATACTATTGATTCTTAAGATTTTCACATAGGACAAGATCTCCCACTTGGAATTCTCTAGGGTGAACCTTTTTGTTGAAGGCTTTGGACATGCACTTTTGATAAACCCTCATATGGTCAAATGATGCTTGATGTTTCTTATCTAGAAGTTCTAACTCTTGAAGTCTCATGGCGCAGTAGTCTTCATCTATAACTAGACCTTTGAGGGAAACTCTAAGTGAAGGAATCTCAACCTCTAAAGGTAACACTTCTTCAGCACCATATGTAAGGGAAAAAGGAGTAGCCCCAGTAGGAGTACAAATACTCATTCTATAGGCCCATAAAGCTGGATTTATCTATAAATGCCAATCTCTACCACTCTTACAAACTATTCTATGTAGGATTTTAAGAATGGTTTTGTTTGATGCCTCTGCTTGACCATTTCCCTGCGGGAAGTAAATGGAGGACCAATGTTGTTTAATCTTGAATTTCTTGTAGAGTTGTTTAAGGTCTTTATTTTTCAAGTGGCCTCCATTGTTAGTGATAATCTTGGAAGGCACTCCATATCGACATATGATATGGTTCAAAATGAATAGAGAGACTGTCTTTCCTAAGGCAATAGAAAGTGGGACAACTTCTACCCATTTAGTGAAATAATCAGTAGCAGTGATAATAAACTTGTGTCCACTTGATGTGTTGGGATGAATCTACCCAAAAATATCAAAGGTCCAACACTAAAATGGCCAATGAGATATAGAAGAAATGAGCTCCTTTCCTGGAGCATGTATCATGTTACCATGTTTTTGACACTTTTCACATGACTTTGCAAAAACTACTACATCAATCTGCATCGTAGGCCAATAGTACCCCACCTTAAGAAACCTTTGGGCCATGGCAAGACCATTGGAATGTCTCCCATAGATGCCCTCATGGATGTCAACTAACACTTGTTCAGATTCTTCCTTTTCTAAGCATCTAAGAAGTGTTCCATCTAGACCCCTCATATACAAATCACCAGAGATAAGGGAATGGTGAGAGGTGTTTTGGGTAAGGTTTCTACGTTCAGATTGGTTAAAGGTTTCAGAGATAATTTCATCACAAAGGTATGAGTAAATGGCACCATAATGGGATGACTCATGACCAACAAGGGTAGAAATGACATGACTTTCTTGGGAGTCATAGATAGGGTGATGTAGCTCTTCCACCAAGAATTCAAATCTGGATTCATGTTCCCCTAACTGAAGGAGTGAAGCAAGTGCAGCCATAGCATCAACTACTTTTTTTTCTGCTCTAGGGATTTGCTAAAACATGACAAATATGAAGTATCATTTCAAGGAATCAACCATTTTCTTGTAAGGGACCAATTTCTCATTTTTTATTTGATATTCATCATTGAATTGGTTTATTATTAGCTGTGAATCCCCATAGATGTGTAACTCTATGATTTTCCATTCTATAGCCATCTTAAAGTTAGAATAACTAAGAGGGGGGTGAATTAGTTATCCATAGTCCCAATTCAAAATGTATAATCCAAAACAATTTTACTTAAACTTCTACAGCTCGGTAACACAAGATACTTTACTGTTTGTGCTTTTACCAATTACCAGTCAATTAAAAACTAATGATTACTGACCAAATCTAACATGTAATATGTAAATTATGATAACAAACAATCACCACAATGAACACATAACACAAAATATTTAACATGGAAACCCTGTGAAGGGAAAAACCACCTGGGAATGGCAACCCAAAAATGTTCACTCTTCTAAAGTGAGGTCGGTGAAGACCCAACTCTGTTAAAGGTTACAAACACACTGTTAGGTGTGACCTTGTTAGAGGATTTTAGAGAAACCGTTATCGTCCAACCAGCATTCACTATGGGGTTGACAAGATAACAATGCTCATTCTATGAATGACACATATAAAACTTTCAAGTTAACTCTATTAAGAGATTTCTCTATTTACAATGGTTAAAATGTAACAACAGTTTGATCTGATTACAATACAACTTCAATTGCAGATATTCAGATCTATTTTATGCTCATACAAATCCTTTGATCAGTATTACAATTCTATATCACAATAATCAATGACTTACTGTCACTCGGTAATAGCTTTCCGATGCTCGGTAAGCTCTATAGCTCGGTTCTCCTTAACCAGTTTGATTAGGCATACATGAAGCTTGTTCATGTGATAATTCTGTAGTCCTTCCGGCATTAGTTTCATAATGAAAATCTGATCTCTTAAATAGACAAGTAAACCATTTTAATGACATCAATGACAACATATTAATGATTTAATCATATTACATAACTAGTTGACATCAATGACAACATATTAATGATTTAATCATATTACATAACTAATCAACAACTCGGTGATCTCTAATCACAGATCTTCAATTATGTTCTAAATCAGTTATAGTTCATCAATCTCTCCCTTTGGCATTGATGGCAACTCAAGTAATATGAAATATACCATACACATACCAAACATGTATTCTACAACTTCATGAACAAATGTTGTACAAGCTCTCCCTAGCTTAATATGTTTAATCACTATGTTACTCAATAGCATTATCAAATGCAGCTTTGACATTCTGCAGTTATGATCTTTTTAGCTCACGGATTCCTTCTTCTATTCTCAGTAACTGATCTTCAGTGCTCTCCCTTTCTTCAATTTGTCTCTCCCTTAGATAGTTCTCATCGGTGCATATTGTTTCATATTGTTTATCTCTCCCTTTGACAACAATGCCAAAGAAACAAATAAACATACAGCTCTGTAGTAGCCAAGTAACTCTCTGTTGTCCGGGGCATACTATTTATCTATGTATACTGATATGCCGATCTATTCCAGTTGTCCAAAATTTTCACAACCTTAGACATGATCAAAAGTGTGAATTATGTTGCATCAACATGTATGATCTTCTTTCTTGTTCATCATGTGCAGGTTCATTTGCTTGCTCGGTAGGTCCTTCTTGCTCGTCAGTTTCTTTTTCCTCTTCCTCGGTATTATTTTCCTACTGACTAGTTGTCACTATCTACGGCATTAGTAGGTACTCAGGTTGTTCATTGTAATTGAATCTATTATAGTCCTTAGGTTCCTTTCTTCTTTCCTCTTGAATAGGGGTAAAATTGTTAGAAATAGGGAATACTGAGAGGGGGGGTGAATCAGTATTCTACAAACTTTATCTTTTGCCCAATTATGGATATAATAGATTATCTTTATACATGCATAATATAAGAAGCTTAAAAACATGCATAACAATAAAGAACTCATAACACATTA
Source organism: Chamaecyparis obtusa (assembly GCA_027943335.1). NCBI lineage: Eukaryota > Viridiplantae > Streptophyta > Pinopsida > Cupressales > Cupressaceae > Chamaecyparis > Chamaecyparis obtusa. The sequence goes on from BSBK01003738.1 coordinate 1,453,265, forward strand.
TTTGTTCGAGAGGAAACCCTAGCCAAGGGAAAACCCCAGTGGGGATGGTACCCACAAAGATCCACTAATCAAAAGTATCCTATTAAGGATGTTGACCCTGTTAGGAGTCTATTACAAGCATATAGTGTATCAGTCCTGATTAAGGGACTATAGGCCTTGTTAGAAGCCTCAACCCTATTAGGAGTTGTAGTACAAAATGTGATTACCAGATGAGCCCACTGCCCAAACAAGTAATGTACAATATACACTAATTACAAAAATAAGTTAAGGTACATAACCTTATACTACTTGCATCAATATCTCTTCACTGCTCTTTCATTATTGCTATTACATATGCTTCATATACTTCGCATCATATCACTGCTTCATTATATTTCATTACTACTACTTGATACTTCTCAATACTTCATCTAACTTTGTAATTACACTTAAATTTATACCAATAGCTTTATCCAAGAGTTAACATCTAGGATTTCTTCCCTTTATATTGTTAAGTCATTATTTTGATAAACAAAATAATCCCTTAACTCTTTACTAGTTCTATCTTCATATTCTATCCTGTCGGCTTCACACTGTCTTTGGTAAAACTATCATAGCTTCTTTCGTACATGCCATAATGACTCGTGCTCTAAGATGGGTGATCAATAGACATCACAGAGTCTATGTTCAATTGTGCAAGCACTAAACTTACTCCAGTCAATGTCACAAACAAAAATTGTGTCCAAGTTCACTGGTAAAACACTGTCTCACACTTAGACAAATTTGCAATGCGCTCATTCATACTTGCTCTCTAACCTGTGCGATCTTCATGTGGATCATATGTTTCTATAATGAAAACATCTATGTAATCAACTTAGCCAAATTGCCAACAATCTCCCCCTTTGTCATTGGTGGCAACATATGAGAAAATTGGCTAAGTGTACAACTCAAAATCTCAAAAATTGTTCAAAATTGTGGCCATAGTATAAAATATATACTATCCTTATAACTCCTCAAAAAAATTATTGTCTCTAATATAGTACTCCCCCTAAGAGTAACAATCCTTATCATATACTATCAATTTTCTTCTATATATCTCTCCCCCTTTGACAACAATGATAAAATAAGGTAGGGAGGGTTACAAAATTGTATCACAAAAAGTTATACCTCAATTCATTTAATGCAAAGTTGGTAGGCTTGCAACACAATCTACAAAATCTATCTTCATGGCTTCTATCTCCTTCTCCCATGATTTCTTAATGGAATTTGCCACATTAAGTAGTGCGCTTAGTCCATAAGAAGCTATTTCACATGCTTGGAGGTTTTCAAAGTTAAATTTCTGAAAGGATGTCTTAGCTAGAAGACATTCTTCCAATTTCTCTTCAATAATCCTTAACTTCATAGAAGCATGCTCTCTCAAAAGAGTGTATCTTCTCAATTTCCTATCTCTCTCATCTTGCACAACTTTGATTTCATCAAAAAGTTTTTGAACTTTCTTCTCAACATCACATACCTTCACATTGGGGCTAGACAAAAAGTTTGTTTCATTTAGAATTTCTGATTCCTTCAACTTTATCTTCTGATCTTCTTCTATTGTCAAGGTCTGTACAAATATTTACCTATATCCAAATGCTTCCTCAAATCCTTGATATAGATATCAAGAGTGTTGATATCATTTTTGATATTTTGACTGATGTTCAAAAGCATTCTAGCCTCATAGGCTACTTGTGCTTTCACTTTTGCAATATCAGATAGGTTTGTGAATTCATTGTCAAAGGTTCTCATTACCTTCTTTGCTTTCTCCATAGGGTCTACTTTTGAAATTTGTGTAGTTACAGTACTTTGTAACTTCTCAGTTAGTTCCTTTAGACACCCTTCAAGACTCTTCAGTTTCTTATTCTTACCAAGGATTTTGTTCAAGGATGTGATCAATTCCAATTGATCATCATCATCTACTTCTTTTCCCAAATTCTCAATCATAGATCCAATTTGAGTCTTTTTTCCAATCTCAGGAGTAAGACTGATATCTTCTTTGGTGGGAATGGGAACTTGTTCCTCTATTACTGGTGGTTCCACAACTGTGGTCTCTGTCATCTCTTCTTCTTTTGTAACTTCCTGTTCTTCAAAGGCCGAATTGTCAACAATGTTCTCCAAATTCTTGAATACATTTTCATCAGTATCCAAGGTGATTTTTGTACCTTCTACATTCATTATTTCATCTTCAATATTAATAGCTACAGAAGAGGGAATGTCCTCTTGTATTTTCTCACCTTCTTGCTCTACTGCAACTGATGATTCTCCAACATATTCTGCTATAACCTTGATAATAGCCTGTTCTGTCTCAGAATTGATTTCTTCATACCTACCTCCCATAATCTGAATTGTTCTCCTTTTGGTTCTTAGATGGGTTCTTAGGGCTTTCATGATCTGATTGAAATGAGTTTCATCTCTTATTTCACAAAGCTTCCTCACAAGCTTTTCTCTAATAGTTGTGTCCTCCTCTGATGCTATCTTCTTCTTATTTACAAGTTTTTTATATAAATCATCAGGTATCTGTCCCTGAATAGTATCAAACTTCTTGCCAGTCAAAATCATATGCTTCACAACTGCATTCTCTAGATTAAGTCTGTCTGTATAATCATAAAGATCATAATATTTGTTCATTCTTGCAAAGTCACCATTCTCAATGATCTTCTCATTAAGCTTTTCAAATTTTGGTTTCCAAGCTTTATTCTTAGTAGTGACATCATCTTTTACTTCTGCAATATTTCTTGGAACTGGTTGCACTAGAGTTTTATGTCTCTTTCCTGGTCTAGTAGCACTTTCATTAACTCTTTTGCTAAGTGTGGAGGAAGTGGATCTAGTAGACATCTTTGCTTCTATGTCCTTCTCAGTTACTTCCACTTTCACCTTTACTTGTGGTTCTTCCTGTTGTACTACAATTGATGATAAAGGAGGGATAGACACAACTTCTTTTTGTCTACTCTCTCTAATTGTTGCTGTTGTCTGCTTTTCTACCAAAAAATCTCTCTTTGTCCTTCCTGTATCTTTTAGGATTTTCTTAATAGTGCTCTCAACTCTTTTCTTAGACTACTTCTCTTCAATTAGAATCTTTGCAGAGTTGAAGTTCTCCTCAAAGGCTCCAAACCTGTTACACTGAGTGTCCAACTTACACTTAAGTAATCTGCTAACATACTCTTCAGTCTCTACCTCAGATATCTCATAGCCAAGAGGGTCTATGAACTCTGTTCTAGGCTCTACTGCTTCAATATGGGTAAAGTCAGTATCCACCATAAAACATTTATCATCTTTATATTTTTCAACAAGAGACTTAGGGATCCTTGATCTGCTAGACACAATATTCTGAAATGTCTTAATAACAAGTATTGCACTCTCATTTACACTGTCAATAACATGTCTTCTATATACTAGGCTAATCCTTTCCATTGTATTTTGTCCATCATTCCAATCATTTCCTATGGTGTCAGGAAATCTCCTCAAAAGATGAAAGAACATATATGTGATTAGGGATGAGAACCTAAACTGTGTATACTTAGTTTCTTTTATCTTCTCCAAGTTCTCAAACAATTGAATTCTTAGAATTTCACACATATCAACTTGTGCCCTGTCAACACACATTAGATAAGTTTCATGTACCATTCGAGCTACCATGTCATCCTCTCTTGAATTTGCACAAAACTTAGTAGTTAGGATCTTGCATAAGTATCTCACATCATCTTGTTTGATCTTACTAATCACAATTCCTCTACCATTATAGGATGAGTTTGTGTTGTCAATGACTATTTTACTCATGTTTTTCTCATTTAAAGGAATAGCTCCAATTTTAGATAATCCAGCGACTTCATGAGTCAAGTCTGCTGTAATATCTATCACTCTATCTTCTAGCCAAAACTTTCCATTATGAATTCTGCTCAAGATAATCTTAGTGCATTCTTCATTATCAAATTCATACTGTAATCCATATTTAAAAATTTCATTATGTTCCAAATATTCAAAACCTTGTTTCAGTGTCATATCCTGATTGTAAATCTTTTGATATTCATCTGTGAAATCACTATCATTCACTATCTCTAGTTTGCATCCAAGATAACTTCTGAGATTTTCTAAGTGTAAAACTCCATCTGGTATGAATGATAATGAAAACCTAGGGTCTTCTTCCAAGGGTTCTACTGGTTCCCTTTTCAATTTAGGTCTATCTCTAACATTGTGTATTAAGGAAACATCCATGATTTCTTCAAATTCCTTTACTGATTCAAAGATTTATCAAGTAAAATACCTTAATTTCATGATTTTAGGGCTTGTGTAGATTCGACACAGAATTCTTCTTCAAATCCTTGCAAAATGCTTTCAATCACTACTCTTTGATCTCCTTGACACTCGAATTCACTTTGATGATCAAATAATACCGATCATAACCTTTTATTAATTCAATCTCACTTAGATCTGACATCACATTCAATTCTTTTGCCGCTTCTTTCCAAAAAGTTGTCTCTGCTAACCTGCAAAACTTATAACTTCTTGTGATCTCGCAAATCATAATATTTTTCTTTGCGCTCTTAACCATAGCATTAGAACATCATAAACTACCTTGCATTAACTGTACAAGACTCAGTTCATCATATATCTACTTCTACACTAAATCTAAGTTCCTATTCTACTACAATTTACATAAATTAAGTACTTTGAGATAGGTCAGGTAAAGATTCATTCTTACCTTTCAATACTTCACCTTCCTGATTACCTTCAATGTTGAATATGTCTCCTTGATCTGTGCTTTTGATAAACTTCACTTGATCTGAATTACTACAACATCCTTTCTGACTGTTACTTGCATCTTCATTTCTTCTTGCATGATTTATGGGGTTAGGATTAGGATGAAAAACTCTATTCTTCATTCTACAAAACCTTGTTGTATGTCCAATATTGTTTCATATCTGACAAACAATTCCATTGTTTCCATATCTTGGTCCAGGTTGATTGATTTGTGATTTGCAGTTTCTAGCAATGTGTCCAACCTTGTTGCATCTATAACATACTACTCCATTTCTTCTGTTCATATCTTCAGTAGGTTTTTTATCTACATTTTTAGTATTCCTAAACATTCTACTACCATCATTATTCTCAATAAATTTAAGTTTCCTAAATTCAATAGCTCTATGTCCAAAACCATGACAATTGTAACAATAACCATTAAGAGGTTTAAATTGTTTACCTGTGCAATCTCTCTTCATATGACTAATAGTATTACAAGAAAAACATCTACCTTTGAATTCTCTTTGCATACCTTTGGGTGATTCCTCTTGCTTCGGTGATTCTTCTTCTTTAGGTGTATCTTCAGATTTGTTGATCTCATCAGGCTTCTTCTCATGTATGCTTTCAGATATTTTCAGATCTGGTTCCTTGCCTTCATCATTTGCTTTAAAAGTGTTGAATCCAAGACCATTCTTATTATAGAATGGTTTTTGATAAGATATTTGATTATCAGTCTTCTCACTAGTTGAATATAGCCTTTTTTTGGATTGAGTCAGTTCACCTTTCACAATCTTATTGTATTTCTCAAGTTCATCATACTGCAATTTCACTTTCTCAAGTTTAGATGTTACTTTACAAAGTTTAGATCTTAGTCTTTCATTTTTAGTCTTTAGACTTTCATTCTCAGATTTCATATTTACTTCATTCTTGTCATTTCCATCTTTCAAACTAAGCTTGAGATTTTCTATATTTAGTTCATGTTTAAGGATCTCATTTTCTTTTTCTAAATTGTCATCACAATCTTCAATAAAAACTTCGGATTCCTTTTTAGATCTCAGATCTTCCAATTTGTTTTTCAGTTTCTCAATGAGGTTTTTTGCATCATCATACTTTCTTTTCAAAGTATCTTTTTCAATAGTAAGAAAGTCAATCTATCCAAGAGCTTCTTCAAGATTCTTTTGTAGTTGATCCATATCCATAGAGATCTTACTCAAGCTGCTAGGCTTTCCTTGAATGATTCTTTTCCGAGTAACTAAGCTCTGATACCAATTGTTAGAAATAGGGAATACTGAGAGGGGGGGGGTGAATTAGTATTCTACAAACTTTATCTTTTGCCCAATTATGGATATAATAGATTATCTTTATACATGCATAACATAAGAAGCTAAACAACATGCATAACAACAAAGAACTCATAACACATTATTTGTTCTCGAGGAAACCCTAACCCAGGGAAAACCTCGGTGGGGATGGTACCCACAAAGATCCACTAATCAAAAGTATCATGTTAAGGATGTTGACCTTCTTAGGAGTCTATTACAAGCATATAGTGTATCAGTCCTCATTAAGGGACTATAGGCCTTGTTAGAAGCCTCAACCCTATTAGGAGTTGTAGTACAAAATGTGATTACTAGATGAGCCCACTGCCCAAACAAGTAAAGTACAATATACATTTATTAAAAAAATAGGTTAAGGTACATAACCTTATACTTCTTGCATCAATATCTCTTTGTTTCTCTTTCACTATCGCTATTACATAGGCTTCATATACTTCGCATCATATCACTGCTTCATTACATTTCATTACTACTACTTGATACTTCTCAATACTTCATCTAAATTTACAATTACAATTACATTTATACCAATAGCTTTATCCAAGAGTTAACATCTAGGATGTCATCCCTTTATATTGTTAAGTCATTATTTTGATAAACAAAATAATCCCTTAACTCTTTACTAGTTCTGTCTTCATATTCTATCCTGTCGGCTTCACACTGTCTTCAGTAAAACTGTCATAACTTCTTCCATACATGCCGTACTAACTTGCACTCTGAGATGGGTGATCAATAAAAATCATAGAGTCTATTTTCAAGTGCACAAGCATTGCACTTACTCTAGTCAATGTTGCAAACAAAAACTGTGTCCAGGTTCAGTGGTAAAACACTGTCTCACACTTAGACAAATTTACAATGCGCTCTGTCATACTTGCTCTCTGACCTGTGTGATCTTCATGTGGATCATATGTTTCCATAATGACAAAATCTATGTTGTAGTGCCTCCCTCATCTAACTGTTATCACAAGTGTCCTAATAGTGTGGTTTTGACCTTCACACTCGTGAGTTAGATCATATCGGAGCCATGTAAGGATGAACCACTAGGAGGATATGATTTTAGAACATATTTATGATGCCTTGAGAGACTTGGGGCCATTAGATGTGTTATTGAATTGTTCAATGATGTTCCATAGTGATTAAAATGAGTCGATCTTGTGATGGACTCCTTGTTGTGATTACCTTTGTGCACATATCTTTAATTCTAGATGCACTATGTTTTCTATAGGGTTAATTGTATTCATCTAATTTATATGATAGCACAATGGAGCACGTGTTTTGAGGGAATTGTATTGGTATATGGAACAATATATAATAATAAGGTGAAATGTAGATTTTAAAGAGGTTAAATGTTGTTTCCTTATGTATGTAATTTCTTGAACACAAATGTAGTAGGAAGGGTGTGCAGAGTCATGAATTGTGTAGGTAGAAATGCACACTTTAGAATGTGAGATGTCACAATTAGATATGTATGCTTGCATAAACTACCATTTAAGTTTATATTAGGTTGAGAGGTGAACTTGTTGTAAGTTGAATTGTTAGGTCTTGATGTTCCATCATTCATTTACATTAGATTTACTCTTATAGTGATATCATATCTTTGGCTTTAGGTGATGATTTTTATATGATTATGTAGATGAGGATGTTAGAAATATCTTTATATGTGGATCCTGATTATATGATATAGAAGGATCATTGAATTTTGAATCTTACATTTTGATGTGAATTGACTTATGAAATAGAAATTGAAATGAGTGGGATACTGAATTGTTTTACAAATTGAGTATGCAAATGAATTAGGGTTAATTGAGAAAGTAGGAATTAAGTTAAAGTTACATGTGATGTATATGGAAATGGATTACTTATGTTGTTTCAAAATTGTGATGAAATCATGTAATTCATTTGCTAGTATGTACGTGTTTGTATGTTATCATGGATCCTACACTGCTTCATTTATATATGTTTTTATTTTGTATATATTCATGAGATACTGATAATTTGAGTGAGTGTGCAGGTATATGGCCATGGATATAAGTCAGGGAAATAGGAATGGATCTAAATGCAACCCGTTTGAAAACCAAGGTTGGCTCTAAGAAGAGCATGATTTCATTGTAATGTATTTTTCTTTGTGAACGTGATGCATGTGTGTATGTGGTTGATAATGTTGTAAATGTATGTTGTAAGTGAAATTCTTTTTATGTAAACATTAATGCTATTTGCCACTAAGCATGCCAAATGTGTTTGTGATGTGTGCTTATGTGAGGAGTCATTTGACACCATGGTAATGATGTGGCATGCTTGAGTGGGATAAGGGCCCCACCCTCTCCTTAGTTGGTTTTGAGTTTTCCTAAGCTAGGTAGGTGGGCTGAGGAACCAAGTTTTATGTTTCCAATACTTCATTTTTGGATGCATAGTTAAATGGGGTTTTTGAGGGGTTCTGTGGTGACCTAGGGTGTAGTTTAGGTTGGAATAGGGTGCCCCAAGGCTAGCACATGGGTTAAGGGGTTTGTTTATTCTAACTCCACCTTCCTAGGCCACCATCTTATCTATTTTTATGGGCCATTTTTTATATGAATGAAAATGGGTAATGCTTTCTAGGTTGTCTCACCTTTTCATGTGTTGGTTTTCACTCCATTTCTTTAGTAAGGGCAAGTGTCATTTTTTATCTTAGATCTAGAAACCTATTGACTTTGGGATGAGAGAAGAATGTTGGGAATGTTTTAGGGGAGAGAGACTTAGGAAAGCACACACACATGTTCTTTTTTGTCTATGTGAGATTTGGAGAGAGTAGGGAGATCTAGAGAGTTTTGGGACTAAGTAGATTTGAGGATAGCAAGCTTGGAGACAAGGGAAGCTCATCTTCAACTCTTCAATTCAGCTTTGTCTTAGGAGGTTGGTGGCTTTCTATCTTGTGTTTATTTTAAATATGCTTTGAAAGAAATAAACTATGTGAAAATTGTAAATTGTTTTACCATGAGTGAATCTTTTATTGTTTGTTTTCATATTGAGATTTTTGCTTTCAATCTTGTTTGTTTTCTTGAATTGTTCATGTTTATGGGTGTGCAAGTTCACTCCTCATCCTTGGGAGGATTAGAGGAGAACTTGGGGTGAAGGGCTTAGTTGGGATTTCCTTATGTATGAGAACGTGGTTGTATGGGCAGTCATGAGAGCCTTCTTATGTTGTTTGGGGGCCATAAGGGATACTTCTTATGTTTGTTTGGGGGCATAAGGGAATTGTTGATGCTCTTGGATTTGAGCTATTGGTTTGGAACTGCCTTGTGAAGGCTTGCAATATGTGTTGAAATAATATTTTTTTATAAGATAGGTGTCTCCATAAGAGAAGATTCCACCTTCACCCATCTATGGTTTCAGTCTATGAAATCTTTTGTGCAAGCTTGGGAAGGGAGTTAATTTTTGTTTTTATCTTGTTACAGTTTGGGGCTAGATGTTTATGTATGTGGAGTATGTATGTACCCCATCCATCCCTTGTTTCCCCAAGCTGAGGGGTGGCCATGTAATGGCCTAGGCTAGGAGGTGAGCCTCCATGGCCATGCGGAAGAAGTCTTTTGTGTTGCAGGTTGGTTGCATGTTTGAAGATAAGGTTCAAGTTTGAAGAAAAAGTTAAAGTTGAAATTTTTCAAAAGGTTGTATGTAGGTGTAACAGTTTGAAAGATCTTGTCTATCCATTTTGTACTCTAAGAAAAGAAATTGTAAAAATCTTAAGAGATGAAATAAGACTGGATATTCTAATAGGCTCTCTGAATTAAGATAATTTATTTGCTCTTTTTATATAGATCTAAAATCTATAATTATTAGCTGGTTTATAAAATCAGTTCTCTACCTAAATGTTATTTGGATTAGACATGGACTGGAAATGTTAGTTTAATTTGTTAAATTGCTCAAAAGAGGTTATAATTTTCTGCACTATAAATTACTTAATAAAATTAGTTTCCAGCATCTATATGAATTATGAAAGTTGTTATGTACAGGAAGGTTAAAATCAGTTCTGTGTTATTTATTAAACCTTTCAAAAGTTGAAATTTACAGCTTAATCCATTATTTCTATGATTCAGATTTTTGCATATAAGTAAATGTTTTATGTAGCAAAAATCTAGCAGGTAGTTAGTAAATTAAAGCTTAAAGATTTTACTTTTGAAAGAAGATAAAAGGCTTATTTTATATTTTCTTTACAATAGAATAGAATGCTTATACAGATTTTGATATAAAGGAATACATTTCTGAAAAAAATATATGTTCATTAACTTCTATCAAAAATTGAAAATTAAGAGACTTGTTTGTTAAGATGCTTAAGTTAAATGCAGTAGATAGATTTAAAAATTAGATTGGAGATCAGAATATCAAATCTAAATTTTGTATGAAATATATGTCAAACTGAAGCTTTAAATCATTTTAAGGAATCTTTACATAAACAGATACAAAACTGCTTATATGAATTCACTATAGATATTTAAAATTTATAAGTGTAAAATTGTTTTCTTTAAATCATCTTAAGTTTTCTAGTTATGTTCCTTTGTAAACATACTGGTAATGGTAAAGCTTCTGTTCCCATTTCTATGTTATCATCTAGAATGAATATATATTTCTATTTATAAAATTTATGTATATTATTTTATACATAAAAATATGAATATTATAGAATATATAAGCATTTAAAATACATTCAATGTGGGCTTTATTAATAATGCCACTTACTATTTGATTAACCTATTATATTAATTGATATATTATTAAATAGTATATTTTACACATAAAAAATATTGTAAAAAGAAATATAATATATATAACAATATTATCTAGATAATATAAATTATCAATAAATACAGTAATAATATATAATATAATATTATATATTATATACTATACAATACATATTGTATAATATATAATAAATAATATTATAATACATATTAACAAGTTTGAAAGTAATAAAAAAAAAAGATTAAAAAAAAAATTAATTAAATGGGGGAGGGACAAAGCCCTTCCCCCTTCCTTCTACCTCACATGGGCATCTCACCTGCGGGCACCAGTGGTGCTGCATGGCATCGCCATGGTGGTGTTGTAATGTAACACCCCGAGGGGTGCTGCATTGCAACACCACCAGTGGGGCTGCAATGCAGCACCCACGGTGGTGCTGCATTGCAGCACCACCCGATGGGGCTAACCCGCTGCCGCCTGCACCTAAAAGCCGCTGCCACCACCACTGTCAAAACCCATCGCCGCCACTATAAAAAAAAATGACGCTGCCACCCGGTGGAGCTAGCCACCGTCACCATTGTCAAAACACCACCATTGTAAAAGAAATATGCCACCGTCTGGTTTGGGAAAAGAGATAGAAAGGATCTCTTATAAGAAATTAGGAGATCTCTCCCAGAACCATACTCTCATGCATATCAGAGAGCTCCCAACCAAAGAAAAATAAAAAAAAGAAGTGTATTCTCTCCATTCTCTTTGTGTACCTGCAAGCAAGATGATTAAAAGTTTAGGGTTAGATATACTTAAAAGTGGCCCCCAACCCTAATTTCAAATTAGGGTTTGGGGAGCCACTATTATTTTATAATATTCCTACCACACTGCTTACATGATTATTATTAGCATTTCCAAAATGATGTAGTATTTAAGGTATCTTTTAAGTTGTCATATATACTTCATTTCATTAGAAGTGTATTGTTGCTTTAGTTCAAATATATTAAGATTGAAGAGTAATCTTTTAATTAATCATTCTAGAAGAGTTAATTTAATTAATAGTTTATGTTATTTCTAAATATTTGTATAATTAGGAAAAAGCTTTTTATTTTAATTCATATGTATTTTTTTTGGAAGATTATACATCCTCCTAAGAACATTGTCATTATAAAAGTTTTGGCCTTTATAATAATATGCAAGGGGTGAAATTATAAGTTGATAAAATGTATTATTTTCCTTTCTATTAGCCTATGTGTTACATTTTAGTAGTTCTCTAGAATTAATATAATTAAGTTTATGATGTGGCTTTACTCTATAGGTTTTATTAAAATTAATTTATATTGGATTATGTAATTATTCAATTAAAAAAAAATTAAAACTCTTGTGCTTAGATATAATAGTTAAGTAGTCCTCTTTTTAATATTTATCTGTTATATTTTAATTTATATGTTAATGTCTACCAGATTGATTTAGGCATCATTAGATTGTTACATATATGGTAATGATCTAGTAAGTTATTAATGTTAATTATGGGGTCAGACCTTTCATATTATGAAAGTTAGGAATAAATTTTATAACCAAGTAAAAGTCAAAATTTAGTAAGGGTATATAGTTTATCAATGCTTTGTCATAGACATATATTTAACATTCTAGAACTCAACTTAATTCTTTTATTTCAAATAGTTATTTTTACCCTTGAAAATTCATAGGGTTAGACTGTACTATCCTAGTACCTCGAAACCATAGGGATATGATATTCCCTTTGTAACTTTTTCTTTCCCCTTTTCACCTAATGACTTTCATCGTGTAAGGGACGGAGGTATGCCATCACTTACCTTATGATCCCTTATGTGTCATTGGGTGACTCACCCAAGTGAGCTTATGATCCCAAGGGTACGCGTCGAAGGGCTTTTGTGTAACCTAGTTGAACTAGGTGTATGTTATAGTTTGTTTTTAAAAAAAAAAAATTGTTGTTGTGTTTTTGTCCGATTATTTTGGGCATTACATATGTAATCAACTCAGCCAAATTGCCAACAAAAATGGAATCACCTCTATTTAATGTGTGTAATGTAATGTATGGGGGAAATATGAGATCCACTCCTAAATTCAAATTCCCAAAGGAGAGATCCAATTTGATCAACCAAAAGGTTAATACATAATCGAATCAATCTATGGAGAATATGAAAGAGAGAGAAAAACCCTATATTTCCCTATGGAGAATTATGCTTGAAATTTGAAATAATTGAAATACAAGTACTAACCTCAAATTAGGAAAAATCTTGAAAATGCCAATTTTTTATGTTTGTGTGTACTTTCAGGCAACTTTGCAACTTGTTTTGGACTGGAAATGCCAAGATGAAAAAAACCCAGAAATCTTTTCTTTTCGACGACAGGTAGTCTTTGACCCTCATAAAAGGTCAAAGGCTACATTCTTTATTTGAAGGTCAATTTTGACTTTGTTCACAAATCTTGGAAGTTCACCAAAAAGGGTATCCAAATCCAATCTCAGATCTAAAATTCTACAACTGTACCTGCAAGAAAAAGGGGGTTTTTGTTTGTATGGGGGGTTTGCCTTGGTCAAACCCCAATTTAAGAATTAACCTTGAAATTGAATTGAAATGTAGTGTGCATAAACAAAGCAATTGAAACAATTCACCTCGCTTATGTTGAAGGCCTGGTAGAGGATTTGAATCCTCAAATCCACAAGTAGGAATGCTTCAATGGATGTAGAATGAAAGTAGGATGCCTAAAATCAATGGCATTTGATCTTCAACACTAATCTTGAATTGATCTTTTCATATGAGGAGGCTTGGATTAATGTAGAAGGATGGATCTTCAAAGGGGCTCCAAAGAGATTGAATCCTTCAATGGCTAACAATGGATCTCCTTGATGGATGAATGCTTGAACACTTGAATGCTTGAATTCACTTGCTTACACTTGAGAGTTTGATGGCAAAAGAAGATATGAAAAAGTGATGATAAAATGAGAGAGGAAGGCCTCCTTTTATAGTGAACTAGGACACAATCCTCTAGACGGGCCACCTTGGAGAATTAAATCCCAATTAGGTCCTAACCTTTAGAAAATATACCTAGATTAAATTCAATTTAAGGATTTACCATTCTGAAACCCAAAATGGCCGACCCGGAGGCAGGAAAACAAATATCCCCGAAACTTGACACCCGAAAATCAAGGAAATTTGAAATCTGGACAGGGGGTCAAGAATGACATTGTATCTGACCAGGTCAGGGTTGAGGTTGATCTTGACTAGGTTAGGATAGAGGTTGACCTTGACCCCATAAGGTCAGCTTTGACCTTATGATAAAAAAACTCAAGATCCTGACCCAGAATGCTAGGAAATGCAGATATGAAGTGAAAATTAGGTGCAGAGGAGAGCAAAATAAGGGGAAAAGCCAAATACATGCAAAGACCCAATCAAGGCACTTAACATGACTCCAGACCACTTACTCGGAGGGCTAAACACTCTTATCATGGAAGTGCTTCCATTTTAAGATGATACATTAAGCCCCCACTTTAGCAAGAGTATGGACTCAATGCAAACTCTTGGTAAAGGAGATCAGAATGAAAAGATAATCTTATCATAATCCAAGGGACAAAGAGAAACCTTAAGCAACCAAGGACTCAAGTCTTCTTCGACTCCTACATCATAATAAAAGAGACATCTCTAGAGAGAGAAAGAAAGGGTGTGATTACCTCGCCCAATAAGAACTTGTGTCCCATTGTGAACCACACAAGGAAACGATGCAACTGGAAAGATGGAATTGAACCACCTAGTGAATGTGTCTACTCACTAGTCAACCCATCAAGGATTCACCCTTAGGAATATTCTATTCCATAAGAATAAAACCAAAAAAACTAAAGAGATCCAATCTTAAGGACACCTTCGACCTTAAGGGATCAAAATATATGTATATTTGAAACTAGAGGGATCAAGAGATCCTAAAATATAAATCCATGCTTTAAAGATTAGTTACTAATCCAAAAAGGGAGAAAAGAGCATTTTGAAAAATATGTGCGTATTGAAAAGTGTGTGTGTGCAATAAGTGAGTAGAGTGTATGCCTCCACATTAAAGTCATTAATGACACTTTAACAAGAGCAATGGCTTTAAAGGAAACATAAACAACTCCACTGATTACGTTTCCATCTCGAGATGCCCCCAGATGAAGACAAATCAAGGGAAATATCACAAAAACATATAGAGAACATAGAAGGGATCTACCTACTGTGGGGTCGGTATGATCATAAGATAATATATATATGATATTATTGCAAATGAATTGACATCATTCCCCAAAGACAGTAGAACTACAATCACAAAGGAGGAAAGATTACATAAGATATACGAAGGAGAATCTTTTTGGACCATGACATGGAGACCAAAAATAATTAGTGCTACTTGTAATACCCCAAAAATGGGCTATAGGTTCATTAACCTCCTATACCGACACATTGAATGAAATCGACATCAAAATCCTAACCTAAGGCACATCGGCACATTATCAAATCTTAATTGATTATCCTAAATTCTGCATCGGAAAATATTCCTTATTCCTATTTATCCTAATTATCTTTAATTTAATGATTATTTGGTGATAAATCCTATTTATCCTAACGTTTGATTAATTGAATATTCTAAATATTTAATTAATTAGATTTAATACTACCAATTAATTATTTAATTGGATTTAATTATATTTATTCCTAAATTGTATTATTTCATTTTGACAATAAATCAAATATCCTATTGTTAGGAATAAGGTGTCTCAACCTTGGATAATTCCTATTCTTATTATTTGTTTTGTAAATGTATTTTTTTGCAAATAATGTAATTAAGTGTGAGTGTACATGTCTAGTTGGCATGTTGATATGTCACTCCACTTGATGTGTCAGCATCTTGTGCGTAAGGAGATCATGATTGAAATGGTCATGATGGATTTCTATGATGCGTAAGAACTATTTAAGGAATGTGCTATGACAGGTGTAAGAGCATCTTATGACTTGGGCCTATTTGGGTGCCCAAGAAGAAGTGGTTGGTGTGTGTAAGAGAATATGCCAAAAATAGGTTGGTATGACAGATTCTCATACACTTCTCTTGTGATCATTATTTTTTGGCAGATTCTATGACAAGCTGTCATAGTCTATTCTAGGGATGGATGCCTATTCTTGGGATTGCATGTAACAACTGTGTACATGTGGCTTTGTGCATGGGTCTTGGTGGTTGTGCCTATTTTTGGGTCCAGAGGAGTCTATATATATGATGCTGCTCCTATGGGAGAGATATAACAAAAATCTAAGTCTTGTTGGCTTTGTCTCTCATTTCCTGAAAGAACTTGCATTGCAAGTGTATTGTAATCTTTGTGTTGAAGATAATACATTGTGCAGGTTTTGGAGTGCTAGGGTTTTTTACCGAAAGGTTTTCCCCAGGGTATATCATTGTGTCATTCTCTATTTTTCTATATGTATGGTATGTGGTTGCAATATCTTTGTTAAAGTAGTTAACGAATCTGAAATTGTAAGGATTTATAAGAATTTACACAATACTCTCCTATAGAGATTAGTGTAGGAAGCTATTTTCGCACCTGAGTTTCCTTACACCTATGACTAATTGATTAAATTCTTATTTAATTAATTAATGTCAATTGTCAAATTTAATAATATAGTTTTTGAATAAAAGTTTGATTTAATAATTGATTAACCCATAAATCAATTATTTTAATTTTAAAAAATCAATTAAGTTGAGGATAAATCACTTTATTTATTAAATTAATTCATAATTAATCATGCACATCCAAAAAATAGTTGAACTTTAAATCAAAAAATCAATTCAAGTTGTTTTAAAGATAAACTCAACTCTCTTTTGAGTTGAAAGCTGATCTCAACTTCTGATTTAAATCAAAAAGTTGATTTGCATGATTTTGTGAGTTAATCTATCTCTAAAATTTTGATAACTCAAAAATCAACCTGAGTTTATCAAGAGTAATTTATGGCTTTTTCCATGCACCTCCAAAGTCCTGGATTTCTATAAATTAAGGCCTTAGCTCTTCATTTTGCATCCATCCATGAATTGCATCCTCACGCTGGCGAATTGGTGATCGAAGAATCAATCTTTGTGAATCAAAGTTGTTGTGAGATTTTCATTATTTTAAGCATTCATATCATATAGCATATTGTTGTTAGATAAATTGCATGTCATATCAATTTTTCATATAGAATAGATTCATATCAATTTATTTCATCTTATTGCATAGAAAATCCAAAAATATAGATTAATTTGCATTCATCTCATATCTAGATTCTGCATTCAAATCTTTTGTTTAGGTGTCGTCAAGGTCACTGATCTCGGTCCAATCTGAGAATACATACTTGCACCTACTAGAAGGCAGTAAATCACCTGGTTAGATTAGTTTCCATTTCACTATCTGATTTTGATTTTTGCTAACCTCTAATATTTTACTGAAGTGTTGTGTCTACAACTAGGTACAAAATTCACACACACATTTCTGGTGCCCACCGTGGGGCCCTAAAATGGGTTTTCATTCAATTTCTATCAATTTCTATCATCTTCTTGTCATTTTTTGTTCCAAGTTGTGATTTTTAATTTTTGTCCGCACAATTTTTGTATGAGTTTTGTCAGAAACTTGTATTAGGAGGTACCCACTATCGTATGACAGTTGATTTGATTGAGGATCGTACCATCAGAAACACAGTGTCATTTGGAAGCTCTTTTGTCATATAATCTGATACCCATTGTCGTATGATTTTTTGGATTCTCATCTGGTAGATGACCCACCATCATACGAGTTTCAGTGCCAGGTTTCAATTGTCATTTCACTTTTTTAGGTAGTTTTCCAGATTTGTTTTCTTGATTTGGACTGACAGCTAACATTAACAATTGAAATTTGTTGTTTGTGATTGATTTCTACTGATTTTGATTGGGAAAAGTGTGAGTTTCTAAAAACAAGTAAAAATCTACTAAGCGCATTGTGAGGAATTGAAGTAATCTTCTTAGCTGATAACATTTCAATTTGGATTAAAAAGAACTCTTGCGTGTCAAGCCTATGTGACCTTTATTGTTTTCATATCACATATTTCATTTTGGGCTATAAAAGCAAACATAGATTTTCTTTTCAGCATCTTTTTTACACATAGTAAATAGGCCCTATGAACACTATTCATGGTTCTTGAGAGAGTGGGTTTCCAAAACTCTTCTCAATGAAGTAACCCTTGTAGATAGGGAGGTTACTGAGAGCATCTCACGTTCTACTAGATTTGTGCATCTTCAGCCTCTGATTGATACATTCTCTCTTCAGAGAGGTTGATAGATCATAATTGGTTGACATCATATATCTTTGTGAGATAATCTTGGTCTTCGCATGTCAGATTAATCTATTTTCTTTGTTTGGGTTAAAAGTGAAAAGGCTAGAGGACTATGCTCTACTCCCTTTTTGGGTAGTTTCAAAAACTCAAATCCTTGAATCTGGAACCAGTCTCTATGTGGTATCTTTTGTGAGTCACCTTTAGAGAGGGTTAACCATAGTGGACATTCCCTAGTAGCTCCTAATTGATTAATTTCTTGGACTGTGTCAAAACCCCAGTGCACCTGGATTGGAGTTTTCCCTCTTGAGATCACAAAATTTGCAGAGTTAGACCATTACTACAAACCCTAGTGAGGCCAAATTTTCATTTTCTAGGACTATGTGCATTATTGCAAAACTTTTTGGAACATACACTATTAGCACTCCTAGGGATTAGCACATTCAGTCACTTGGTTGTTCATGCACAGGGTTGCTTTGTCCCCTGGTCATTATTTTTAGATGTGCTTGAAATCACTTGCTTGCTATTTTGCGTGCCTATTTATCTATCGGGTTACTAAGAACGAATCAATTCGGTACAATCTTCAAATCTAGATAGACAATTTTGTGAACAATTTGAAACTGAAAATCTAAAAAATTGCAAAATCTAATGCCAAACACCTTTCTGGAGTTAAAAGTCATCTTGTAAAGTCAGAAAGTCGTACGACTTTTGGAAAGTGTCATTTCATTACCCACGGATTGTCGTATGGTAGCTGGTATATTGTCATACGAGTTTTTCTACCAGTCAATTCAAAAAAGTCAAAAACCCTGCTATCAATTATCATGCAAGTTTTGCAACTGTCGTACAAGTTTTTCAATTGTCATTTCATAGCCTACCCACTATCGTATGAGCCTACAGAAAGTCATTTGAGAAATTTTGAAAAATTGCCAGAAAGTTGTCAGAATTGTCAAAGACCCAACTTTTACAGCCTATTTCCAGAATCTGTCAAATAAATCACTGTGTCAGGAACATAGTAGCAACTACTGAGAATCCAATAATTTTCCTAAAGTGGCCTTTTGAATCTGATTTAGCCTTTTGTTTAATCAATTTGAGTCTTTTTCATCTTGTTTCAAAACCTTGTCATAACTATCAATCTTCAATCCATCTTCAAAATGGCTAAGTGTTGTGAACTCTTGTTCGCTATCTTTTGGGCATCTACCCATACATATAGGGCATAGTCTCCTTCATTTATGTCTAATCTAAGCTTCAATCAATCAAACCTTGACAAGGTTGCGTCATTTGATCTTCTTGAATCTAATCTTTCTTCAGTTGTCTTCATCATATTCTTTTATTTCACCCAAGGTTACTAGTGGAAACTAGAGCTTCCTCTCATAAAAAATCTAGAGGCGCATCCCATACCTTACCTATAACCACTATCAAGGGTCCAACTCTTGAGAAACTCTACAATTCTGGTCTTTACGAAGACAACGGTCTTGGCAACTTTCAATTAAAAAACCGGATACATATCCCCTCCATCAACTCATGGAGGTAATCAACAAAATCCTCCTCAATCTATCCCAAGGAGTCTTAAAACCCCTACCATGTCTCAAGCAAGGACAAACCATGGCTCTCAAAGAGCTCAATCTCAACATGGTGCAGATCAAGAACCCACACCTGAAGAAATTTCTTGGTATCAAAATGACGATGACTTCAAAAGAATGATGAAACATTTCTTGAAAGAAGATAGGGAAACATACTTTTTACAATTAGCTCATCAAGGAGCTAAACTTCCTCCCAATTTTAATATGGAAGATATCATTACACATGAGGAAGAAACTCCTATTTTGGCTATGATGAAACAAATGCACGCCATGCAAGTAAAACTTAAAAAAATGGAAAAAGAAAAAGAACCTAAAGAGTTCTCCATGGAGGCCCTATGTCCTTTTCCATTCGATAAAGACTTGTATATGCCACCATTCCCTAAAAGGGTGGAAATGCTGAAATATGATAAGTATGATGGAAACTCTCATCCTCAAGATCATGTCAAAGAATTCTGTACTCAATCTATGGAGTTAATGCATGAACCAACCTATCTAATGCATCTTTTCCCTCAATCTTTGGGAGGGGCAGGAATTCATTGGTTCTCTAGGATGCCACCTACAATCAAAACCTTTGAGGAGTTGATCAAATTGTTCTATCAGCAATACTCCTACAACATCCAACATCCAGTCACCATGATTGATATCTACAATCTCAAGCAATATCCAGGAGAACCATTCCTGACATTTCTCAAAAGATGGAGAAAGAAATTCTCTCTATATGCTAGGCCTATTCTAGAAACTGAGAAGCTAGAAATCTTCATCAACAATCTTGTTCCAGAAATCAACTACCCTTTACAAATGCAAAATCATACATGTTTTGACAAGATGGTAGATAATGCAATCAAAATTGAAAAAGTACTTGTAAAAAAAGGAGATGTCACACTTCAAAAGGACAATTATAAATCTAGTTCTAAGGATAAGAACAAAAAATGGAACAAGAATAAGGGCATCATCATAGATGGTGTTGTTGATAATCTCCATGCCCCATCTAAGGCACCTACTTTCAATCTAACTATTGGTACTCAAGCCATCAAAGCTTTAGAACAAAAGGTGTCTAAATCATCTCAAAAGAAGCCAGAATACAAATCTTGGTCCCCTGATAATAAATGAAAGTTCACTCCTCTTGGAGAATCTTTGGAATCAGCTATGAGAACTCTACTGGCTAATAACATCATCTCTTTGCCTAAGATCTGACAATCTGATCCTGATCCTAAGCTGAAATGGTGGAGAGAGAATGAATTATGTGATTTCCATCAGGGTAAAGGTCACAAAACTAATAACTTCTTGCACTTGAAGCATACCATTCAAGACAAGATTGATAGTGGAGAAATCATGATTGATAATCCTAAAAGCAATAATGATCACACAACATTCACCGAACCATTTCCAAAGCATAGCCAAGGAGATTCATCTTCTCAGCCTAATGTGGTTGCTAAGGTCAATTATGCCTATCCTAGAAATAATACTCTTATCAATATGGTTGAACCAAGCCTATCTAAACATTGCAATGTCATCACAATTGTAAGAAGAGATAGAGAAAATCAATCAGCTAACTTAGTTACTCGATCACAAGCTCAGGCACACCTACAAGGATAGATCCCAGATCAATCAAATGTCCCTAAGGTTCCTTTCAATCTATCTTCTACTTCTAAACAGAGGGAAACATCTAAATCTTCAAATCCTAAGGACACGAGGCCTACTTCATATAGTATCATTCAACAACTCCAACATACTAATGCTAAAATCTCCATTTTGAGTTGCTTTAGATATCTCCAGCTCATAGAGCCATTCTAGACAAAGCTCTGCTCAGATCCAATGTTCTTGATAACCTTGATTTAGACAGATTCCAGGCTATGGTTGGTCATCTTACGTCTCCATAGTATATCTTCTTTTTAGAGGATGATAATAACTCCTTGAGTCATCTACACAACCAGTGCTTACATATTGAAGTCTTGATCCAAAACCATCATGTCAAACGTGTATTGATAGATGGAGGCACTGGTCTGAATATTTGTTCTTACAGCTTGATCACACAATTGGGATTTTCATAAACAACCATTGATCCTAGAAAGAAAATAACTATCAAATCATATGATGAAGAAGAAAGATCCTCCAAGGGAACAATTGTCTTGCCTATCAGAACAGGTCCTGTCATCAGAGATACTATATGTCAAGTTCTTGATATACCTTTGGCTTACAACATCCTTCTAGGGAGACCCTGGATACATGAGATGAGAACTATTCCTTCCACATACCATCAGTGCTTGAAATTTCCTTGTGACGGAGTAGAGGTAACCATTCCAACTGATGTGTCAACAACTTGCAATGCATTGAAGGCAAATGCAGATAAACTTGTTCCTAATAATAGAGAATCCTCCACTAAGAAAATAGATGTAGCATCCACCTCTAAGATGGAAGACATTGCAAAAGAGGTCAATATCAAAGAAAATGGTATGGGAGAATATACTATAGAGCCAGTTTTGTCTTTGAAATCTCTCCCTATCTCAAATAAGTCTTATGGGCAAGCCCAAAAATAGTTCAAACCAGAATCTAAGGAACCTCTTGAGGCATATAAAGGAAAATTTGTTGTAGAGAAAGTACCTAAGAAAGAATTTGAAGCAGATGAAGCTGTGCTTGCATGGCTTTACAAAGATGAACCTAAATCCCAAGTTGTTCCACCTAGTGACTCTAAAGTATCGAAGGTTCCTTCTAAGTCATATGGCCCAGGGGATAAACTAATAGCTAAAATGGGATATAAAGGAAAAGGACCTCTAGGACTATAGGGTAAAGGTCTTATGTCACCTCTTGAACATCATGGTCAAGCCAACAAAAATACAATAGGTCTAGGATACACGGAGAAGCCTTTTTGTCTTAGCAAGAACTCCCCACATGTTCTAGAACAAATTGAGCCTTTCATAGAAAATCAACTAAGGAAGGAAATAACTGAACAATTTGATAGTGATGATTCAGACACCATTGATGAGCTCATTCCTTATGAGCATTTTCCTAAAGAAATAAAAGACCTCCTTGATGTTGAAAATGATCCAATAAAAAGAATTAATGTAGTAGAAACACAAGAACCTACTATAAAGCAAGAGATAGTTGCAACATAAAAACCATCTAATCCTGAAGACAAACAAATAGACAAAGAGGAAGGTGGTGGTTATTCTAAGATAGATTCCCATGAGTATGAATTCAAATCAAAATCTGAGGGTAACCCTTCTTGGGGTATTCATCTTGACTTTACTCATGTTCTTTGATTTCCTAGAGGCATAGATGAAGAATCTAATGACTATGAATGGGGAGCCATTCCAGAAGAAGATGAGCTTATTATAGAGAAACATGTTGATGTTATACACTAATATGCACCTAAACCCAACATAAGTCTAGAGCAAAATGATGAACTTATCGAATCTAATCCACCGATGGCTGAAGTGGACTAGCATAATGACATTGAGCCTATTCATGAATTCAATGTCTTAAGTTGTAATATCACCTTTGAACTCGAGTGTTAGGTTAGGACCAATGATGATAGATCCATAGCCATAAACACTCTTTTCCAATCTTTCACCACTTTGACTATCCAACATCTGAAACTTCTTGATCAAACCTCCACAAATCTGAGCCATGGTATTTATACCTTCCCAAATGACTATGCCCTTGCTTGCTACTTCAAAGCAATTGAGCCTATGAGGACTTCCATCAGTGAACCGAGTGTTAGCATGATGAAGTTGGACATCAAGTATCTTAGTCAGAAAAATAAGAATAAGAATAAAAAGAAAAGGAGTTCTGCAGGTGAAAATGACTTTGTGGCAGTCTCAGAACCTACAAAAGTAAAAATAAAAGACATTTCTGATGGTGAAAACCTCTCTAAGGAACCTAAGGATGAGATATTTGATGTCCTTCTGAGTCATTTACAGGATAGATCTTTAGTTCTAATTGAGCCCACTCAATCTATCAACTTGGGAACAGCAGAGGAACCACAGTTGATCTATGTAGCACAATCTTTATCAGAAGAAGAAAAAAAAAATTTACAACATTCCTAACAGAGAAAAAGATCAACTTTGCATGGAAATATTCAGATATGCCAGGGTTGGATCCTGATCTTATAATGCACCATTTATCTATAGCTCCTGAAGTAAAACCAGTTAAACAAAAATTAAGAAAGATGCATCTTCATGTTGCACTCTTGGTAAAAGCTGAATTAGAGAAGCTCCTAAAAGCTGGATTTATCCGAGTTATTGATTATGTGGAATGGATCTCTAATATTGTCCCTATTTCAAAACTAAATAAATCAATCAGAGTGTGCACAGACTTTAGAGATGTAAATAGAGCATGCCCTAAGGATGATTTTCCACTACCTAACATTGATATGATAGTGGACATGACTGTGGGCTTTTAGATGTATTCTTTAATGGATGGTGTTTTTGGATATAATCAAATAAAAATTGCTCTAGAAGATCAAGAGAAAACTACTTTCACATGTGCATGGAGCACCTTCTGTTGGAATGTCATGCCATTTGGCCTTAAAAATGCTGGTGCTACATATCAAAGAGCCATGACATCTATTTTTCATGACATGATGCATAGGACTATGGAGGATTATTTTGATGATACTTTAGAAAAATCTATGATTAGAATTAAACATCTAAATGACTTGAGCAAGATAGTAGACAGAATGGAAAAATTTAGTCTCAAACTAAATCCTAAGAAGTGTGCTTTTGGTGTCACTTCTGGAAAGCTCTTAGGATACATAGTTTCAAAGAAGGGCATTGAAGTTGATCTAGCTAAAGTAAAGGCTATCATGGAGATGCAACCTCCCAAAAACATAAGTCAAATGAGGACATTGCAAGGAAGAGTTCAATCTATCAGATGCTTCATTTCTTAGCTAGCAGACATGTCACAGCCTTTTACATAAACATTACATAAAGGTGTGACATTTGCATGGAATGAAGAATGTGAGAACAACTTTAACCATATCAAGAAGTATGTATCAAATCCTCCTATCTTGATGCCTCCCATTCCAGGTAAGCCTTTGCACTTATATGTCTCCGCTATAGATACATCACTGGGGGCATTGCTTGCACAACATGATGAGAACAAAAAGGAAAGAGCTATATACTATATCAGTAGGACATTGATAGCATACGAAAAGAATTATTCTATGATTGAGAAGGCTTGTCTAGCTGTGATATTTGCATCACAAAAACTGAGACATTATATGTTGGCACATACCACACATTTGGTAGCTAAGATTAATCCACTAAAGTACCTACTAAGCAAAGCTTCCCTCACGGGTAGATTAGCTAAATGGGTCATGCTCTTAAGTGAATTTGACATTGAATATGTTGAAAGAAAAGTTATAAAAGGACAGGTTATTTCTGATCAATTAGCAGATGCACTTATGGTTGATGATACACCAATGTAAATAGAATTTCCAAATTCCTCTATCATGACTCTTTCTTCTAGAGAATGGCAGTTATTCTTTGATGGATCCTATACATAGAATGTATCAAGAGCATGCATATTATTTATAACTCCTCAAGGCTACTCCATACCTAAAGCATTCAGATTGAAGTTCCCTTGCACAAACAATATTGTAGAATATGAAGCCCTTCTTAATGTCATGAAACTAGCAATTGAGTGGAGAGTAACAAAGATACACATTCATGGAGACTCTCAACTTGTTATCCATCAAGTCAATGATGTGTACTAGACTAAATATGAAAAGCTTATTCCTGTGAGCAAGGCTTTCGAGGGTACCTGTTAGCTGTTTTGAAAGGCTCAAATCAATCAAATGTTAAGAGTTTAATCTAGCATACAATCAAAACAAAAACAAGGAAACTCTAAGCTAGCCACCTTAGATTGAGCCAGAAACAGGTGCACCCAAGCACTGTTTGATTTTCTCTGATAAAGGGGGATGTGGGTGTGCTCTCTAAGCACTTGGAGCATACTATAATGCATTCTAAGATGGGTTGAAATCCATGAAAACCCCAAAATGGCACAAAAATAGGTATAGAACACCTGATTTGCCCCTAAGTCCTCAAGGATCCAAAAATGCTTTAATGAAGATTAAGCTACATGATGAGGAATCTAAGATTGATTTTAGACCAAATTAGAGATGTGCTATGATGCTATGCTATGCAAAACAATAAGAAAAGCTATGTTAATCCATTATTACTAAGCTATGATGAGCTAAAAATGCTTGAAAGTAAACTAAATTAGAATGATTTGCTAAGATCTAACATAAAAATGGCATTATAACAATGCATGAGAATGAAAGTAAGCTAATTGATTTTGCTCTTGAAAGGAGGGGTATTTATAGGATTTGGAAGGAAGAATGAGTGGCCAGGATTGAAATCCTTAAGAGAGGCCAAGATTCACTCAAAGGGGAGCACATGGATTGTGCTAGTTTAGGGATCACCTCCTTGTGACAAGTGTCACAAGGGCATTGGATTGAAAGATGGGAGGAATGTGCACAATTTGGAAAATGTGCCTAAGGTCAAAGGGTGTAAGATAGGGGTGAGGGGCTTCTTAAATGCACCATAAATGCATGTAAGAGGGATAAGAAGGCCTTAAATGCCTTCAATGCATTTCAAAAAGGGAAGCCCTCTTTGTTGACTTTGGGGTAAGCTTAAGAGTTGGCTAACCTTGTTGAGGGAATGTGACAAGGTTAAGGGAGGAATTAGGATTAGGATTAGGATAATCTTAGGATTAGGATGGGTGAAGAGGTTGGATTTGAGAAGATTCTAGAAGAGTCTAGAATTCTCCTTGGTTTTATGGAATAAAAGTTTATTCATTCCAAAAGCTTAAGTTTTGGGAATATTTATTAAAATATTTTCAATAAATATGAAATTTAAATATTTAATCTTAATTAAATATTTAGCCTTGGGATTAGGGTTAGAAAAGATGGGATTAGCCTTTTAATCAAAATTAAGAAGGGATTAGAAGATTCTAGAAGAGGTTAGTGGTCTTAAGAAAATTGGCCAAGTTTTGGGCAAAAAATTAATTAATTATTTATTTTGGGATTTTTGGTCAATTTATTAATTAAAATAATTAATAAATAAGGAGATAATGTTTAAATAAGATTTAAACATTTTTGGGAGGGATTCCTTAATTAAATGTTTTTAATTAAGAAAAAGGGATTTAATGACATAAAAATAAATTAATTAATTAAATAATTAATTAATTAATAAATGATGATGTCATCAGGGATTTTCAGAAAATAAAAATACTTTATTTTCTAAAGGATTTTTTAGGTGTCTACATTTTGCCCCTCTTTGATGCGATGCCACAAGTGGCATGGTGTCAAAGACAAGAAAATAAGATGCCCAAGGCTAGAATTTAGAGGAATAAGGGATTGTGCCCCCTCGAGAAAATAACACAAAGAATAAACGTTGTGGAATTTTCTCGAAAGGAAACAGAGAAGGAACGACTGAGGAAGCAGGGGAGATAAATTACCAAGCTTCCAAGAGCAAAGATGGGAGAATGCAAGATGAGATGGAATGCAAAATGCAGGATGCAGCTATATGAGGATGCAAGATTAATCTATATGATGCAAGATGCAGGGGATTTGGGGAAGCTCCATGCTTTAGATCTTTTAGAGAGCACAACCTAGTTTGATATAGCAATGCTAGAGACCTGCCAAGGATACTAGGATCACGAGGCCTTGTCACCAGTGTTGCATAGGACTGACGCTAAAAAGACACGCAGGGTTGCCCCAGCATCACACATGAAACCCGAAGGAGGCATGGTGGAAACGATGCTGAAGAAACCACAAACACACGACTGGCTCATAGGCAGAAGCAAAAGATCAAAAGACCTTGCCCCAGATTATCCTCATTCGCAGCGCACCATGATATAAAGGATCATGGCGACTTTGAGTAGAGAACAATGAGAAGCTGTAAAAGATTAACAAGACCCAAAGGACAAAATCTAAGGCCAAAATGATAACTCCAAAAGACAACCTTTGCCAAGGAGAGAGATTTGATTTGATTGATGGCGGGAAGATTGGTCTGAACGTGTGGAAGGATACATCGACACAGACCTGGTGTGCTTGGTGGAAGATTAAGTCAGACAGGGAGGATACAACTGAGGGGACCCATGATTAGGCTTAGGTTAGACAAAACAAAAGCATATATCTGTGTGGACCCGATGCTAATGGGGAGAATGTTGTGTTGCTAATTGGCAAATGATGAAGTTCAAAGATGGTCATGATGATCAAGGATAGTCGACAATTGATGTTGCTGAAGTGCGAGGTTGGGTAGGACAAGATTTTTGATCAAATGTTGTTGCAGGACTAACAAGGATATGTACAACAAGACAATGACAAGGGATGCCGAACACAAAGGATGGGACCTAAAGACACATATGTACAAATGTGCTGAGGTGGAGACACGACTGATGCTATGGTACAAGACTCAGGATTAGGATGTATAAAGAACCTAGGGATGAAGCTGAAGCTCCATAGATATGCAAGATGATGCCCCAGTTGGGCTGGAGGGCCAAGATGGACTGGTGATGGATGATGTGTCCTGAAATGACACGGATTTGGGAAAGACATATCCCAATGATGATGATTGGATTGAGATCAAGGCTTGCTACAAGACTAAGGATGTGATTGGATCGGTTGGCTTGATCTTGCATGTTGGATAGCTAGAGGATGTGGATAGGATTGGAAGATGGCTAGAAGACTGCTAGGAATAGTTGGATATGGATGGATGACATTGGATTGCATGAAAGGTAGCCTATAGCTAGATACCAATGACAAGGGAAGATACTGGGTAATGGAAAGATGGAGTAAATGCTTAGGATGAGGATGATGGAACTGCTAGGAGATTTGGATGGAGGAAGATTTGGATTTGGATGGAGGAACTGCTTAGGAGACTTGGATGACAGATTTGCTTGAGGATTGGATAGAGGAATGCTTGGGGAGATTGGATGGCAGATTTGCTTGAGGATTGAAAGATGGATGGTAGAGGAACTGCTGAGGAATCTGGATAGAGGAATGCTCAAGGATTGGATGGTGGATTCGGTTGAGGATTTGGGAGATGGAAGATTTTGGATGAAAGATAGTCTCCAAGGAATATGTCACCAAGGAATAAGATGCCCCCTGCTTAGGATAGTTCATGTATTTTCAGAGGCATGGGGTATGCTTGGATGGAAGATATGCTAACAAGAGGATAAGGAAGGTATATGGAAGCTAGGATGAATGGATTAGATAGAGGATATGTAGCCAAAAGGTGTGATGGATGCCAAGAAGGTGCCCAAAAGCATGTATACCTGATAGTCTTTGTTTTTTTTCATCAAGATCCAAAGGAGGATGAAGGAGGTGAGAGACAAATGGGATGGAGGAAATGTTGGATAAGACGGTGATAGAAGGGAATGGCCCCCAACTGCAGAAAGGAATTGGGGGGACCTACGCATGATGCCTGTTTGCCAGGTTTTCACCATGGTACTTGTCCAAGGTGCTTGAATTGCCAAGTTTTCACCATAGGATGAATGTTTTTCTCTTTTCTTTTCTTTTTTGATATTTTTCTCTTGATTTTTTCCAATTTTTATGGATTTTTTATTTTTTCGCTGATTAGATGTTGACCTTCTGATATTTTTGATGTGTTGCTATCTTTCTTCACTGATCTTCTGACTTGTTGTTGACATTTTCTGATTTTGCTGACCTACTGATTTCTCTGATTTGTCACTGACTTTATTCACTGATCTTTCCGATGTGCTTGGATGTTGGTACAACTTTGTTAGGATGGAGGAATTTATGCAAAAGCACAGATTGGATGGGGTAGATGGGATATATGGTGGTAGAAATTGTTTGGATGGAAAGATGGAAAGTGATCATGATAGGGAGATGCTGTCAGGACCAACATTGGCACATGTTGTGAGGAAGGTGGATGAAGCGGATAGGATGTGGAAGATAGAGGTGAATGTGATGGAGGATTTACACTAAGAGATTTTGAATCTTTGGGACCCAAAATAGATTTAGGAGATGGAGGAGAAGATTGAATAGCTGGGGGATTAGCAACTTTGGATGCCATTGTAGATGTTTCTTTTAGATGCATTACATCTTTTTGCTTTGGGATCCACATCATTTTTGCTTTAGCTTTGGTGGGCCTTTGTGGCCATTGGTATGCATAGGATTTTTCTTTTTCATTACTGGGCCTTTGTGGCCATGTAGTGGATTTTGCTTGTGCTTTGCTAGGCCTTTGTGGCCATTGGGATACATTGGATTGCTTGATTGGATTTTTCTTTGGTTGACCATGTCGTTTAGACTAGACATGGCAATCTTTGAATTTGTGTGGATATTTCCCTTTATTCATATTGGATATGGCATCCAAATTGTGGGGAGCATCGGAGTGAATACGAGGAGATGTGCGGGATGGAGGAAATATGGATGGAGAGATGGAAGGAGATTGGTAGATAGGATATGTGGGAAGGTGCCTTTGTTGATCCCGACTAGGGATGCTTGGATTTTGGATGAAAGATTGAGTAGGATAAGATGGGGGATGATATTTTGGGATGTAGGGTCCCAAAATGGATTGGGTATGTAGAGGATATGTGCTGGAAGATTTCCAGACATAGGGACCCAAAATGGATTTGGAGGATGAAGGAGGAATGTGATAGGTTATCTTTGGTTGTAACGATGGAGGAGGAGGAATGGCGTTGTATGCTTTGGGAGATGTGATGGTGGGTTTGGAAGGATGCTTGAATTTAGCTTTAGTTGTACCAACATTTTTGGAGGAAGTGCCTTCTTCTAATGTGTGACCAATGCCACATAACTTTGGATGTTTCTTGTCTTGGATAGGCTCCAGATTTCCTTGTTCATGGATGCCTAGGCCTTTGCCTTGATAATTCCATTTCTTGAGCATTTTATCCAAACAAGGATATTTTTGACTTGGGGAATATGATAAACATCCAGTTTCTGGTTCCCTGATGGAAGATATGAAACTAATTTCTTCTACTTCAAGTGGACTGCCTTTGACAAATGTAAGTGATCCAAGAGGATAGAGTGATGGTTGTGGGACAGTTTGGATTGGAAGATCCTCAAGATGAGAGGATAGGATGGTGGGATTTTGACTAGGATTGGGAGATGGTAATAGATTTTCAGTTGGAGAAACTGGGATGATAGGATCTTGGATTGGAAGAATTGGGATTGTAGGATTTTGGATTGGGGGTGATGGAAGCAATAGAACATGTGATGGGGGAAGTGAAGGGATTGGATCTTGATTTTCTTCTACGAGTATTTCAACATTCTTTTGGGAAAGATCTTGACATGGTAGGATTTGTGTGGATATAATGTTGGGGGATGCATGGATGGACTCTTCAGATGGGGTGGATGGAAGGATGGGAGATTCTGTAGTTGTGATGTCTTGGAAGAAGGAAGAACTTTTCAGATGGTATGGATGAATGGATGGAATATTTTGTAGCTGTGATGGTAGGAAGAGGGATGAATTCATGAGGCTCATCAGATATGCTTTGGATAATGCTAGGAGGAGGTGATGTTGGTGGGGATGGGATGGAGACCTCAGATGGAAGGGACTCAATGATGCTAGGAGATGGAAGAAGATCAATGAGTGGGATGTATGGAAGATAGATAACAGATGGGAGTGATGGATGGGCCTCAGCAATGATGGCTTCACATGAAGTGTTGAGATGGCTTGGCTCTTCAACTTTAAGAGTGGGATTTGTTTTTGGCTTCCTTGTGAAACTCCTTGGAGACTTTCGTGGTGAAGAAGGATTGGAATGTGGAGGAGATGGAGAGCTAGGATATTCCTCATATGAAGATGGGGTGGAAGATTGTGAACTTTCTTGAGGGGATGATGGTGCAGACGAAGAGTTGGAGGATGGTGGGTTGGGAGAAAGGATTGGAAGACTTGGTTTTTGGTTTTGAGAATGATTTGGAGGATAAGTAGATAAAGGGTTTGGATAAAGGATGGGAAGACTAGGATTTTGGATTTGGGGGTGATTTGGAGGATGAGTGGATGGAGGTTTTAGATAAGGGAAGTAGCGTGATGTGTTTCTATGGGATGATGGTGATTGGGATATGACCATAGTAGGAGATGGAGGTATGAAGGATGCATATGGAGGATGTGTAGGTTTAAGATAGGGATAAGTTTTGGATGGATAAGATAATGGATTTGCCTTGCCAAGGACATGAAAGGGAGTGCTAGTGGATAAGCGTGAAGGCATGATAGGATATTTTGGAGGAATGATTGGATGCTGGGGGATGTTTGGAGCAAACTTGCTAAGATTTTCAAAATATGCATTGTGATCTACAAGGATTTCATCATCTTTGGGATAGGATGGATTGAGGGGAGAGACATAATAACCAAACTCATCATAATAGTTTTGAGACATGCTGACTTGTGGATGAGTCGGATAGGAATGAAGGATGAAGATGGATTGGAAGACTAAGACTCAAATTGGGATGACTAACAGGATCATACTAGGATTGGATTTGGCTTAAGATTGGAAGAAGACTGACTCTAGAGGAAGATAGACAAGGGGATGGGGGATGACCAAGATGACTCTACTAACCTAAGATAGGAGGAAAGGATGACAAGACTGGATTGAATATGACTGGAAGACCATGTTTTGAGATGCTGAAAGCTTTGGACATTTTTTGGATTTTGGGAGGATTTGGACTGACATGGCTATTTTGAGTATCTTTGAACCAAGTTGTAGATCAGTTTGATGTTTTCCAATGGCAAAGGATAGATTTCAACAAAGATTTTTGAAAAAGCAATCTCTGCAAGGGACAAAGCAACCTTGCGGGATACAAGCAGGATGACTGACTCTGATAAAGCTTTTGAAAGTGTATGTTCCAACAAGTGTTTTCACAGAGAATTGACATTCAAGCACTTCAAACAGATCTGCCTAAGGAAGGTGAGTATCAAAATCACTTGCCCACAGCTTGGTACCCCCTAAAAGGGAATACAAATGGTGAGTAATCTTGAGGTGATCCGGTAAACCCCTTGGATCGGTCCTTGCACAAGGATTTTGATACTTTCAGATGTAGATAGGGTAGCCTCTATTTTATCAGGTTTTTGATAGTTCCGTGGAGTCTCCATACCCGGTTATGCTCACCGCCTGTGACTCACTTAAGAGCCTAGCCAACAACGCTGGGGGAGGAATATTTACCTTTCCCCAGACATTTGCATTTGGCACAAGACACCCGTGGATTAGGAGATATAAGTGAGTACTTTTTGCCTTCACTTTATTTATATACCGGCCGGGGGGGATACCTGTTTGAGGTCATTCTCTAAGGAGGAAGCGCTTTTCTCCCTGGACAGGCCTCGCTAAAAGTAGAACAAGTGAACTTTTCCGAGTCCAAATGTTCTACGTTGCTTACTTTAACAAGGATTTATAGAAAATGAAAGCTCCTAGATGCACATCAACCAAGTTTGTTCATTTTTTCAAATTGATTAAGTGATGTTTGAACTTTGAAAATGAAGACACACGTGCTTAGATTTTGATTTGTTCTTTCTCCAAAATGTAAATGATTTGAGTGGTTGCAAGTTCTTTCCTTTTGGGCATTCAAGATTGATATTTGTGAGTTGATTTAAGAACTTTGAAAAGAGCTTTGTTTTATCCTTAGATCATTCAAGATTTTGTTTGAACTGAAATTCAAAGAAGAAGGAATAGGGATGCTTATTCTTTCCAATTTAGATTATTCAAGATTGCGTTTGATTTTCAAAATGAAAATGACTTTTAGGACCTAAGTCCTTTTCCCTTAATTTCATTCAAGATTTGTTTGACCTTTGCTGTTATGAATCTGAGAACAAATTAAGACAAAAAACATAGTTATAGCAACATTGTCCAGCTTATACACGACACTGGAAAATGCAGAAGCGACACCAAAAAACTGACAGGCGACATTTAAATATGCCTAAGCATGACCAAAATATGTATACGCGTGATTTCTTTTTACAAACACGTGATTTTTTTCTGTATACGCGTGATTTATTTTTACAAACGCATGATTTCTTTCTGCATACGCGTGATTTCTTTCTGCATACGTGTGATTTCTTTCTACAAAGGCATGATTTCTTTCTACAAAGGCATGATTTCTTTCTACAAAGGCATGATTTATTTCTGCAAAGACGTGATTTGTTTATGCAAAGCGTGATTTCTTTATACAGAGGCGTAATTTATTTATGCCAAGGCGACAGAATAAGAAATAAGACAGAAAAGAAATTGCTGATGGAAAAAAATTGTCATTTTGTAGGCATCATTTCAGAGTTCATAGGCGTGATTTGACTGCTTGTAGGTGACATTTCTTTCATTTTCTGCGACACCGACAGTGAAAAAGTGTGATTTGATCAAGCTGATTGTGGTTTGAGTCCCACCGGGCGTGCCAGAATGTGAGCAAGGCTTTCGAGGGTACCTGTTAGCTGTTTTGAAAGGCTCAAATCAATCAAACGTTAAGAGTTTAATCTAGCATACAATCAAAACAAAAACAAGGAAACTCTAAGCTAGCCACCTCAGATTGAGCCAGAAACAGGTGCACCCAAGCACTGTTTGATTTGCTCTGATAAAGGGGGATGTGGGTGTGCTCTCTAAGCACTTGGAGCATACTATAATGTGTTCTAAGATGGGTTGAAATCCATGAAAACCCCAAAATGGCACAAAAATAGGTATAGAACACCTGATTTGCCCCTAAGTCCTCAAGGATCCAAAAATGCTTTAATGAAGATTAAGCTACATGATGAGGAATCTAAGATTGATTTTAGACCAAATTAGAGATGTGATATGATGCTATGCTATGCAAAACAATAAGAAAAGCTATGTTAATCCATTATTACTAAGCTATGATGAGCTAAAAATGCTTGAAAGTAAACTAAATTAGAATGATTTGCTAAGATCTAACATGAAAATGGCATTATAACAATGCATGAGAATGAAAGTAAGCTAATTGATTTTGCTCTTGAAAGGAGGGGTATTTATAGGATTTGGAAGGAAGAATGAGTGGCCAAGATTGAAATTCTTAAGAGAGACCAAGATTCACTCAAAGGGGAGCACATGGATTGTGCTAGTTTAGGGATCACCTCCTTGTGACAAGTGTCACAAGGGCATTGGATTGAAAGATGGGAGGAATGTGCACAATTTGGAAAATGTGCCTAAGGTCAAAGGGTGTAAGATAGGGGTGAGGGGCTTCTTAAATGCACCATAAATGCATGTAAGAGGGATAAGAAGGCCTTAAATGCCTTCAATGCATTTCAAAAAGGGAAGCCCTCTTTGTTGACTTTGGGGTAAGCTTAAGAGTTGGCTAACCTTGTTGAGGGAATGTGACAAGGTTAAGGGAGGAATTAGGATTAGGATTAGGATAATCTTAGGATTAGGATGGGTGAAGAGGTTGGATTTGAGAAGATTCTAGAAGAGTCTAGAATTCTCCTTGGTTTTATGGAATAAAAGTTTATTCATTCCAAAAGCTTAAGTTTTGGGAATATTTATTGAAATATTTTCAATAAATATGAAATTTAAATATTTAATCTTAATTAAATATTTAGCCTTGGGATTAGGGTTAGAAAAGATGGGATTAGCCTTTTAATCGAAATTAAGAAGGGATTAGAAGATTCTGGAAGAGGTTAGTGGTCTTAAAAAAATTGGCCAAGTTTTGGGCAAAAAATAAATTAATTATTTATTTTGGGATTTTTGGTCAATTTATTAATTAAAATAATTAATAAATAAAGAGATAATGTTTAAATAAGATTTAAACATTTTTGGGAGGGATTCCTTAATTAAATGTTTTTAATTAAGAAAAAGGGATTTAATGACATAAAAATAAATAAATTAATTAAATAAATAATTAATTAATAAATGATGATGTCATCGGGGATTTTCAGAAAATAAAAATACTTTTTTTTCTAAAGGATTTTTTAGGTGTGTACAATTCCATACAAAAGAATGGTAGATGATTTAAAGAAGTATTTCATATCTATCACATTTGAGCAAATACCTAGAATAAAGAATAAGGATTTCGATGCAATGGAAACACTATCTACTTTATTACAACAGCCTGAACATGAGCTATGCTACGAGTTCTTGGTGGAAGCACTATCTTATCCTGCATGTGATTCCCCTAAGACCTGCATGATCTGCACTGTTGTTGGTCATGATTCATCCAGATACAAAAACCTATTCTCCTATCTCCAAGACCAAATCATTCTCGATATCTTCAACCACCATGAAAAGAGATACCTTATCAATAATGCCTCCTGATATGTCATCATTGGTCATGATCTGTACAAATGAGGTCTAGATGGTACACTACTTAGATGTTTAGAATGGGAAGAGTCTCAATGTGCATTAGAGGAAGTCCATGATGGTATTTGTGGGTCACACTCGAATGGTTTAACACTAGCTCAAAAACTTATTAGGGCTAGGTACTATTGGCCTGAAATGGAGAAAGAGTCTATTAAGTTTGCTAAGAACTGTCAAAAGTGCCAAGTGCATGGCAACTTAATTCATGCTCCAGGGAGAGATCTAATTCCCTTTACTACACAATGGCCTTTTCATCAATGGGCCTTTGATCTTATAGGAGCTATACATCCTCATTCTTCTAATGGAAATACCCATATAATCATAGGTATAGATTATTGTACAAAATGGGTAGAAGCAGTCCCTTTGACACAAGCAACTGGAAAACAAATATCTATGTTCATATTGAACTATATCATATGCAGATATGGGATACCTCATTCCATAATCACAAAAAATGGTGGGCAATTCAAGAACAAAGATCTAGATGATTTATGTGCTAAATTCAAGATTACACAACATTGGTCATCTATCTACTATCCTTAAGGGAATGGACAAGTAGAGGCTTCTAACAAGAATCTATTGAAAATATTGCACCGTATAGTTAATTAAATGGGAAGAGACTAGCATCGCATGATCAATCCAGATCTCTAGGCCTATAGAACAATTATCAGAATGCTCATTGGGGCTACTCCTTTCACTTTAGTTTATGGGTCTGAAGCAGTACTACCTATTGAGGTTGAAATCCCATCACTAAGAATCAGAATGCATGGTCTAGTAACTGATGATGACTATAGAGTGTTTAGGTTGCAAGAACTTGAACTAATAGATGAGTGTAGACAAGTAGCATATGATCATCTGAGAGTATATCTGAAGAGAATGTCTAGAGGGTACAACAAGAAAGTCAGACATGGAGAATTTGAGGTTGGTGATCTAGGCTTGAGAGAGAATCCTAAAAATTAATCACATTGAGAATGCAAGGGGAAGTTTGAACCCAACTAGCCGGGTCCCTTTGTTATCACTACTACTTTTGGCTTTGGTGCCTATCAACTCTCAATTACTGAAGGAGAATAGCTCTGAGAACCAATCAACATTCTCTATTTGAAGAAATTCTATGCCTAAGACATTCAGTCTAAGGTAAAATGTCCTAAAAAAAATTATAAAATTTGGAAAAAAACCTGAAAAAATGAACATCTTGGTGAAAACCTAGCAATAGGCACCTTGATGATTCACAAAAAAAATTAAAAGAAATCAAAAGTACAAAAAAAGTGAAAAAATGAAAAATATGAAAAAAAAATGAGAAAAAAAAAGTGCCTTGGTGAAAACCTGGAAAGAGGCGCCTTGGTAGAAAAAATAGAATCTCTGCCAAGATGGTGAAAATGTGGCAAATAGGAGCCACTTGTTTCAAAATGCTCCATCTATCAGTGCAATCTTGGTCTTTCCCAGCTTTCAGTTTTGCTTTAGTTTGTACATATCTCCCAGTTTGTTTACGCATTCCTGTTTTCAAGTAAGTCAGTCTGCACACCAATCAGCTCAAGCGTCGGTATCCTATCAATGCTTAACACTTGGGGGAAATCAAAGTCATATGCTATGGCCTCAAATGTATCTTAGGCATATCATATCTAGTCAGAGTCCTTTGAAGCTTCATCCAAGTCAGTCAGTCAATCTCCTCTCCAGAAAGGATTTTGCATCTACAACAACGCAATCAAACACAAACTAAAAACAATCTATGCTTTTTACATGCTTTTATCTCCTTGTATGCTTACTGATTCACATTGAGATTTTTTCATATTATGTCCCTTTGAGCTCTTTGATGATGTCCTTTACAAGATTTGGAGAGTGATGATTGGGGGCATAATCTTTTCTTTGTCTTCTGCTTGTATGTGAAAATATAACAACTTTGGAAATTCTAGATTGAAATGGTGTCCATCTATAAGAGCCTCTATCTCAAATTGGATGGTCATGCATACCTCAACCATTGATAATTAGAAAATTAAAGGAAGTTTGATCTAACTATTGTCCTTTTTGAGTGATTTCTTTCTCCTATTGTGAAATATGATCTTACCTAAGGATGTGAATGATAAAGGGTCACTATGGGTAATTCTCATTGGATTTAGAATGATCTCTTGACTATTTGATGTGTTTGAAATGCAAGGTGTATTCTAGTCATCATGACATCTATGTTTTGATGCTTATACAAATTGCTATATCAAAATGGACATGATATTCAAGTCATCCTGGCATTTGTGCCTTGGTGCTTATATCTAATCCGACATTTCAAAAACAAAACCAATATTCATATGTCCATGGTTATCTAATCAGTGGGTTTTGTATTGATTCATATGCATACACATCAATATTCATATGTCTATGGTTTCATAACTAGTGGGCATTGTATTGATTTATCCAGTTAACTAAAAATTCAATGATGAAATCGACTGACACATGATCAGTGGTTAGGTCCTAGGTCTTAGGTTGCATTTTACTTTGCATGTTCCTTTTCATTTTGCATGTTTTCATGATCATACAATGGCTAAACAAACTTCAGCACTTAAATGATTCTTCAATCACCTATTCAAATCTAACAAGAGATGAAACCTACCTCGAAGGTCTCTTCATAGAATCGCAAGCAGTTATCCTCTTGGGTTAAACATCCTTTTTGACATAAGACTGAGTACTTGTCTTCATCAATTCCTACAAAACATATCATGTGTATCATTGCATTTACATTTTATATCATAATCACCTGTTACATTACAATACATCCATGTGCATAAGCATAAATCATACATACATCTTTTCATAATCAAAACACATTTGCATTACATCCATACATATAAAAGAAATCATTGCATTGCATATATCCATACATACATCCTAATCTACTCAAAGCATAAACATCACATGATATCATCACAACTAAAAAACATGGCAAGTACAAATGAAGTCATAACCAAAATATTGTTCTCATATATATCAAAAAAATCTCAAACTAGTCAGGGGTGCACTACTGGCACAATGTACAAAAGAATACACTCCTGTGAACTATCAAAGTCAGAATAGTATATCAATGTGTTGGCAATTTGGCTGAGTTGATTGCATAAATGTTGTCATTATGGCAACATATGATCCACATG
This sequence comes from Chamaecyparis obtusa, assembly GCA_027943335.1. Classification (NCBI taxonomy): domain Eukaryota; kingdom Viridiplantae; phylum Streptophyta; class Pinopsida; order Cupressales; family Cupressaceae; genus Chamaecyparis; species Chamaecyparis obtusa. The sequence goes on from BSBK01003738.1 coordinate 1,492,372, forward strand.
AAGATTACACAAGTCAGAGAGCAAGTATGACAGAGCGCATTGCAAATTTGTCTAAGTATGAGATAGTATTTTTACCAGTGTACCCAGACACAGTTTTTGTTTGCGACATTGACTAGAGTGAGTTCAGTGCTTGCACACTTGAACATAGACTCTATGGTGACTAATGATGACCCATCTTAGAGCACAAGTTAGTACACCATGTATGGAAGAAGTTATGATAGTTTTACGCTATTGGTATATATGTAAATGTATTTGTAATTGTAAAGTGTAGTAGCAATTGTAACGAGAAACAAGTAATTGTAGAAGTATGATGTGAAGTATATGAAGCATATGTAATAGAGATAGTGAAAGATCAGTGAAGAGATATTGATACAAGTAGTATAAGGTTATGTACCTTAACCTCTTTTTTAATTAGTGTATATTTCATATTACTTGTTTGGGTAGTGGTCTCAGCTGGTAATCACATTTTGTACTACCAACTCCTAACAGTGTTGAGGCTTCTAACAAGGCCTATAGTCCCTTAATCAGGATTGATACACTATATGTTTGTAATAGACTCCTAATAGGGTCAACATCCTTAACAGGATACTTTTTATTAGTGGATCTTTATGGGTACCATCCCCACCGGAGTTTTCTCTTGGCGAGGGTTTCCTCGAGAACAAATAATGTGTTATGAGTTCTTTATTGTTATGCATGTTGTTTAGCTTCTTATGTTATGCATGTATAAAGATAATCTATTATATCCATAATTGGGCAAAAGATAAAGTTTGTAGAATATTGATTCACCCCCCCTCTCAGTATTCCCTATTTCTAACAATTGGTATTAGAGTTTAGTTACTCAGAAAAGAATCATTCAAGGAAAGCCTAGCAGCTTGAGTAAGATCTCTATGGATATGGTTCAACTACAAAAGAATCTTGAAGAAGCTCTTGAATAGATTGATATTCTTACTGATGAAAGAGACACTTTGAAAGAAAAATATGATGATGCAAAGAACCTCATTGAGAAACTGAAAAACAAATTAGAAGATTTGAAATCTGAAAAGAAATCCAAAGTTTTTATTGAAGATTGTGATGATAATTTAGAAAAAGAAAATGAGATCCTTAAGCATGAATTGAAGATAGAAAATTTGAAGCTTAGTTTGAAAGATGGAAATGGAAAGAATGAAGCAAATATGAAATCTAAGAATGAAAGTCTAAAAACTAAAAAAGAAGGACTAAAATCTAAACTTGGAAATGTAACATCTGAACTTGAGAAAGTCAATTTTCAGTATGTTGAACTTGAGAAATACAACAAGATTGTGAAAGGCAAACTGACTCAATCCAAGCAACAACTTGAAAGGCTATATTCAACTAGTGAGAAGATTGATAGAGAAGCATCTTTTCAGAAACCATTCTATGATAAAATTGGTCTTGGATTTAACACTCTTAAAGCAAATGATGAAAGCAAGGAACCAGATCTGAAGGTATCTAAAAGCTTAGATGAGAAGAAGTCTGATGAGATCAACAAATCTAAAGATACACCTAATGAAGAAGAATCACCAAAGCAAGAAGAATCATCCAAAGGTATGCAAAGAGAATTCAAAGGTAGATGTTTTTCTTGTAATACTATTGGTCATATGAAGAGAGATTTCACAGGTAAGCAATTTAAACCTCTTAATGGTTATTGTTATAACTGTCATGGATTTGGACATAGAGCTATTGAATGTAGGAAACCCAAATTTATTGAGAATAATAATAATAGTAGAATGTTTAGGAATACTAACAATGCAGATAAGAAACCTACTGAAGATATGGACAGAAGAAATGGAGTAATATGTTATAGATGCAACAAGGTTGGACACATTGCTAGAAATTGCAGATCATAGATTAATCCACCTGGAGCAAGATATGGAAGCAATGGAATTTTTTTTCAGATATGCAACAATATTGGACATACAACAAGGTTTTGCACAATGAACAATGGAGTTTTTCATCTTAACCCTAACCCTAAAAATCATGAAAGAAGAAATGAAGATGCAAGTAACAGACAAAAAGGTTGTTGTAGCAATACAGAAGAAGTGAAGTTTGTTAAAAGCACAGATCAAGGAGACATATTCAACATTGAAGGTAATCAGAAAGGTGAAGTATCAAGTGGTAAGAATTAATCCTTACCTGACCTATCTCAAAGCACTTAATTTATGAAAATTATAGTAGATTAGGAACTTAGATTAGTGTAGAAGTAGATTTATGATGAATTAAGTCTTGCATAGTTAATGGAAGGTAGATTATGATATTCTAATGTTATGGTTAAGAGCGCAAAGAAAAATATTATGTTTTGCAAGATCGCAAGAAGTTTAAGTTTTGCAGGATAGCAGAAACATCTTTTTGGAAAGAAGCGGCAAAAGAATTGAATGAGATGTCAGAACTAAGTGAGATTGAAGTAATAAAAGGTTATGATTGGTGTTAATTGATCATCAAAGTGAATACAAGTGTTAAGGAGATCAAAGATCGGTGATTGGAAGCTTTTTGCAATGATTTAGTGAAGGATTTGAGCATTGAATCTACGCAAGCCCTAAAATCATGAAATCGAGGTATTTTACTTGACAAATCTGTGAATTGGTAAAAGGAATTTGAAGTAATCATGGATGTATCTTTAATTCACAATGTCAAAGATAAAAATAGACCTAGAATGAAGAGGGAACTAGTAGAACCTCTGGAAGAAGACCCTAACTTAGCTTTATCATTCATACCAGACGGAGTTTTACATTTAGAGAATGTAAGAAGTTATCTTGGATGCAAGTTAGAAACCATGAGTGAAAGTGATTTTAAAAATGAGTATGAGAAGATTTACAACCAGGACATGTCATTGAAAGAAGGATATGATCATTTGAAAGACAATGAGATTGTTAAGTATTCATTGCAATATGAGTTTGATAATGAAGAATGCAGTAAGATAATCCTTAGCAGAATTCATAATGGGAAGTTTTGGCTAGAAGATAGAGTGATAAACATTACAGCTGATTTGATTCATGAAGTCACTAGACTATCTAAATCTAGAGCTATTCCTTTAAATGAGAAGAACATGAGAAAAATAGTCATTGATAACACTAATTCATCCTAGAATGGCAAAGGAATTGTAATTAGTAAGATCCAACAACATGATGTTAGATACTTATGCAAAATCCTAACAACCAAGTTTTGTGCAAATTCAAGAGAGGATGACATGGTAGCTGGAATGGTACACATAGCTTATTTGATGTGTGTTGACAAAGTGCCAATTGATATGTGTGAAATTCTAAGAATTCAATTGTTTGAGAACTTGGAGAAGATTAAGAAGACAAAGTATGCACAATTTAGATTTTCATCTTTGATCACTTACATGTTTTTTCATCTTTTGAGGAGATTTCCTTACACCATAGGAAATGATTGGAATGATGGACAAACTACAATGGAAAGGATTAATGTAGTATACAGAAAGCATGTTATTGACAGTGTTAATGAGAGTGCAGTACTTGTTATTAAGACATTTCAGAATATTATGTCTAGCAGATCAAGGATTCCATAGTCTCTTGTGGAGAAATATAAGAATGAAGTATGTTTTATGGTTGACACTGACTTTACATACATTAAAGCAGTTGAACCTAGAATTGAGTTCATAGACCCTCTTGGCTATGAAATATCTGAAACTGAGACATAAGAATATGTGAATAGGCTACTTAAGTGCAAGGTTGACACTCATAGTAATAGATTTGGAACTTTTGAAGAAAATTTCAACTCCACAAAGGCTATACTTGAGGAGAAACAGTCTAAGAAAAGAGTTGAGAGAACTATTAAGAAAATATTGAAGGATACAAGAATGACAGAGAGAGAATTCTTAGTGGCAAAGAAGACATCAATAGCAATCAAAGATATTTGATAGAAAGAGATTTTGTCTATACCTCCCTTATCATCTGGTGCAGTACCAGTCAAGGTGAAAGTAGAGGAACCTGAGAAGGAACAAGTAGCAAGAAAACCTACTAGATCTACCTCCTCCACACTGAGCAAGAGAGTGAAAGAAATTGCTACTGGATCTGGCAAGAGGCAGTAAACTTTGGTGCCACTAGTACCTAGGAAAATTGCAAAAATTAAAGAAGATGACACTTCTGTGAAGAAGAAAGCATGGAAACCTAGAGTTGAGAGAGTGAATGAAGAAATTATAAAAGATGTAGACTTCACTAGAATGAATAAATACTACGACCTTTATGACTATTCTGATAAATTGAATCTTGAAAATGCAGTGGTCAAGCATTTGATTCTGGCTAATAAGAATTTTGACTCTATTCAAGGAAAGATACCTAATGACTTATTGAAGAAACTTGTTAATAGGAAGATGAGAGCACAAGAAGAAGACAAATCTATCAGAGAGAATCTTGTGAAGAAACTATGTGATGTAAGAGATGATGAACATCTTAAACAAATTTTGAAGCCCCTTAGCACCCATTTAAGGATAAAAATGAGAACCATTCAGATCATGGTAGGACAATATGAACAAGTGGATGCAGGGACTGAACAAGCAATAATTAAAGTTATGGAAGACATTTTTGGAGAGACATTAGTTGCAACAGAGCAAGCAGAAGAAGCAGAACAAGAGGATATTCCCTCTCCACCAGCTATAAACATCAAAGAAGAATCTATGAATGTTGAAGGTACAAGGTGTTGGTGCCCAAAAATGATGCATCACTTTTGGCCAACTAATAGGTACACACTAATACCTCTGTAATTTTGGCTTAATCAAGCCAAGGCTGGTAGGCCTAAATTCACTTTAAACTATCAAATTCTCTATGTTGCATAATTGCCTACATAAATAAACAAAGTTCCTCCCAAGGTGGTGAATGATCCTTGGAGGAAAGAAAAAAATCCTCTAATAATCTATATTCTATAAATCTTGACTAAAGTGGATTAAACTAAGGACTCAAAAGTAATATTTTTGAAATAATGATTATATAATCTACAAACCACAAAGTATGAACCAAATGACAATTTTCAAATTATAGTTAGATCAATGCCTTCTAAATACTTGGGCTATAGAGTCATAAAACTTTCAATCCTATGTACAATCAGAGATGGTTTTAAGGTAACTCACTCCTGTAAAGTGAGACCATCACCCTACAAGCTTCTATTGAAACAAAATTTAAAACAACTTATACAATAGGTCCTATGGTTTTTAACCCAACTTAAGAGCCCGAAAGGAAATAGTAACAGATTCTCAAACCATGCTACCATTATTCAAATTGTACAAATTAGTCATAAATGAATGCATCAAATAGAAAAATACAGTAGGATACCCTGGTTCATAGAGTAATCTGAAAGACTAATTGAAAACATATAACTTATAACCACAAATAAAAAGAAGAGCACTTATCTTTATTAATGTTGAAAAAAATAGTACATTAGAGTTCATATTGTAGTTTTGATCGCATTATATCCTATGAAATTAAATATATCTTGTATTGTCTTTCTTTACATTTTACATTATGTATATATACATGTTTGAGTGGCTTTCACACCTCTTTAGGGTGAAAAGACACACCCTTATTACAAATTGTTTTGAAAAAATAATAAACTAACTAAAAAATAACTACCTATATTTCAGATTTGGGTCTAGTTGAAAAACCAAAACACCTTGTGGAAAGCTAAGATTTTTAATGGAAATAGGAAATTTGATTTCCTGAACTGGGTCTTTTTTAGATTTTTAAAATTCGACCATCTTCTACCTCTGTCGACATCATCTTTGCAGCAGGTCTAAATTCCAGCATTTTCTGAAGGCTTTGATCATAGAATTTTGATTGTTCTTGTCATAGAGTTTCCTTCCATAATATCTAAATTTTTAATTGAAAATTAATATAATATTTTATCCCATTTCATGTACTCCATCATTAATTATTGGGCATGGATTTTAAGAGGCCATTTTTTAGGGTTTTATCACTATATACAACTCCAAATTTTGCCCAAAATTTAGAGCTCCAACAAGCTCTTTTTGGGGAAGTATGCTCCATGTGAGCATAGCGAGATTTCAGCTATCTCTAGAGAAGCAGACCAAGTATCCATACTAATCTGAGTTGAAGTAAAATTGGGCAGCCCAAGGCCCCCCTAAATTGAACATTGATCCTTTCCTCTATCAAACACTTGATTTTGATCACGTAACACTTTCGATATCTTGAATATGATGCCATCATTTTTGTGAACAATATTCATTTCTTTATTAACACACTTTGACTTTTGTTTACCCTTAGAAAATTTAGCAGGTGCACTATAGTTCTTGATAAATAGAAGATCTCCATGCATTTGGTCAACCCTACAAGTAACAAGATTAAGCTCTTCTGCATGGATGCCTTTATGTACACAATCTTCCCTATACTCAAGATGTCTCTCTTTACAAAAAGGATTTGGAGATAATTCACATTCAAGAACTTTATTCTTATCAAGAATTCAATCAGATAGGATACTCATATAATTTTTAGAACTAATATTCAACACATTCTCCTCATAATGTGTGTTTGATTCCATCTCATCTTCATATGTTTGATACAACTTCTGCTCATAGGATGAGATAATGCATATCTCACTTTTTGAATACACTTCATAAGTTTCAATAAATTTAAAATTAGGACTGTTATCTTCAATATAATGCTGATGGATTCCATTGCATAAAGGATCCTCTTCAAACAATGGATTCGATAACATAGAGAAATCAGACATATCTTCATGAGAATTTTCATTTGGATCATCAAGTTTTTCATCAACAAGACTAACATCTTCATTGACATTATCTCTTGAAACTTCCTCATGTTCATGCAGTTCTATTTCATCTCCATAATTTAATTTCTCTTGAATATGGGCTGATCTGTCTACCTCCTTACCATGGTGGATTGAGAAAAAATTTGGACCATTCTTCTTAGTGTGTCTTTGGTATTCTATGTCTAATAAGGCTGAAATTTATCTTGTATTGAGAAGGTTTTCTTCCTCATCATCATGGTCATTGATACATGTTTCCATACACATATCATCATGTACAAATTCTTCTTTAATATGATCCAAGTTTTTATCCTCCATGTCATCACAAGTATTATTATGGTTAACATTTTCCTCAGACTATCCATCAAAATATGAAACCTCACTTGACTCATATGTTATTTCAATTTTACACTCTTTTTCCTCTGCAACTAGTTCATTATTCATAAGTTTAAGAAAGGTAAGGAACTGATGATCATATAAAAGACCTAGTTCATGCATCTTTATTAAAAGATTAGAAGATGGAGGTTTGCATTCTGAAGGTATTTCTTGATAGATATGAAACATCCTTAGGAAGAATTGTACTACAGATTCTTCCTCTTGTTTCTCTAATTTCAAAAATGTGTCTAAAGGGGATATATAATTTGGGTCTTCTTCATCATCACTGAGATTTCCATCAAACACAAGGCCTTCTTCAATTTGATCATAAGCCTCCTCTTCTCTGTCTTCACTATCTTCTTCTAATATCTTAACAAGAAGCTTCAAAGAAGGTTTATCTAATGAGATTCCCAAGTTTTTGACCTTTCTCATTAATTCTTTTTCTGAAGGCATAATTGTTTCAGGTATCCTCTTACATATATTCACCATCCTCAAGAATAAGTGTGCACAAGACTCCCCTTCGAATCTCTCCAAACTAAAAAATGCATCAAGTAGAGACATACTATGATCCTCCTCAATGATGCAACTTTGGTCTTCACACTTTTCATAACACATGCTATCTTCATTGCTTGCATCATGAAATTCACATAGAAACCATTGTTCAAATTCTTTCCAAGAAGAAATACTTTGTGTAGGTAATGATTCATATGCCTCTCTTGCATTATCTTCTAATGTCTTGACAAATAGTTTCATTACCTGATCTTCTACAAAAATCTCATAGTTCTCTATAAATGCATAAAATGCATCCAAATGTTCAACTGTTGATTCATCCCATTCTCCATGGAACTTTGGTACAAGCTACGAAAACTTAGGGAGTAACTTAAAAGGAATACATTGGAAACCCCTAAGATCCAATGGCCCGATACCATCTAGAATAAATGGTTTTCTCTGAAATGGTTGTTTATTCTGATACATTTTGAATATCTAAATTTTTAGTAACTTATTTCTTTATACATTAGGTTCTTGACAATAGAGTCATCGCCTCTTTCAAAAAGGAAAACTTTACTTATCTACTTCTAGGTCTTCTTCCTCATTAGAGTCACTGATTGAAATGCTTTATTGAATAGAGTCACCACCTTATTCAAGGAATGTCTTGCTTCTAGGTTCTTTCTTCTAGTAGAGTGTGCTTCCAAACAAACTACTATAACTACTTTCTGATTCTGATCTATGAAATCTAAAATTCTAGGTAACTTTACAATATATATTGTGAGCAACTCTCCCTAGCAGAGTCTCTAATTTGTTGGTGGCCAAAAATGATGGATCACTTTTGGCCAACTAATAGGTACACACTAATACTTCTGCAATTTTGGCTTAATCAGGCCAAGGCTGGTAGGCCTAAATGCACTTTAAACTATCAAATTCTCTATGTTGCACAACTGTGTAAATAAATAAACAAAGTTCCTCCCAAGGTGGTGAATGATCCTTGGAGGAAAGAAACAAATCCTCTAATAATCTATATTCTATAAATCTTGACTAAAGTGGATTAAACTAAGGACTCAAAAGTAATATTTTTGAAATAATGATTATATAATCTACAAACCACAAAGTATGAACCAAATGACAATTTTCAAATTATAGTTAGATCAGTGCCTTCTAAATACTTGGACTATAGATTCATAAAACTTTCAATCCTACATACAATCAGAGATGATTTTAAGGTAACTCACTCTTGTAAAGTGAGACCATCACCCTACAAGCTTTTATTGAAACAAAATTTAAAACAACTTATACAATAGGTCCTATGGTTTTTAACCCAACTTAAGAGCCCGAAAGGAAATAGTAACAGGTTCTCAAACCATGCTACCATTATTCAAATTGTACAAATTAGTCATAAATGAATGCATCAAATAGAAAAACATAGTAGGATACCCTAGTTCATAGAGTAATCTAAAAGACTAATTAAAAACATATAACTTATAACCACAAATAAAAAAGAAGAGCACTTATCTTTATTAATGTTGAAAAAAATAGTACATTAGAGTTCATATTGTAGTTTTGATAGAATTATATCCTATGAAAATATATCTTTTATTGTATTTCTTTACATTTTACATTATGTATATATACATGTTTGAGTGGCTTTCACACCTCTTTAGGGTGAAAAGACACACCCTTATTACAAATTGTTTTGAAAAAATAATAAACTAACTAAAAAATAACTACCTATATTTCGGATTTGGGTCTGGTTGAAAAACCAAAACACCTTGTGGAAAGCTAAGATTTTTAGTGGAAATAGGAAATTTGATTTCCTGAACTGGGTCTTTTTTAGATTTTTAAAATTAGACCATCTTCTACCTCTGTCGACATCATCTTTGCAGCAGGTCTAAATTCCAGCATTTTCTGAAGGCTTTGATCATAGAATTTTGATTGTTCTTGTCACAGAGCTTCCTTCCATAATATCTCAAATTTTTAATTGAAAATTAATGTAATATTTTATCCCATTTCATGTACTCCATTAATTATTGGGCATGGATTTTAAGAGGCCATTTTTTAGGGTTTTATCACTATATAGGACTCCAAATTTTGCCCAAAATTTAGAGCTCCAACACAAGGATCACCTTGGATACTGATGATAATGTATTCAAGAATCTAGAGAACATTGTTGAAAATTTGGCTCTTGATGAACTGGATAGAATTGTAGAAGTAGAGAAGACTTTATTTATTGTTGAAGAACCCAAAGTATCAGAAGTACAAGCACCTATACCCTCTATAGAAGAAATCAGTCTTACTCCTGAGACTGGAAAGAAGAAGCAAACTGGATCTTTGTTTGAGGATTTGGGAAAAGAAGTAGATGATGATGATCAGATGGAATTGATCACATCCTTGAACAAAATCATTGGGAAGAATAAGAAAGTTAAAAGTCTTGAAGGATGTTTGAAGGACCTAACTGAAAAGCTACAAAGTATTGTGACCACACAAATTGTAGAAGCAGACCCTATGGACAAGGCAAAGAAAGTGATGAGCACTTTTGATGATGAGTTCACTAACCTAGTTGATATTGTAAAAGTGAAAGCATAGGTAGACTATGAGGCTAGAATGCTATTGAACATCAGTCAGTACATCAACAATGATATCAATACTCTTGATATTTGTATCAAAGATTTGAGGCAACATTTGGAAATAGGAAAATCTTTGTACATACAGTGTACAAAATCAGAGACTTTGACAGCTGAGGAAGATCAGAAGATAAAATTGAAGGAAGCAAAGATTCTAAATGAAACAAACCTTCTATCTAACCCTAATGTGAAGGTCTGTGATGTTGAGAAGAAATTTAGGAAACTTTATGATGAAATCAAAATTATACAAGATGAGAAAGATAGGAAGTTAAGAAGATATACTCTTTTGAGAGAGCATGTTTCTATGAAGTTAAGTGATATTGAAGAGCAGTTGGAAGATTGTCTTACAGCTAAGACATCTTTTCAAAAATTTAATTTTGAAAACCTCCAAGCATGTCAAATAGCATCTTATTGACTAAGCACACTACTCAATGTGGTAGATTCCATTAAGAAGTCATGGGAAAAGGAGATAGAAACCATGAAGATAGATTTTGCATATTGTGTTGCAAGCCTACCGGCTTTGCAATAAACAAATTGAGGTATAAACTTTTTTGATACAATTTTGTAGCCCTCCCTACCATTATTTTGTCATTGTTGTCAAAGGGGGAGAGATATTTAGCAGAAAATTGATAGTATATGTTAAGGATTGATACCCTTAGGTGGAGTATTGTATTAGAGATAAGATTTTTGAGGAGTTATAAGAATAGTATATATATGTTATACTATGGCCACAATTTTAACAATTTTGAGATTTTGGAGTTGCACACTTAGCCAACTTTCTCATATGTTACCACAAATGACAAAGGGGGAGATTGTTGGAAATTTCACTGAGTTGATTGCATAGATGTTGTCATTATGGAAGCATATGATCCACATGAAGATCACGCAAGTCAAAGAGCAAGTATGACAAAGAGCATTGCAAATTTATCTAAGTATGAGAGTATTTTTACCAGTGTACCCAGACATAATTTTTGTTTGTGACATTGACTAGAGTGAGTTCAGTGCTTGCACACTTGAACATAGACTCTATGGTGACTAATGATGACCCATCTAAAAGTGCAAGTCAGTACAGCATGTACGGAAGAAGTTATGATAGTTTTACTGAAGATAGTGTGAAGCCGACAGGATATAATATGAAGACAAAATTGGTAAAGAGTTAAGGGATTATTTTGTTTATCAAAATAATGTCTTAACAATATAAAGGGATGAAATCCTAGATGTTTACTCTTGGATAAAGCTATTGGTATATATGTAAATGTATTTGTAATTGTAAAGTGTAGTAGCAATTGTAACAAGCAGCAAGTAATTGTGGAAGTATGATGCAAAGTATATGAAGCATATGTAATAGCAATAGTGAAAGATCAGTGAACAGATATTGATACAAGCAGTATAAGGTTATGTACCTTAACCTCTTTTTTAATTAGTGTATATTGTACATTGCTTGTTTGGGTAGTGGGCTCAGCTGGTAATCACATTTTGTACTACCAACTCCTAATAGGGTTGAGGCTTCTAACAAGGCCTATAGTCACTTAATCAGGATTGATACACTATATGTTTGTAATAGACTCCTAATAGGGTCAACATCCTTAATAAGATACTTTTGATTAGTGGATCTTTGTGGGTACCATCCCCATCAAGTTTTTCTCTTGGCCAGGGTTTCCTCGAGAAAAAATAATGTGTTATGAGTTCTTTATTGTTATGCATGTTGTTTAGCTTCTTATGTTATGCATGTATAAAGGTAATCTATTATATCCACAATTGGGAAAAAGATAAAGTTTGTAGAATACTGATTTACCCCCCTCTCAGTATTCCCTATTTCTAACACAATGATCAAAAAGAGCACAGTATATTAGAACATATCAAAACAGATCAACTGTCAGCCTGATCCTCTACATCTGGTGGAGGTGGAGGTGGTGCATCTAGTACTACCTCTACTCTAGGTGCTCTAGCTCCCTCTAATGCCATCATGTACTGGGAGTATGTAGGGACTCTTTATGCAGCAGGAACAATAGTGTAATATGTGGACACATAGTAAGCTACCTATGTGGTCTGATGAATCACCTTAGCCTGTAATCTCTACACCTCTGCACAAAGCTCATTGCACTATCTATCAACCTCTATGTATCTCTCCTCCCACCGTGCACTTTGAACCTTTAGGTCCCTGACCTATAATCTGAGCCATCTGATAGTCTCTTGTGGAGTAAGAGGAATAGTGGGATCAACATCTATTACTGGCATCTCAGTATCTAGGGAAATCTTCTTTGTAGTCTCTGCTCTCTGCACCTTACAGCGTCTAACCTCTGCACCTAGATCAAATCATGTATCCTCTATCAGATCTATACCACCACCCACAACCTGCTTTGCTACAAGTACCTCCTCAACTAAACCAACACCCCCTAGAGTACCACCCTCTCCCCTAGTCCATCTATGAGAACCTATTGATCTACCTGCTATAGAACTAGTGGGACAAGGGGGCCTCATCTGTCCTGATAGTCTTTGTAGAGGAGCCATTGCTCTAGGTCTTGAAGGTGTGGGATGCACAATAGGAACCTATATGGGTTTGAGAACCTATCTCAAAGGTGCTCTGGTCACATCCATAGCCTCCTCCATGGAAGGTATAAGCTCTGTAGGATCTAAGAACCTATGGATAGGATGGTCAGCAAGCCAGGCAATGAATTTATCTGTAACTCTAGCATCAAGTACATCCAGTTTGTACTCCCAATCTCTATCAACAATAGCACTATACTTCTATGAACAAAAAGCATAAGAGAGCCTTGTGGTCCATCTAAGTCCTAGCTCCTAAGCTATCTGAGCATAAGTGGCATAATCCTCTGGTGCATCCTACACTCATCTATACTGCCACCACACCCTGGTGATGATGAATCTCTCTAAAGTGGAGGATGACCTCCTGATTAGCACACAGCTCTGAAAGAAGAAACTAAATTGCTCACATGTAGTAGGCCAAGGCTCTATACCCACATATGGTCTCCATCAAACAAAAGTCATATCATCAAGGCATCACCTCTAGTACTCTACATGACCCATCTGTCCCTGTATGACATATCTGACATATATATAAATGACAGGCTCTTGTGGCTGCCTCTATGAGGTGCATACTGGTCTCAACACGGGGATATGCTCACATGCCCAGATCTATAGAATTAAAGCTCCAGTTGTGAAAGAATTGCTCTCTTGATACACTACCTTGTACATCTCAGAGAACATATGGGCCAAAAAATACTGACCCCAAGCCAACTCAAAAGGTTTCACCATCAGACGTGCAACCATTAGGCCTCAGCCCATCAATAGACTATTCTGCTGACGGTTAGACATGATAATCCCTCCTATCATCTCGGTGATAATGCACTCTAGCTAGTGCATCTATCCATAACATTGTACTAAGGTCTCCCAAGAAATGGAGGTAGTCATTTGAGTATCATCTCTAAAGAGACGTTTGAACGCTAATAGACCCGAGTTCTCCAAACTCACATACTCTAGCCATCGGCCTACATGGAAAGGAATGTACAGTATACGATACACATCCTCAGGGGCAACAATGATCTCCCCAGTTAGCAGGTGGAATGTCTGGGTCTTTGAATGAAATCTCTCAATTAGAGGAGTCAAAATTCTATGATTTACCCTAATCTTGGGTAAATGAATGAGGTACTCAAATCCACAAGAAGCAAGATATACCCTCATAGGGTCTGGTAGTGACACACATAATCTCTGAGTAGCTAGATGTGAAATTTGTACATGAAGATATGGATATATGACCTACACAGTATAGAAATAGGGAATCCTATCAATAATTTGGTCACCGAACAGGTTACAAGTGCAGGAATTGAATAGATTACTATGTTAGAAGGTAGGTTAAAAGGTCAAAAATCAAGCTAAGAGATCAAGAAATTCAAAAATTTGACCTACTACTGAGTTTTAGGCTCACTATTTTCCATACGACACTTCAGACTAGTAGGGCAAGTCGTACAATTTTCTATATCATACCATACGACAAAGCATAGTGATATGACAATGCAATCCTCCTCATATGAGTTATGAGGGACTCAATGAAATGTCATATAACTCTTGGGTCCCTCTGCTACAAGTCTTGGGGGTTAATGAAATGACAACCTATATAGTTCAAAAGTCATATGAGTCTCACTGGAGAGTCGTATGAGTTTCCATGCATTCAAAAATTCAAAATTAAAAGGCGTACAAAAAATGCTGAAAAGGCTATTAATCATGGAAAAATTGACTTTTTAGAGAAGCAAAGAGGTCCACCTACCGGATGTCCATACTATCGAGGTCTCTAGTGTCTCCGACTACATTCAAATCAATGCGAACTCACAGGTAGCTTTGGTTTTATCACTTTCTTTGCCATTTTCTTGCTCAAAGGGCTCCACAAGATTTCTAAAGTCAAAAGGTTGAAATGAATTGAAAATGACCCTTCCAGCCTTTATATAGCTTTTGACCTAATTTTCAAAAGTGCTCCATTTTTCATGAAAATTGCACCCCTAGCTAATTTTGACATTTTGAACCCATTTTTAGGATCAAAATCAAAATTTGAGATCATTTACTATGTCAAAATTTCTGATTTAAAATTTTCAAACCCAAGACAGTCTATTGCTTGCATAATCGACCTTTAATCATCACAGAAATCCAGTATTCAACTTAACTGATTATCTTACATCAAACTATCAAAATTTCAACTTGGTCAACCATGGTCAACTCATGGTCAAACCTAGTCAACCTTGGTCTTCTAGACCTCCAAATGATGCAGAATGCATTCTCAAACGTGTTTAACCACTTCTCGAATCAATTAACATGCTTCTGAACTATTCAACGTTGAATTTTCTTGTCAGATTTCAATTTTTATCCCGAAGGGGGCATGGTATTGCACATCATTCAAAGTTTGTAATCTAAAGTTGAAATCATATCTTTCCTCAGTAATCAAGACAACAACCACATCTAGTTGTTGATTCATCAAAAAGACCTCATCGCTTGGGGCAAATCAATCATCGCTTGGGGCATATCAGATTCATCAAGATCCATATCAATCTGGTATTCTCTTAATTTTGTAAACTATATCAGTCTTTTGTAAGCATCGGTTCATTAGTGTTATTTCCTTGGTTCTTCATAACTGAATGGTTCAAATGTGATACCAATGTGATTCTTATCAATAATCAGGTCTAGAATCAGTCACTCACTTCTTCGCAATCATAAGATTCAGAATCAAGCATTTTGACACTTCTTCACAATCATCGGTTCATTACTGTTATAGTTAACATTATATTTGGTCATTCAGGACCTAATGTCTTCGAATCTTTCAATCAGCTTCTGTCTCATATCACAATTTTTGCTTCATATCAATTTCAATTTCAAACATCAGTTTCAACATCATACACAGACTGTCTTTGAACCATTGCGCTTCGCACAACAATTCAAAGAGGGGCAAAATGTAATACCCCAAAAATGGGCTATAGGTTCATTAACCTCCTATATCGACACATCGAATGAAATTGACTTCAAAGTCCTAACCTAAGGCACATCGACACATTATTGAATCTTAATTGATTATCCTAAATTCTGCTTCGGGGAATATTCCTTATTCCTATTTATCCTAATTATCTTTAATTTAATGATTATTTGGCAATAAATCCTATTTATCCTAAAGTTTGGTTAATTGAATATTCTAAATATTTAATTAATTAGATTTAATAATGCCACTTAATTATTTAATTGGATTTAATTATATTTATTCCTAAATTGTATTATTCATTTTGACAATAAATCAAATATCCTATGACTAATTGATTAAATTCTTATTTAATTAATTAATGTCAATTGTCAAATTTAATAATATAGTTTTTGAATAAAAGTTTGATTTAATAATTGATTAACCCATAAATCAATTGTTTTATTTTTTAAAAATCAGTTAAGTTGAAGATAAATCACTTTATTTATTAAATTAAATCATAATTAATTATGCACATCCAAAAAATAGTTGAAGTTTAAATCAAAAAATCAATTCAAGTTGTTTTAAAGATAAACTCAACTCTCTTTTGAGTTGAAAGCTAATCTCTATTAGCACTTGTAGAAATTTTATGACTGTATGATTTTTTCCCTAGTCTTTGCATATTTTTCTATGTCCCTGGTCCTTTAAACCCTAGGTCTAAATTCATATTTCTAGCCATTAGAAAGGTAGAAATCATAATTGTCTTGGCCAAGTTCTATTCTTTCATTACCTTTTTTAGGCCACTTAAGTGATTTATAAAGCATGTGCGCTTTACTCTTCCGATTAGTCGCTCAACTCCTAATGAAAATAGTATATTCCTTTTTGTCCCACGACTCTCTAAAATTCTTTAGCTGCGCAGTCTCTCTAAGCCACGAGAATATTTTTTATCCTTCAGAGACTCTGCGGCTTGTCATTAGTCGTCAGGTCTCTAAATTTTATTTTGAGATTTGGTGACCACTATATCAATGTTTTCAAGATGGCTTCAATCACCAGATCTCCTAAGAAAAGTCAAAGTCAACATAAGGTTTAGAGATCCAACGACTACCATCAGATCAGGATCGTGTGGTGGAGATTTAGTCGCTGAGTCACGTGATGGTAGGCCAACTTCGTAAGGGTAATACAGGTGGATCCAATGTCAGATGGAGCTAAGGTGTCTGATTTTTATTGGTTTTGAGAGTGTGATGTGGCAAGTTTTTAGTAAGCTAAAAGTTAATAAAGGAATTTAGCGATTCAGCGACTGAGGGTAGTCTCACAGTCTCTTAATCCTAGTAGTTAAATGCTTGATAGTCAATGACCTAGCGAGCGGTTATAAATCTCTTCAGTCGCTCAATCTCAAGATTTAATGGTTAAGTTTCCTAAAATTTTGAGATTGAGCGAGGACCGTTGATGGCCACAAGATGATTAAAAGATCAGTGGTCATTTTTTAGTCTCTGAAACTAACTCAGAGTTAAGAAAATATTCAGCGATTTGGAGATTCCAGTCACATGTTCTCAGGGTTTAACCCTAGTTGAAGAAAAGATTATGAGACTCAATGAATCTCTTGGTTGCTAAGTCTCTAGATATGCATGGGTTAAGTAAGGTTAACATTATGGTTTGACCCCAGTGGTTAAGTTTTCAATTAGGTGATCAAGCGACTGTGTGGTCTCAGATTCTCCTTATTTTGGCGGTTAAGTGCTAAACCTTGAGCGATTCAGTGACACGGTTATCTCCTGGTCGCTGAATCAAATAGTTAAGTTAGAAACATTCTCATGAATTAATGTGAACTGTAGGATGAAGGAATGTAGACATCGATGGTTGATATTTAATCTCAAAAAGAGAGTTGAAAACTTAGAAAGTTTCGGCGATTAAGAGATTCTCTCTAGTCACTAGATCTCCAAATGTGTATTGAAGTCGGCTGATCGCTGAATATTTTTAGAGGGTCAATAAAGTTGTCATGACTATGAGACTAGAGTCACCAGATCTCACAATGAATAATATGTATCTCAGGTAGCTACTCAGTCGCGTGATCTCCAAATAAAGTCAAAGGGTTTCAAGATAGTTAGTTTACCTATAGTTGCATAGTCTCCTGATAATGATGCAGTTAGTGATTTTGTCTCATGACTTAGAATCTCTTCAGTCACATGATCTCTAAAATTTTTGGTAGTTAAAGAGGTGACTGCGAGATTATGAGACTATAGTCGCTTAGTCTCTAGATGTAACCGCGGTTAGAGGAAATGTCTGGCAATCTCACGACTAAGGGTAAAATGTAAACTAGGATTCCTTAAGAGGTTAAGTGAGAAGCCTAAGAAAAGTGAGATGATATGATGGTGATGATATAAAGTAAGTCTAGATTTGAATGCTAGTCATTGATTTACTATCTCACGCCATGCAAGTAGCTGTTCCTTCCAGATTTAAAATTATTAAGGGCTTTAGTGACGAAAGGACTGGTATTCAATGCTTGAGCAGTTGGATCTGGTAGATATGATTTTGTCAACTATTGCAGTGTGGTCCAGAGAGTATGATGATTGATGCAGAGGGTTTGTACCATAAGAGAGTGGGTATTACAGTAGCTCAAGGCATGTTGCAGGTGATTGATCAAATTGATTAGCGTGGTAGATTCATGATCTTCGGTACATTGTTTTGAAATTTCTCATAAATGAAGATCAATCTAGGATCTGATCAGACTAGGTTGCTTGGTTTTCCTCCAATGTAATAAATTTTGATTAAATTTAGTTGGTTTGGTGGGTGAAAACCCTTGCCCTAGTCATCCGGAGCTTATTGCATCTTGATTTTTGGGATTCCAAGATGACTAGTGGTATATATTGTAGTAGTTTTGATTTTTAGGGTTTTTGATGGTGTTATGTTGATAGTCAATGTAAAAGATTGAACAAGGAGAGCTTGGATTTAGGGTTTGTTTCCTAGCATTTTATTGTTTGGCAATGTATTGATTCTGTAAGTTTTAATGAAAATACACTTGAATTACAATCTCAGATTTATGTTTGTCTTCTTATTTTGATCTTGGGTTCATATATGTTAATGTCACAAAGTGAGCTAGCATATGGTATACAAAGTATATTGTGGGACTATCTTTGAGTTCCTGACAAAGTTAGGATTAAAGTCTTTAAGGTAGTTTTAGTGAGTTCATGATTGGATAGAAATTTGATGATCAGGTTTGGGAGTGAGAGGGATAAGAGGCAAATCACTTATTCTGAGTTTAAGAGTGTTTGAGTTAGGGTTTTTATTTGATATATGTTATTGAGTGACTCTATGCCCTAGGTTAAGGCACTGATCCATTCTCTAGAAGTAGTTCATCATCATCAATCACAAATATAAATGATAAATCTTTAAAATTAGTTTGTAAAGGGTATAGTTGTATAATATTTTGTGACTCCTTTGAAGAAGTGAGTAAAAGGTACACCCACCTGAGCATCTAGGCTCAAAGTGTAGGAGGATCCTTGTTGATCCTTGTCAATTGGCCCTTTTCCTTACAGACTTTGGAGTGGTGATAGAGTCAATGACATTAAGTTGTCAATCATAGTGTAGACCTGCAAGTAGAAAGAGAAGGGGAACCAACAAAATGATAACTCTGCTGGGGAAGCAGTAAAAGACAACAAGCTTATGATGCTCTTTTCCTTGCTTGGCTAGATTATCCCAGAGTCTGGTTAACTAGTCTTAGAGTCAAATAGACAAAACACATTTGTAAAATCTTCTCACTAAGTGTTGAGTGGCGACTCTGAGTTCTCTATTTGATCAGTGTAGTCCCTGACAAATAGTGTATAAATCCTAGTGAGGTTTTGGTTGATTGGAAGAAGATATAAAAATAAGTACAATATTTTCCTCTTCAAGGAGGTGGTAACTCTACAAAGAAAAGAACCTGATGGAGCTACAAGGTGAGCTCTAGATCTACCCTTCTTTCTAGTTAGCAAGTTGAGTTCCTGCTGTAGAACTTCTAGGTATTTTGGTTTTCATATATTTTCTTTTTATGAAAATCAGTTGTAAAAGAATGTGTCCCTATCAAGTGTTAAGCACAACTATAAAGGGATAAATGTTAGTGCGCAGTTCCTTATGGAGGAATATAGGCCCCTTTTTTTTGATAGCATTGAAGGTTCCCTAATGAGTTTTTTTACTAAGGATGGGGAATGCTTGCCTAGATTCATGGTGGATGGATTAGCTTCAGAAAGCTAGCATGTATATGATGTCATGGGTCTTTTTGGTGAAATGGATATTGAGCATGAAAATGTTGCCATGAGGTTGTTTGTGTAGATTTTATCACATGGTGCAAGGGATTGGTTTGTGTCCTTTCCTTCATGTTCAATCCCTTCTTGGGATGTATTGAGAGAGACATTCATTGAATATTTTGATGAAGGAGATGACATGGATGGGTATGAAGAAAAGAGTGAAGATCAGACACAAGAAATTAGTGTCTCTATTGATCCCATCATGAGTGATACTGACTATGAAAATCTACTCATTGAGATAGCTATTCTGAAGAAGGAAATAGCAAGGAGAAAGATTGAGAACTGGTAGTTAGAGGAGGACATAAGATTGCAAAGACTGGCGGTTCCTTATGTTGATCATGAAGAAGCCAATGATTCTAATGATGAATCTCATTGTGAAAAATGTGTTGATTATGAGGCTAACATTGAGATCATTTCATATGAGAGTGCTAAGGATGAATCTAAGGTTGGCAATATTTACTTTTTGTCTATTGATTTTTCTTTTTATCAACATGGGAAGGTAGCTTTCTTGTCTCGGTATGATGATGTTTTGTGTGAAGGGTAGAATATTGGATATGATGCAGATGATGATTCTTGCATAGTTGGATTCATAAAAAATGATTTGAAGCCAGAGAAATATATCCTTGTCTCGGACAGGGATGTTGTTTGCAGCAATAGGGGTGGGGCTGAGAAAGATGAAAACAAGGCCCAAATTCCATTAAGCAGTGAAAAGATTTTAGCACTCTTGGCTGAAGAATTCCAAAGGCATGCACCTAGTGTGGATTTTGATTTGCAGCCCCCCTATGATATATCCTTTGATAATGATAATGAGGCCAGTGTTCAAAGTGATTATGATGATCCATTTTCACCAGAGTTCCCCTCATGTAGTGACTCTGCAAGAGAAGAGGTTGAAGGTCATGATAGTGTTTTTGTCTGTCATAAAATTTTTGGTGATGAGCAAGTTTCTTGTTTGTATCCTTTTCCTCCTTTCCAAATATGATAGTGAAGGTGACAGTATTGAGGACCTTGTCTTCAATGATTGGGACAAATTATTTTGATACAAATGATGATGCAGATCAGATGTCCCACTGTCACAATGTTTATGAAAAAGACCTTCACTTGGTTCATGATCTAGTTCATGAAGACATAAAAAAGGAACCAATTTTCTCAGTGGCTGAGGCAATTCATGAAGGTAAATTAGAGGATCTTAGTCCTTCTCAGCCAAGTATCTTTTTAGTAATGCATAATGATAACTATGTTTCATTTTCTGATGCATTACTAGATAAATTTTTCTTTTCCAATCATCAAGGAGAAATAAATGATGACTCATACTTTTTCGAGTATGAATGTAATAATTATGACTGGAAAAACATGGGTAGTGATCATTATAGTTTCATTTTTCAGTCAATTGCTATTCACATATGTTGGTAGCAAGATGATCATGAAGTTTGCAAGTGGTTGGTCACATATGTAGATGAGAATCAAACCTTTGATTCAGGAGGGTCACTAATTTTCTTTTGGTGTCCTGGGGCCACAAAGTAAAGATCTACTCTTGTAAATATTTGTAAATAGTTTCTTTCCTTTGTGTTGTGTGTTTCCCTTCCTGTTTCCCTGGTTTAGTTGTAAGTTTGTAGGGTTTTGTCCTATGCTCTCCCTTGTTCATGTTTTGTCTAATAGGTGGTCTACTTCTCCCAGTGATCTTGAATCCTTGCCATGCCTGCAAGAGGCATTCATCCCCATATAGAGCCATTGTTAGCACCTACATAAATTTTATGACTGTATGATTTTTTTCTTGGTCCCTGCATATTTTTCTATGTCCCTGGTCCTTTAAACCCTAGGTCTAAATTCATATTTCTAGCCATAAGAAAGGTAGAAACCCTAATTGTCTTGGCCAGGTTCTATTCTTTCATTACCTTTTTTGGGAAACTTAAGTGATTTATAAATCATGTGCACTTTACTCTCCCAATTAGTCACTCAGTCTCCTAATGAAAATAGTATATTCCTTTTTGTCCCGTGACTCTTTGAAATGCTTTAGTCGCGCAGTCTCTCTAAGCCATGAGAATATTCTTTATCCTTCAGAGACTCTATGACTTGTCCTTAGTCACCGGGTCTCTAGATTTTATTATGAGATTTGGTGACCACTATATCAATGTTTTCAAGATGGCTTCAATTGTCGAATCTCCTGAGAAAAGTCAAAGTCAGCATAAGGTTCAGAGATCTAGTGACTATCGTCAGATCAAGATCGTGTGGTGGAGATTTAGTTGCTGAGTCACGTGATGGTAGGCCAACTTCGTAAGGGTAATACAAGTGGATCCAGTGTCAGATAGAGCTAAGGTGTTTGATTTTTATTGGTTTTGAGAGTGTGAAGTGCTAGGATGTTAGTAAGTTAAAAGTTAATAAAGGAATTTAGCAATTCAGCGACTGAGAGTAGTCTCATAGTCTCTTAATCCTAGTAGTTAAGGGCCCATTTGGACGCAGGCATATGGGCCCATATTCTAGAATATCATTTTTAGGATATCATATTCTATGTTTGTGGCCATCTTAAAAAACAAGAATTGGAATTATGAAATTCCAATTTTGCCCAAAAAATGAGCATTCCATCTTCCACTTGAAAAGGTGGAATTGGAATTAGAGGCTCGTATGCTGATTTTCGTATGCCAATTTGTAAAAACCTGTCGGGTCTACGTGCAAATATATGTTTTTGACGTCCGCCATTTCAATGTTCATTTTCACCTGCGTCTTGGCAAAGTTTGGAGCTCCCGCTTGGTTTTCATTTTCACTGTGTCTGCGACCGCTCTCTGCAACTCATTTTCACCGCTCCCGTCTGCAACCCAACCACTCTCTGCAACTCGACCACTCTGCAACTTGACCATTCTCTATGTGGGAGGTAAGTCGGGACACTTTCTCCTGCATTATTTCCTCTTTGCTCTATTTAGGGTTTGAAGGTGTTTAGCATGAAATGTTTGATAGTAAAAAAATGATTGGTACATTCTTCTGATCAGCAATTTTGGAAGATACATATCCTTTCCGGAAAGGTAATAGCCATTAAAAAACATGGCTATTACCTTTCTGCTCTGATACCAATGTATGCAAGTGATGGACGATAATCAGGGTATGCAGATGATACAATGTAAGCTTTCCTTTACCAGCAATACAATAAAAAATAATGTGTATGGCTTTTCAAAAGATGCCAATTAAAATAAAAACCAGATTAAGGGAATGTTCCTTTCTGTATGGATATGGATACACTCAACAGCAAGCCATAATGTTTGAGCAATGTAGTATTTTAGAACGGTAGCCCCAACCCCATAGTGGATTTACAGTGAGCATAGATAGGAGATCATCAACCCACCAGTCTCCCCATTAAAAAAAAATTTTGTATTTGGTACTGCATAGTATTGGTACATTCTTCTGATCAGCAATTTTTGAAGATACATATCCTTTCCAGAAAGGCAATAGCCATTAAAAAACATGGCTATTGCCTTTCCACTCTGATACCAATGTATGCAAGTGATGGATGATAATCAAGGTATGCAGATGATACAATGTAAGCTTTCCTTTACCAGCCATACAATAAAAAATAATGTGTATGGCTTTTCAAAAGATGCCAATTAAAATAAAAACCAGATTAAGGGAATGTTCCTTTCTGTATGGATATGGATACACACAATAGCAAGCCATAATGTTTGAGCAATGTAGTATTTTAGAATGGTAGCCCCAACCCCATAGTGGATTTACAGTGAGCATAGATAGGAGATCATCAACCCACCAGTCTCCCCATTAAAAAAAAATTTTGTATTTGGTACTGCATAGTATTGGTACATTCTTCTGATCAGCAATTTTGGAAGATACATATCCTTTCCAGAAAGGCAATAGCCATTAAAAAACATGGCTATTTCCTTTTCACTCTGATACCAATGTATGCAAGTGATGGACGATAATCAGGATATGCAGATGATATAATGTAAGCTTTCCTTTACCAGCCATACAATAAAAAATAATGTGTATGACTTTTCAAAAGATGCCAATTAAAATAAAAACTAGATTAAGGGAATGTTCCTTTCTGTATGGATATGGATACACACAACAGCAAGCCATAATGTTTGAGCAATATAGTATTTTAGAACAGTAGCCCCAACCCCATAGTGGATTTACAGTGAGCATAGATAGGAGATCGTCAACCCACCAGTCTCCCCATTAAAAAAAAATTTTGTATTTGG
The DNA here is from genome assembly GCA_027943335.1 of Chamaecyparis obtusa. Classification (NCBI taxonomy): domain Eukaryota; kingdom Viridiplantae; phylum Streptophyta; class Pinopsida; order Cupressales; family Cupressaceae; genus Chamaecyparis; species Chamaecyparis obtusa. The sequence goes on from BSBK01003738.1 coordinate 1,516,544, forward strand.
TACTGCATAGTATTGGTACATTCTTCTGATCAGCAATTTTGGAAGATACATATCCTTTTTAGAAAGGCAATAGCCATTAAAAAACATGGCTATTGCCTTTCCGCTCTGATACCAATGTATGCAAGTGATGGACGATAATCAAGATATGCAGATGATACAATGTAAGCTTTCCTTTACCAGCCATACAATAAAAAATAATGTGTATGGCTTTTCAAAAGATGCCAATTAAAATAAAAACCAGATTAAGGGAATGTTCCTTTCTGTATGGATATGGATACACACAACAGCAAGCCATAATGTTTGAGCAATGTAGTATTTTAGAACGGTAGCCCCAACCCCATAGTGGATTTACAGTGAGCATAGATAGGAGATCATCAACCCACCAGTCTCCCCACTAAAAAAAAATTCTATATTTGGTACTGCATAGTATTGGTACATTCTTCTGATCAGCAATTTTTGAAGATACATATCCTTTCCAGAAAGGCAATAGCCATTAAAAAACATGGCTATTGCCTTTCCGCTCTGATACCAATATATGCAAGTGATGGATGATAATCAGGATATGTAGATGATACAATGTAAGCTTTCCTTTACCAGCCATACAATAAAAAATAATGTGCATGGCTTTTCAAAAGATGCCAATTAAAATAAAAACCAGATTAAGGGAATGTTACTTTCTGTATGGATATGGATACACACAATAGCAAGCCATAATGTTTGAGCAATGTAGTATTTTAGAACGGTAGCCCCAACCCCATAGTGGATTTACAGTGAGCATAGATAGGAGATCATCAACCCACCAATCTCCCCATTAAAAAAAAATTCTGTATTTGGTACTGCATAATATTGGTACATTCTTCTAATCAGCAATTTTGGAAGATACATATCCTTTCCGGAAAGGCAATAGCCATTAAAAAACATGGCTATTGCCTTTCCACTTTGATACCAATGTATGCAAGTGATGGACGATAATCAGGATATGCAGATGATACAATGTAAGGTTTCCTTTACCAGCCATACAATAAAAAATAATGTGTATGACTTTTCAAAAGATGCCAATTAAAATAAAAACCAGATTAAGGGAATGTTCCTTTCTGTATGGATATGGATACACACAACAGCAAGCCATAATGTTTGAGCAATGTAGTATTTTAGAATGGTAGCCCCAACCCCATAGTGGATTTACAGTGAGCATAGATAGGATAGTTAGTCTAAAGACAACATGATAATGTACACTCACTGTAAGGACAGTCACAAATGAGGACATCTCACAATGACTATCCCTTGTATAATTTCCAATTGAATGTATTGCTATTGAACCACATTTATGCTTTTCTTCTTCAAAAAATGACGACAATCACTCTAAAGACAACATGATAATGTACACTCACTGTAAGGATAGTCACAAATGAGGACATCTCACAGTGACTGTCCCTTGTGTAATTGCCAATTGAATGTATTGCTATTGAACCACATTTATGCTTTTCTTCCTCAACAAATGAGGACAGTCACTCTAAAGACAACATGATAATGTACACTCACTGTAAGTGTACATTATCATGTTGTCTTTACAATGACTATCCTCATTCAAGTGGCAATTACACAAGGGACAGTCACTGTGAGAAGTTCTCATTTTCAAAAATTGCACAAGGGACAGTCACTGTGAGATGTCCTCATTTGTGACAAGGACATTCACACATGAGGACATCTCACAGTGACTGTCCCTTGTGTAATTTCCACTTGAATGTATTGCTATTGAACCACATTTATGCTTTTCTTCTTCAAGTAATGAGGACAGTCACTCTAAAGACAACATGATAATGTACACTCACTGTAAGTGTACATTATCATGTTGTCTTTACAGTGACTGTCCTCATTCAAGTGGTAATTACACAAGGGATAGTCACTATGAGAACTTCTCATTTTGTGAAATTACACAAGGTACTTTCTTGTCTACATATGTTGTATACTCAACCTGCAACTCTATTCTTATGCATTATAGTTGGGTGTTTTCTTATGTTGTTTTGTTGGTATTTTTAGGTAATTCAATGGATCTCATTGATGATATTGATGATGAAGATAATATTGAAATATAAGGAGAGATTATGAGGAGGACAAGAGTCTTGCCTATTGTTGTAATTGTTCTTGCCACCCTTGTCGTGTCCATAGCGGAGTGTATAAAAGAAGGTAGTCAAAATATGCGTAAGCGCACAAGAGATGCAATTCCTTTTTATAAGTGTGTTATCAACTCCAATGAGATGGATTGCCATGACCAAATACGCATGACTAGACGATCCTTCTTTAAACTAGCCAATATTTTAAGGCAAAAAGGAAGCATCAGAGATACAAAATTCATCACGATAGAAGAACAATTAGTCATGTTCCTCCATACTCTTGGGCACAATTTGAGGAATCGTAAGATTGCCCATAACTTTGGGCACTCTGGAGAGACGGTAAGCCGATACTTCCACAAGGTCTTGAGGGCTATCTTGGCGCTCCATTCAGATTATTTTATACCCCCTAGTCCAAACACTCCTCGGGAAATCAGTGGGAAGATCCGTTTTGATCCATTCTTCAAGGTATATCTCCCAGTGGTTTAATTTTGTGTAGATTTGTAATCCTATTATTGCGTGTTCATTAGACCTATGATTTATCTGACTATAGGACTATGTGGGAGAAATGGATGGATCGCATATACCAGTCATTGTCGATGTCAACCTGCAAGCTAAATATCATGATAGAAAAGGCAACTTGTCACAAAATGTTATGGGAGTGTGTTCATTTGATTATAAGTTTCAATACATCCTTGCTGGTTGGGAAGGGTCTACTGCAGATAGCCGTGTTCTAGCTTTGGCTCTATCTAGAGCTGATCCATTGGTAGTTCCCCCAAGTTTGTAAAATATGATTATATTATTGAAGCATACGAAAAATAAGACAACGTTATGACAATGACATTTTGTTTTGTTTAGGTAAATATTATTTGGTCGATGCTGGATATCCTAACGTACCAAGATTTCTCGCGCCTGATCAGTGCACACGCTACCACCTAAAGGAGTTTTCAAGAGCAAACCCAATAAACACCCCACACGAGTTGTTTAATCATCGACACTCCTCGCTTAGGAATGTAATAGAGCATACATTTGGGATATTGAAGTAGCGTTTTCCTATATTGAAGCATGCGACGTCTTATCAAATCAAGACACAAACACATATTGTTCTGGCATGTTGCATACTTCACAACTTCATTACGATAGAGGATGGCCTTCCATCTGAGGTAGAATTTGAAGAGGAAGATGGTCGTGATGGGATAGATGTACTAGTGCTTGAGACATATGGGTTGAGCCAGTGTGAAAGAGATGATTGGGCCAATTTTTGAGATGAAATAGCAAGAAGGATGTGGGAAGACTATAGATCTCGATCTTAGTTGGTTGAATAACTATTATGGCAGTGTTTAAACTAATGTCATATTTCATAAATTTCACAAACTGATACTATACATTAATAAAAGCCGTTATGCCATATTTAGTGTTGTCATGTTATATTCAATGTTGTTATATTTAATGTTGTCATATTATATTTAATATTCTCATGTTATGTTTAATGTTGCTATATTTTATATTTAATGTTAAGTCATGTTATATTTAATATTGTCATGTTATGTTTAATGTTGCTATATTCAATGTTCTCATGTTATATTTAATATTGTCATGTTATGTTTAATGCTTCTATATTTAATGTTGTCATGTTATATTTAATATTTTCATGTTATGTTTAATGTTTCTATATTTAATGTTTACATCAGGTATGTCTAGGGATGTAAACAAGGACAGTCACAAATGAGGACATCTCACAGTGACTGTCCCTTGTATAATTGCCACTTGAATGTATTGCTATTGAACCACATTAATGCTTTTCTCTTTGAACAAATGAGGACAGTCACACAAGGGACAGTCACTGTGAGATGTCCTCATTTGTGAAAAGGACAGTCACACATGAGGACAGTCACTGTAAAGACAAAATGATAATGTGCACTCACTATAAGATGTCCTCATTTGTGACTGTCCTTACAGTGAGTGTACATTATCATGTTGTCTTTAGAGTGACTGTCCTCATTTGTGACTGTCCTTACATTGAGTGTACATTATCATGTTGTCGTTAGAGTGACTGTCCTCATTTGTGACTGTCCTTATAGTGATTGTACATTATCATGTTGTCTTTAGAGTGACTGTCCTCATTTGTGACTGTCCTTACAGTGAGTGTACATTATGATGTTGTGTGTGCATTAGATATGTCTATGGATGGTGACATTCAAGTTATCCAGGCAACTTCTTCTTCCAAGAAGGTGTTCTGGACAAAAGAGATGGAACGCAAGTTGCTAGACTTGCTACAGGAGCAAGTGTAGCTTGGAAAGAAAGCTAAAGGGGGTTTCAAGAAAGAGGCTTGGACAGCCATCGAAAGGAGGTTCAATAATGAGATGAAAATGAAGTTATCGAAGGAAAACTTCAAGAACAAGCTGAAAACTTGGAAACAAGGGTATAGAGTTATGAAAGACTTGAGGAATACAAGCGGCTTAGCTTGGAATGAGACTACCCAAACTATGGATGCTGATGATAGTGTTTGGGATGAGTTGTTGAAGGTAACATGGTCTTCAAATCTCCTTTTAAGTTGAATATATCTTTTTAAGTAATGAAGGACCAATAATGAATTCAATTGTTATGCCATGATACAAAGAAAGGAATTTAAAAATGCCAAAATGTATAAGAGGCAGCCATTTCAATACTATAGTGAATTATCCTATATTGTTGGGAATGACATAGCTGAGGGCACTGCAACTGCAACAGCTCAAGAGACGGAGGAGGATTTCATTGATGATGAAGATTTCAGTTATCATGGTATGGATAATGCATGTTTTGAGATTGCTGCTGATTTGTCTAATGATGATAATGAATCTATTGATACACCTACATCGAACCAATCTACTGCAAGTGGCAAAGATAATGCTTCAACATCGTCAAGGAGGCAAAAGAGGAGGAGGGGAACATTGGCAGGTTCATTGGATTCGATTTGTGAAGTGATCAAAGATCTGTCTATAGGCATTACATCAAGCCTTGCACAGCCTTTGAAAGTGGATAAATCATCTAGTTTGATAAATGAGGCAGTGGAGTTGCATAAAGCACTTAAAGCAATCCCTGGCCTTCGTGACTCTACTATAATTGAAGCATACGAAAAGTTAATGCATGATCCACAATCAGCCGCATTGTTCTTGACAATGGATGAAGGGGAGAGAATCCAATATATGAAATTGAAGTTTGGACTTTAGTTGATTGATGTTTATTAGGTCTTCTATTTAAAATCAAAACTAACTAACGTTTCTTAATAGTTTGTGAAATCTACCATGTTGCTAAACAGATTGTGAAATCTACCATGTTGTGGATTAAATGGCTGCATAGAATATAGTTTTGAGTTCTCTACTCTGGATTAATTTGTGTTCTTTGTTGTGGGTTAAAGGGACTTGATTTGCTATGGTTTTGAGTAGGCCCTGGGACTGCAGTACTAATCATAGTGAATAACAGGGCAGTTTGATGGATTCGCACATTTAGTTGTTGAAAACTTGATCTCATGATGTTGTAAAGGGATTGAGGATGTTTGGCAATGGTCATTGAAACCTTCTATAGTATTGGTCTTTTATATTTCAAATGCAATTGGTTTCATGTAATTTTGTTAAGTTTTGAGCAAGATATGATAAAAATACCATTGGCTGCCCTGAAAGTTTGTTTTTTTCTGAAAGTTACAGTTTGAAAATAGGCATGCTATGGCTCTGTACAATCTGGTATGAACCTTTACATGATTGATAACATTGATATTGTCTTTTACCTTTCAAAGAAAGTTGGTTTCATGAAATTTCATTGGATTTTGATTAATTTATGGTATTTTTCATGTTGACTGTCCTGACCCTAACTAGGATTTCCAGCGAGAGTAATAAATTTATAACCAGAGTTTCCACGGTTGAAAATTGATTAGGATCTTGTATGTTAGGTTGAAGCACTCCTTCCTTTGCATTATTATTGGTATTAGAGCCAATATAGACACTTAAGATCATGCTAGGATAATCATGTGAACAATAAAACTATTCTACAGCTGTTCATTTTATGTACTCTTTATGTATCTGATTTGCAGATTTATCCATGACACAAATGAGGACATCTCACAGTGACTGTCCCTCGTGTAATTGCCACTTGAATGAGGACAGTCACTATAAAGACAACATGATAATGTACACATACAATGAGTGTACATTATCATGTTGTCTTTACAGTGACTGCCCTCATGTTGTATATTCTTCTCTGTAGATGCTACTGTGTGCTAGGGAACTTCTTAGAACTATTGGTATATTGTTAGAACTTGTTACACCTGGGATATTCTTCTTTGTAGATGCTACTGTGTGCTGTGGTCCAAACGGGCCCATAAATGTGGTTGAATAGCAATACATTCAAGTGGTAATTACATATATTATAACGTATCTATCTAGTCCTCATGACTACTCATGACAGTACAAGTGATATTTTTTGGGGGGTGGGGAAAGGTTTGAGACTTTCAGCTGTATGAAGAATCCTTTCTACCTAATACAAAAATGCACCCCATAAAACATCTGATTGGTTCGAGTATCTTTGAACTATTTGGGTCTGTTGACAACACTAGACCAGTGTCTACAGAATGACTAATTTCATGCAAGACAATGGCTCTATCTGACAAAGAGTCCATGCTAGGCTTCATGACTTGATGCATTTTACATTGCCTTTGGGTGAAGATATGGAACTGTAACTAGTATTAGTACTGAACATGCTTTTACTAGAACTGCTTGTGCTAATGAATCAGAGCAAAATTACCTTTGTCCTCATTGAAATACATGTTGCATATATATATATATATATATATATATATATATATATATATATATATATATATATATATATATATATATATATCTTGACATGTACATATGTGTTTCTCAATCATGAATTGGGTGTTTGCTTGTCAAGCATCAATTTGGTCTCTAGGAATTGTGCACTCTCTCTTACTTTTGAAAAAGCATTTGAGCACTATGCTAACTAATGAAAACTCCCTGTTTTGAGGCCCATAAACTGATCTTTTTACAGAATCTTGACTATAAAAAAAAGAGAGTGATGGAACTCAATCCTCTTTGAATGAGGTCCCACCTGCTCTGCTTTTGGGTCACCGCACTATATAATGAAAGTTCTCATTATTGGCCACTTCATTCACTGTTGTTTAGGATATGCTCAAGAGACCTACTGCCATTTTTTGGATACTGTGTGAGCCTACTTCATGTGTGTGAGCCTACTTCATGTGTGTGGATTATAAGCATGCGCTATCAGAGTGTCTGAATATTGAGTGTCTTATTGCTATTGCTATTGTTTAATTTTGGGATTGTTGATATAGGTGCATTATTGAAATTGGTTTGATGGCTTTGATCAATGTGCCAAGTTGTCGATGTGGTGATGGGTAGTGCCAGTTGAAGATTTCACGGTCAGTGGAGAACCCTGGATGATAATATTGGTGTTGTCCAAACAAAAAAAAGGTTGCTAATGTGTATATATTTAATGTTTGTAATGTAAATACTATTTATTATATTTAATGTTTGTAATGTAAATAGTATTCAATACTAATGTAGATTGGGCATCGCAGGGCTATCATGATTGTGGGTACTCTAGATGGGTCGATGACAACCCATCTACATCTATTCGCCCATCTCCAGTCATCCATGATCCAGACATCCACCCATCTCCACTCATCCACAATCCAGGATTTGAGTGCAATAGTTGTCAAGCTAGGACAAATGAAATTAAATTTTTACGATGCCTTCTCTGTATTGTAATCGCATATCTTTTGTGCGACCATATGCGTAGATGAGCTCAAGAAGTATTCAGTTTTGTATTTTGCTATTGTAATATGCGGAGATGAATTCAGGAACTAGTCAATTTTGTATTTTAATATTGTAATATACGGATATGAGCTCAGGAATTATTCAATTTTGTATTTTGATATTATAACTGAATATTATAATATGGATATGGTATAACTCCTCTTCACCCCAAGTGCACATATATATGGTCCACATAGTTTTTTTCACAATAATTTTTCATGTTTATGGCTTAGGTGAGCCCCAATCTGGTATTAGTCACATGATTTAATGTTGTTTTTGTGGTTATTTCTTTGTAGAATTCTAACCCAGGTTTGTAGAGGAATTTTGAGGTTAACATAGATATATCATGTATAAACTCATTTAATTGGTCGTGTTTTTATCTTGACAAGCATGGATCATTTAGGTAAGAATCAAAGGGGGTCATAGAAGGTAATAATAATTAATAAGATTTTTTAAAAAAAATTCATACAAAAGTGAGCAACTGAATGTATTTCATTGGTGTACTAACAAAAGCACAAAGTAGTTGTATGTTCTATGTATGCAATGCCTAGAGACAAAAACAAGAGTTCAGGCATGACAGAGCGTCAAAGACTCATCAGACTAAATTATAACATTGTATCTGCATTATGTAAAATGAGGAATGCCTCATTCAAGTTGTAACACTATATCTGCATTATGTAAAATGAGGAATGCCTCATTCAAGTTGTAACACTGTATCTGCATTATGTAAAATGAGGAATGCCTCATTCAAGTTGTGATTTTATATCAGGTCATGACTTTGTGGGGCTAGACCGGAGGTTTTCTCCACCCAACTCTTTCCTACCGGTGCTCCTATTGAGTTGGGTTGGCAACATTTTGTAAAAAATAAATAATAAAATAAATGACTTGTTTATAAATTTGTGTATTTTGGGTCTACATATTTTATAAATTTGTATAGGATTTTTTTTTTAATAAAAAAGTTATACAGAATGTTAAATTTTTTATAAACTTATAAACGTAATTGAGGATCAAAATATTATAAATATTCAAAATCGCATACAAATGAAATAAAATAAGTATTCAAAAACAAAATAAAATATTATAATATTATTTTATTGCAAAAATAAAATAAATATTCAAAAACAAAATAAAATATTATAATATTATTTTATTGCAAAAATAAAATACATATTCAAAAACATGAACAAAATGTGAAAAGCATCATAACATTTGAAAAAATCACAAATTGTTATAAAGAAATTAAAAACAAATTCTCATTCAGTGCATATTCCAATTCCAAAATGCGGCACCCAAACGCGGAAAATACATCTTCTCGATCATCTTCCAAGTGCGTCCAAACGGGTCGAACACATATTCTGGATATCATTTTGAGGATATGATATTCCAAAATTGCAGCATATTCCAGAATTGACTATATCTGGCATTCCGTATGCCTGCGTCCAAACGGGCCCTTAGATGCTTGACAGTCAGCGACCTGGCGAGTGGTTATTAATCTCTTCAGTAATTGAATATCGAGATTTAATGGTTAAGTTTCCTAACATTTTGAGATTGAGTGAGGACCATTGATGGCCACAAGATGATTAGAAGATCAGCAGTCAATTTTTAGTCTCCTGATTTAACTCAAAGTTAAGAAAATATTCAGCGACTTGGAGATTGCCTCAGTCACGTGTTCTCAGGGTTTAACCCTAGTTAAAGAAAATATTATGAGACTAAGTGAATCTCTTTGTCACTAAGTCTCTAGATATGCATGGATTAAGTAAGGTTAACATTATGGTTTGACCCCAGCAATTAAGTTTTCAATTTAGCGATCAAGCAACTGTGTGGTCTCAAATTCTCCTAATTCTGGTGGTTAAGTGCTAAACCTTGAGCGATTCAATGACACGATTATCTCTTGGTCATTGAATCAAATAGTTAAGTCAAAAATGTTCTTGTGACTTAATGTGAAGCATAGGATGAAGGGATGTAGAGATCGATGGCTCATATTTAATCTTAGAAAGAAAGTTGAAAAGTCAGAAAGTTTTAGCGATTAAGAGATTCTCTCTAGTCGCTAGATCTCTAGATGTGTATTGAAGTTGGCTGATCATTGAATATTTTTTAGAGGGTCAATAAAGTTGCCATGACTATGAGACTATAGTCACTAGATCTCACAATGAAGAATATGTATCTCAGGTAGCTGCTCAATCACATGATCTCCAAATAAAGTCAAAGGGTTTCAAGATAGTTAGTTTACCTATAGTCATGTAGTCTCCTAATAATGATGCAATTAGTGATTTTGTCTTGTGACTTAGAATCTCTTCAGTCGCATGATCTCTAAAAATTTTGGTAGTTAAAGAGGTGACTGTGAGATTATGAGACTGTAGTCGCTTAGTCTCTAGATGTAACCGTGGTTAGAGGAAATGTCTGGCGATCTTGCAACTAAGGGAAAAATGTAAACTAGGATTCCTTAAAAGGTTAAGTGAGAAGCCCAGGAAAAGTGAGATGATTTGACAGTGATGATATAAAGTAAGTCTAGATTTTAATTCTAGCTATTGATTTACTATCTTGTGCCATGCAAGTAGCGATTCCTTCTAGAGTTAAAATTATTAAGGGTTTTAGAAACAAAAGGACTGGTATTCAATGTTTGAGCCGCTGGATTTGGTATATATGATTTTGTCAACTATTGCAATGTGGTCCAGAGAGTATGATGATTGATGTAGAGGGTTTGTACCATAAGAGAGTGGGTATTATAGTAGCTCAAGGCATGTTGGAGGTGATTGATCAGATTGATTAGTGTGGTAGATTCATGATCTTCAATACATTGTTCTAAAATTTCTCATAAATGAAGATCATTCTAGGATCTGATCAGACTAGGTTGCTTGGTTTTCCTCCAATGTAATAAATTTTGATTAAATTTATTTGGTTTGGTGGGTGACAACCCTAACCCTTGCCCTAGTCATCTGAAGTTTGTTGCATCCTAATTTTTGGGATTCCAAGATGACTAGTGGTATATATTGTAATAGTTTTGATTTTTAGGGTTTTTGATGGTGTTATGTTGATAGTCAATGTAAAAGACTGAACAAGGAGAGCTTGGATTTAGGGTTTGTTTCCTAGCATTTTGTTGTTTGGAAATGTATTGATTCTACAAGCTTTAATGAAAATACACTTGAATTCCAATCTTAGATTTATGTTTGTCTTCTTGTTTTGATCTTGGGTTCATATATGTTAATGTCACAAAGTGAGTTAGCATATGGTATACAAAGTATATTGTGGGATTATCTTTGAGTTCCTGAAAAAGTTAGGATTAAAGTCTTTAAGGTAGTTTTAATGAGTTCATGATTGGATAGGAATTTGATGATCGGGTTTGGGAGTGAGAGGGATAATAGGAAAAGCACTTATTCTGAGTTCAAGAGTGTTTGAGTTAGGGTTTTCAGTTGATATATGTTATTGAGTGACTCTATGCCCTAGGTTAAGGCACTGATCCATTCTCTAGAAGAAGTTCATCATCATCAATCATAAATATAAATGATAAATCTTTAAAATTAGTTTGTAAAGGGTATAGTTGTATAATATTTTGTGACTCCTTTGAAGAAGTGAGTCAAAGGTACACCCGCCTGAGCATCTAGGCTCAAAGTGTAGAAGGATCCTTGTTGATCCTTGTCAATTGGCCCTTTTCCTTATAGACTTTGGAGTGGTGATAGAGTCAGTGACATTAAGTTGTCAATCATACTATAGACCTACAAGTAGAAAGAGAAGGGGAACCAACAATCTCAACTTCTGATTTAAATCAAAAAGCTAATTTGCATGATTTTGTGAGTTAATCTATCTCTAAAATTTTGATAACTCAAAAATCAACTTGAGTTTATCAAGAGTGATTTATGGCTTTTCCCATGAACCTCCAATGTCTTGGATTTCTATAAATTAAGGCCCCAGCTCTTCATTTTGCATCCATCCATGAATTGTATCCTCACGCTGGTGAATTGGTGATTGAAGAATCAATATTTGTGAATCAAAGCTGTTGTGAGATTTTCATTATTTTAAGCATTCATATCATATAGTATATCATTGTTAGATTAATTGCATGTCATATCAGTTTTTCATATAGAATAGATTCATATCAATTTATTTCATCTTATTGCATAGAAAATCCAAAAATATAGATTAATTTGCATTCATCTCATATCTAGATTATGCATTCAAATCCTTTGTTTAGGTGTCATCAAGGTCACTGATCTCAGTCCAATCTGAGAATACATACTCACACCTACTATAAGGCAGTAAATCACTTGGTTAGATTAGTTTCCATTTCACTGTTTGATTTTGATTTCTACTAACCTCTAATGTTTTACTGAAGTGTTGTGTCTATAGCTAGGTACAAAATTAACACACACACACACACTATCATATCCCAAATCCAAGAAGATTACACAAGGAAACATTCACGAACAATAGCACAATTACAACATAACATTGAACAACCCATAGAATAATAGAGATTCATATATAGGAATCTGAACAACAATTTTGATTCCTTTATCACCTTGTATCAACTGAGTAACAAGGATCGTATAAAAGAATCTAACAACATTTAGAAAACACATTATGGGAGAAGCATAGTAAAGTAGGAAAACACATAATAAAGCTACCATGAAGGTCAAGATGATCAAGCATGTCACCTACTCTCCCTATCTCATTGTATATCATTTAGGGAAGGTGGGTAACTCACAAGAGGGACTATATCCAACATAGTAGAAATGATAGCCAGTTCCAAACAAGGATCCTCTTGAGAATCATAATGTTCGACACTAGGTGTAAGAGTTAATTGTGATGAAAACATATTAGGTAAATCAATGTCAATGTCAATAGTCTCATATTCATTATTAACATCATTAGTATCATCAAGAGTATCTTCTTCATCCAAATTAATCAAAATAGGATCTAAGATACGAATAGAATCATCATAATCATGCATATTAACATCATTATTAGTAACAACTTCTTCTAACACATCATGCATAGGTTTATCCAAAGAAGGTAGAGATCTTTGAAGAACATAATTATGAGCTTTAGCATGAGCATGACACTTTTTACGATGTTCATTAGTAGATCGATTACATTTTGATTTATTTGAAATAGGTTGAGAACTAGGAGGAACAATCATAGGATCCTTCATAGGTTCTTTAGGAAGATCAATAGGATTATCAACAATAGGAGGAACAATCACAGGATCTTTGATAGGTTCTTTAGGAAGAGTGATAGAAGGAACTTGATTAAAAGAACTAGAAGTCATAGTTAAAGGAGGTATAGTAGGTGTAGGCAAAAGACTGTGATTAAGATCCATGGGAGGTATGCTTAATTCAATAATCTTACGATGTTTATAAGCTTGATATGAATGAAAAAGATTATCAGGTCAAGGAGGACATGAATTAGGTAATGAAGGCCAAAAGAAATCAAGAGCAGCACAATCTCTAGGCCTAGCAGGTTGATATAAACTATGATTAATCATCTTCACTTCTTCATCATGAATGAACTTAAGACACTTATGGATAGGTGATGCAAAAGCATGCATGGAATTCAACCAAGGAAAACCTAGCTTAACTTGAAATTGATCAGAAGTAGGAACCACAACAAAGGTAGTGTTCACAATTTTCCACAAAGTTCAACTGGTAAAGTAATAGAACCAAATCATGGATAAAGAAAACCATTACAAGTTTGAATCCATACATCTGATGTATCATAAGAATCATGTTGTAAGCTTTTCATAAAAATATTTTCTTCAGTAATAACATTGACTAAGGATGTAGGATCAACAAGAAAACCATGAGTAGGTTTTTGTGAAATCCTAGCATAAATGTAAAGGGGAGCATTAGGATCCTTAATAGTCTTAGAGTCATCAAAGGTAATCAAAAGTTCTCAAGGTCTTTTATTCTTAGGTTGTTGTCGAGGTTTAGGTTGAGTTTTCAATTTAGGCTTAGGTTTTGGTCGAGGTTGAGATTGAGCTTGAGATTGAATCTAAGGTTGAGGTTGAATTTGAGGTGGAGATATAGATTGACCAACATGCTCCACTTGATTAAAAACATGATTGAGATCATCCATCTTTGAATCATACACAATTTCCATAGCAGATGGTTGAGCAATTGTATTAGTATCATGTGTAGGTAAAGGATTCATATAGATTTGAAGGTTTTGATTAGGAGAAGAGATAGATTTGTTCCCACTACCATCAAGATTATCGACAAATAAGGCATTAGAGTCAATTAAGTCTTGAACCTTTTGTTTTAAAGAATAACATTTCTCAGTATCATGACCATTCTGACGATGATAGTGACAAAAATTATTTTGATCAAAAGATTTAGAGGCAATCGTAACAGGTAAAAAAGGTCAAATAGGAGGTAAAGTAATCATAATAGCAATTAACAACTGAATAGGGGTAAAATGGATTCACCACTATTCAGATGTAAAGGGGGAAATATGAGATCTATTCTCAAAACCCAAATTCCCCAAAGAGGAGATCCAATTTGATCAACCACAAGGTTAATACACAATTGAATCAATTTTGTGAAGAATATGGCAGAGAGAGTAAATCCAATATTTCCCTATGGAGGAGAATTATTATGTTATACTTGGAATTGAAATACAAATACTAACCTCAAATTAGGGCTGATCTAGAAAATGTTGAATTTTGATGTCTGTGTGTACTTTCAAGAAAATTTGAAAATTGTCTTGGACTGGAAATGCTGAGATAGAGAAAACCCAAAAATATTTCCTCAAGATGACTTAGCTCAGGTTTGACCCTCATAAAAGGTCAAATACCACATTCTTTATTTGAAGTTTGATTCAAATTCTATTCGCAAATCCTGTAAGTTTGTCGAAAAGGGTATCCAAATTCGCTCCCAGATTCAAAATTTTGTACCTTTACCTACAAGAAGAAGAGAGTTTTTGTTGTTTGTTTGAGGGGTTTGCCTTGGTCAAACCCCAATTTGGAATCAACCTTAATATTTAAATTGAAATAGGAATGCTAGCAAGTAGTAGAAAAGGATCTAACAATGAAGCTATGCAATTCAATAGATATGTAATTGTATTTTGAATGTAAACAAGTATATTGATATGAAAGTTTGAACAAAACAATAAATGTAAATCAAACCTCCATGATTGTATGCTTAGAATCCACCTTGATAAGAGAATGAAATGGATATTGAAGATGAACAAAGGACCTTGAAGGAAGATCACACCATCACAATGGCTAGATCTAAGGTTTGAATGATGAATCTTGAATGCTTGAACAAAATCCCTTCAATGGCTTGAATTCTTGAATCCTTGATCTTCAATGGAGAACTTGGATGGAGAAGAAAACTTGAATTCTTGAATTAATGGATGCTTGATCACCTTGCTTGGGAGTGCTTGAGCATGAAAACTTGAGATATGAAAAATAAGAGAGGAAGGCCTCCTTTTATAGTGAACTAGGGCACAATCCTCTAGAAGGGCCACCTTAGAGAATTAAATCCTAATTAGGTCCTAACCTTTAGAAAATATACCTAGATTAAATTTAATTTAAGGATTTACCATTCTGAAACCCGAAATGGCCAACCCGGAGGCGAAAAAACAAATATCCCCGAAACCTGACACCCAAAAATCAAGGAAATTTAAAATATGGATAGGGGGTCAAGGATGACCTTGTATCTAACTAGGTCAAGGTTGAGATCGATCTTGACCAAGTTAGGATAGAGGTTGAATTTGACCCCATAAGGTCAAATTTGACCTTATGATCAAAAACCTCAAGATCCTGACCCAGAATGCTAGGAAATGCAGATATGAAGTGAAAATTAGGTGCAGAGGAAAGCAGCACAGGGGGAAAAGCCAGATACATGAAAAGACCCAATCAAGGTGCTTAACATGATCCCAGACTACTTACTCTAAGGGATAAATTCTCTTATCATGGAAGTGCTTCCATTTTAAGATGGTACACCTCTATATTCTAATCATCAAACTCATCAACTTGAACATTAGTACTTTCAATCATTTTATTTGTAACTCTGTTCAGACACTTGTATGCTTTACTTTTATTGGAATATCCTATAAATATCCCTTCATCACCTTTTGATTCAAACTTTCCATTTCTTTCATCTTTCAGAATAAAACATTTTCTTCCAAAGATTCTAAAATAACTTACAGTGGGTTTGTGTCCAAACCATAACTCATAGGGTGTCCTATTAGTGTCCTTCTTCAGTTGTACTCAATTTAGCACATAGACAATAGTTCTATCATTAATGTCCTTGCGTAGTCAACAATTGACCTATTCCTCCTTTCAGCAATGCCATTCTCTTGGGGTGTCCTCGATGCAGAGACCTATCTTTTAATACCATGCTCATTACAAAAATTAGTAAATTCATCAGAGATAAATTCACCTCCTCTAAAAGATCTTAAGCATTTCAAATCTTTACCAGTCTCTTTTTCTACTTTAGCTTTATACCACTTGAACATCTTAAATGCCTCAGATTTTTCTTTTAACAACATGACAGTCATTAACCTTGTATAATCATCAACTAAAAGAATAAAATATATGTCTCCAATAACTCTAAGTTCTCATAGGACCACATAGGTCGGTATGAACCAACTCAAGTATCTTCTTTGGTGAATAGTCTTTGCTTTTGAAACTAGACTTAGTCATCTTACCTTTCTAACATTCATGACACATAACATGATTAGGCTTTGACAAGTTAGGTAGACCTCTAACTCTTTTCTTTTTATTGATCTTAATCATGTTATCAAAATTCACATGACATAACCTCTTATGCAACAACCATGAATCTTAATCTTTCATCAATAAACAAGAAGACTAATCATTATCAAGATAAAAAAGATTACCTCTAGATTGTGTACCAGTTCCAACAAGTCTTCCTCCATCATCAAATATTTTCACCTTTTTTCTCTCAAAAGTAACTCGGTGGCTTGAATTGTTCAGTTGTGCCACACTTAGCAAGTTATAGTTTAATCCTCTTACCCAATAAGCATTTTCACATTTTAATCTATCATTTATCATCAGGGTTCCATTACCTCTTACCATACAGGGTGCATCATTTCCCATTCTTATAGATCCTCCATTGTATTCTTTAAGATAATCAATTTTTTTCTCATCACCAGTCATGTGATGTGTACAACCACTATCTATAATCCATGTATCATTCTTATTAACCTTAGAGATAAGTGTTTTCTCTACATACCTTTCATCTTCTTCAGAATCATCCTTCATTGGCACAAAAGCTACCTCCACATCATCATCAGTGTCGGTATCGGTGAAATCTTCTTACTCAACAATGTAGAAAACCTTCTTGCCTTTGTTATTATTATCTCAGTTATCTCTGTTGTAGTGTCGATAGCCTCTGTTGTATCTTCTCCCATAGCTTCCTTCAAATTGGTCTTTGGTTCTATCATCATCTTTCTTATGTGGACATCTAGGAGCAATGTGGCCAACTTCTTTATAGTTAAAGCATGCTAAAGGTAACTTGCCTCTATACCTTCATTTTCCTTTAGGTAACCTTCTAGCCATAATAGCTTCAAGTTCATCAAGCTCATCATCAGAATTGCTATCACTATCATCATTCTTATTTCTACTACTAGACTTACCAATCTTTAGAGAAGTCATGAAAGCGGATTCAACATTGGGTACAACACTATTATCATAATTATTTAGTTCAAATGTTGTAAGCTTTCCAATCAGATTATCAAGAGTGAGTGTGTTGTTAGGTGCTGACCTATTTTCATGAATTGCAAATATTATGATGGCATAGATAGGCAATAGGGTTCTCAAAATTTTGCTTACCATGGTGTCTTCATCAATAACTCCATTTGATGCTCTAATAGCATAAACTACCTCTTTTATTCTATTTGTGTACTACACAATGTTTTCACCTTCTTTCATCTTCATGTCATCCAATCTTCCTCTCAAGCTTTTAACTCTTGCTCTCTTGACATTCACATCACCACTATAAATTAGAGCTAGTTTATCCCACATCTACTTAGTAGTAGTACAGTTCTTGATGTCTTCAAATTTGGCATCTGAACAAGCATCAATAATCTCCATCATAGTAACATTATGTTCATGCATGTCCCTTAGTTGATCAAGGGTCAAGGTACCAGTGGGTGGTGCAAGGTATCCATTCTCCATCATATCTAGGGCAGAATTCCCAATCTCGAATACATGCAACTTCATTCGACTTTGCCATATTGTGAAGTTATCCTTGTTTAGCTTTGGCACTTCCCTCTTAAACATTTTGATACCTTTGTGTTGAAGTACTTAAAACTCTACTCCAAGCAACCAACGTTCTGATACCAATTTTTAGAATAACTAAGAGGGGGGTGAATCATTTATCCATAGTCCCAATTCAAAATGTATAATCCAAAAAAATTTTACTTAAACTTCTACAGCTCGGTAACATAAGATACTTTACTGTCTGTGCTTTTATCGATTACCAGTCAATTAACAACTAATGATTACTGACCAAATCTAACATGTAATATGTAAAGTATGATAACAAAAAATCACCACAATGAACACATAACACAAAAGATTTAATGTCGAAACCCTATGAAGGGAAAAACCACCTAGGACCGGCAACCCAAAAATGTTCACTCTTCTGAAGTGAGGTCGGTGAAGACCCAACCCTGTTAAAGGTTACAAACACACTGTTAGGTGTGACCTTGTTAGAGGATTTTAGACCAACCGTTATCGTCCAACTAGCATTCACTATGGGGTTGATAGGATAACAATGCTCATTCTATGAATGACACATATAAGAATTTCAAGTCCACTCTATTAAGAGATTTCTCTATTTACAATGGTTAAAATGTAACAACAGTTTGATCTGATTACAATACAACTTCAATTGTAGATATTTAGATCTATTTTATTCTCATACAAATCCTCTTATCAATATTTACTACTACTCGGTAATAGCTTTTTGATGCTCGGTAAGCTCTGTAGTTCGGTTCTCCTTAACCAGTTTGATCAGGCATACATGAAGCTTTTTCATGTGATAATTCTTTAGTCCTTCTTCTTCTGGCATTAGTTTCATAACAAAACTCTGATCTCTTAAATAGACAAGTAAACCATTTTCTTTTCCTCCATTAGGTTTTTTTGCTTATTCTCCTTTATCCATTTTGCCTCTTAAACCTTCCTCGGTAGTTGTGCCAATAACACATTTTGATTTCATCCTTTAGATCTTCCTTGAATTATGCTAGTCATTGATCTTCATAACAAACATTATCTTCATCACTAATTTTGATGTACTTTCTAGCTCATCAATCTTTAATGACTAAACTAATCATTTAGTTATTTTCTCTTGCTTGATTAACAAAGAAATGTGTTAGTGAACACAAGCTTAGTTTATACTGTGCTTGGTATACACTATGATGCTCGATGTATATTGTAATGCTTCATCAACCGACCACACTGCCTTGTGTCTTTCAGCTCTTTTCCTCAGCATAGATGAATGAAACATAATCAAGTCAATAACATAAGGTCATAGACTCATCAAAAATTTACTCAATGTATTCCTCATCCTCATCTGTCATATACATCTTCCTCATGTAGATATTTTTGTTCTTCATCTCTTTTACTCTTTTTCTATAGATGTTTAGTTATAGTAACTTACAAAATAAGTGTTGTCAAACTAGTTGACATCAATGACAACATGTTACTAATTTAATCATATTACATATCTAATCAACAACTCAGTGATCTCTAATCATAGATCTTTGATTAGGTTCTAAATCAGTTGTAGTTCATCACTTAAGTCCATTTGTTAAAGCTTCATACTCAGCAATGTTGTTTGTACATGGGAACCATAACTTGTAAGACTTAGGAATCATGTACCCATGAGGAGAACAAACAACACACCAGCTCCTGAACCATTTTACATAAAGGATCCATCAAAGAACATCTTCCATGTTCTTTAATTCATATACATGAGGTGTTCATCTGGAAAGTAAACTTGAATAGGTGCATTATCTTGTATTGGGAAATCAGCCAATTGATCTACTATGGCTTGTCCTTTGATTGCTTTCTACTCAACGTACTCTATGTCAAACTCTAAAAGGATCATCATCCATTTAGCAAGTCTACCTATGAGGGAAGCCTTACCTAGTAAATACTTGAGTGGATCTATTTTTTCTATGAGGTGTATAGTGTGTGCAAGCATGTAATGTCACAACTTTTGGGAAGCAAACATAAATGCCAATCAATCTTTCTCAATGCTAGTGTAGTTAACTTCATATGAAACAAGAGTGTGAATAATGTAGTATATTTCTCTTTCTTTCCCATGTCCATAAAGTTGAGCTAGTAATGCCCCCAAGGAATATTTTGTCACTGAAATGTATAGAGTAAGTGGTTTCCCTGGGATATGAGGCATTAAAATGGGAGGATTTTCCATGTATTTCTTGATTTGATCTATGCTCTTTTGACAATCCTCATTCCAAACACATTTGACTCCTTTGTGTAAGTTCTTTTTGAAAGGTTGAGCTCTATCTACAAACTATGAAATGAATCTCCTTATGGGTTGAATACGTCCTTGAAGACTCCTCATTTGACTAATGTTTTTAGGAGGTGGCATATCTATGATTTCTTGGACTTTTTCAGGGTCTAACTCTATTCCTTTTGCTGAAATGATGAATCCTAGTAGTTTTCCAGAGGTGACACCAAATGCACACTTTTTAGGATTTAACCTTAGTTGAAATTGTTTCATGCAATCTAGAATGACTTCTAAATCATCTAAGTGTGTGTCTCCTTTCTTAGACTTGGCCAAGGTGTCATCCACATAATATTCCATGTTTTTATGCATCATGTCATGAAAAATGGTTTTCATAGCTCATTGATAGGTGGATCCTATGTTTTTTAATCCAAAAGGCATAACGTTCCAACAATAGGTACCCCATGCACAAGTGAATGCAGTCTTTTCTTGATCTTCAAGAGCTATCTTAATTTGATTGTGTCTGGAAAACCATCCATCAAGGAATAAATCTCATAACCCATAGTCATGTCCACTATCATGTCTATATTGGGAAGTGGAAAGTCATCCTTTGGGCATGCTCTATTGACATCTCTAAAATCTATGCAAATTTGAATGGATTTGTCATGTTTGGAAACTGGTACAATGTTTTATATCCATTCAGCATAGTCAATAGCTCTTATGAATCCTACTCCAAGGAGTTTCTCTAATTCTTCTTTGACTATGAGAGCTATGTGAGGATGCATCTTTCTCAATTTTTGTTTAACTAGTTTGACACCTGGAGCTATGGTCAAGTGATGCATGATAAGATTAGTGTCCAACCCTAGCATATCTGAATAAGTCCACGCAAAGTTGATCTTTTTTTTTCTGTAAGAACTTAGTTTAAGCTTATTTTTCTTGTGGTGACAAGGAATGAGCCAAGTGTACTATCTATGGAGTCTCGTCTGCACCCAAATTGACTATTTGTGTCAGTTCAATAAGCATTGAAGATCTATCTTGAAAGTAGCTAGGGAGACGATCAAGTACCCCATCCTTAGGTGCCTTAAAGAGGTTTTCACCTTTGGATACATCATTTCTTTTTAATTTTTTTGGTTCTGACACCACCACACAGTGGTTTTCACCATCATAACTCTTATTCTTTTGATTTTCTTTTATTTTTATTTTTTTACTAAGGTACTTGATGTCTAGCTCTGTCATGTTGGTAGTCGGTTCACCGGTGGAAGAGACTACGGGTTCAATGGCATTCAAGTAACAGGTTATCTCATAATCATTTTGGAACATTAAGAGCTTAGGTTCTTGATAGCGTTGGGACCAATCAATGAGGTTAGGATGAAAAAGAGGTAATTCAATGACTCATGTAAGGTTTTGAATGTGAATGATATCATCTCTGGTGACCGAAGAGTCAGAGTCCGTCAAGTATCCTTCTAAGCTACCCAAATGGGGATTCATCCTAACAAGTGAAGAATCATCTACTAAGGCAACATGTGGTTTCAAATCCTCTAATCCTACACATGACTCATCAGCTACCTTGGGTTGAGAACTATAAGTGTGAATGACATCAACATCCATGTCAACTATGGAAGGCTCTGAGAAGGAGTCCCATTCATACTCATATGAACTTGTTTCTAAACTTCGACTAGAATGTTTACACCATGAAGGTTTGGGACATCTTGATGTGGAAGTTTTAATGTCATCAAGGGTAACACCTTAGCTTTCCATCAAACAAACAAGATTCTTTCATTTACATTCTCTGATAGGATCTTCTAGATCTGATTCATCTTGTTCTAGGGTTGCAACTCTCTCATGAGTGACTGGACTATATGAATCTCCCCAAAGGAGATTAGTGGAAGGGACCCAATCTTCACACATATCTTTCTGGTTTGTCAAATTAGGTATGTATTCTAGTTCATCTTCACTATCTAACTCATCAAGGATAGGAGTAGTGCTCTTATTGCAATTTGCAAATCCTAGGCCAACTGTCTTCTTAGACTTGCGTCCAAAAAGATCATGATCAAGGGGTTCAGCTCTAGCATCCAATTTGTGACTAAGAGGGCCATGTCCAAGATATTCCATCTATTTGAAAAAAGTATACCCTCTTCTATAAGCCTTAGGAGAGGGAGAGAAGTTCTCATTTCTTGTGAAGGCTTTCCATAAGACATAGGTGAAATTGCTAGTGTTGTGAGGGAGTTGAGTTGATACCCCCCCAATATGCCAAGGTCTACTAACTTGATCTTGTGTTTACATTCATCTAAGGTTGCATTGAAGTCTTCTACTTCTCTATTGAGGGAAACATGAGTACTCACTGAAACTGAGTTAATAGATAAAGTTTTATCCCCATGTATACAAATCTCTATTCCATTGTAAGGAAACTTAACACATTGATGATAAGTAGATGGTACTGCTTTCATATCATGAATCCATGGTCTACAGAGTAAGATATTGTATGCTAGGGGGCCAGCATCAACTATTTGGAATAAAACATCTTTTTCAACAGGGCCAATCCTAATAGGAAGGACGGCCAACCCCTTGGAACTTCTTTCTGCCTCATCATAAGCTTTGATAGTGATCTTTTTTTTGGTATCTATGACTTGTTCAAAATAACCCAATGTGTTCAAGAGACTCAAGGAACAAATATTAAGCCCAACACCCCCATCTATCAACACACATGTAACATGGGTTTTGTGGATCATGACCTCAATATGAAGAGCAAGATTGTGTGGGTGGCTCAAATATTTATCATCATCCTCCAAAAAGGTAAGGTAATGAGGGTTGGCAATATCGTTAACCATGTTCTAGAATTGATCAATTTCTAAGTTGTTGGGAATGTTCTCTACACTCAAAGAATTCTCAAGGACTTGCTTGTGTCTGGACAACTCTAAGAGCTCAAAGATCAAAATTAGAGCTGGGGTTCTTTGCAACTGATCAAAAAGATTATAGCATGACTTAGGATTGACTATTGGTTTTGAGGTGATATTCTTGGATGTCACTTTTTGCTTTGGTTTACTTGGTTGACTTGAACTGGGTCTGCTAATGACAAGGGGACCTTGACTTCATGTGACAGCATTGATCATTTGAGATGACACTCTGGAGTTAGGACCCCTTAGCACCATAATGGGTTCTTCATCAAAGATAGGAGAAGAGTCCATGTCTAGATCATAACCATAGGGATTTTTATCCCTCATCATGTTGACATTCTCTTCTACAATTTCAAGCATGTTGACAACATTCTCTGCATTTGTGTAAGTGCGACTGACTTCATCCTTGCCATTCCTAGGTTTAGAGGTTTACCCCTTCTCATACTTAGGAAAAGGTTCTTTGAATGCCTTATGGTCGGCATTGGTGTTCAATCCATCTACCTTAAGTTTTCCATTCTCAATGAGATCTTGGATGATATGTTTGAGTTTCTAGTAGTTTTCAATATCATATCCAATGCCATTGTGAAACTTGCAAAAGGATTTCTCATCCCATCAATGTGGCTTAACATCAGGTATGTAATTCTTTGCAGGATCTTGAGGGTGTGCAAGGTTGTTTTCAATGAGTGTTTTCAAGACATCCTCATATGAATCACCAAGTTTTGAAAAATGACATCTCTCTTTCTTAGGCTTATCTTGGTATCTCATCTTGTGCTCTTGTTGATTAGATGCATTGAGTTTCATGGCTTGAACAATACTAGACAAGTGGAGAATAGCTTGATCTTTGGGTTTAGAGTAATCCACAACTCCATCATTGACCACTTGTTTGTTCCTATTCCACTATGATTTCTTTCCTTTATCCTTGTTCGGGTTTTTGTTATTTTGACCATTGTTGTTGTTGTTGTTTCCATGTTTGGTCAAAATTCCTTGTTCTCTTAAAACCTCCTCAATCCTACATGTGGTCTCAACCATGGTGTCAAAGGAATCAAAAACCATCTTCCTAACTTCATATTGCATTTTAGGAACCAAGTTGCTAACAAGGATGTCAATTTTCTCATTTTCAAGGATGGTCCTAGAGTAGCGAGAGCATTGTCATCTCCACCTTTTCAAGAAAGTGACAAAGGATTCCCCTTGATTTTTCTTTAAGTTGCATAAGTCCAACATGGTGATAGATCTTGAAAGGTTGTATGAAAAGTTTTGGAAAAATATATGGATGAGCTCTTTGAAAGTCTTATTGGGGGGAGTTATGTTGGTGAACCATTCCATCACTTGACCCTTAAGACTCCTTGGGAAAAATCTCATGAGGTACAAGTCATCTTGATGGAACTCAAAACTCATGGTATAGAATTGATGCACGTGATTATGTGGATCTCCATTCCCATCATACTTGTCATATTGAGGGATCTCAACCTTTCTAGGAAATTCTTTCATGTTAACACTTTTGTCGAAAGGATTAGGACAAATTGAATCAAGTGAGAATGAAATCTTGGGTGCCAACATCTTTTCCATCATACTCTTAATTTGTTTGATCTCTTCCTCTTGAGATGAACCTTGCTTCTAAATCTTCTTGTCCACATCAAAGTTGTAGGGGAATCTAGCACCCTTGTTGATTAAACTCTCTAGGAACTTGTCTTTTTTTTTCTCTAAGTATCTCTCCACATACTTCTGGAAGAGTGGTTCTTGTTGTATCTTCATAAAGTCTTGGGAGCTGAGGTCAAAACTTGAACTACTACCCCCATATTGTGAACCAAGGTGAGCACATTGTGAAGGTTTTATTGAGTTCCTAAGAGGTGTTCATCTCCTATAATGAGCATGTCATGAAGCCATTCTTCCTATAGGGATAGGAGATCATGAAGGTGTTCTTGAATGTCTTCCACTTTTTGGAGTCTTAGGAGGAGTGGATGGAGGAGAGTTGTTTCCACCACCAACACGTATGTTGTAAAATTGATCATTAAGTTGTTGAGCCAAGAGTTTGTCTTGCTCTTCCTATAAGGCTTTCCTTTCTATCTCCAACAAGGTTTGCCTTTCCAACTCTAGGAGTCTAAATTGCTCTTCCTTTTTATCTTGTTCATCTAGGAAGGCTTTCTTTTCATGCTCAATTCTCTTAAGTCTTTCACTTGTGTATCTTGAAGGTGCTTTGAGTGGTGAACTTGGTCTTGAATGTTTAAAGAAGTCATTGGTGTATGCTACATTCACACGAGTATCATAAGGTTCATCATCTTGGTTTTCATGTTGTGATTGTTCTTCTTGATAGGTTTGCCTCTTATCTCTTTCAGCCCTTTGGTGTGCATCCAGATATCTAGTTGAGATAAGGGATGAGATTGGTCGATTTTCATGAGAGGAATTGCCAAATGAAATGGTATCTCTATATTTTTCAAATATGTCATCAAGGAATTTATCCATTCCTTCTCTCTCTTGTTGAGTCATTGTGTAACTCATAACCATATCCAAGTGAGAAGATGCTAAGGGTGTACTCAACTCACTAAGGTTACTCTTGGGACCAAACCAAACTTCCTGAGTTATTCCTGGGTGATTGATCAAATACGGGTTTTTTCCCTTACATTTTTGGTGAGTTTAAACTAAGGGTAATTGGTTAAAGACTACTTGAGGCTTCTTTCCTTGATTTACTTGATATCTTGTTGTAATTGACATGAAATAAAAGGTACTAGATGATAGGATGACTCTAAGGAACACTAGTACAAAGCTAGGATAGTAAAAGCACTCACTTGTCCAAAAGAGAGGTGATAAGATAGAATTTTTCAAGAGGCATAAACCAACACTGCCACAGAGGTGCCTACTAAACAAGTGAATAACCTAACACATATGGATTAGAAGGATGATTTACCCAATTTATATTGATTGAATTTTAATTTGTATCACTAGTACATTTGGCCTAGTTTTTCTACCAAAATTTTTGACCAAAAAATAAGAAGGTTTTGCTTGGTCGGATTATAGAAGGAAAACTTTGTTTTTTTTTAATTAAAGCTCGTGTTTATCGAAATAGTGAAAAATTATATGGTGGTCAAAATTTCAACAAACATGGGCATAACTTATAAAAAAAAAGGGAATTTCATTTCTCATTTCATTATTTCATTTGCTAAAAAAAGAAGAGCAGCACACGCACGTGAATCTACTTGACATCGTGGGGTAGCAGCATGAGCTTGAGCTTTTCTATGTATTGAACAATGGCTTCCTTCTTTTTGTGAAAATCTTACATAAGGTATGTGGTAGAGGATTATTAATTCATGCATTCTTCTTTGCTTTGTTGTGTATTGAACAAGGGCTTCCTTAAATGTTCTGCGGGTTTATGCATAGGATTGCAGCATTTGGCTTTACTCCTGCCAACTACATTTGTTTGAAAGCTTTACATGGGCCTTGGCCATGGTTCCACATTTTTCATACATGTCTCCTAGGGCCATACTTGTTGCATGCCATAAAAAGTTCTACCTACATGCCCATACCTGTTGCAAGGTAATAATTATAAAACTGGGCAAAATAGGGTTTGAATTTGTTGCAAGGTAATATATATAAAACTGGGCAGAATAGGGTTTGACTTTTGAAAATTTCTCAGGCCAAAATAGGGTTTTAACTACTTTCCCAGTGATCATGGGACTTTTTGGTTCTATTTGGTAAGTGTTGATTATCATTTTTTTAAAATAAGTTCTACCTAGGGCAGTACCCTTTTTTTATTAATTTAAAATAAAGATTACATATGAGGAAGAACCTTTAGTTTACAACCAAAAGTGATTAGTGGAATAAATACATTATTCCCTAACCAATTTCTACCAATATTTCTCCTATCTCCTCTGCAGAGAGCTTCTCGTTTGCTTGGAGAAAGGCTCCAAACTTCACTTGATCGTATTCCTTAACACCTTCTTTGAAGGCTAACCATGCCTTCTTCATCAATGTCTTCTTTCCTTCATCTTCCAACACAAAGAAACCTAGCAAACCATTGCTTGTTAGTTGGGTATCAATGTTGTCAATTACCTCCACCACCTCTAGGTATATTTCATCTGCCACGATTCTATGGGCTAGTCCCATACCATGCAGAAGGTCCCTGAAAATCTGTATGATCGACTGGAACAACTCTACCACCAAAATGTCATCATGGACATGGCCACTAGAATAGAAGTCACCCCCTAGGATTGACACGATAGTCACATGATCCTTCTCCTTCACCTTGCTAAAAATCCTTTTTATTTTGTCCTCTGGTGTTTCCTGCAACACTTCCACCTTGCTACATCAACATGTTATGCCCAAGTGATCTGTCATTGTGTTTGTTGGTTCCCAAAATGGACTTTATGCTCTAACAGGAAACCAATACATCTACAGATTTTGAAGATTGGTTAGATCCAAATATTTATCTCTTAGAGATGATTGGACCAACTAAAGGGACAAGACTACCCTCTGTGCTTTTGGCTCTACAAAACCAAAAAGGGTGCTCCTAATCCAGTA
The DNA here is from genome assembly GCA_027943335.1 of Chamaecyparis obtusa. Taxonomy (NCBI): domain Eukaryota; kingdom Viridiplantae; phylum Streptophyta; class Pinopsida; order Cupressales; family Cupressaceae; genus Chamaecyparis; species Chamaecyparis obtusa. Next base: position 1,544,332 of record BSBK01003738.1, read on the forward strand.
AAAACAATTCTTATCTCACTAATCACTGACTGGATTTAAATGTAACAAATGAATGATAAGAGAAACCTAAATGATGACCATTCATTCATAGATTTTTCACTATCACTAGGTGGTAATTTATTCTACAAATCACTTTAATTCAATGAATTTTGACAATTTTATGCTTAAAGATGGAAATATCAAAAGAACCTTTTCATACACTAATCTCTATGAGAAGAATTCCACTACTGGCCAGTGTCTTATCCATTGGGCTACACCTCCACTACAAGATTGTTATACATGAACAAATATACTAAACTTTAAAAGATTTCCTACCCTTTGAAAATACTAATCACCTTGTGGTGGATTTTATCAAAGGATTCCTAGATTCACACTACTTACTAGTGTATCCTTAAGCATAACTTCAAAGAATTTATGTTATATTCAAAGCTTATTTAATCTGATCCTAGATCAGAACTGAGAAACATAAACATACACACAAAGATTATCCAAGCAATGAATTGGAACAATTCATAACTCAAATAGAGATACTCGAGGAGAGATATAAATCTTGGATTTTATTCAAATGCTATATTATATCATGCTCACAAAATACTTTACAATGAAACCTTCTGAAAATAACTTGAACTAGAAAATATTGTTCTTCTATAGAAATAATGTCTAAAACTGATCTATGATATCCCAGACTCAAGAAACTTATTAGTCAAATTGACAAGTTCTCGGTCCTTTTACACTAATCTTGGTAATCCTTTTATAGAATAAGGATTGCAAACAAGCTTCGGATCCTCTTAGAAAAGACAAGAAAGGAGTCCTCAAATAAGACAAAAAATGAAAATAAAAAAACTTCGACATGGATCGTAAAGATGAGCACCAAAATCTGGCAATAGTTTCCAAGGTCAGTTCAACATTTGCCAGGTGTTACATCCATGCTTGCTTCTTTAGGGATTTGGGGAAACACCATATGTTGCCTCCTCAGAGGATGTTTCTTCTTCTTTACTATCCTTTGAAAGGGATGCTGCTTCCCAGGCTGAAAAGGTATCCTCAAAAGGCCAATTAAAAGCAAAAATTTCATCCCTCTTGGGTAGAATCTTGTTCTAGATAATAACCAATTGATGAATTTTAGTTATCACCTTAGTAAAATGCACCCTGGCATCTTGCAACATTTCAATTGTTTGTACAAAAGGAAGAGTGTCTTCAGTGCTAATAACAGCATCAATCTTGACTGACACTCCATTCTCAATTTGTTCCAACCATTTTTCACTCTCTTTTATGGTTCCATCTACTCTAACAAGACCTGAGAATATTTGAAAATAATTCTACAGGTATCTTACTCTCAAAAGAGCTACCTTTCTCTTTACTTCTTCCCTAGATACTTCAAAATCAAGGAGAGATTTGACAATTTTATAAGTAATTGCCAATTGGGGGCACACAGTACTATGATCTTTAATTGATTTAAGAAATGTCTTCAAAGCATTTTTCCTAGGCACCCAGTCATTCAAAATTTTTCCCACAGTGTCTTCTTCTTTTCTAAAAGAAAGCAAAATGTCAGATAACTGCCCTGCATGTTTATAAACTTCTCTAGGCTTTAGATTCCTAACAAAGTGTTGAATGGCATCCTTTATTCTCTTTTCAGATTTCTATTGTTCTCTCTATTCTATATCTTCACTGCTTAAGGGGGAAGAGGAGACATCGGAAACTCAATAATGGGGCTTGAGGAGGAAGGACCAGCAATAGAAGAAGGTAGTTGCAACTATTGTGGTGCTTGGATTGATCTTTCCTCCCCCAACCTCTTCTTCAAATCTGCAATTGTTTTATCTTTCTCAAACAATCCTTGTTTCAAATCTCCATATGCCCTCAGCATTTCTTTAAATTTTCTTGTGAGTTCCTCCTTCTCTTTTGCTTCCCTTTCTACCACCTTTTCTACAAGGTGAGCTCTGGCTACCACCATACTTGATGCTTCTATTGCTGATGTGTCCAAAACCCTCTTGACTATGAGACCACCAGAGAGACTATCCTTAATTATTTTCTTTCCTTTGTTTTTATCATCTCTCTTTAATGACCATATGACCAAAGCCTAATGGTCATTACTAAAAGAAACTCCTTTGATAGCCTGTTCTGCCTCTTCCTTGGTCTTGTACATAGGTGTAGTTTGTTTTCTAACTGCATTAAGGACTATTGCATCAGCTATGTCCCATTCAGGGAGGATAAGTACTCCTGCATTCTTTACCAATTTTCTCCCATGTTCTGGAGTAATCCCTTTAAATCTATCTATCATCTCTTTCCTAATTTCATCTTCTATAGTTTTAAGATCCTTATCAAGATTCTCCTTGTGCTTCTTCCAACAGGCTTCCTCAAATTTACTCATGTTCATTTTCCATAAAAATTGTAAAAAGGCCTAGGTCTTTACAAATGCATCATCAATCAAAAATTCTTCACATGCCTGTTTGATTACAGGGTCCAATTTTGTCCTTGGAGTTTGTCCCTCTATTAAACCTAACTCAGGCTCCTTTGGTTGCTCTAGAATTCCCTCATTTATCTCATCTTGAGTCATGAATATTTGACCCTGAGATCACATTTGTTGAACCTGCTCTATGATCTCCTGATCATCTCTAATATTCAAGGGTGACTATGTAGGAGAGTATTCTTCCTCTGAATCATGAGGCCTCTCTTCTATCCTTTATTTCTTGGTGGTAGGTGAAAAATCAAGGATATCTTCACCTAGTTGGTCCTATGGTACATCTGTAATTTCTTCAACCTCTTTTTGCCTCTCCACCTGCTTTGATGTAGAAGGGATATCTTCTCTTTTCTTTTGCTACTTCTTGAAATCAGATTCAAAAATTATTACACCATAACCAGTCCTCTCTTGCAACATATATTTTCCAAGAGGCAACACCTTTGCAAATGCACCTTTTCCCAACAATGATTTAGCCTTCTCTGGGTTGTCTTCCATGGCCTTTTTCTTATTCTCCTCCAAAGTCTTAAAAATCTCTTGAAAACAACTCATGAGAGTATCTATCCTTTTCCCCATAGGATTTATACTACCTATAGGATCATATTTGGGGTCAAATTATCGAAAAAAATCCCATGTTTTCTTGTACACTAACCACTTTTCCTTTCTGACTACTTGGTCTTGCAACCCTAGGGTATTTCTAATAATATCTTCAAGTAAATTAAAAATGTGGTTTATTGTTGAGCATCTGACCCTCTTTTTGAACATTTTATTGTAGAAACCCTCTAAGTCTATCGTCTAGGAAATTGTGGTTGTCAAATGATATGGATCCAAGATTTTATGCATATGAAGCCACCCACCCTTTGTGATTATAAACTGGTGAGCAATGGTAATGTTTGGGAACAAAGTTCCTCTACCTTTAGCAATACTATTATTCTCAATATCACCTAATTTTCAAAAGAATTATGCAATGTCAATCTTGGTGGGAAATTGGAAAGGAAAAATAAAAGGAGTCCCCCTAAAACCATATAACCTAATAATAGTTGAATAGGGATAGAAAATAAAATCACCCCAATTGTGCACTATGTTGAGGTCCTTTGTAAATTATTGCGGTCTAACAACTTTGGCCAAGGTGACTGGGACCGTAGGGCTGTCATGAACAAAGAATAGTCTCAATCTTGTTGTAAAACATATGTTAAACCGTATATAACAACTATCCTTTCTATCCCATGTCATATTTGAATTCCACAGCTGAACAGGCATGTCCTCTCCACCTCTTTCTTTTGATAATTCCATTTCTTTTGCAAAATAATCAGCACCTTTGAACAAAAACATGTACATCATAAAAGAGTACCAACAAAAGGGTTTATCAACTTTATTCTTTTGAATCCCCATTAGTCCATCATGGATTAAGTCAGCAATGGAGGGGGCATAATCAAAAGTAATTAACAGATGCAGATGTAATATCTAGATCACCATATACATCAGGTGCTCTGGCATTTTCTCATTAGCATCTTCCCTAAAAACCTGACATAATGACCAATAGGCACCTCTTGCCAGTACATCAAAATACTCTATTTTGAATGGCTCCTATGCACCTAGTCCTGTAACTATCATCTTTCCAATTTAAGTGCAGAAATCTTTTACAGGACCAATTCTAAGGAGATGTCTCTATGCATAATACACCTCTCTTAATTCTTTAAAATCAATCGGTTCCAAGTTAGCTAAGGGGTCACTTAGTCTAAAAACTATTCTTATTTCCTCAGCAGAGATTGTCAATAGCTTTTTCCCTCTAACACCCCTAATCTCTTTAGTAATAGGGTCATAGTTTTTTGCAACTTCAATCATTAGGTCTATATCTAAGAAGACACCAGGTACAACAAGCTTGCCTATATCATTTTCTCATACATTACAGGCAGGAACAGGGGTATTTCTTTGGCTGAATCCTACTCTAAATAATGTCAGCCCAGTGAAGTCAGAAGTGCCACTTGCATTAAGAAAACCAATCCTAGCATCCTTGATATAATTTCCTGTATCATATAACCCATCCACCACTTTTACCCTAGGCTCCTTTGGTGTTATCTATTTGACCTCTACCAAATTTACTATTGAACTAGGAAAAATTTGTAGTAAGTCCTCATGCAGACCCCTCTTAAGATAATCGGTTTCACTAGAAAGCTCTTTCCTAGGTGGCATTTCTAGGGCTTATAGCTTACGTATATTGGGTGCAAAAGAGCACAGTAGCAAAGAAATACTTCTTAACAGAACAAGCAAGTGTAGGAAGAACCAACCTTTTCTTCAAAATCCCTAAGAAAATAGCAACCAATTTCTGCAATTCTACTCGCCAAGCGCTCTCCAAATTTTTATCTCCTTGTGGCTTTTCAAGGAAGCATAGATTTTGACATACTCACAATCGATCCACAATTATTTCAATAATTTACTTCACATGATGTCGCCATTAATTTTTTGGGAAATGAACTGTCACTTGTCTGAACCTTTCACCGACTTCTTTTTCAATTTAAATTTTGACTGTTGATTTTCACTTGGCAAATAATCCAATGGTTTGTTGCATGATCACATAGCTCGAAAGAAGCTCATGTGACCATATGACAAGTCATCATGTCAATTCCTTCATGGGTGGAAAATCCCTTATAACTTTTAATGTTACAACAAAATGTTAGTCGCATGATCGCATAGCTTGAAAAAAGCTCATGCAACCATGTGACAAACCATTAACATTCACCTGTTGTCATCTATTTCTTAATTCATTGGTCCCACTTTACCTTTATTAGTAAAGACAATCCACGCTCACAATATCTGGCGAGCTGTCATGCAATTTCTTTCTTTCTGAGCACTGGTGTTTGCTGACATCCTCCACATCAGCAAGTACTATCGACCAATCAAGAAAAACCATATGCAAAAACTGGCATTGGTCCCACTATTTTTAACCAATGAGAAACCGCCAGTTGTGTACACCTGTCCATGGTCCCACCCAAGAATTATACTGAGCTTGATGCAAGATCTACGGTTAGTCAGATTATCACATAGGTCTCTAAGATTCTATGCAATTATACAACAACCATCGGATCTTCCCTTTATTACTTTCATCTTTGAAGATTCTTTTGACATTGGTCCCACTTTGTTTCCGCATTAAGCTTTACTATAAGATCAACCGTTAGTCGCATGATTGCATAGGTCTATAAGATTCTATGTGATTATACGACTATCATTAGATCTTCTTTAAAGATACCAAGCTAAATGAAAATTGAAACATTAGAAGATAAGGTATTTAGGACTTAGGATATATTATAGCCACCAGACTTAGGAAAAATTAAAACCGCTAGTCGCTGAGACTTAGGAAAACTTTACACACATGCACTTTTGAGATCTTAAGTGATTCAAAAAGGTAACGCTCAAATAGATTTAAAACAAAGGGACCTAGGGCTTATTTTTTGAAAATGGCATAAACTTAGGGTTTTTCTCAGGTTTAACTCTTAATTAGGGCTCACTGGATACTAAGGAAGAATAGATAATTTTGCAGGATCTTTTATGGTTTTTTTATAGAAAAATTATCATACTTTCATGAACATCTATACACACTTCAAATTTATAAAAATTTCACAAGACTCATGTACTGAAAATTTGATGTGCCAACAGTGGCTCTATCTAGGATGTATGCCTCTTGTAGGCATAACAAGAATTCAGAATCTCTGGGATAAGCAGACCATCTACCAAAACAAAACAACTAACCTACTCACACAACTAGAAAACAAACACACAACTGGGAAAGGGAAACTAACTACTGGTCATGGATAATGAGAGTACCTTAAGAAAAGTACAACTTAAGGAATTGTCCATCAACTGGAAATTCCATTTTGTTGTCTTTCAGAATGTATGAATCAGGTCCCCATGTTTGACTGATCAAATATGGTCCCAACCAAATAGGGTCAAATTTGTTGTGTTTACCCTTGTCTTCAAGCCCGGCATTCCACATCAGGACCAAATCATTATCTTGAAAACTTTTGACTGTAGTTTTTCTGTCATACAAATTCTTATACCTGAGCTGAGATCTCAAATTTGTATCATGTGCTTCCCTCCTTGATTCATCTAGTTGTATCAAGTCCTATAATCTGATCTTCATTTCATCATCTTGATCATCATCATACAACTAGATGAACTTGTACATTTGCAACAAATTATTTTGTGGTAACCTGGCATGGATACCATATACTAAATCAAAAGGAGCACATCCTATAGCCTTCTTGATTGTCACTCTATCAGCCCACGGAGCTAATGGTAGTTTTGAATCCCATGCCTTCTTGTTTGCATCTAAGATTCTCTTCAAAAATTTTATCAAGCTTTTGTTACTTGATTCAGCCTGACCATTTCCTTGAGGATGGTAGGGAGCAGAGTATAAAATCTCTATACCATATTGCAAACAAAAGCTAACAAATTATTTAGATCTGAAACACAAAGCATTGTCAACAACTAAAACTTCAGGGCATCCAAACCTTATTAGCAAATTTTGCATCAGGAAATCAATAACCACTTTACTGGTTGCTTTTTTAGTGGGAATAGCTTCCACCCACTTTGTAAAGTAGTTAGTTGCAACCAATATATAGGAATTTCCTCCACTGGATTTGTTTGGGATCTCTCCTATGAAATCCATACCCCACTTTTGAAAAGGGGTTTCCATAGTCACAGGACTCAGAGGCAAATTTCCATTGAATTTCAATTTTCCTGAAAATCTATGACAAGCATCACATTTTTTGACAAAAGAATGTGCATCCTTGAAAACACTAGGCCACAAAAAACCAGACCTCAGTATCTTATGTACAGTGGTTTTATCCATGTAATGGCCACCACACACACCTTCATGCATTGCTTGCAACAAATCATTAGCCTTTTGAGGGTCAACACATTTTAGCAAAACACCCTCATTACTCCTCCACCATAATTCTCCTTTAATGATCACATATTTTAGAGCATGTAATTTGATAGTCCTCCTTTTGTGGTCTTCCATATTAGAAGGAAGTAAAATCTTTTGCAAGTATCCAATGACATCCTTGTACCATTCACAGCAATCTAAATCACAAATGTATGGCCTTTGTTCTTCTTCAAGAGTGTTGATGTGATTAGCATCCAAATTGCTTTGGGCCATAAGTTTTGCTAGCCCCAATCCTCTTACTATTTTGGTGATTTAGATATCAACATTAAACTCTTGGATCCTATTTATCCACCTGCACCTTCTCCCTGAAACTTCTTGTTGAGCCAAGATGTCTTTTACAGCAACACTGGGTACATATGCAACTACAGTTGCTCCTACCAAGTAACATCTAAAATTTTTGATAGCTTTGATCAATGCATAGGCCTATTTCTCATTTATATCATACTTTAACTCAGCTACCTACAATGATTTACTAAAAAAGGAAATGGGCTGTTCAAAACCCTCTGAGTTCTTCTGTAACAATACTGCAGCTATAGTATGATAAGAAGCAAATGAAAAGATTTGGATAGGCTTACTAAAATCTGGTGATCTTAATACAGGGGCACTTTTAATAGCCATCTTAATATTAGAAAAATCTTTCTTGGCCTCATTGCTCCATTCCACCTTTGCATTCTTCTTTAGCATTTTAGAGATGGGAACACTGATTTCAGCAAAGTTTGTAACAAACCTTCTGACAAAATTTATCTGTCCAAAGAAAGATTGGATACCTTTTACATTTTTTGGTAATGGTACCTTGTCTATTGCTGCTACTCTCTTAGGGTCAATCTTGACTCCATCCTTAGATACAATATGTCCCAAAAGCTTACCCTCTGTTACTCCAAAGGAACACTTCCTTGGGTTAAGGGAGACCTCATATTCTAGAGCTCTTACAAAGATTTTTTCCAAGTGACCACAATGTTGGTTCTTCTTTTCTGAATAAGCTGTCAAATCATCCTAATAAACAACAAGAAATTTGTTTATGAAATCTGCAAAGGCTACATCCATGGCTCTTTGAAAGGTAGCCCCAGCATTAGTTAAACCAAAAGGCATCCTAACATACACATAAGTACCCCGTGGAGTAGTGAATGCAGTTTTGAACTTTTCTGATTCTTTGACAACTACTTGATTGTAACCTGAAAAACCATCCATCATGGACATTAATTCAGATCCAGTAACCCTTTGTAACATGGCTTCCATGTTTGGTAAACCATAATTGTCCTTCAAAGAATTTATGTTCAGATTTCTAAAGTCTACACACAACCTGATGTCTCCATTCTTTTTTCTTACAGGGACAAGATTAGAAACCCATGTTGAATGTCTAATAGGTTGAATGATGCCTACATCACTCATCTTTTTTAACTCATCTTGCATTTTTGCTGCCAAATTAGGATTGACAGGTCTCAACTTTTGTCTAAAAGGTTTAGTATTTTCCTTCAAAGGAATTTCATGTTGGAACAAGTCTTCTCTATATGCCTTTAAATCATCATAAGACCAAGCAAAGACATGTCTATACTTTCTAAGAAGACCTATCAGAGACTTTTTTATTTTAGGGGTCAGGCTTCCCCCAATATATACATTTTTTAGGGCTTCCTTTATTCCTAAATTTATCTCCTCTACACCCTCAGGCTTGCTTAAAAGCTTTTCTTGGGAAGAGCTATCATGGCTATCAAATGCTCTTTCCAACACTACCAAACCCTTTGGGACTTTATTTGTTTTCAACTGCAAGATCTCCTTGCCAAGGAGAGAGTTCTTATTATCTGATGTTTCTACATACTCACCAAAATTTATCTCTTTATCTCCAAAACTTGCATCATAATGCAAAAATCTTAAAATATCTAGATCATCATCAAAAACCTGCCAATTTTCATAATTATCTGGTATGGATGGCCTAGTTTGAATCTCAATCATAGATATCCCTGCAAAAGTGATATCCTTTGGTTTTAATATAATGTTAGACAATAAATCAGCCATTCTATTATGGCCTCTATCCATCCAATCAATACATAAAGCATCAAACTGTTCTATCTCATCCCAAACAGCATTCCTATATTGTTTTAACCTTTGGTTTCTTGAAACATATTTGGATCTAATCTGAGATACAACTAATTCTGAATCTCCAATAACTCTAAGATTTTTGATCTTGTGCTTTGAGGCTAATCTTAATCCTATTAGTAAAGTCTCATACTCTGCAGTATTATTTGTACAAGTAAATGACAGGGTGAAGGAAAATTTAAAAGTTTTTTTAGTGGGGGAAATCAACAACACACCTGCACCAGATCCCTCTTTAGAGAAAGCACCATCAAAGTACATCATCCAAAGATCATTTTGATTCATTACATTTCTTTCCTCCTAAGCTAACAGAGAAGGTTCATCTTCATTATCATTACTCTATACTTGAAAGGAATTTATGTCAGTATCCAGAAAACAATTCATGTTATTATCACTAGCTTCTTCCTCAATCATGTGAGGAGTTCTAACTTCCCTGAGTACCTTAATGCTCTTACCAGTGACATTAAAAGTAGCATAAGATAAATCACACTGGATGCTACCTCCCATTGCAGCACTCCATTTTCTTGATAATAGCATTCCATATTGTGGAGGAATATCCACAACTAAAACACTCATAGTCAGATGTTTCTTAGACAAGAAGCAAGCCTATAAGGTAAGGCTTTTATTGTTCCAATTATTGGTTCCTCCCTAGAGTCCATTGCCTAGCATCTCCCATGAGGATTATCAACTTGCAATCCCATTGATCTCATAATTTCAGTAGGCATGATAGTATTTGAGGCTCCTGAGTCAATCATGCAATTTTTCAACATTTTATCATTTATGACTAATGTCAGGAAAAAAGGACCAACAGCTCCCATAGAGGTGTTTACAACATTAGTGTCCAAATAGATCTAAGGAATTTTTGAAATAATTTCTTTAGCATCCTTCTTTTTAGTTGGACCTTGATCCTTCATTCTATTATTTAATGTTTCTTGGATGTCTATGGTTTGAACACCATTTATCCATGTGAGGGCTTTCTTTTTTTTTTCATTTATCCTCATCATCTCCAATAAAGGCACTTTTACTGTGATCTAAGATAACAGCTGATTCATGTTAATAGGTGCATAATTTAAAATAGATAAGTCTATCTTGCCTTTTGGGGTATCCTTGACTTTAGGTTGCGTGGTTGTACCCAATTGTTCCTTATCCTTTGATTTATTTTCAGGTTGGGAATTTGGGGTAGTAACCATTGGATTTTTAGCCTTGATCTTAAAAACCTTGATTGGTTCAGCAGGCTTTTCAGTGCCCTTTTGCTTTAATTTCTTGGCACCATCAGCAGCCTTATTTTTTATGGCAGACTGCTTTGCATCTTCTTTATCCCTTTTAATAAAAACACCTGCTGGTTTACCAAATGTTTTATCAACAGTCTTATTTCTAAGGACATAATTACTCTTGGCCTATGTCACCATATCAACAGTGATCTTGGCTATCTCTTCATCAGAAGGTCTTCTTAATACAATAGGTTCTTCAACTTGTTCAGAGTTGTTATTTATATCTTCAGTTTCTTCCTCTTCTTCATCAGAAAAAACTTGTTGATGGTAAGCCTCTCCTCTATTCTGAGAATGATTTACGTCCTGATTTTCACTTTCTTCATTAGAGTCAACCTCTTCAAAAAATTTAGCAAAGGTCATTCCACAACCTCTGTCATCATATGATTCATCTTCCTCCTCTTCTTGTTTAATACTTTCAGACATATTCTGAGAAATCACACAATAATCTGAATCATGAGGGAATTGGCACACAGTGCACCATGGAATTTCACCAGTCATATTGACTGAATTCTTTTGCAAGGGGTCAAGGGTTCTATCATTTGGCCTCATATCCTTCTTTTCTGGGACAATAGGCTTTCCATCCTTCCATTGTGTATTGTAAGGATAGTTCTGCATCCTAGGCTGCCTATTGAAATTATTTGGAGGAGGTCTATCATTTCCCTAAAACTTATTTTTACTTTCCCCTAGTTTTAGATCCTTTAAGGCATTAAGGATCTACTTGAGGTTATCATCTTCCCTAGGTTTTACATTTTTAGGTTTATCAACTTCTTTCTTTCCAAACCTAGAGGTTTTAGAATCCTCTCTTCTTCCTAGTTTTCTAGATACCCTCCTATTGCTCTCAATGTTTACTGCAAATCTTTGAGCTTCTCTAATAGTCCTAGGGTTCTTATCCCTAAGAAGATATCCCATCTTGGCATCAAAAGAATTCAGATATGTTGCTAGACATACCTTTTCATCCAATCTCATGACTTGGAAGAGTTTGTGCATTTCCTTTTGAAACCTCACATTGAATTCTAGGACTTCCTCATTCTGGTTTTTCTTTATATTGTTAAATTCATTTAACATAAAACCCTCATTAGTCTTATCACTATACTGATCTTTAAAACAACTTATAAAATCATCCCAAGAACCAATACAATCATAAGGAAGCCCTCTGAACTAGTCTCTTGCATCTTCAGTTAAAGATTGAACAAACAATTTCATGATGACATCTTCATATTCTATTTCATAGTCATCAATCATATCAATAAAGTTCTTTAGATGCTCTTCATAGGAAACAACATTATTTCTAGTAAACTTAGGTAATTTCGCTCTAATCTTTGCAGGAATCAAATTAGGATAACCAACAATATTGTTAAAGAGAAGTTGTCTATACCTTTCAATGTGAACTATTCCTCTTTGTAATGAAGCATTTGTTTGAGAGGTGGAAGCTTTTCTATTTGCTGCATTAGCAACATTTGCAGTAGTCACTGGTGTGACAATGGCACCCTGGGCAGTAGAATTTCCAACATTAGCATTAGATGTCATCACAGGGTTATTTGGAATTGAAGGAGTAAAAGACTGTCTAAGAAAATCAACTTTCTTTTTAATTTCCAAAGTGGTAGCCTCAATTTCTGCCTTCTCTAATTCCTTAGCAATAACCTCTTGTTCTCTTCTAGCCCTTTCTAAATCATTTTCTAATTTGGACAAAGGATCTATTGGGATCTTGTCATTTGTGGTGCCATTTATTGTGATTCCAGTTGAAATCCATTTTCCTTTATCCTTAGGCTTCCTAACTTCAACAATGGGTTGGAGAATAGGCTTTTCGCCAACTTCCTTAGGGGATTCTACAAAGTTTATGGCCTTTAAAGTCATCAACTTTCTTTTGAGCTAATCTACCCTAATTTGGGTCTATCTTGTTTTAGTTTCTTTTCCATTTCCCTCTCCTTCCTAATTGCAATTTGTTCTTGGATATCTTTCTCTAAATTATAGATTTCTTCAAAAATATCCTCTGAATTTGGAAGATTAGTATCAGAGGATGAACTTTTAGACTCAACATCTCTTTTCTAATTTCTAGGATTTTTAGGACTCTCAGAAAGAGAAGGTCCTTGGGTTGGGGGATCATTTCTCCCTTCTAGGCCCCTACTCTTACTTCTTGACCTCCTAATTTCCTTTTGAGGTTCTACATCTGGGTTCATCTTCCTATGATGCATTTCATCATCCTTATGAGAATAAAAATCCTCATATGCTCCTAAACCCAGATCAATTGCCTCCTCATACTTAGAGGCATTTTCTTCCTGGTCATGAGTGAATTGGTGATTCATTTTCATATTTTTCTTTTGTCTCCATGCCTGAGACATATCACCACTACTTTGATGTCTTCTAGGAAGATAGGTCCTATAAGTGCTTGGAAGTTCACCTTCTAACCTACTTTCTAGGTGATCCTTCCTCCAAGCCCTAGTGTTTCTATGACTCATAATTGCAAGTATGTGAAACAATTTCTTATTTTCTTATTATCTTTACTCAGCACTGCTGTAGAGACTTTCAGAGTCGCCACCAACTCAAGTTGGGAAATATTTTCACACACTTAGTAGATCAAAGTATTTAAAACTTATTTAGTAATAAAAACAAAGATTACTATAAACAAATACAAAGCTAAAAGAGATTTTCAAGTTCTGACCAAATCCAAAGCTTGCAAATATTCCTCTATTTTCCAATGGTGCTTTACTGGTTCTAAAAAATAAGAAGGCCAGGAGTCTAGCTCAACTTGTACCTGCATTATTTGATATTCAAATTTAAAATACCAGAGATCTAAAATTCAAATTTATCATAGTATTTCAATCCCTATTCCCTAGTAGAGTCACCATTTTGTTGGTTCCCAAAATGGACTTTATGCTCTAACAGGAAACTAATACATCTATAGATTTTGAGGATTGGTTAGATCCAAATATTTAGCTCTTAGAGATGATTGGACCAACTGAAGGGACAAGACTGCCCTCTATTCTTCTGGCTCTACAAAACCAAGGAGGGTGCTCCTAATCTAGTAAAAACAATTCTTATCTCACTAATCACTAACTGGATTTAAATGTAACAAATGAATGATAAGAGAAACCTAAATGATGACCATTCATTCATAGATTTTTCACTATCACTAGGTGGTAATTTATTCTACAAATCACTGTAATTCAAAGAATTTCAACAATTTTATGCTTAAAGATGGAAATATCAAAAGAACCTTTTCATACACTAATCTCTATGAGAAGAATTCCACTACCGGCCAGTGTCTTATCCATTGGGCTACACCTCCAATGCAAGATTGTTATAGATGAACAAATATACTGAACTTTGAAAGATTTAAAACCCTTTGAAAATACTAATCACCTTGTGGTCAATTTTATCAAAGGATTCCTAGATTCAAACTACTTACTGGTGTATTCTTAAGCATAACTTCAAAGAATTTATGTTATATTCAAAGCTTATTTAATTTGATCCTAGATCAGAACTGAGAAATATAAACATACACACAGAGATTATCCATGCAATGAATTGGAACAATTCATAACTCAAATAGAGATACTCAAGGAGAGATATAAATCTTGCATTTTATTCAAATGCTATATTATATCATGCTCACAAAATGCTTTACAATGCAACCTTCTGAAGATAACTTGAACCAGAAAATATTGTTCTTCTATAGAAATAATGTCTAAAAATGATCTATGATATCCCAGACTCAAGAAACTTATCAGTAAAATTGATCAAGTTCTCGGTCCTTTTACACTGATCCTGGTAATCCTTTTATAGAATAAGGATTGCAAACAAGCTTTAGATCCTCTTAGAAAAGACAAGAAAGGAGTCCTCAAATAAGACAAAAAATGAAAATAAAACTTTTTTGTTACAAAACTTCGAGATGGATCGTAAAGATGAGCGCCAAAATCTGGCAATAGCTTCCAAGGTCAGTTCAACATCTGCCAGGTGTTACATCCGTGATTGCTTCTTTAGGGAGTTGGGGTAATGCCATAAATTGCCTCCTCGGAGGATGTTTCTTCTTCTTTACTATCCTCTGAAAGGGATTCTACTTCCCAGGCTTAAAAGGTATCCTCAAAAGGCCAATTAAAAGCAAAAATTTCATCCCTCTTGGGTAGAATCATGTTCCAGCTAATAACCAATTGATGAATTATAGTTATCACCTTAGTAAAATGTACCCTGGCATCTTGCAACATTTCAATTGTTTGTACAAAAGGAAGAGTGTCTTCAGTGCTAATAACAGCATCAATCTTGACTGACACTCCATTCTCAATTTGTTCCAACTATTTTTCCCTCTCTTTTATGGTTCCATCTACTCTAACAAGACCCGGGAATATTTGAAAATCATTCTATAGGTATCTTACTCTCAAAAGAGCTACCTTTCTCTTTACTTCTTCCCTAGATACTTCAAAATCAAGGAGAGACTTGACAATTTTATAAGTAATTGCCAATTGGGGGCACACAGTACTATGATCTTTAATTGATTTAAGAAATGTCTTCAAAGCATTTTCCCTAGGAACCTAGTCATTGAAAATTTTGCCCATGGTGTCTTCTTCTTTTCTAAAAGAAAGCACAATGTCAGATAACTACCCTACATGTTTATAAACTTCTCTAGGCTTTAGATTCCTAACAAAGTGTTGAATGGCATCCTTTATTCTCTTTTCAGATTTCTATTGTTCTCTCTGTTCTATATCTTCACTGCTTAAGGAAGGGGGAAGAGGAGACATGGGAAACTCAATAATGGGGCTTGAGAAGGAAGGACCAGCAGTAGAAGAAGGTAGTTGCAACTGTTTTGGTGCTTGGATTAAGCTTTCCTCCCCCAACCTCTTCTTCAAATTTGCAATTATTTTATCTTTCTCAAACAATCCTTGTTTCAAATCTCCATATGCCCTCAGCATTTCATCAAATTTTCTTGTGAGTTCCTCCTTCTCTTTTGCTTCCCTTTCTACCACCTTTTCTACAAGGTGAGCTCTGGCTACCACCATACTTGATGCTTCTATTGCTGATGTGTCCAAAACCCTCTTGACTATGAGACCACTAGAGAGACTATCCTTAATTATTTGCTTTCCTTTATTTTTCTCATCTCTCTTTAATGACCATATGACCAAAGCCTGATGGTCATTACTAAAAGAAACTCCTTTGATAGCCTGTTCTACCTCTTCCTTGGTCTTGTACATAGCTGTTGTTTGTTTTCTACCTACATCAGGGACTATTGCATCAGCTATGTCCCATTTAAGGAGGACAAGTACTCCTGTATTCTTTACCAATTCTCTCCCTTATTCTGGAGTAATCCCTTCAAATCTATCTATCATCTCTTTCCTAATTTCATCTTCTATATTTTTAAGATCCTTATCAGGATTCTCCTTGTGCTTCTTCTCACAGGCTTCCTCAAATTTACTCATGTTCATTTTCCATAAAAATTGTAAAAAGGCCTGGGTCTTTACAAATGCATCATCAGGCAAAACTTCTTCACATGCCTGTTTGATTACAGGGTCCAGTTTTGTCCCTGCAATTTGTCCCTCTATTAAACCTAACTTAGGCTCCTTTGGTTGCTCTGGAATTCCCTCATTTATCTCATCTTGAGTCATGAATATTTGACCCTGAGATCACATTTGTTGAACCTGCTCTATGATCTCCTGATCATCTCTAATATTCAAGGGTGACTGTGAAGGAGAGTATTCTTCCTATGAATCATGAGGCCTCTCTTCTATGCTTTGTTTCTTGGTGGTAGGTGAAAAATCAAGGATGTCTTCACCTAGCTGGTCCTGTGGTACATCTATAATTTTTTCAACCTCTTTTTGCCTCTCCACCTGCTTTGATGTAGAAGGGAGATCTTCTCTTTTCTTTTGTTGCTTCTTGAAATCAGATTCAAGAATTATTACACCATAACTAGTCCTCTCTTGCAACATATATTTGCTAGGACGCAACACCTTTGCAAATGCACCTTTGCCCAACAATGATTTATCCTTCTATGGGTTGTCTTCCATGGCCTTTTTCTTCTTCTCCTCCAAAGTCTTAAAAATCTCTTGAAAACAACTCATGAGAGTATCTATCCTTTCTCCCATAGGATTTATACTGCCTATAGGATCATATTTGGGATCAAATTATCAGACAAAATCCCATGTTTTCTTGTACACCAACCACTTTTCCTTTCTGACTACTTGGTCTTGCAACCCTGGTGTACTTCTAATAATATCTTTAGGAAAATTTAAAATGTGGTTTATTGCTAAGCATCTGACCCTCTTTCTGAACATTTCATTGTAGAAACCCTCTAGGTCTATCATCTGGGAAATTGTGGCTGTCAAATGATATGGATCCAAGATTTTATGCATATGAAGCCACCCACCCTTTGTGATTATAAACTGGTGAGCAATGGTAATGTTTGGGAACAAAGTTCCTCTACCTTTAGAAATACTATTATTCTCAATATCACCTAATTGTCTAAAGAATTCTACAATGCCAATCTTGGTGGGAACTTGGAAAGGCAAAATAAAAGGAGTCCCCTTGAAACCATATAACCTAATAACAGTTGAATAGGGATAGAAAATAAAATCACCCCAATTGTGCACTATGTTGAGGTCCTTTGTAAATTGTTGTGGTCTACCAACTTTGGCCAAGGTGACTGGGACCGTAGGGTTGTCATGAACAAAGAATAGTCTCAATCTTGCTGCAAAACATTTGTTAAACTGTATATAACTACTATCCTTTCTGTCCCATGTCATATTTGAATTCCACAGTTGAACAGGCATGTCCTCTCCACCTCTCTATTTGGATAATTGCATTCTTTTGAAAAATAATCAGCACCTTTGAACAAAAACATGTACATCATAAAAGAGTACCAGCAAAAGGGTTTATCAACTTTATTCTTTTGAATCCCCATTAGTCCATCATGGATTAAGTCAGCAATGAAGGAGGCATAATCAAAAGTAATTGATAGATGTGGATGTAATATCTGGATCATCATATACATCAGGTGCTCTGGCATTTTCTCATTAGCATCTTCCCCAAAAACCTGACACAATGACCAATAGGCACCTCTTGCCAGTACATCAAAATACTCTATTTTGAATGGCTCTTGTGCACCTAGTCCTGTAAAAATCATTTTTCCAATTTGAGTGTAGAAATATTTTACAGGACCAATTCTAAGGAGATGTCTCTGTGCATCATACACCTCTCTTAATTCTTTAAAATCAATCGGTTCCAAGTTAGCTGAGGGGTCACTTAGTCTAAAAACTATTTTGATTTCCTCAGCAGAGATTGTCAATAGCTTTTTCCCTCTAACACCCCTAATCTCTTTAGTAATAGGGTCATAGTTTTTTGCAACTTCAATCATCAAGTCTGCATCTAAGAAGACACCGAGTACCACAAGCTTGCCTATATCATTTTCCTATACATTACAGGTAGGAACAAGGGTATTTCTCTGGCTGAATCCTACTGTAAATAATGTCAGCCCAGTGAAGTTAGAAGTGCCACTTGCATTAAGAAAACCAATCCTAACATCCCTGATATAATTTCCTGTATCATATAACCCATCTGCCACTTTTACCCTAGGCTCCTTTGGTGTTAGTTGTTTGACCTCTACCAAATTTACTGTTGAACTAGGAAAAATTTGTAGTAAGTCCTCATGCAGACCCCTCTTAAGATAATCAGTTTCACCAGAAAGTTCTTTCCTAGGCAGCATTTCTAGGGCTTATAGCTTACGTATATTGGGCACAAAAGAACACAGTAGCAAAGCAATACTTCTTAATAGAACAAGCAAGTGCAGGAAGAACCAACCTTTTCTTCAAAATCCCTAAGAAAACATCAACCAGTTTCTGCAATTCTTCTCGCTAAGCACTCTCCAAATTTTTATCTCCTTGTGGCTTTTCGAGGAAGCATAGATTTTGACATACTCACAATCGATCCACAATTATTTCAGTAATTTACTTTTCATGATGTCACCATTAATTTTCTGGGAAATGAACTGTCACTTGTCTGAACCTTTCACCCACTTCTTTTTCAATTTAAATTTTGACCATTGATTTTCACTTGGCAAATAATCCAATGGTTTGTCGCATGATCGCATAGCTTGAAAGAAGCTCATGCGATGATATGACAAGCCACCATGTCAATTCCTTCATGGGTGGAAAATCCCTTATAACTTTTAATGTTAAAATAGAATGTTAGTCGCATGATCGCATAGCTTGAAAAAGCTCATGCGACCATGCAAAAAACCGTTAACATTCACCCACCATCATCTATTTCTTAAGTCGCTGGTCCCACTTTACCTTTATTAGTAAAGACAATACATGCTCATAATAGCTACCAAGCTGTCATGTAATTTCTTTCTTTCTGAGCACTGGTGTTTGCTAACATCCTCCACATCAGCAAGTACTATTGACCAATCAAGAAAAACCATATGTGAAAACTGACATTGGTCCCACTATTTTTAACCAATGAGAAACTGTCAGTCATGTACAGCTGTCCATGGTCCCACCCGAGAATTATACTAAGCTTGATACAAGATCGACGGTTAGTCGCATGATCACATAGGTCTCTAAGATTCTATGTGATTATATGACAACCATCGGATCTTCCCTTTATTACTTTCATCTTTGAAGATTCTTCTGACACTGGTCCCACTTTGTTTCTGCATTAAGCTTTACTGTAAGATCAACCGTTAGTCACATGATCGCATAGGTCTATAGGATTCTATGTGATTATAGGACTACCATTAGATCTTCTTTAAATATACCAAGCTGAATGAAAGCCAAAACATTAGAAGATAAGGTATTTAGGACTTAGGATATATTATAGCCATCAGACTTAGGAAAAATTAAAACTGCTAGTCGCTAAGACTTAGGAAAAATTTACGCACGTGAAATTTTGAGATCTTAAGTGATTCAAAAAGGTAACACTCAAATAGATTTAAAACAAAGTGACCTAGGGCTTATTTTTTGAAAATGGCATAAACTTAGGGTTTTTCTTAGGTTTAACTCTTAATTAGGGTTCACTGTATACTGAGGAAGAATAGATAATTTTGTAGGATCTTTTATGGGTTTTTTATAGAAAAATTATCATACTTTCATGAACATCTATAGACACTTCAAATTTATAAAAATTTCACAAGACTCATGTACTAAAAATTTGAAGTGCCAACAGTGTTGTGAAAAAACACAAGAACAAAGGAGTATAAATAGAACCATATGCATCATTATCAAAGTTCGTTCGTGATACAAGAACTGACTGCAACATTGTCCAAGTTCACTAGATTGATCATGGGTCTCTCATGTACACTGTCAAAAGTGTCCCTTCTCTCTGTCCCAATATCTTAACTAGATCTCCTTCACTACATCAAATAACTTGGAAGCGACCTGCACCTCTATCCACTTCTGCAACAGTCTTCCTTACTGCTAAATACTTACTGATATTCAGAAGTATGAGGTGACTGACTCATGGGTAAATGCACTTCTGAACATCAAAAATAAAACTCTCTACCATTACCCTATGCCTTTCCTTGTGAAAGTACCTTGCTCTTTTGCAACTATGTCCTGAAGATTCTTCAACATGTTTTCAAGGTGATCATCAAATGCCTTGTTGATAAGGTGGCTGTCCACAAGATTTTCATTCTTGATAACATGTGGGCTTGGTAGTGATTGATGGAGATACTTGATATCTATCATCCTTGATCATAACACATTCTCATATTGCATTTCTTTGATGTGCTCCTTGATGCTAAATAGGAAAATTATCTTATTGAAAGAATTCACAATTTTCCTTGATACATTTGATGCTTATTGACTATTTATGGAAAGAATATGAAAACTATCTACTTGAACTCTTACTTGCTATGTACTAGTTGCCACTATCTCCTATCTATGTTGAGGTGCTCAAGTTCTACCACCCCTTGACCACATAGGTTTTTTTTCTATTATGTTACTAGGTTAAAGATGGGGACATCACACTATCTATAGAAGACTTTCATGAAACACTCGGTCTTGTGATTGAATAGAACTATCCTTTTTGAAATTGTCACATTAATAAGTATAAAAGGTTATGTCTTTCATGATACACCCTTGAGAGGAATGTCATATTCATGTTCCTTTCACCTTGTCTGCAATAGTTTTCATGTGTTGTATGACTATCATGTAGGTCCCTTTACATTGCTTTGTCATTTTTCTTTGTCTTTTCAATTGAGATCATCATATCAACCATTTTATAGTCTTTGACTCAATTGTGTCTAAGAAATCTTCCTTTCATTGTTTGTGTGTCTATCACTCTTTCCTTACTGTGATTCAAAATTGAACCTTTCTAGTAATCTCTATCACCATTGTCATATTTTCATGACTTACACCCACTAATTCATCCTTGCAATCATCATTCCAAAAGGATTGCTTTATTTCTATATCTCTATCATTAATAAAAAACCATCACCCTCTAATCTCTTCAGTTAGACTTGATTTGTCTTTAGATAAAATTTCTATATCATATGCACTTGGATTGTCATATTAATTTCTCTTAGTTGTCCTTTAACATCACGAATGTCATTTAAATCTGATGATTTAGGGATTTTGTTCATGCAAACATTGTCCTCTTATTTTCCCTTTATCATTGATGTTGTTGACTCTAGAAGACTATGATGGTTATGATGTTTTTTATCTTCTCTTTGTCCTTTTTTCATGTTTGATACATTTTCCTTGAAGATCTCTATCTTCTTTTGCCACTCATTAAACCCCTACTCAATGTTGAGAATATCCTATAGACCTACATTTCCATTGTAACACTTAGTACATATAATTGAAGGCTATCATTTGGGCCCTACAATCTTCCCTTAAAGGAACAACTATAAGTGAGGGGTAAGAGGTGAACTTCTCAGTTTTAGCATAGGTATCACTTTACTTGAAGATGGTTGTTTACTGGCTGCCCTTCAATAGGACACTTGACTGTACCTATTTGAACATATTTCAAATCCCAAAATTCTACATTTCTAGGACTATTTATCATTGTCCTAGTCAATCCATGTTTGTATGCTTGCTGCCCATACCAACCTGTATCACCTGCAATGTTTCCTTGCTTATGAAGAGGAATAGTATCACAAAAAAAATTATTATCTTGTCTTTATCCCTACTAGAAGAAAATGGATTCACATCCAAAGAATGTTGGAATTTAGGCCATGGAGGTCTACTTTCCCACTACGTGTGTTCAATAGGTAAGTCAGTTCCTGCACTTTTATTGTATTCGGCTATATATTTGAACTATGTTTATGGGCCCAAAATGCTTATTTCCCATCCAATGGTCATTGGCTCGATTCCCATCAAGTGCTTAGTTTAGTAGCATATATATTGCTTCATGAACCATAGGTATGGGATGTAGCAAAGGGTACAGGGATGGGAATGGCAATTGGAGTGAAATTTTAACATATTAGATCATTGTGGATTACGAGTCATGATGAGATTGTGATCAAATGCATTAGAATCCTTATGGAACACGTTGAGAGAGGATATGAAATATTCGTTGTGGGTCTGTTACAAATTGCAATAGATTTTAGAAGCACTTAAGAGTCACATTATGGAACCTTGCTAAATTAATACTTCTAATTTTGAATTCTATTCTCATTACATGGAAAACCTAATATGGAATAAGTTTAATGCAGTCACTACATTCATGTTGTAGATATTGGAAGTTATTCAAAGCTTCTATTCAAATTGAATAATATTTCAGCTTACACCTCTGGCCAAAACTAATAGAATGCCTATGCTATGTGCATTGTAGTAGTGTTGTTGTTTTCTAAACTCACAATAGAGATTCTTCAACATTGTGCCATCTTCATTATTTAAGTGGAAGATACATAATTTTAAAGCTACTAGGATAATAAAAACTTGCATGGTCTTTGAGTGGAGAGAAGATTATTTTGTATGTCTTTGCTACATGTAAGAGAGTAATATTGTTGTTGTATTCCTAGTCATGCTTGACATCCTTCAAAATTTGTACTATCTTTAGCATTTAAGTAGAGGGTAAATAATTTAAAGCTACAATGAGAATCAAAATCGGTATGGTCTTTGAGTGGTGAGAAGATTCTTTTGAGTAGAAGCTTTGGAGGCACTATAGATCAGTCCATATCTTTGGTCACAAATATATATAGGCAATGTAGATCCTACATACCAAAATTTCATCTTAGTATTGATTTCCTTCTATTGTGAAATTCAAACCCCATAATTAGGAAAATGTCAACCAATGCAAGGAGTGCAACCAAAATTTAGAGAATTAATCAAATGGACACAGCTTAGAAATTACGAACATGGCATAATCTTCAGGTAAAGTGATTCTTATTAGGGGTAATGTCCATCCACATCTAAACATGGTTGTTTACTGGTTGCCCTTCAATAGGACACTTGACTGTACCTATTTGAATATAGTTCAAATACCAAAAGTCTGCATTTCTAGGACTGTTCAGTAGTGTCCTAGTCAATCCATGTTTGTATGCTTGCTATCCATACCAACCTATATCACCTACAATGTTTCCTTACTTATGAAGAGGAATAGTATCACCAAAACACATTATTATCTTATCTTTATCCCTGCAAGTCAGTGGTATTATCTAAAATTTCTCTTTGCCTTTGTGAACAATATATGTATGAGAGTAGCCATCATGAATTTTCCTTCTCAAACATTGCCATGGTCTACCTAATATCATATGCCCACAATTCATAGATATGACATCACACCAAACCTGATCATGATATGGCCCCAATTGAAAAATTGACAAGAGCCCTTTGACTAACCTTCACATTCAACTCTTGGTTTACCTAAGTGACACTGTAAGGGTTAGGATGTTCTACTAATTCCAATCCCAACTTAAACACCATATCAACTGAAACCAAATTGTTATGTGCCCCTAAATTAATAATTAGAGTACATACCTTTCCTTGGACCAAACATCTTGATTTAAATATACCTTCTTGTGTCAATGTTGGTAATGGTCCTCCTTTCCTCATGGGAAGAAATTCTCCTACCTTAGAGTTTTCTATTTTACTAATAGATTAAGCATATTATTACTATGCTTAATGTTCCATTTAAATGCATTTAACACAAAAAACAAATTTACAAAATTGAACCAATGACATGTTTACAACAAAGGTCTAATAGATCTCCCAACAATTCTTAAACATACATTATCTGATATGATGAATTCTAAAACAATTAAGGTTGGAGTAGACATAGTTATTCATAGTTGTTTGTGTGGTACAAGGAAGATTTGGCTAGGTCAAATCTTCCTTCGTGCTAGCAGTTATAAAAATTGACTAAACCTTTACTAAGAATTCATCATATCAGATAAAGTATGTTTAAGAATTGTTGGGACTAGTCCTTTGGCGTGTATTAAACAGAATAGAATTTTAAGCATATTATTATCATTCTATTTCTTTGTTGTAAACATGCCATTGGTTCAGTTTTGTAAAAAAAATTTGTGAATTAACATGCCATTGGTTCAGTTTTGTAATTTCTTTTCAAGAACAATCTTGCCAGTCACTGTCTACACAATACCAGTTACTCCTTTGGTATCACAAACAATAAAAACAACAAAGTTCTTGCATAAAAAAGTAAAACTAATGCCTAGAAATGTTCCTATGTTACAGAGCCGACTATAGATTTTTCCAAGTCAGTCTGTTAGTGAGGTTGGGTTCTTGCATAGATCAACACCAAATTTAAAATACAATGTTTGCAAAGTCTAGTTTAATGAACTCTAACAAGAACTGTGGATGCGCAAATGAACCTGCAGTGACATTAAAACTCTCTAACCATTACATGATTAGGTTTTCTATGATAGTCAAGCCATGTGTTCAGTTCATAACCGACTGTGTAAATGTAACTAAAACTCGAAATCAAATGACAGTCAAAACTAAGATGGATTTGAATAAACAATGCATACAATGAACTTGTGGAAGATTATATTTTATACTTAGCAAGATCTTGCTAAGCATATTAATATTAAAATCTTGCTAAGTATAAAATATAATATCTTTATATCATCTTTGAAAATTATGTAATAAATAATCTCTGCACAAGCACGACACATGGTCTGACTACCACAGGGTGTATGACATAAACATTGGAGGAGGAATTGCATCCCATGGGACATGGGGGCATAGTTTTCTATGGGTGCAAATGCCTATAACTAACTTTCAAACTAGTTGCCCATTAGTTCCCTTCTTCTTGCATTTTTTTGCACAAAAAGTTTTAAAAGTTGTCATTGCAACTTTGACAATTTTGTATCTTCCATTAGAGCCACTTCATATGCAGAGGTGATGAACATGCATATTTGCCTGAGTGCTATTGGGAGCTTACCTAGCAACACATGTATCACCACAAATTTATTTTTTGTTGGTTCTAGCATATACCTTCTATGATCAACTCTTATATGCATAGCAGCACAGGTGATGAACATTCAAATTTTCCTAAACAGTACTTTGAGTAGTCCTCCTACACATGTACTATTGTGAAAATCATCACAAGTCCATTTTTTGGAGGGCTACTCAAAGTACACATGTTTGGAGGTCTGAAGGAAACAAGAGAATTTGAAGAGTCGTGAGTCTTAAGATTGTACTTAATATAGCCAAGCTTCATTCAATGGTACATTCAAACATGAAACAAACCATTCTTAAACCAGATTAAACTAGTAAACTAAAGGACATACTGATTATAAGTAAACTAGTAAACCAAAGGACATGCTTTTACGACTAAGTCTCTGTTTGTTGAGCATACTAATTATAAGTACTTGACATATATCACAAATGTTGCTAATTAAGGTTGGAGAGATGATTACGCCTATCCTAAAAAAGACTGTCAAAATATTATGCTTTCAAATCAATTACCTATCAACGTATCCCTTGCAAGGGAGAGAAGCCAAACACATAAATAACATGCACATAAACATAGCAACTAAAAAACTTAAATGGAATACACCAAGAAGTACCAAATGATGAATGCTCAATTGTTGTAATGGCAAAGCAATATCAAAACCGTCCATTTCTAAAACTTGATTTTTCTATAGTCCTAATGATTTTTCTTATTTCTTGTATGTGCTTGGTGATAGGATTTTGAACATTGTTGACATACTTAAATGGAATACACAATACCAAATGATGAATGCTCAATTTTTGTAACGGAAAAGCATCAGAACCGTCCATTTCTAAAATTTGATTTTGTATAGTCTTAATTATTTTTCTATAGTCCTAATGATATTGAAAATTGTTGACAAAGAGTGTTTCTTTTTTTTATTATAGTATAAATGATATTTCTATAGTCATAATGATTTTTCTTATTTCTTGTCTTTTGTCCCTTTTTTATTTCCTATGTCTATGCTTCGTGATAGGATTTTGTCACCTTCTTTTGATGGTATATTTCAATCACTCTATGTGGAATACTATTTTGTTCACTATTGTATTTCAGCATCATATTTCTTTCATTTTTCATACACAAAGACTACACATGGTGATAAAAAAATGAGATATTTGATTTAGGTTTACTTTTCATTATTGTAAATGGTTAATATTTCTGATGGTACTCCTTGGTGTATTTCATATAAAAATAATAAATGTAGTAACGATGGTGCGGTGGATTATTGATATAGGCTCGATGACTCTTGTCAATGTGCCAAAATATCAATGTGGTGGTGGGTAGTGTGTGTTGAAGACTTCACAGACACCGAACAACCTTGGATGACCATTTTGGTACTTCCCAAATAGAAAAAAGGTTGCTAATGTGTATATATTTAATGTTTCTAATGTAAATACTATTCATTATAATATAAGAACTAATGTAGACTTGGCATCATAGGGAAATAATTGTTGTGGATACTTTGGTTGGGTCGATGACAACTCATCTGCATCTATCTGCCCATCTCCACTTGTCCGCAATGAAGGATTTGAGTGCAAAACATGTCAAGCTAGGGAAAATTCTAAAATTATATTTTTACGATGCCTTCTCTGTATTGTAATCGCATATCTTTGTTGCGCCCATATGCAGAGATGAACTCAGGAATTAGTTAGTTTAGTATTTTCATATTGTAACTAATATTTTAATATAGATATGACGTAACTTCTCTTTGCCTCAAGTGCACATATATATGGTTTACATCTTTTTTTAGAATAATTCTTCATGTTTATGGCTCAGGTGAGCCCCAATCTGCTATCAATCACATGATTTAACGTATAGTGTTTTCTTGGTTATTCCATTTATTCCTTGACCTTGACTATGGATTGACTATCATTTTCAAGCTTGAGCGAGGCTTCGTACCACACACCATCCACAAATTTTTATGCAACACTAATTTACAAATGTAAATAACACATTGAATGTAATCTATGAATGTTGCGTGGTATGAAGTCTTCTTGAAGTTTGAGCATCCTCCCTTTATTCTAGTGAGGGATTAGAATGAGTTCATTTTAGATGCAAAGGAGAAAGGGGATACTCAAAGAGGAATTACACAAACAAAAGAGAGAAGAAGGTATAAATATTTTAATAGATTTTTATTATTAAATAATGAAATTTGCATATACTAGTGTTCTAAGCCTCCTCATTACATGATTTAAGGTCTTAGTCCATGGACAAATTAAATTAGACTTACTATCCAAAACACATAAAAATGATAGCTGAGAAACATAAATGTAGATTTCACAATAGCTGAGAAACATAATTGTAGGCATCATAGTCACAATCTTTTGGAGACAACGTAATTGAGTTGTGTACCCAAGTGATGGAGAGAAATTGTTGCACCCCCAATTCCAAGTTGAATACATCTGTTGGAGGACCTTGTATTCATGAGCAACAAATGTAATCAACTTGGAATCGGAGGTGCAGGAGTTTCTCTCCATCATCTGGATATACAACTCAATTGTGTTGTCTCCAAAAAATTGTGACCACGATGCCTACAATTATTTTTCTCAGTTGTTTTGTTCCAGGACCCCTTATGACCCTTTACAACCATTTAGGATCCCCAAGAATACATCTTAGAGGTCTTCAAATGTCGTAAAGGGTCATAAGAGGCTCCTAGGAGGGGCCAGATGAGCTTCCACCTTCATGTGGTTGACCCTGTTAAGTAGAGAATGTTATACTATTCTTGAAAGAAAGAGAAGCTCAATAATTTAAGGTCTCAGTCCATGGAAAAATTAAATTAGACTTACTATCCAAATTGGTACATTGATGAGAATCAATGATGGGCCGAAGTTTTTAGATTTTGAGAAGACGTATATGTAGTGGTGGCCAAAAGGGATTTTTGTGGAGATTTTCTAGAGTGGCTATATACATATAAGGGTTTCCAGATTGAGTACCAGTGCAGAGATAATGATTCAGTAACCTACATCTATAAAACCTTCACAAATATCTTTATCTTAGTTTTTATATTAGTATTGAAAAAATGAGTGGGTTGGACATTAGTGGTGCATCTATTCTCTCTTATCATTCTTCATAGTCTCATACGTATTGCCTATAGGATTTAGGAAAGAAGATGTACAGCTAGAAATGGACAAGGAGCTCTACCTTGTCATACGCAGTGACAAGTATCCCTAAGAAATGGGAATGCTAAGGTGGAAATGGTGGGTGGTTGAGAGTGGCAGTCCGAGAAAGCCTTTCCTAAACAGTAAACGACAACAACATAATATTTTGTACTTAATTTGATAATCAATATATTTTTTTAAAAACAATTAAATTTTCAATCTCTTTTTCAACCAACAAAGAATAGGCATATCAACGAGCAAGCTATACAGTCGACATTTATTACGACAATTATACATTGCACTTTTGACCAACATTGGTTGCAGAGGTAAATGATATAACATGCAATTCTTCTAGTTTAAAGAAACAATTTCAATGTCATCTCTGTCGATAATTCAACCACTATTGACATTGCAATTTTGATCAAAACTTGATGTGTTGTATTACTGACTAAAAAACTTTGATGACCGTTATAGTCGATTAGCCAACCAATGGGCATCTAATAATTGACTAAACCTCGTTGAAAAACAAGCTAAAATTTACTAGTGTATGGAAGTGAATGGACAAGAGATTACTAAAACTCTCCAAGCGTGTTATCAAAGGATCCAAAGGTTTACCTTCTCAACAAGGATGGTTTCTAGCTCATCGACTCCAAGCAAAGTCACTCATGAAATCAAAGATTACTAGTTGAAGAGGTCAAAATGCCAAAATCCAAGGTGCAAACAGGCTTCTAAAAGCAAGATAAGCTACCTAATCTGACCCAGATCGACCGAGGAAGACTGGAAATGACAGGATAGAAAATCAAGCAAGTTGACTGTTTCAGGTGACAATGAATCAACATTGGGCAATAGCTCACTCTAAGGATAGGTGACAGGTGCTAACAACAAGATGTAAAAAGTTGTTTTTTCAATTCAAGAACTCGGTTTTTGTTTTTTTAATTGACCAAATAGATGCATTAATAGATTCTTATCATTAATCAAGCACACAAGACAACAATCAGGGACTTCAAGCAAATAATTGTCTTCAAACAATGAGCAAGGGACAAAGCAACCTTGTGCATGAACAAGAATAGTGACATAGTATTATACTCCCTAAGGACTCTACATGTGTATGTTCTCAAAATGTTTTTCAGTCACACACATAGTCCTAGAAAAGAAAAATTTGGTTGCACTATGTTTTGTAGTAATGGTCAACTCTGCAACTCTTGCAATCTCAAGTGGGGGAAATCTAATCGTGGTACACTGAGGTTTTGACACAGTCTGAAAATTTAATCAATCAGGAGCTACTAAGGAGATCTGATAGCCCAACAAAAGACCACACCTGTGGAAATTTCTTCCACAAGGACATTTATATAGTGGTTGTTGCTCCATGACAGAAATGGCTAATACTGCTTGAGGTTCCATCAACATGGTTTACCCAATAAAGGGAGTGTCCACTATGGTTAACCCTCTCTAACAAGGAAGACTCACAATATGGACCACATGGGGACTTAGCTCAGGTTCAAGGGTTCTAAGTTTCTAATGTGCCCAAAAGGGAACATAGCATACTCCTCTAGCCTCTTCACCTCACCCAGACATAGCAAGCAGATTAATTGACACGCTAAGTTGAAATCACCTCACTAAGGTTTGTATTCCAACAATAATGACTACCGATCTCTCTAAACGGGACCAAGAGAGAATTATTAGGAATAGTCCCAAGAGATAACTAAGAGGGGGGGTGAATCATATATCTACAAGATTCAATTCTTTATCCAATTAAGTATAGAATAAAATTAAGCATAAACACAATATGAGAACACTTAACACAACACCACAATTTTGGTTATGGGGAAACCCAAATAGGTAAAAACCCTAGTGGGAATTAGCACCCACTATAAATTGCACTAGATTATTATGATCCTTGTTAGAAGATCTTACAACCCTGTTAGGAGTTGATCTTTACAATGCATTAAGTATAGTGACCTGGTCAAGAGTCAGACCCTATTAGGAGTCTTTTACAATTAACCCTATTAGGGGTGAGGACACACTTTTCGAGAGCACACTGCTCAAATTAGGGGTGAAGGTTGTAACCTTTTGTTTAATAGATACACACTATATCTGGATCTTGGTGAACTAGATGTAGACCTATTTTCTTGATCAGTTCCAATGAATAACATATAGTCTCTACTTTGTCACATAGAGATTCTTTTGATGGCTCAACACTTCGCACCTTCTTCTCTGCTCTTATCTTTCAACTATCTACTATACTTAGCAATCACAAATGACTGCCTATAAATATCTTTCCTCTAAATGATATAATCAAGTCAGCCTATCATAACCATCTTGAAATCATATTAAAGAAACAATACAACTCTCCAATAACATCTCAGTCAACTCTATTAAGCACACAACACAAATTAGGACCGCCCAACTCAATATGAGTAGACGCGTCGCTTCACACTGTCGGCTCCACCAAATCAACTAATACTTTCTTATCATACTGAATTATGTCATGCACTCTTAAAAAAAAATTCTTAACTCTTATTTAAACACTAATCCAAGCATGCATATCAAACTAATAGGTGCAACTACTATAACAATAAAAATAATGTCCGCTCTACTAGGTAAACTCAAGAAACTATAACTGTCAACCAAAGACTTCATAACTCAAAATGTACTACATATCTAACTATATTTCCATGAACATAGAATCATACATATGTTTAAAACATAAATATAAATGTGCAAGGCTTCTTCACAACCATGCTATAAATTGCATATATAACTCTTCTTGGGACCTATCAGGAACACTCACTGATACAGACTACTGTATTACTATCTTCACTTATAATCAACCTCTGCATCTATGATATCATGTTGATAACATATCTAAGAAACATATTCTCATAGCTCTCTCCATCAAGCTTCCACACATGTTTCTTACCATATGTTTTCATCAATGACAAACATACAGTCAACACTCTAGCTTGCTAAAAAATCTCCAACAATCTCCCCCTTTGGCATTGATGGAAACATATGGAATGAAAAACACCACCAATCCAAATGTATAATCTTTTTATAATATTCTCCATTTCCTCAACAAAATTCCCCCAAGGATGAATCTTCCATCTCTTACTATTTTGTTTCTTCTTGCTAAATACTCACTCCCCCTTACTGCAATTCTTTTATAACATTCTCCATTTCCTCATCAAAACTTCCCTAAGGATGAATCCTCCATCTACTACTGAATTCTCTGAATATCAACTACTATATTACTTTACTATTTTGTTTTTCATGAAAATATATTTACTCCCCCTTTGAGATCAATGGCAAAGGGCGCTAAATAATTAAGCATTGGTACTACTCCTGAAGTAGAGTAGTCAACCTTTCATCAGTCACTAAAGACTTATTCACTCCTGCAATCTCTAATCAGATTTAGGGAAGGGTATTACTCCCAGCTTCTCCCTGAGATACTCAAATGTATCTTTAGGTAAAGGCTTTGTGAATATGTCTACTAGTTGATCTTTTGTGCTCACATAGTCCAACTTTGCTTCTTTCTCTGCTACTTTTTCTCTTAGGAAGTGATACTTTATCTCAATGTGTTTTGTCTTTGCATGCATCATAGGGTTTTTTGACATATTGATAGTGCTAGTGTTATCACAATGAATAACAATAGGATAATCAATTTGACTACCAAAATCTTTTATCATCTGCTTGATCCACATAATTGTAGAGCAATTTAATGTTGGTGCAACATACTTTGCTTCTACTGTGAATTGAGAAATATAATTTTTCTTCTTACTTGTCCAAGTGACAAGCCTATATCCAAGAAATATTGCTCCTCCTGAGGTACTCTTTCTATCATCCACACATCCTACCCAATCTGCATCTATATACACATGAAGTTCTACATTTTCTGAATTAGGATACCATAAACCATAGTCTATAGTTCCTTTCAAGTATATGACTATCCTCTTTAATTCCATGAGATGACTTTGTTTAGGATCTGGTGCAAATCTTCCAACAATACCAACTACATTGGAAATATTAGGTCTAGATTGAGTAAGATAGATTAGTTTACTAATCATTAACTTATACAAGGTTATGTCTACTATTGTTGAATCATCTTCTTTCGAAAGCTTGCATCCTATTATCATAGGGGTACTTACTAGCTTGCAATCATCCATTTCAAATTTCTTTAATATCTCTTTCACATACTTAGACTGATTAATGAAAATACCTTTTTCTGTTTGCTGCACATCCAGTCCCAAAAAGTACTTGATGTTAGATTTTGGTGACTAATTAGGAAAGTACTATCTAGGAAAGTACTGTACACCTTTCCACCCGACATTGTCAGGGTTCAATTATTTTTTATTATTTTTGGGCTGACATATTGTCAAACATTTCCCTAGGTTGACTCGTCAAGCCTTTTCTTAGGTTGACTCATCAAGTATTTTAGGGTTAACTTGTTAACCAACATAAGCCTTGTTATATTGGCTTAGGGTTAGGGATTTCATTATGATGTATGATTCTAGTACTTGCGGTGGAATTGAGTTGTAAAGGATTACAGATTGTAATCAAGTTGTAATCACTGGATAATAAAATATTGGACTCATTGTTGGTGGATGTAGGCTAGGGATTGGGTGAACCACGTTAAATATTTGTGTCTTGTGTTCTCTTCTATGTGGTTTATTATTTTTTGATATTGGTTATATTTGCATGTAATTGTTATTTCTACCTTGTCAATCCTAACACTTGATAGGTCCAATCATGCTCATTTCAAATCTTCTTTGTATCTCTTTGGCAAATTCAGCACTAAGCTTGTCATTACCACCAAAGATAATGTCATCAACAAATATGGCAACTAACAATAATCCATCATATGTTTCTCTTATGATTAAATTACAATCTGTTGCTCCTTTCTTGAATCCAATCTTTGTCAAGTATCCATCAAGTCTTTCATACCATCCTCTAGGGGCTTGCTTAAGTCCATAGAGGGTTTTCTTCAATCTACATGTCATATTAGGTATGTTTGATAAGGTGAATCCTTTAGGGTGCTCTATGTATACTTCTTCTTTCAGCTCTTCATTCAAGAATGTTGACTTGACATCCATCTGGTATACCTTAAAGTCTTTGAAGGTAACATAGGATAAAAAAAAATTTATGGCTTCCAATCTTCTTACATGAGAAAATGTATCTGAATAATCAATTCCTTCTCTTTGTGCATATCCTTTACACACTAGTCTTTCTTTGTTTCCTACCACTGTTCCATCTTCATTCATCTTATTTCTAAATATCCACTTGGTTCCAATCACATTCTTATCACTAGGCCTAGGGACCAATTCCAATGTATCATTCTTAATTATTTGATCTAGCTCTTCTTTCATTGCTTCATGCCAATTTGAATCATTACCTGCATCTTCAACACTTAAGGATTCAATCTTTGATAGTAAACATACCTCTTTATTTGATGTGGAACTCTTTGCTTTTGATTTTGTCATGACTTTACTGTTCTGATCTCCAAAGATGTCTTCCTTTGAATGATATCTAGATGTGAATTTAGGAATATTAGGTGTGACTCTCTCATCTGACTTCTATGATTCTTCTTCACTAGTTTTAGGGTCATTGAATAATAGATCAATGATGTCAAACATTTCATCAACAACTATTTCTCTAGTGGTAGGTCTAGGTTCTTCTTCAATAATAGGTGCATAATCATGATATCTTTCTTGAATCATGATGCAGGAGCATCCTGGGTGTAAGAGCAATCTTGCATCACCCAAAAATATTTCTGGTTTTGTTTTCAATAAGGGCTATCTTGTGCAGAGCTTCTATTTATGGAAACTTACTATTTTTAGTAAGTTGGTCATACAATCTCGGAATGTTCTGATTTCATAGCTAGAGGTTCATCCTAGTCATTTCAGCCTACCAGTTGAGTTTCATTGCCACATCATCAGTATTGGTGAAGTTATTGAGGTTTTTGGGTACAAAATTTTTCAGGTCAATTTTGAAGGCCTTAAAGGCTTCAGATCATGATCGACCCCTAGCTAATTGGCGCTAGCACGTGTTAGGCACTGTAGATCTTGTCATGGCATTTCTGAAAAGTGGTTACAATAGAAAAATAGAGCTATGATTAAAAATTTATGGCCTCTGGAAGTTGGGCTACCTAAAAGTATATTTTGTATTTCTTTTGAGCCGACCTTATTGTAAAAATTGTGAAAATAAAATAATTCTATGTATAGTCGGCCTTAAGGGATAAATTTCTAGAACCTTCTCGGGTGGTGGAAATTGCCTATATAAAGAAGGCCCGTAGTGTTGTCTAGAGTAGTTCTGGGTAGTAGATCTGGGTATTGATTCAAGGCTTTGTCCTACAAAATATTGTAAGTGGATGCCCATGTGGCTTTGCATATTATAATTTTGAAAGTTTGTAATTTCACATTTGTGGAGATAGTAAGAAGCCCATTTTTCTTGCATATTGTTGTTGTTTCTCTATTTCTGTTATGTGTTTATGGTATTAAGGGGAGAACCCTTTATCAAGTGGTATCAGAGCAAGAGTTCCTGAGTGTGTAAATAAATAGCCGATTGTGAGGCAGTTTGCACGAGGACCATGGTTAGAGTTTTTTTGTAAACAAATTGCCGATTGTGAGGCATTTTGCACTAGGACCATGGTTAGGGTTTCAATGCGCATCATGAAAATATCTCCATGAAGGGAACATGGCGGAAGAGCTGGTGTTGTAACACTTGAGCTTAGAGCGCTCTAGAGACAAGTGCGAGCATTGCAAGAAGAGATTCATAGAGGAATGAATCTTAATGTTAGAGATGAAAGCGAGGATGAAGCCAAAGAACAAGATCAAGAAGGAGAAGTCAAAGTTGTGAACCAAGAGGAAGAAAGACTTTTTCGGGCCATTTCCAAGATTGGAAAAAGACCTAAGATTGAGGTTCTTGCATTTTCAGGAAATCTTAACCCAGAGGAGTTGATCGACTGGATCAATGAATGTGAAGAATATTTTGAGTATGAAGATATTGAGGATCCTGATCAAGTCAAATTTGTGAAGGCCAGACTAAAAGGTCATGTGAAGATCTGGTGGCAAGAGATTCAATTAGAGTGAAATAGAAGAGGGAAAGATAAAATCATAAGATGGGGTTGAATGGTGGATAAATTGAAGCAACAGTTCATCCCTGTTGTTTATGAGCTTGACCTACTGAAGAAAATGCAAATTTTGAAGCAAGCAGGAAGATCTGTTCAGGAGTATACATAGGAGTTCTATCAAATCTTCATTAGAATAGGCCATGTAGAAGCTGACAAGGAGAAAGTTGCATGTTACCTTAATAGGTTGAGGCCGAGCATTCAGGAGGAGCTGAATCTGGTTTGAATGAACAATATTGAAGAGGCATACTAGTTTTGTTACAAATAGATAATACTGAGAGGGGGGGTGAATCAGTATTTCACAAACTTTTACTTTTGCCCACTTATGGATATAACAGATTACTTTAGTGCATGCAAAGCATAAGAAACTAAATAGCATACATAACAGTAAATGTAAAGAACTCATAACACATGATATGTTCTCGAGGAAACCCTGGCCAAGGGAAAACCCCAGTGGGGATGGCACCCACAAAGATCCACTAATCAAAAGATATCTGGTTAAGGATGTTGACCCTGTTAGGAGCTTGTTACAATCATATAGTGTATCAGTCCTGGTTAGGGGACTATAGGCCTTGTTAGAAGCCTCAACCCTGTTAGGAGTTGTAAATACAAAACTTGATTACCAAATGAGCTCACTGCCCAAACAAGTAATACAAATATTTACTGATTACAATATGGTACTACTTACAACTTCGCATCAACAACTTTCGCTACTATCACAATTTACATATATTACTATAGACACCTAAAAATCCTTTAGAAAATAAAGTATTTTTATTTTCTAAAAAATCCCTAATGACATCATCATTTATTAATTAATTAATTATTTAATTTATTTATTTATTTTTATGTCATTAAATCCATTTATCTTAATTAAAAATATTTAATTAAGAAATCCCTCCCAAAAATGTTTAAATCTCATTTAAACATTATTTCCCTATTTATTAATTATTTAATTAATAAATTGACCAAAAAACCTTAAAATAAATAAAAAAATTATTTTAATCCTAAACCTTGAAAATATCTTAGAGATCCTAAACCTCTTCTAGAAATTTTTAATCTCACTTTAATTTTAATTAAAGGGTGATTCCACCATTTCCTAAGCCTAATCCCAACTCAACAACATTTATTAGTTATTTAATTAATAAATTGACCCAAAAATCCCAAAATAAATTATTTATTTATTTTTTGCCCAAAACTTTGCTAAATTCCTAAAGACCACTAACCTCTTCTAGAATCTTCTAATCCTTCTTTAATTTTGATTAAAGGCTAATCCCATCATTTCCTAATCCTAATCCCAACTCAAAAATATTTAATTAAGATTAAATATTAATCCTCAATTCCTAATTTACCCTAGGAAAACTCTAGACTCTTCTAGAACTTTCATAATCCTTCCCTAAACCCATTTAGGAGAAATTACCTACTTTCCCTAAGCTAATCTAAGTCTCCTTTGACTCCTAGTCAAACCCTACCCCTAATGAGCCTCAAACTCATTAAAGCCTTTGAGATAAATAAAAATTTATTTATTTCTTAAATTCCATATTTATCCCTAGAAAAGCCTAGACTTTTCTAGAAAGTCTTTATCCTCATCCAAAGCCTAGACTCTTCTAGAAAGTCTTCATCCTTATCCCCTTGACTCAAACTCTAACCTTACCCCAAACTCTAACCTATCCACCTAAGCCAACCCTTTCCAAACTCTTATAAATACTCCTCATTTCTAGGAGCAAAATACTCATTCACCTTTTATTTCAAGCAATGTTATAATGCTAGAATAGCTCTAAATCATTTAGCTTTCATACTAATTGTTAGTTTTAATCATTTTCAAGCATTTTTAGCTCACATCTTAGCATAGAACTAATGGATTAACTTAGTTTAATTCTTGTTTATGCATCATTCTCACATCTATTTTGGGTTCTAAAATCTACTTAATCATACTAGTTGCATAAATCTTGATTTCTTGAAGCCTTAGGGGCAATTTTGGGTGTTCTACCTAATATTGTCATTTTTGAAGTGTTCATGAATCTCAATCCATCTTAGCATGCATTAGAATATGCTCCAAGTGCTTAGAGAGCACACCCACATCCCCTTAAGCAAGAGCAAATCAAACAATGCTTGGGTGCACCTATTTTAGCTCAATCTAAGGTGGCTTAGCTTAGAGTTTCCTTGTTTTGGATTGATTTCATGTTAGATTAAAATCTTAATTTTTGATTGATTTGAGCCTTTCAAAACAGATACAGGATCCTTAAAAGCCTTGCTCACATTCTGGCACGCCCGGTGGGACCCACTTCACGGGTTCTTTGTAAACATTCTGATGGATTTTGGAGTGTTTTCAAATTTTTCAAGCTTATAGGTGGACGGAGCACTTCAAATTCTTCTTCCTCTTCTTATCTTTATTCTTCTTCTATTCCATCTACTTCTTCTTCTTGCGGGATCTTGGCCAATTTTTCTCAAAAAATAATAATAATCCATAAGGAAGCAAAATCATACACACCTTGTTTTAGTGCTTAAAATGAACCCCCAAATCATTTTTGAATGTGTTAAGGACTAAAATTTGCAAAATTTGTTCTAACAAACAAGAAAAATCAATCAAAACATTTGCATCCTTGCAACATCAAGGTTTTAGATACATTCATGCAAAAATTAGGAATATTTCAAGTTTTGGGTACTTTAAAAAAAAAAAAAAAAAAAAAAAAGAGAACCTCAAATTTACATCTCATTTCTAAAAACATTCAAAATCAATCCTAAAAGTGCATGCAAAAGTTCCTAAAATCAATCCTAAAAAAAACTTTGTTTTTATTGAAAAACTAACTTGATTTTGCAAAAATCTTGAATGCCTTCTTTTTCAAATTTCACGCATCAAAGCTAAATTAGGAACTTATCTTTTGGAGATAAAAAAATCAAAGCAAAGGTCAAAACAAATCTTGAATGAAACTAAAGGAATGAAGCTAAGTCCTAAGAGTCATTGTCATTTTGAAAATCAAATGCACTCTTGAATGCATTAAAAGAAAAAAAATCTCTATTCCTTCCTTTTCAGTTCAAGAAAACGCATAATCAAATCTTGAATGCCTTAAAGGATCAAAACAAAGCACTTCAAAGTTCTTAAAACAACACGCCAATCTCAATCTTGAATGATCAAAGAAAGAACTTGCAATCGCTCAAATCGCTTACTTTTTGGAGAAAGAACAACTCAAAATCTAAACACTTGTGTCTTCAGTTATTCAAATTCAAACATCACTTAATCAATTTGGGAAAAAGAACAACTTGCTTGATGTGCATCTAGGAGCTTTCATTTTTTAAATACTTGTTAAAGTAAGCAACGTAGAACATTTGAACTTGGACAAATTCACTTGTTCTACTTTTAGCGAGGCTTGTCCAGGGAGAAAAGCGCTTCCTCCTCGGAGAATGACCTCAAACCGGTATCCCCCCTGGCCGGTATATAAATAAAGTGAAGGAAAAAAGTACTCACTTATATCTCCTAATCCACGGGCACTTTGTGCCAAATGCAAATGTCTGGGGATGGTAAATATTCCTCCCCCAGTGTTGTTGGCTAGGCTCTTAAGTGAGTCACAGGCGGTCAGCATAATCGGGTATGGAGACTCCACAGAACTATTAAAAACTTGATAAAATAGAGGCTACCCTATCTACATCCAAAAGTATCAAAATCCTTGTGCAAGGACCGATTCCAAGGGGTTTACTAGGTCGCCTCAAGATTACTCACCATTTGTATTCCCTTCTAGGGGGTACCAAACTATGGGCAAGCGATTTTGATACTCACCTTCCTTAGGTAGATCTACTTGAAGTGCTTGATAGTCAAATACTTCATGAAAACATTGTTGGAACATACACTTTCAAAGCTTTATCAGAGTTAGTCATCCTATTTGTATCCCACAAGGTTGCTTTGTCCCTTGTGGAGATTGCTTTTCTAAAAATCTTTGTTGGAATTTATCCTTTGCCATTGAGAAACATCAAACTGATCAACAAAACTAGTTCAAGATACTCAGAACATTTTGTAGAGAAACCATTAAATCAGCTATCCAAAAGCCTTTTTGTCTCAAACCAACTATCAGGAATTTCCCCAAAGTTATGCCCAATTTGATCAAACATCCAAAAGCTAAATTACCCAAATCCAAAGACTATCAAGAACAGAAAGTTGCAGAGAGAAACCTTAAGAGCCATCAACCCTTTATCCAAGCAACCCAAGCAAAAGAAAAATATCAAGAGAAGCTTGATAATATTGGCTATAATGCAAGAGTCAAACAGTTTGCCTACTGATTTCGATTGAACCATCGCTATGTCAATCTTGAAAGAGAAGATTAGCTGGATCCATTGCATGTCCCATTCTACCTTCAGATCTCAAAATCCTATCTTGGCAGTCCTTCATCCTAGTTTCATCCTTGCATCATCACCAAATCCTTAGTTGCATTCTAGAGTCTTTAGTTGCATTCATCATCATCTTCCTAACAACATCATAGATCATCCATTCCAGTTGCATCTGCATCATCCTTTTAGGAAGAACATTGTTTCATCATCCTTCACCATCTTTCCGTCAGCAATCCACAATCAGAATCCCAAATCCTTGATCCAAATCTAGCATCCATCATCCAAAATAGAATCCACCATCCTTTGCACCAAATCCAGAGGTCCAAATCCAAAGAGCACTTAGTGTCCAGAATTTTTGAGTTGTTTCCATCGCCTATCCTAAATCAGAAATCACCCCTTTTTTTGACAGAGCATTGTCTAAAGGAAATCCAACTTGTCCTTGCATAGTCTCATCATCTCGAGCAAGAGATTGGCTTGCATTGATAAGAATCTAGTTGACCAAAGATCATTAGTCTATCCTAGGTTGGCCAAATCCTATCACTGATCCTCCATCGGGATAAAATAGCTCATTGTTAACACTTAGTAATCTTCCACCAGCATCCCACCAATCCTCCACCCAATCTTGACCCAAATCAAAGCATCCCACCAAACCTCCATCATCACCAAGCGTTTCACTAAATCTACCACCATCTTCCATCAATCTTCCACCATCCTTGATCCAAATCCAAGCATCTCACCAATCCTTAGAAGTTTCGTAAGCTTGCATCCATCATCCTTTAGAGTCTTTTAGGAAACATCTTGCATCCATCTAGCATCTGCATCTCCATGCCTGTTGAGACAAGATCCAAATCTAGGAAGCGAAGGAACATGAACCCCTATCCAATCACTAGCACATCTGATCCCAACATTTTTACCAGTGTGATGGTAGCGTATGATCCCCAAATACAAACTAGAAATACATGGGATGATCCCAATATCCCCTTGGCTCCTCTGGGAATAGAAACATTTGTGAATCATCCAGAGAATCCACTAGTAGTCAATGCACTCATGGCCCAAAACCAGCAAAGCATGTTCACTAACTTTGCACAAGCGCATACTTCCATTATGCCATATCTCCATCCTCACATTCCCATAAGTACTATACAAATCCTAGCACAAGTATACTCTCCATTCATCCAACCATTCCTTGATCCAACCTTGCAAACATCTCAAGAAACCTTTGCCATTCCCCTTCTTCTACAAGGAAGCTTTGCAAATCCTGTAACACAAGCTGTAACACCATCTGCTCCATTCCCTATCGTAGGTACTTCATCATCTGCCATGGCTGCCCAAGCTCTTGCACAAATCTAATGCTTGTCACAAAATCAACTCCCACCTCTCACACAAACCTTTACATAAGCAGTTCTATGATCTTCCATAGGCCAAGCAGCACCTTTCACTCTTGGAGGGATGCAATCATCCTTCCCCTTCACTTCACAAGCTTCCACATCCACACCTTTTGTGCTAGGAGAGACGCAATCATCTTTTCCTTTCAATCCCCAAGCTTTAGCATCCACACCATCATTTCAGGGGTCAACGCAATTATTTCCCTCTTTCACCCAGCAAACCTCTACATCATCTACTCTAGGGGTAGCACAATTGTTCCCCTTTCAAAATCAGAAAACTTCCACATCACCTTTTTCATGGG
This sequence comes from Chamaecyparis obtusa, assembly GCA_027943335.1. Lineage (NCBI taxonomy): Eukaryota > Viridiplantae > Streptophyta > Pinopsida > Cupressales > Cupressaceae > Chamaecyparis > Chamaecyparis obtusa. The sequence goes on from BSBK01003738.1 coordinate 1,585,695, forward strand.
GAACACAAGAATCCTCTTCATTCTCCCCCCAGCAAGCATCTACCTAGGCACAAGCCCAACAAAATTCCTTCACCACAAGAATTCCTTCTATGGGTTTTTCCAATCCACCATTCATATCCCAAACTCCCATTACATCTACCTTCCAAGCATCTATTGCAGCACAATTCCCACCTCACACTGGTTCTTGTTGGGGTCTCACTCAAGAAGACATGAAAGCCTTTGGAATACCAACTCACTCTTCTACATTCGTGTTTACAAACTAACAAGCCACCTTCTCACAAGCAGCACAACAGCAACCATCTCAACCTCCACCAGCTTCATCCTTCACAAGCTATCCATTCCCAACACCCAGTACTTTTCAGCAAGTTCCTCCACCTCAGCAGCAATGTTCCTCCCATTTCACAAGTTATCTTGCCCAGCCACCCTTTGCTTCAAGCTTCCCTACATCAGTTCCACCCTTAAGCAATGCGGGAATGCACCCAACCTATATCGGTCAACCACAGAGCCAAGTTTAGCAAGGACCATCCTATCAACAAGTTGCATCATTCCACTAGCCACCCCTGCAGCAACCATACTTCCAATCATAGCAACAAACCCCCATCATTCCCCAATAGCAACAAGTTTCCTCCTATCAGTTACAGCAACAAGTCCCCGTCATCCCACAACACCAGCAAGCAGTCCCGTATCCTCCACCGCAATATCCCCCTATGCTACATCAACAATATCCCCAGCAAACATTGCTCCAAAATCCCCTCCAATCCACCTATCCCACTAGATCATCTCCATATCCCACTCCACAATACCCATCTCAAATGGGAGCACCCACTCAAACACCGATCAATGCCAAGTGGGAAGCCATGAAGAATGCTCTTAAGGAGCTTCAAACCAATACTGATAACAAAACCTACAAGTTTGAGGAGGTGTGTCCTTATCTGTTTGATCGATCCATTGCCGCTATACCTTTCCCCAAGCACTTTGAGACACTTAAATTTGATAAATATTGGGGGAAAGGAGATCCAATCAACCATATTAAAGAATTCTATATGGCATGCCAAGAAGTAGCTTATAGTTATAACTATCTCTTACGCCTATTCCCCAAAAGCTTGGGAGGAACTGTTGTTGAATGGTTCTACAAAATACCATGTGGGACTATCACAACCTTTTCTAAACTTTCTGAGAATTTCATTGCTCACTATGCCCACAATGTTGAGAATGAGTTGACCTTGTTAGATCTCTGTAACTCAAAACAGAAAGAAGGAGAAATCCTATCAGAATACTTGCAACGATGGTAGAACCTTACCACCAAGTTATCATACCAGCCACCTGAAAAACATTTGACCAAAATCTTTATTGATAATCTACATCCTAAGCTGTCCCACTTCATGAGGATGAATTGTCTCCAAACCTATCAAGATATCAAGAGCAAGGGGATAGGTATTGAAAGGGCCCTCCTAGATGAAGGTACAATCCATCACTTCAAAAATGATGTCCAAAAACTCAGCAATGATAAATATCGTTACTAGAATCATAACAAGAATGTTGTTACTAATGGAGCCACTGATACCAACCATATCCAATTTGTCATGGCTAGTCCTCCATCAACTCCTGCATACCAACAACAACAAGCACCCGTCTATCAGCAACCTCTTCAAGTCCATCAGCAACCCACACAACAATATCATTCTTAGAATAATTAGTAGCAAGCCCATCAAGCTTATCAAGGTAATCCAAACAATTAGGTCAATGCCATTAATGTTGCTCCCAAACAACACAAGCCCAGAGCTCAAAACAATCCAAGGAAGACCTTCACACCACTGGGTGAACCTCTAGATGTTATCTTTCACTGAATGGCCAAGGCCAACTTGAGCACATTTCCACCAATCCAACCAGTTGATGATAACACTCCCAAGCCGATTAGTACAAAGATCACAAGTACTATGATTATCATCATGTCAAAGGACACACTACCCTGAAGTGTATGAGACTCAAAAACTATATCCAAGATCTCATTGACCAAAAGGAGATCCAGGTAGACACACCTGCTCAAACCTCACCAAATGCCAATTTGCAAATTTATCAGAATGTGTTCCCACAACACAATGCTGGGAACAACCAAACTAATACCAATCATTCCCAAAATCACGGTAAGGGCAAGCAAGAAGATCACACTCCCACCTACATCAATTATGATAAATTTGTTGGATGTATAACCCAAGTTGAGCCCATAGTCAATTCCATCCATGTCAAAGGAGTGGATCATCAATGTATTGTTACTACCCATAGAGGCCGGATCAATGTTGTTGGTGCCTGTCTAAGGCCATTACATAATGCACACAATGCATAGTATAACCTCATAGAACATCTTGGGAACACACCAACCCAAATATCCATCTTGGACCTTCTTCGCACTTCACCTCTCCATCAGGAGATCCTTGACCGGGCTCTCAAAGGACATGTCCCCATAGACATTAACACCACCCAGTTTGAGACCCTTGTGGGACATCTATCCGCAACCTGTGCTTTATCATTCAAAACATCCGACATGCTAGATGTTGCACCTGACCATACTCTCCCTCTCTGCATCACCATCATGGTCAGAGACTTTGCCATCAAACGGGTCTTAATAGATAATGGCTCGGCCCTAAACTTGTGTACTTTGAAATTCATTCAATAAATTGGGTTCACCTAGGCTGATATAGCACATGAAGTAATCACTATCAAAGCCTATGACAACTTGGAGTGTACCTCTGAAGGTACCATTACTTTTCCTATTTAGCTAGGCCTAGCAACACAAGATACCATTTGTCATGTTGTTGATCTTAACCTACCATTCAATATCCTCCTCGGCCGACCATGGATTCATTCCATCAAGGCTGTACCATCCACGTACCATCAGTGCATCAAATTTCTGCATCAAGGTACTGAGGTTACCATCCATGCTAATCCCCAACCCTTCGCATACTGTCATGCAATGGAAGCATCATTCCCTCACTCCACTCATTGTCCTGGAACTGACATTGGTACTTCTATTGCCAGCTCGTTCCGATCCCATTGCGATCCAGAAACCATTCTCACCTCCACCCTCTCTTCCATCAAGATCAATAACTAGGGCTATGGTGAATATAGACTACATGTTGCATTTATCATCAGGGCCCTCCCACGTGATCCACATACTCAAGGGCACCTGAGTCACCAAAGCAACCTTGTTGAAGAGCTTCATGAAATCAAGAGAATCAGATCTATGACTTTTGAATCCCATGGCAACATAAACAATCAAGAGATGGATCCTGACATCAATAGGTGGTTGTAAAAAGATCCCCCACCACCTAACACTCAACTTCTTGGCTATTTCAAAGATAAATATCCGAAACAACATAAGTATACCACTGAACAATGGAACTATCAAGGTGGTGGTCTAGGACCACAAGAAGGCGGCAGCCAATATCCCATCACAGCATCAAAGAATCCTGAGCATCAGGATCTTGGCTTTAATACCCCTTGCTTGCATATACAAGAGCCCAATACCAAAACTAGGGGCACCAACATGACTAGCGTTCCCCTCTTGAATAGCCAGGATGACCTTGTAGAGATCGAAGACATCCCTGAAGAGAAAGAAATCAGATCCTATGACAATATCTTTGATAGTGACACCCTCCTGGGGACTTCTATCCTCCAACAACTCACCATCAATCTCATAGAACTTCCCCTCACCCACCCTGAACTCATAGATTGGGACCAACCAAGCATCACACACATCAATGAGTTCCAAAGTAGGGAAGCACTCCTAGAATTCATGGGGGCATCAGGCCCACAATCAGTTCACAATTCAGAGTCAACTCACATCTATAAGCTTGACCTAGAAGAATACTTTGGGGAGGAGGCAAGCTTTAGCTACAAAAGAGAAATAGAAAAAGTAAAACATGATTCTTTATGTGAAAACCCTTCTGGGGCACATTCTGATTCCAAAATAGTAAAAATAAAGAGTGTATCTTCTAGTGAAAACTTGGCAATTCAAGTGCTAGAAGATGAAGACTTGCCTCTTCCTCCCATCTAGGATTACTGACCTGAGCAGTCACCTATCATCATAGAAGAAACCAAGCTAGTCAACTTGGGTATAGAGGAATGTCCGAGAATCACCTACATTGTAGCCAACATGACAGAAGGTGAAGAAATGGCTTTCATTGCGCTCCTTAGAGAATCAATTATAAATTTTGCATGGTCATATGCACACATGCCTAGGCTTGATCCTAAACTTGTTGTCCATCATCTAGCGGTGGATCCTAATGTCAAACTAGTAAAGCAGAAGCTAAGGAAAATGCACCCAAAGGTAGCCTTATTAGTCAAAGCAGAGCTTGAAAAACTTCTCCAAGCTAAGATTATCAGAGCTATAGATTATTCAAATTGGATCTCTAACATGGTGCCTATCACAAAGCCTTCAAGTGACATCAGAATATGCATAGATTTTAGGGACCTAAACAAAGCATGTCCTAAAGATGACTTCCCATTGCCCAACATTGGCATGATTGTAGATCTTACAGCAGGTCATGAAATGTTGTCACTTATGGATGGCTTTTCAGGCTACAATCAAATTCGTATAGCAGAAGCAAATCAACACAAAATAGCATTCACCACTCCATGGGGTACTTTTTTCTATAACATGATGCCATTTGGTCTAAAGAATGTAGGAGCCACATATTAGAGAGCAATGACAGTAATCTTCCATGACATGATCCACAAGATTCTAGAAGACTATGTGGATGATATTCTTGCAAAATCAAAAACACACCATGAACACCTTGACATTCTTGAGAGTGTGTTTGATCACCTACATCACCATAGGTTAAAGCTCAATCCAAAGAAATGTGTCTTTGGTGTTACATCTGGAAAGCTCCTAGGCTTTATAGTTTCATGACGAGGCATAGAGATTGACCCCAAGAAGGTCAAAGCAATAATAGAAATGCCTCCACCAAGAACACTCAGACAGCTCAGAAGTCTACAAGGAAAGCTTCAATCAGTGCGTCAGTTCATTTCTCAACTAGCAAACAAGTGCTAACCTTTCACGAATCTCTTATGCAAAGACACAAGCTTCAAATGAGATCCCATATGTCAGAAAAGCATTGATAAGCTCAAAGAATATCTAGCCAACTCTCCAATCCTAGTACCACCAGTTCCAAGATGCCCTCTCATACTCTACATCTCAACGACCACTACAGCACTGGGGGCACTCTTAGTGTAACATGATGATGACAATAAAGAAAGGGCCATCTACTATATCAGCTGAACTCTAGTTGGCTATGAGCTGAATTATTCACCCATGGAGAAAGCATGCCTCGTAGTGGTCTTTGCCACTCAAAAGCTTAGACACTACATGCTCAGCCACACAATCAAGCTCATTTCAAAAGTGGACCCCCTCAAATATCTACTATCAAGGACAACTCTCACAGGCCATATCACAAAATGGGTCATGTTACTCAGTGAGTTTGACATCCAGTACATAGATCAAAAAGTAATCAAAGGGAAAGTCATTGCCAATCAGCTAGCAGAGGCACCACTGGTGGATGCTTATCCACTAATTATGGAATTCCCTGATGAACACTTATGTATGATCGAAGAATAACCCATGTGGAAGCTATACTTTGATGGCTACTACACATTACATGGATCAGGGGTAGGAATCCTATTTGTCACACCTCAAGGTGACTACATCCCAAAGTCATTCAAGTTGGGATTTTCATGTACCAATAACATTGCAGAATATGAGGCACTCATCTTAGGTCTCAAAACAGCCATTCAGTCGAATATCACAGAATTGCAAGTGTTTGGAGATTCATAGTTGATTATCAAGAAATTCCTAGATGAATATCAAACAAAGGATGACAAGCTGCTACCCTACAAAGAACTAGTGGACAGACTGAAAGAGCATTTCTTGAATCTACAATTCACACAGATACCAAGACTTCAGAACAAAGTAGTAGATGCAATGGAAACTATTGGATCCTTGTTAGAAATCCCACATGACGCATCATAGTATGAATTCCTAGTCGAGAAACTACATACACGAGCTTACGAGAACGCCGATGTAGAAGTGGTGTGTGTCTTGGTTGGTCCTCAGTCCCTATGGTACCACAACATCCATGCATATCTACAAAATGGTATCATATCTCCCCATCTCACCAATAACCAATGCCAAAACCTTATTCGCAAAGCTTCCTGCTACACTCTTGTAGCCAACACCGTTTATCATCGAGGATATCACAACATCCTTTCTAGGTGTTTAGATTCAAACGAGGCCATCCTGGCTTTACAAGAGGTTCACGCTAGAATTTGTGATGCCCACATGAGTGGCATGGTTCTAGCTAAGCAGTTGCTTCGAGTTGGGTATTATTGGCCAACCATGGAACATGATGCTTGTGAGTTTGTCAAAAAATGTTTACCATGTTAGCAGCATGCAAATCTAATTCATGCACCAGCACAAGACTTGCAACCCATTGCACCACCTTGGTCATTTTCATGTTGGGGCTTAGACCTTGTTAGCTTAATCACTCCCCTCTCCTCGAATGGACACAAGTACATAATAACTACCATGGAGTACTTCACCAAATGGGTTGAAGTGATTTCGCTCACCCTAACTACTGGCATACAAATATCCAAGTTCATCCTTTACCACATCATTTTTTTCTTTGGCATACCATCTACCATCTTCACAGACCATGGCACACCTTTTGAAAACCAGCATGTGGATGATCTGTGTGCTAGAGTCCACATCCATCACCATTTCTCTAGTGCATATTTCCCTCAAGGAAATGGCCAAGCTGAGGCAACCAACAAAACTATCTTAAAAATCCTCAAGAAGGTTGTCAATGACTCTGGTCATGACTGGCACCTCCAAATCAATCCCACCCTTTGGGCCTACCGCACTTCTTATCGCACTCCCACATGCACCACCCCATATTCTCTTGTATATGGTGTCGAAGCCATTTTTTCGATGAAAGTTGATCTCCCATCATTGCGAGTCTCCATGAAGAACTACACCACTGATGAAGACTATCGTGTGGCCCATCTCACACAGCTAGACCTGTTAGATGAAAAAAGATAGCAAGCATATGATCACCTAGTTGCATACCAAAATTGACTCAAAAGGAGTTATAACAAGAAGGTCCATCCTAGATAGTTCTAGGTTGGTGACATGGTTCTCAAAGAAAATCAGAAAGTCCAAGCAAACAAAGAAAAGAAAGGCAAGTTTGAGCCTACTTGGCTGGGCCCCTATATTGTCATAGCATGCTTCGACTCCAGAGCTTATCAGCTATCTACACTAGAAGGTGAGCCTTTGAATGATCCAATCAACATCATACATCTGAAGAGGTTCTATGCCTGAACCAGATCCTACATATTTAGAAAATCCATAAAAATTGGAAAAAGCAGAAAAATACAAAAAAAAGAAAAAAAGAAAAAAGAAAAAGAAAAACAATCGTCCAATGGTGAAAACTTGGCAATTCAAGCACCTTGGACAAGTATGTTGGTGAAAACCTAGCAAACAGGCACCATACATAGTGGATCGAGTCATTATCTATCAAACTCCAATCCCCCCATCCCAACATCTCAGTCCTTTTTCTACCGTCCCCATCCCCATCCACCATCCCCCAGCATTCCTCTTTTTCATAATCCTCCAACAAATCTGCAATCCTACCTGCACATCTCTTCTACCATATCTTGTACCATATCCTGTATATCATGTATAGTGCCATCCTTCTTGTACCATATCCTGTATAGAGAGATCTTCCTATCCCCAATCCTGAGCTTCTGTACATATCTGTTGTATCTCTTTTCCTATCTATTGTGCATATCCTCGTGTCTTGTTGTACATAGTCCTCGTCAGTCCTGCAGTAGCATTTGATCAGAACACTTTATCCTACCCAGCCTTGTACTTCAGCAACATTAATTATCGACTATTCTTGATCACTGTGATTATTCTTTGACTTCATCATTTGCCAGTGAACAACAACACTCATTCTCCCATCAATTAGTGGGTCCTTGAGGATGTATCCTTCCTCCTATCAGATCCAATCTTCCACCAATCACACCCGGTCTGTGTCGATGCATCCTTCCACACGTTCAAACCAATCTTCTCACCATCAATCAAATCTGTCACATCACATCTCTATCCTTGGCAAAGGATGTCTTTTTGGAGTTCTCATTTTGGTCTTGGATTTTTTCCTTTGGATCTTGTTAATCTTTTATGGCTTCTCGTTGTTCTCTATTCAAAGTCACCACGATCCTTTATATCATGGTGCGCTACGAATGAGGACAATCTGGGGCAAGGTCTTTTGATCTTTTGATTCTGCCTGTCAGTCAGTCAGATGTGACCCTTGCACAGTTCACATGTGATCTTCTGGGTTACATGGTGCACTTGGGAAATATCATTTGTTTGTGGTTTCTCCCGCATCGTTTCCACCATGCTTCCTCTTGGGTTCATGCGTGATGCTGGGGCAACCCTGCGTGTCTTTTTAGCATCAGTCCTATGCAATGCTGGTGACAAGGCCTTGTGATCCTAGTATCCTTGGCAGGTCTCTAGCATTGCTATATCAAACTAGGTTGTGCTCTCCATATTTGCACTTGGAGCTTCCCCCAATCCCCTGCATCTTGCATCATCTAGATTAATCTTGCATCTTGCATTTTCATATAGCTGCATGTTGCATTCTGCATTCCATCTCATCTTGCATTCACCCATCTTTTCTCTTGGAAGCTTGGTTATTTATCCTCCCTTCTTCCTTTCTTCTTTCTTCATGTTTCCTTTCGAGAAAATTTCACAAAGTTTCCTCTTTGCGTTGTTTTCTTGAGGGGGCACAACCCCTTATTCCTCTAAATTCTAGCCTTGGGCATCTTATTTTCTTGTCTTTGACATCATGCCACTTGCGGCATCGCATCAAAGAGGGGCAAAAAGTAGACACCTAAAAATCTTTTAGAAAATAAAGTATTTTTATTTTCTAAAAAATCCCTAATGACATCATCATTTATTAATTAATTAATTTATTTATTTTTATGTCATTAAATCCGTTTATCTTAATTAAAAATATTTAATTAAGAAATCCCTCCCAAAAATGTTTAAATCTCATTTAAACATTATTTCCCTATTTATTAATTATTTAATTAATAAATTGACCAAAAAACCTTAAAATAAATAAAAAATTTATTTTAATTCTAAACCTTGGAAATATCTTAGAGATCCTAAGCCTCTTCTAAAAATTTCTAATCTCACTTTAATTTTAATTAAAGGGTGATTCCACCATTTCCTAAGCCTAATCCCAACTCAAAAACATTTATTAATTATTTAATTAATAAATTGACCCAAAAATCTCAAAATAAATTATTTATTTATTTTTTGTCCAAAACCTTGCCAAATTCCTAAAGACCACTAACCTCTTCTAGAATCTTCTAATTCTTCTTTAATTTTGATTAAAGGCTAATCCCATCATTTCCTAATCCTAATCCCAACTCAAGAATATTTAATTAAGACTAAATATTAATCCTCAATTCTTAATTTACCCTAGGAAAACTCTAGACTCTTCTAGAACTTTCATAATCCTTCCCTAAACCCATTTAGGGGAAATTACCTACTTTCCCTAAGCTAATCTAAGTCTCCTTTGACTCCTAGTCAAACCCTACCCCTAATGAGCCTCAAACTCATTAAAGCCTTTGGGATAAATAAAACTTTATTTATTTCCTAAATTTCATATTTATCCCTAGAAAAGCCTAGACTTTTCTAGAAAGTCTTTATCCTCATCCAAAGCCTAGACTCTTCTAGAAAGTCTTCATCCTTATCCCCTTGACTCAAACTCTAACCTTTACCCAAACTCTAACCTATCCACCTAACCCAACCCTTTCCAAAATCCTATAAATACTCCTCATTTCTAAGAGCAAAATACCCATTCACCTTTTTATTTCAAGCAATGTTATAATGCTAGAATAGCTCTAAATCATTTAGCTTTCATACTAATTGTTAGTTTCAATCATTTTTAAGCATTTTTAGCTCACATCTTAGCATAAAATTAATGGATTAACTTAGTTTAATTCTTGTTTATGCATCATTCTCACATCTATTTTGAGTTCTAAAATTTACTTAATCATACTAGTTGCATAAATCTTGATTTCTTGAAGCCTTAGGGGAAATTTTGGGTGTTCTACCCAATATTGTGTCATTTTTGGGGTGTTCATGAATCTCAATCTATCTTAGCATGCATTAGAATATGCTCCAAGTGCTTAGAGAGCACACCCACATCCCCTTAAGCAAGAGCAAATCAAACAGTGCTTGGGTGCACCTATTTTAGCTCAATCTAAGGTGGCTTAACTTAGAGTTTCCTTGTTTGGGATTGATTTCATGTTAGATTAAAATCTTAATGTTTGATTGATTTGAGTCTTTCAAAATAGATACAGGATCCTTAAAAGCCTTGCTCACAATTACATGTTACATTTCAAGTATGTTCGATACATCTTTATTTATACAAGATACAAACAAAATATCTTTCTCTTGTCGGCTTGCATATCTTTTATCCAAGAGTAAACATCTAGGATTTCATCTCTTTATAATATTAAGTCATTATTTTGACAAGAAAAATAATCCCTTAATTCATTTACTAGTTCTGTCTTCAAAACTGCACTGTCGGCTGTACTCTATCATCGGTAAAACAATCATAACTTTGTCTGTACTATCCGTACTCTTTTGTGCACTAAGATGGGGTATCCTTAGACACCATAGAGTCTATGTTCAATTGTGCAAAATTTGATCATGCTCCAGTGAATGTCACCAAAACAAACTGTATCGAGTGCTCTGTCAAAATCATTGTTTCATACTTAGACAATTTTAGTCTACGATCTTCCATACTTACTTTCCAACTTATGTGCTCTTCATAGGGAACATATGTTTCCATAATGACAACATCTATGTACATACCTCAGCCAAATTTCCAACAATCTCCCCCTTTGTCATTGGTGGCAACATATGAGAAAATTGGCTAAGTGTACAAGTCAAAATCTCAAAATTTGTATCAAAATTGTGGCCATAGTATAAAATAAGTATAATATCCTTATATCTCTTCAAAATATACGCATAATCTATAACACTTCATAATACTCCATAGAACTCCCCCTATGAGTATCCTTCCTTATCATATATAGACAATTTTCTAAGTATCTCTCCCCCTTTGACAACAATGACAAAATAAAGGGTGGAAAGGGATATACAAAATTGTGTCAAAACTTTTACCTTACTATCTTATTGCAAAGTCGGTAGGCTTGCAATATAATCTACAAAATCTGTCTTCCAAGTCTCAAAATCTTTCTCCCATGCCTTCTTTATTGATTCTGCTACATTGAGTAAAGTACTCAATCCGTATGCTGCAATCTGACAAGCTTGGAGGGACTCAAAATTGAACTTCTGAAATGTTGTCTTAGTAGTAAGACATTCATCTAGCTACTCTTCTATTATAGTCAACTTGATTGAGACATGCTCTCTCAAGATGTTTATTCTGATAATTTTCTTGTTCTTCTCATCATTCAAAGTCCTTATTTCATCACATAATTTTCTAATCTTATTCTCAACTGTACTAATCTTTATGTTTAGGCTAGCCAAAGAGTTTGTATGCTGAATGTACAAACACTTTCCAGTCTCAATATGTTTCCTTAAGTCCTTAATGTGTCTGTCAAGGCTGTCAATGTCATTTTTGATATTCTGACTTATATTCTGCAACATCTCAGCTTCATAAGCTGTCTGAGCCTTAACCTTAGCAATATCAATTAAATTAGTGAACTCAACATCAAAAGATTTAATTACCATCTTTTCTCTTTCAAGTGGATCTGAATCAAAGACTTTTGTAGATATGACACTTTGTAGCTTCTCAGTCAAGTCTTTCAGACTACCTTCCAAATTCTTAACTTTCTTGTTCTTTCCAATAATTTTGTTCAAAGAGGTGATCAACTCTATTTGATCATCATCATAAACTTCCTTGCTCAAATCTTCAATCAATGTTTCTATTCCTTTCTCCTTTCTAGTCTTAGGAGTAAGACTGATGTCTTCTTGTGGTTCAATAGGTGTATGGGCCTCTATTTCCATTTGCACTTTAGTATGTGTAGTCTCTGTTTCAATAGTCTTTTCTTGCTCTCCCAAAACCAAATTGTCAACAATGTTATCCAAACTATTGAGTACCCCATCATCTGAATCTAAAGTAACTTTAGTTCCTTCAATGTCCATAGATTATGTGCCAATGTTTATGGAAGAAGAGGGAATATCTTCAACTTCAACTACCTCTACTACTACCTCTACTCATTCTAAACTTTGTTTCTCTATTGGTTCTACAACTTATTGATCTTTGCTACCTTTTCCTACTACCAAATTTGCTAGCATTTGCACAACTACCTATTCAGTTTCAGTCTTTACTTGCTCATACTATCCTCCCATTATTTGTATAATTCTTCTTTTAGTTCTTAGTAGGGTTTCAAGTGGCTTGAGGATCTGTTTAAGATGCTCATCATCTCTTATCTCACAGAACTGTCTAATCACATTCTCTCTCATTTTGGTATCTTCTTCTTGTGCTCTCATCTTTCTTCTCACAAGTCTATTGTACAAATCTTCTAATATCTTTCCATGAATAGTATCAAATTTCTTATTTGACAAAATCATATGTGTAACCATTGCATTCTCAAGATTCAATTTATTAGAGGATCCATATAAATCATAGTATTTATTCATTTTGGTAAAGTCTCCATGCTGCATTATATCTTCATTAACTCTTTCTATCCTTGGTTTCCATGATTTCTTCTTTGTTGTCACTTCATCATCTTTTATCTCTGCAACTCTTCTAGGTACTAGTGGAACAATAGTTTTCTATCTTTTACTTGGTCCTGAAGCACTTGCCTTCATTCTTTTGCTCGGTGCTGAAGAAAAGGGTTTCTCTGTCTGACTAATTTCTTGTTCCTTCTTAGGTTCTTCAACCTTTACCTTAACTTGAATAGGTTCTGCACTTGATGCCAAAGGTGGGACTGATAGCATCTCACTTTGCCTTATTGATTTTGTAGTCTTCTTTGCAATATCAAATTCCTGCTCACTCATACCTGATTCTTTTAGAATTTTCTTTATTGTAGACTCCACTCTCTTCTTTGATTGTTTCTCTTCCTTAAGTGTCTTTACTGAACCAAAGTTTTCATCATATGTTCCAAATCTGTTGCCATGAGCATCAACTTTACTTTTCAACAATCTACTAGCATAACCTTTTGTTTCAACTTCAGAGATTTCATAGCCAAGAGGGTCTATGAATTCATGTCTAGGTTCTATTGCCTCAATGTAAGTGAAATCAGTATCAACCATAAAACATATATCTTTGTATTTCTCAACTAGGGATGGAGGAATTCTTGATCTATTTACCACAATGTTTTGAAAAGTTTTCAACACTAACTGTACACTGTCATTAACCTTCTCAATAAGATGTTTCATGTAAACTTTGTTGATTCTTGCCATAGTATTCTCACCATCATTCCATTCAATAGTGTAAGGAAATCTTCTTAGCAAGTGGAAGAACATGTAAGTAACCAATGAGGAAAATCTAAAGTGAGTGTATTTAGCTTTCTTTATCTTTTCCAAATTCTCAAACAATTGTATTCTTAGAATTTCACACATATCCACAGGTTTCTTCTCCACACACATCAAATAAGCAATGTGTACCATACCTGCTAGCATATCATCTTCTCTAGAGCTTCCATAGAACTTTGTTGTCAAAATCTTACACAAGTATTTTACATCATCTTGCTTAATCTTACTAATGACTATACCTCTACCATTGTATACTGAATTGGTGTTTTCAATCACAATCTTTCTCATGTTTTTCTCATTAAGTGGAATTGCACCAAATTTTGATAATCTAGTCACATCATGAATTAGGTCTACAGTTATGTCTATAACTCTATCTTCTAACCAAAATTTTCCATTATGTATCCTACTCAAAATGATCTTAGTACACTCCTCATCATCAAATTCATATTTCATAGAGTACTCAATTTTTCATTATTTTCTAGATGTTCATAACCTTGTTTCACTGACATATCTGAGTTGTACAATTTCTTATATTCACCATTAAAATCACTCTCCCTTAGGGTTTCATACTTGCATCCAAGATAACTTTTAACATTCTCTAAATGAAGAACTCCGTCTGGTATGAATGATAAGGCTAAACTAGCATCTCTTTCTAAGGGTTCAACTAGATCTTTCTTATTTCTAGGTCTATTCTTATCCTTAATGTTGTGAATCAATGACACATCCATGATTATATCTGATTACTTTAGCTGATTCAAGATCATAGTCAGATAAATACCTTAAATTCACAAAATTAGGGCTTTCGCTAGATCGGCACTTCAAACTTTTGCAAATCACTTCTAATCACTTGATAATCATAATAACTTCGATTTCAATCTTTTAGCATTTGCTCGATCTGACATCGCATTCAATTATTTTTCTGCCAAAATGTCAAAAAGATGATTCTGTAAACCTGCAACCATAAATCTTCTTGCGACCTCGCAAAACACAATATTCTTTTTGCGCACTTAACCATAGCATCAGTATAACATAAAAAACCTTCATCTAATTGCTCAAAACTTAACTCATTCAAAATCTAATTCTATACTAATTCTAAGTTCCTAAACTATAGAAATTTACATAATTTGAGTGCTTAAAGAAGGGTTAGGTAAAGACTCATTCTTACCTTCAGATAAATTACCTTCCTGATTACCTTCAATGCTGAATATACCTCCTTGATCTGTGCCTTTAACAAATTTTACTTCATCTTCATTGCTACAGCAACCTTTCTCTTTGTTTCCTGCATTTTCATTCCTTCTTGCATAGTTTCTAAGGTTAGGGTTATGATGATAACCTCCATTGTTCATTCTACAAAATCTTGTTGTGTGTCTAATCTTGTTACATATCTGACAAGTGATTCCATTGGTTCCATATCTAGGTGTTTGTTAATTGATTTTTGTCCTACAATTTCTAGCAATATGTCCAATTTTGTTGCATCTGAAACATACTATTCCATTTCCTCTTTTCATGTCTTCAGTTGATCTCTGATCTGCATTGTTAGTACTTCTAGGCATTCTTCTATTGTAATTATTCTCAATAACTTTAGATCTTCTACATTCAATAGCTCTATGTCCAAAACCATGACAATTATAACAATAACCATTTAGAGGTTTGAATTGTTTACCTATACAATCTCTCTTCATATGACCAATAGTATTACAAGTAAAACATCTACCTTTGAATTCTCTTTGCATACCTTTGGATGATTCTTCTTGCTTTGGTGGTTCTTCTTGCTTTGGTGCATCTTCTTGCTTCGGTGATTCTTCTTTCTTTGGTGATTTTTCTTGCTTAGGTGCATCTTTAGATTTGTTCTCATCTAACTTCTTTTCTTCACTGCTTTCACATTCATTCAAATCCAGTTTCTTGCTTTCACTAACTATCTTCAATATGTTAAATCCAAGACCAGTTTTTTCATAAAATGGTTTTCCATAAGATACTTGCTTATCAATCTTTTCACTATTTGAATATAGCCTCTCAAGTTGTTGTTTGTATTGAGTCAATTCACCTTTCACAATTTGGTTGTATTTCTCAAGTTCATCATACTGTAGTTTAACTTTATCAAATTTAGATGTTACCTTGCCAAGTTTAGATTTCAGATCTTCATTTTCATTCTTTAAAATTTCATTCTCAGATCTCAAATTGTCATTTCCATGTTTCAAGCTAAGCTTTAGATTTGCTATCTTCAATTCATGTTTAAGGATCACATTTTCTTTTTCTAAGTCTTCACAATCTTCAACAAGAATTTTAGATTCCTTCTCAAATTTCAGATCTTCTATCTTACCTTTCAATTTGTCAATAAGATTCTTTGCATCATCATACTTTCTTTTCAAAGTGTTTCTTTCATCAGTAAGCATATCAATTTACTAAAGAGCTTCTTCAAGATTCTTCTATAATTGATCCATATCCATAGAGATCTTACTCAAGCTGCTAGGCTTTCCTTGAATGTTTCTTCTCTGAGTAACTGTGCTCTGATACCAATTGTTAGAAATAGGAAATACTGAGAGGGGGGGTGAATTAGTATTTCACAAACTTTTACTTTTGCCCACTTATGGATATAACAGATTACTTTAGTGCATGCAAAGCATAAGAAACTAAATAGCATACATAACAGTAAATGTGAAGAACTCATAACACATGATATGTTCTAAAGGAACCCCTAGCCAAGGGAAAACCTTGGTATGGATGGTACCCACAAAGATCCACTAATCAAAAGATATCCGGTTAAGGATGTTGACCCTGTTAGAAGCCTGTTACAATCATATAGTGTATCAGTCCTGGTTAAGGGACTATAGGCCTCGTTAGAAGCCTCAACCCTATTAGGAGTTGTAGATACAAAACCTAATTACCAGATGAGCTCACTACCCAAACAAGTAATACAAATGTTTAATGATTACAATATGGTACCACTTACAACTTCGCATCAACAACTTTCGTTGCTATCACAATTTACATATATTACATGTTACATTTCAAGTATGTTCGATACATCTTTATTTATACAAGATACAAACATAATATCTTTCTCTTTTTAGCTTGCATATATTTTATCCAAGAGTAAACATCTAGGATGTCATCTCTTTATTTTACTAAGTCATTATTTTGACAAGCAAAATAATCCCTTAATTCATTTACTAGTTCTGTCTTCAAAACTACACTGTCGGCTATACTCTGTCATTGGTAAAATAGTCATAACTTTGTCTATACTATCCATACTCTTTTGTGCACTAAGATGGGGTATCCTTACACACCATAGAGTCTATGTTCAACTATGAAAACTTTGATCATGCTCCAGTGAACATCACCAAAACAAACTATATCAGGTGCTCTGTCAAAATCATTGTTTCATACTTAGACAATTTTAGTCTGTGATCTTCCATACTTACTTTCCAGCTTATGCACTCTTCATAGGGAACATATGTTTCCATAATGAAAACATCTATGTACATACCTCAGCCAAATTTCCAACAAGTTTTCCCTAAAAGTAGAGGAAAAGTTGAACAAGAAGTTTGAGAGTAGACAAAGCAGAAGAGGTCATGATGGAAGATCTGGTGGACGATCATATGGAGATCAAAATGAAGATCTGAAAAAGTAGGATGAGGCTAGTAATAGTCAAAATTAGAGAGGAGATAATTTCAATGATTTCCAAGATTAGAATAGTAGAGATCAGAGAGCAAGAGGAAGGGGACAAAGTTCAGAAAGAGGAGGCTTCTGTGGAACATTTTTTCACTATGGAGAAGAAGGTCATAGGGCATTTGAATGTCCTCAACACCAAGGAAGGATGGATAGGAGGAATGAAGGCCAGGCCAAACTTGCACATGTAGATGAAGATGCCAGATCACCAAATTCTAAAGAGGCTAAAAGAAGAGAAATGTTAATCAACAGAAGAGTCCTGCTGAGTGGTGAGAATGAACCTGAGCAAAGGAGGAGCCTATTTTGCACTAGGTGCAAGTGTGAAGGTAAGTGTTGTGATGTGATTATTGATAGTGGTAGTACTGAAAATTTGGTGTCATAAGAGATGGTGACAAAGTTAAAGCTCAAGAGGTAGAAACATCAACATCCATATCGGGTTGCCTGGGTGCAGGATGACCACAAGGTCATGGTCAGTGAACAGTACCTAGTAAAGTTCAAGATTGGTAGGTACCATGATGAGGTACTATGTGATATCATATCTATCGATGCATGTCATATGTTGTTGGGTAGACCATGGCAGTTTGATAGATGTGTTGTGCATGATGATCATGCAAATACCTATTCCCTGACAAAGGATGGAGTGCGACATAAGCTAGAACCATTGAAGGAAACAAAAGAAAAGGTACGTGGTAATGCAAGAATAAATTTTATTGATAGAAGAAATTTCTTAGATGGTATGCGACATGAGAATATGTGTTTTACCTTAATTCCAAAGTCTAGGAAAGAGGAAATAGAAGATGTACCTGTAGAAGTCACAGAATTATTGAATGAGTTTCAAGATATTGTATACGATAATGTGCCTGATGGATTACCACTAGTAAGAAAGATCAACCATCAGATGGACTTGATTCCAGGAGCTAGTTTTCCAAATAAGGTAGCACATAGAATGACACTAGTAGAAAGTGAAGAGTTGAAGACAGATTTGAAGTTTAGCTCATCACATCGTTCACAGATTGTATATGGAAGTAGTCCAAGAAATGCATCTGAGTTGAGAAAGATAGATAAAGGAGACATAAGTAGTGTTAGCACCTGTAAAAAAAATTATGACTCTGTAGATTTTCTCTGGTCTCTACAAGTGTTTTCTAGGTCTCTTCCCTTAAACCCTAAGTTTAAATTTTCAAATATCTAGCTGTTAGTAAGGAAAAAAACTTTTTATTCTGGCCCTATTATATTTCTTCATTACCTTTTCCAGCCACTTAAGTGATTAAAAGATGCACATGCGCTTTACTTTTCCAGTTTGACCCTTAACATTTTGTGACTCCGCTAGTGGTTTCATTCCCTTTGGTCAAATGTTCGCATGGTCAGCAAGGCTCGGCATCACAGTTACTTTAGATCTAATGGCGGGTGCATGATCTCATGGAATATTCCTACCCCATGAGATCATGCAACATCCATTGATTTCAAATCTTACCGGGGATGGTGTCAGTGGGTCCAGTGCTAGGTGTTGTAGAGATGGAGGCTTTTCATTGGTCGGCAGGTTTGTGACATGGTAGTTGTCAGTGGG
Source organism: Chamaecyparis obtusa (assembly GCA_027943335.1). Classification (NCBI taxonomy): domain Eukaryota; kingdom Viridiplantae; phylum Streptophyta; class Pinopsida; order Cupressales; family Cupressaceae; genus Chamaecyparis; species Chamaecyparis obtusa. The sequence goes on from BSBK01003738.1 coordinate 1,604,507, forward strand.
ACCATCTCTCTATAGAAGTCAGTGGTCTGACAATTGTCAGAAGGATCAACAATGGGCACTTAATCATGAGGAATATTCTTTCCCCTCGCGACCTTGTGCCTGCCATCTGATACGAAGGTAACGAAAAGTCAAGGTGGGTCTGTGATGCTATGTGGTGCTGACATGCTCATTTATGATTGGTTGACAATTTGGCGACATGGTGAGAGACCTTTCAAAATGGCCTTTTGACTGTTACAGAGATTAATGACAACCATCTGATCTATTGGGAAAGGATGAGATCCATGGCCACATTTTAAACCTGTCGATTAGCCATTTCTTCAAGAAATTCAAATATTTAGAGGGTTTTCAGCGATAGAAGGACTAATTTTTAATGTTTTAGCGGCTAGGTTTGGTAGGAATGATCTCACCAACTATTGCAAAGTGGCCCAGGGTGTCTAATGACTGATTGCATGGGTTTTTGTACCATGAAGAAGTTTCTCAAGGCATGTTGCAAGTGAGTAATCAGGTGGGTGAATGTAGAAAATTCATGGTCTTTAGTACAAATCAAGAGATTCATCGTAAGTGAAGATCATCCTAGGATCTGATCAGGCTAGGTCACTTGGTTTTCCTCCCATGAAATAAATTATGATTGAATTTTTGGTTGGTTTGGTGGGTGAAAACCCTAACCCCTTGCCCTAGTCATATGTAGCTTGTTGCATCCTATTTTTGGGATTCCAAGATGACTAGAGGGTATATATGGTCAAATTTTTTATTTTGTTGGGGTTGATATTATGTTGAAAATCAATGTAAAGACTGAACAAGGAGAGCCTGGATTTTGGGTTTGTCTCCTAGCATTTTGTTGTTCTGGTAATGCATAGGTTCTACAGATTTTAATGAGAATGCACTTTAATTCCAATCTCAGATTCTTGTTTGTCTTCTTATTTTGATCTTGGGCTCATATATGTTAATGTCACAAAGTGAGTTATCATATGGTAAACAAAGACTATTGTGGAATTATCTTTGAGTTCCTAACAAAGTTAGGATTAAAGTCTTTAAGGTGATTTCAGTGAGTTCATGGTTGGGTAGGAATTTGATGATCAGGTTTGAGGGTGAGGGGGATAATAGGCAAAGCACTTATCCTAAATTCAGGAGTATTTGATTTAAGATTTTTCAGTTGATATGTGTTATTAGGTGACTCTATGCCCTAGGTTAAGGCACTGATCCATTCTCTAGAAGCATTTCATCATCATCCACCATACATATAAATGATAAAATCTTTAAAACCAATTTTTAGATGACATAATTGTTTAATATTTTGTGATTCCTTTCAAGAAGTGAGTCAAAGGTACACCTACCTGAGCATCTAAGCTCAAAGTGTAGGAGGATCTCTTTGATCCTTGTTAATTATCCCTTTTCCTTGTAGACTTTGGAGTGGTGATAGAGTTAGTGACATTAGTTGTTAATCATAGTGTAAACCTGCAAGTATAAAGAAAAGACAAACCAAAAAAATGGTGACTCTACTGGGGAGAGTCTAGAGATAGGAGTTTTTAGTTGACTTTTGTGTTTCTCCTGTGTATTCAGTTATTTTCTTTAAGATTTTAAAGATTCCCCACTTTGGTGGGTGGTGACTCAGAGGTTAATACCAGTGCTTATAGACTATTGATCATGGACAAAAGAAGAAATACTAGGTCCTTTGTCAAGAAAAATCCAGAGGTTACTCTGGAACAGTTACCTAGACAAGAAAAGAAGAGTTGGATCAGGAGAGATGGAGAGTCTACTAGTGCTCCCATGAGAGAACAAAGAAATACTAGAAATAGAGCACCACCTGCATCCTCTAATGAGGAAGATTCACAATACAAAAGTTCTAAATTAGATAGTGGTCACTCTGAAGATAAATTTTATGATACCCAGAGGTAGTATTTCAAGACAAAGGTTCATTACCTATAGGTCAAGATGAACAAGCCAGAGAAAGGGGTTTTGGACCGAATTTAGATCCTGATGAGGATATGTTCAAAAGGCAACCCATGAGACCAAGACAGGTCCATTTCCCATATCAAAATCTCACTGATATGGATGTGTCATCAAGTTTTGATGATATTATGATAGACCCAAATGATTTAAGTGCACTAAGGTTATAGTTGGAAAAGTAGGATGCCATACATAAGAGGTTACAAAAGGAGAGAGAAGCTGAAAAAGTGAATGCTCTAATAGAAAGAGATTCTCTTCTTAGAAAGATTAATGAGTTGAAGGAGAGAAACAAGATGTTTGCCTTTGCTCCTAAGACTTTGCAACATGATGTCTTTGGTGATCTTGATGCTTTGAGAAGTGAGTAGGAATGCTTACTATAAGACCATGAGTTTGATAAGGAGGGCCCTGTGGTTAGACAGGTTCAAAGTTATGCTTCCCTCCCTAAAGATAAAGATGGGCATGAGATCACTAGGCCTATTGTTGATGTTGGTGAGAAACGAAAGAAAAAGATGGTGGGACATTAGACAAATAAATCATTGACAATACCAGGGGTCCCACCACCCAATTCAAATAAGGACACAGATATAGAATGAAGAAGAAAAGAAGATGAGGACCTAGCAAGAGAATTAGAGAAGGCTAAAATTGAAGCTTCCATTGTAGAAAAAAGAAGAAAGATCCAGTCCTTGAAGGCTTCATCTACAAGTTCTCTTGGCCCATCTGCTAATGAACTAGGTATGCCGTCTGTGACTACTACTGTTCCTCTTAGTAATGCTACTACTGGTTCAATTACTTCTTCATTTGCTAAGATAAATATTGATCCTAGGCAATATTCGAATGCACAAGTAGATGGGAATGTAAATGTAAATGTTGATCCTAGGGTTAACATTAGTTCAAGTTTTCAAAGAAGACCTATGCAACTAGAAGGCTATAGGCAAATCAGTTTTGATGGAATACCTGGCTACCCAAATGCTTTTCCAACTGATACAAGAGATAAGATACCTAAATTTGTTGGTAACAATGCCATTATTTGTGAAGAACATCTTAGATTATTTTTTGATATGCTAAATGATTATGAGATAGAGCATGAGGATGTAGTCATGAAATTATTTGTTCAATCTTTAGTGTAGGATGCTAGAGATTGGTTTAAGAGACTCCCTGACCAATGTATTGATACATGGGATTCTTTTGAGAGATGTTTCAAAGAACAATATGGTCATATGCCTAATGCTAGTTTTATGTTGAATGAGTTCAACACCATAAGGAAAAATCAGAATGAGTCTGCAGTTGAATTCAATATGAGATTTCAGAAGGGTATGCATAAGTTGTTTCAAGTTATGAGGTTAGATGAAAATGTTTGTTTAACCACATACTTCAATGCCTTTGATGGAAAAATGGGATACTTGTTCAGGGACAAGGAACCAAGAACTCTTAGAGATTCTTTTAGGATTGCTGTCAATATTGAAAACAACATGAAAATATCAGGAAAGTTGGGTGGAAAAAGAGATGATCCAAAGCTGTTTGGAGATCAAAAATATAAAAAGGATAATGATAGAAATGTTGGAAATAAGAGACAAGAGGAAGATAAGTTGGACAAGGTGTTGAATGCATTGAAGGATTTAAAAGAACCTACTAATAGAATTAGTAATGTTCTTGCTAATGATAAGCCTCAATTCAACAATAATTTCAATAGGCAGAATAGACTGCAAAATTATCCCTACAATACCCAATGGAAGGATGGAAAGCATGTTGTTCCTACTGCAAGAGGAAATAATGATAAATTTGTCCCTGATCCTTTACAAAGGTCCTTTATAAATGTTATAGAGGAAACATCATGGTGCATAGCATGCCAGTCCCCTCATTCTGCAGAGCATTGTGTGGTTGCACAATCCATGTTAGCATATCAACATGATAACAATGAGGAGTTAGATCAAGAAGAAAATCATGATGACATTGGATGCAACATGGCAACTTCATATTTTGGATATGAAGATGATTTTGAGGTTGATGGAGAAGTAGATATGTGCATAAAAAGACACAATAGGGAACTTTTTCATCAGGAGGTTTTTTTGATAATAATGACATTGATGAAAAGACATGTAACATTTTTTCTTCCTCAGGGACAGTAAACTTGAGAAGACCTTCAAAGGAAGAGATGGATATAATTATTGCAGAAATGATATTTCAAGTGCAAACTAGAGGCATGGTGGCAAGGGATACAAATGGGAAAGATGCAGAAATGTTTATGAAGAACACCAACTCCAGGGAATTCAAAGGGAATAGATCAAAGGATGATCATTTAGTAAGGTTCAAAAATGTAAAAGGTAAGAAATGGGAACCTAATGGAGTTGGAGTTGAAAAAGTTTCTAATGAAATACGAAAGCCAGTTAACAAAATGACTAAAGATCAAAAGGTAAAGGTCACAGCTACAAGCAATGTATCAGATAAGCAAAAGGACATTAAAGCAATGCAGATTAAGATTCCTCCCTCTGCTCCTATTGATATGTTGGCTATATTATCTCAAATAACTATCAAGGCTCCATTGTCAAAATTGTTGAGGATCCTTGAACATAAAGATAGGGCTATTACATGGGTAGATAATGTTCATAATAATGATATTGCATGCAATGAACCTCAGGATAAAGTTTTGAAAGAAGTGGAGGTCCAAGGATTGGTATCTCACATACCACCTATATACTTGGATAATTCTATCAATGCTAGCCTTGAAAATATAGATCCATTCTTCCTGAGTATCCTTGTGAATGGAATGAAGTTAAGAAATTGTATGATTGATTCTCATGCTTCCAATACTATTATGTCTTTTAAGATCATGGAAAAGTTAGGTCTCAAAGTTGATACAAAACAAGGTAGATGTTGTGAAATGGATCAGAGAGAAGTACCAGTCATTGGGACTATAAATGCAATGTCATACAGATTGGCAGCCTATCCAGAGAAAGAATTGACTATGAGTGTCTTGGTGGTAGATATTCCACCCCATTATGGTATGTTATTATCTAGGAAATGGAGTGCCTCCATGGGTGGATGTTTGGAGTGTGATCTCTCTTTTGCAACTTTCAAGATTGATGATCAGTTTGTTAAAATTGAAAGAGAACCAAGGGTAACTTATATGATTGAAAAGGATATTGATAATGAGGTTACCTGCTTTGTAGATACTGATGTCAATTCTTTTAGAGTTGAGGTCACTGTACTTGAAAAGGATCCTGTATTACCATGTATTGCTGATGAGGTTGGTTCCATGTCTGTGAAAGGTGATTTGTGGGTAATGTACTTTGATGGTGCTAACTGCAAAGATGGAGCAAGAGTAGGTATTCTACTCATATCTCCTAATGGAAGTACCTACAAATTCTCTTTCACATTGAATTTCTTTTGTACCAATAATATAGCAGAATATGAAGCATTGTTGTTAGGACTAAGATTGGCACAAAAGCATGGAATTAAATGTATAAAGGTTATTGGAGATTCTAAATTAGTGGTGTCCCAAATAAGATCAGTATATGCTTCCAAGAACAAAAGATTAAAGCAATATAGGAATGTTGTGTGGGGGATTTGATTGAGCATTTTGATTCCTTCAATATTGAGTGGAAGGATAGAAGTAATAACAAGATGGCTGATTTGTTAGCTAATATTGCAATCAATCCTAGTGATGTTACTTTTGCTGGCCTCTCTAAGGTTGAAATTCAGACTAGTCCTAGTATACCAAACAATATTGAGAATTGGCAAGTCTTTGAAGATGACCAGGATATCTTGAGATTCATGAATTGTGAAGATCAATATCATGGTTAGGAGTTAGATTGTTCAGCCTTGGTTGAGACTACAGAAGGAAAAGAGGTTGTCCTTGGTGATGAGGTCATCCAACTTAGAACTAAAAAAGTTCCTAAGGGACTTGTTGTTCTAGAAATTGTGTTTGATAACCAGGATAGAGTTCAAAAGGATATTAAAAGGGAAGATCGTATGAATTTGGAGGAGATAAATCTTGGAACATAAGAGGCACCTAAGAAGGTCTACATTGGTAAGGATGTATCTCATAAAGTAAGGAAGACATTGATTGAATTACTAAGAAAATTCAGGCATGTTTTCGCATGGTCATATGATGACCTAAAGGTTTATAGAGAAGACTTGTTCCAGCATGTTATTCCTTTAAAGGAAGATGCTAAACCCTTTAGGAAAAAATAGAGGCCTACAAATCCTACTTTGGCACCTAAAATGCAAGAAGAATTAATGAAGCTAAGAGATGCTAGAATTATCAAGCCCATTAGGCATTCTTCTTGGGTTTCAAATTTGGTTCCTGTCAGGAAGAAGAATGGTGACATCAGACTTTGTGTGGATTTCAAAAATTTGAACATCAGCTCATTGAAGGATAACTATTGTCTGCCTAATATGGAGGTTATGTTGCAAAGAGTGACCGGATTTGAATTAATGTCTATGATGGATGGTTTCTCTGGTTATAATCAAGTAATTGTAAAAGAATCACAACAATTTAAGACATCTTTTACTACACCTTGGGGAACATATGTTTATGTGAGAATGCCTTTTGGTCTCACAAACGCTGGTGCAACTTTTCAGAGGGCAATGGATGTTGCCTTTTCAGATTTTATAAATGATTTCCTTGTTGTTTATCAAGATGATTTAACTACCTATTCCAAGAGGGAAGAAGACCATTGTATTCATCTAGAAAAAATATTTGTGAGGGCTTTGGAATATGGAATTTCATTAAATCCAAGGAAATGTGCATTTGGTGTCACTGAGGGTAAGTTGCTTGGCCACTTGGTTGGAAAGCAAGGACTTAGAATTGATCCTGAAAGGGTGGCATCCATTGATAAAATCCCTAAGCCAAAAAATTTTAAAGGAATTCAGTCTTTCTTTGGTCAGGTGAATTTCTTGAGAAGATTTGTTACAAATTTTGCTGAAGTCACTAGGCCAATATCCAAGATGTTGAAGAAAGGATCTGAGATCAAGTGGGAAGGTGAGCCTGATGAAGCTTTCAAGAATATCCAGCAAGCTATTAAAGATGCACCTATGCTCAAGGCACCTGATTATAGTATCCCAATGCATATCTTTTCCTTTGCATCTTTTCATACTATTGCTGCAGTTTTGTTGCAGAAGAATAATGAAGGTTATGAGCAGCCTATTGCATTTTTTAGTAAATCTTTGCAGGCTGCTGAATTGAAATATGATATCAATGAGAAATAGGCTTATGCACTAGTAAAGGTTGTCAAGGCTTTTAGATGTTATCTGATGGGAGAAATTGTGATTGCTTTTGTACCTAGTGCTGTAGTAAAAGATATTTTTTCACAGCATGAGGTGTCTGGAAGGAGATGTAGATGGATAAATAGAATTCAAGAATTCAATATTGACATCTAGATTACCAAATTGATCAGAGGAAAGGGATTGGCAAAACTGATGGCTCAATCCAATCTTGATGCAAGTCAGATAAACCAGATTGAGATTGATTACACTTGTGATATGGATGATTGCATCTGGTATCAAGACATTATATTTTACTTAAGGAACATTAAGTGTCCTACAGGAATGGATGACAACAAGAAAAGGACTTTGAAACTAAAAGCCATCAAGTATGTGATTATAAGATGCAAATTGTATAGAAAAAATTTGGATTGCATACTTTTGAAATGTGTTGATGAAAATCAAGTGGACAAGTTGTTAAAAAAAATGCATGAGGGAGTTTGTGGGGGACATTATATGGGTAAAACTACTACTCAAAAGGTCTTGAGAGTAGGATTCTGGTGGCCCACAATCTTCAAGGATGCAGAACAATTGGTAAGGAGGTGTGATGCTTGTCAGAGATTCTTTGGTAAGCTTAAGTTTTTAGGAAATGTACCTTTGAGGCCAGTTGAAATGCAGGCTCCTTTCCAACAATGGGGAATAGATATAGGAGAGATACCAAACAAGTCCAGTTGGGGACATTCATGGATATTAGTTGCCACTGATTATTTTACAAAGTAGGTAGAAGCTATCCCTACAAGAAATGCAGCTAGTAAGGTGGTGACTGATTTCTTGTTGAAGAATATTGTCACAAGGTTCGATTTCCCTAAGAGGATAGTCAGTGATAATGCAATGTGTTTCAGGTCTTCTGAGTACAAGGAGTTTTTCCAAGGTCTAGGAATTCAGATGTCATACTCCTCACCCAATCATCCACAAGGGAATGGACAGGTAGAATCATCAAATAAGAGCTTGATAAAAATCATCAAGAGGATCCTTGATAAGAATAAAAGAGCATGGCATGCAAAGTTACCATTAGCTGTATGGGCTGACAAAGTAAATGTGAAGAAGGCAATTGGTTGTGCACCATTTGATTTAGTATATGAGATACATGCAAGGATTCCTCAGAACAACTTATTAGAGATGTATAGGTTTGTTCAGTTGTATGATGATGATATAGATGATGAAATGCAGTTGAGAATTGAAGACCTCATTAGGCTAGATGAAACTAGGAGAGAATTAGTTTCAAGAAATGCCAAGTTGCAATTGCAAGTCAAGAATTTCTATGAAAAAAGGACTATTGAAAGGAGGTTTGAGCCTAAGGACTTGGTATTAATTTGGAATGCTAGATTGGAGGACAAAGGTAAACATGGTAAGTTTGATTCAATCTGGTTGGGGCCATATCTAATTCATGAAAAATGGGGCCATGATTCTTATATTGTAAAGGAACTAAATGGTGATTTTCAGGAATTGTCAGTTCATGGACAATTCTTGAAGAAATACTTCAATTGAAGGTATCCTTCTCTCCATGAACAGTAGTTAGGTTTGTTTTTGGTGTACATTTTGTATAGTGGTCTGCCTATTCCCTGTTTCTTTTGTCTTAGCTTGTAGGGTTTTGTCCTTTGCTCTTTGTTGTTCAAGGTTTTTGTCCAGTTGGTGGTCTGCTTCATCCAGTAATTCTACATTCTTGCATAGGCACAGGTTACCCATCATCCCCAGATAGAGCCACTGTTAGCACCTGTAAAAAAATTTATGACTGTAGATTTTCTCTGGTCTCCACAAGTGTTTTCTAGGTCTCTTCCCTTAAACCCTAAGTTCAAATTTTCAAATATCTAGCCGTTAGTAAAGAAAACAAACCTTTTTATTTTGGCCCTGTTATATTTCTTCATTACCTTTTTGGGCCACTTAAGTGATTAAAAGATGCACATGTGCTTTACTTTTCCAGTTTGACCCTTAACATTTTGTGACTACGTTGGCAGTTTCATTCCCTTTGGTCGCATCTTCGCATGGTCAGTAGGGCCTGACATCGCAGTTACTTTAGATCTAATGATGGGCACATGATCTCATGGAATATTCCTACCCCATGAGATCATGTGACATCCATTGATTTTGAATCTGACCGGGGATGGTGTCAGTGGGTCCAATGCTAGGTGTTGCAGAGATGGAAGCTTTTCATTAGTCGGTAGGTTTGTGACATGGTAGTTGTCAGTGGGACTGTCTCTCTGCAGAGGTCAGTGGTCTGACAGTTGTTAGAAGGATCGATGATGGGTACTTGATCATGAGTAATATTCTTTCCCCTCACGATCATGTGCCTGTCATCTGATACGAAGGTAAAGAAAAGTCAAGGTGGGTCTGTCATGCTACGTGGTGCTGACATGCTCGTTTCTAATTGGCTGATAGTTTGGCGACGTGGTGAGAGACTTTTCAAAATGGTCTTTTGACTATTACAAAGATTAATGACAACCATCTGATCTATCAAGAAAGGATGAGATCCACAGCCACATTTTAAACTTGCCGATTAGCCGTTTCTTCAAGAAATTCAAATATTTAGAGGGTTTTCAATGACAGAAGAACTAATTTTTAATGTTTTAGCAGCTAGGTTTGGTAGGAATGATCTCCCTGACTATTGCAGAGTGGCCCAGGGTGTCTAATGACTAATTGCAGGGGTTTTTGTACTGTGAAGAAGTTTCTCGAGGTGTGTTGCAAGTGGGTAATCAGGTGGGTGAATGTAGAAAATTCATGGTCTTCGATACAAATCAAGAGATTTATCATAAGTGAAGATCATCCTAGGATCTGATTAGGCTAGGTCGCTTGGTTTTCCTCCGATGAAATAAATTGTGATTGAATTTTTGGTTGGTTTGGTGGGTGAAAACCCTAACCCCTTGCCCTAGTCATCTATAGCTTGTTGCATCTTGTTTTTGGGATTCCAAGATGACTAGAGGGTATATATGGTCAAATTTTTTATTTTGTTGGGGTTGATGTTATGTTGAAAATCAATGTAAAGACTAAATAAGGAGAGCTTGGATTTTGGGTTTGTCTCCTAGCATTTTGTTGTTCTGGTAATGCAGAGATTTTGCAAATTTTAATGAGAATGCACTTTAATTCCAATCTTAGATTCTTGTTTGTCTTCTTATTCTAATCTTGGGCTCATATATGTTAATTTCACAAAGTGAGTTAGCATATGGTAAACAAAGAGTATTGTGGAATTATCTTTGAGTTCCTAACAAAGTTAGGATTAAAGTCTTTAAGGTGATTTCAGTGAGTTCATGGTTGGGTAGGAATTTGATGATCAGGTTTGAGGGTGAGGGGGATAATAGGCAAAGCACTTATCCTAAATTTAGGAGTATTTGATTTAAGATTTTTCAGTTGATATGTGTTATTAGGTGACTCTATGCCCTAGGTTAAGGCACTGATCCATTCTCTGGACGTAGTTCATCATCATCCACCATACATATAAATGATAAAATCTTTAAAACCAGTTTGTAGATGACATAATTACTTAATATTTTTTGATTCCTTTCAAGAAGTGAGTCAAAGGTACACCCACTTGAGCATCTGAGCTCAAAGTGTAGGAGGATCTCTTTGATCCTTGTTAATTAGCCCTTTTCCTTGCAGACTTTGGAGTGGTGATAGAGTCAGTGATATTAGTTGTTAATCATAGTGCAAACCTACAAGTATAAAGAAAAGACAAACCAACAAGTAGTGCTGAAGCTGAGGATTTTGCAGAACATTTGAAGAACATCCATGAGGAGGTGAGGACACATATTACCAAGATGAATGCCCAGTATAAGGCTAAGGTAGATGAGAAAAGGAGGCATAAGGAGTTTTAGGTTGGAGATGAAGTCATGGTTCATTTGCGAAAGGAGCGATTTCCAATTGGTACATATAACAAGTTGAAAATGAAAAAGTTTGGGTCATGTAAGATACTGAAGAAGCATGATTCTAGAAATGCATATGAGGTTGAGTTTCCTACTAAGCTGAATATTTCACCAGTATTTAATGTTTCAATTCATATAGAGTATCATGAAGGAGGTGTTGAAGATGAGGTTACAACAGCACAGTGGAGTATTCCAGCAACTAGTTCAGATATCAAGGAGATTGAAGACATACTAGATAGTCGTGCTGGCAAAAGCACAAGGAACAGGACATATGAAGAGTATTTGGTCAAATGGAAAGGATGACATGTTGAAGATTCATCATGGCTAACAAAGGAGGAGGTTAACCATCTTAGTTTTCCTCTGCACACCTGAGTCATGACAGGGTCACTTCTCAAATTACTTCGGGTGTCTGATGCAGGAGCATCTTGGGTGTAAGAGAAATCTCGCATCACCCAAAAATATTTCTAGTTTTGCTTTCAATAAGGGCTATCTTGTGCAAAGCTTCTATTTATGGAAACTTACTATTTTTAGTAAGTTGGTCATACAATCTCGAAATGCTCTGATTTCACAATTGGAAGTTCATCCCAGTCATTTTAGCCTACCAGTTGAGTTTCATTGCCACATCATCAGTATTGGTGAAGTTATTGAGGTTTTTGGGTATGAAATCTTTCAGGTCAATTTTGAAGGCCTTAGAGGCTACGGATCGCGATTGACCCTCGGCTAACCGGCGCTAGCGTGTGTTAGGCACTGTAGATCTTGTCATGGCATTTCCAAAAAGTGGTTATAATAGAAAAATAGAGATACGGTTAAAAAGTTATGGCCTCCAGAAGTTGGGCTACCTAAAAGCATATTTTGCATTTCTTTTGAGCCGACCCTATTGTAAAAATTGTGAAAATAAAATAATTCTATGTATAGTCGGCCTTAAGGGCTAAATTTTTGGAACCTTCTCGAGCGATAGAAATTGCCTATATAAAGAAGGCCCGTAGTGTTGTCTAGAGTAGTTCTGGGTAGTAGATCTGGGTATTGATTCAAGGCTTTGTCCTACAAAATATTGTAAGGGAATGCCCATGTGGCTTTGCATATTATAATTCTAAAAGTTTGTAATTCCACAATTGTGGAGATAATAAGAAGCCCATTTTCTAATCTTACATATTGTTGTTGTTTCTCTGTTTCTATTATGTGTTTGTGGTATTAAGGGGAGCACCCTTCATCAAATCATAAACTTCTCATCAATCTTAACATGAGAACTTTTGATGATCTTCTTCAATCTTAAATTGAAACATCTATAAGCTTTGCTTTTAGTATAGTAACCAAGAAAAATATCTTCATCACTTCTTGCATCAAACTTGCCAATTGCTTCATCTCTCTTGATGTAGCACTTGCTTTCAAAGATTCTAAAGTATTTTATTGTAGGTACATTTCCAAACCATAGCTCATAAGGTGTCCCTTCTATGCTTGGCCTCAATTGTATTATATTGATAGTATAGACTATAGTATTGACTGCAACTCTCCAATAGGTGTGTGTGACCTTTCCTTCAATCATGATGGTGCACGATGTATCAATTATGATCCTATTCCTTCTTTCTGCAATTCCATTCTGATAAGGGGTTCTAGGTGCACTTAACTATCTCTTTATCCCATGTTCTTCACAATACTCATAAAATCTATCAGAGGTGAATTCTCCTCCTCTATCTAATCTCAAAAATTTAATCTTCAATCCAGAATCATTTTCAACCTTAGCTTTGAATACTTTGAACTTCCCAAGTGCTTCTGATTTGTCCTTTAAGAATGCAACCCACATCATTCTAGAATAATCATCAACAAACAAAATAAAGTACCTTTCACCATAGTATGATCTTGTTTGAGTTGGTCCACATAGGTTTGTATGCACTAGATCCAATTTGTTCTCTATCGAATTATGCTTTCTTTTGAATGAATTCCTCACATGCTTTCCCATTACACATTCCTTTCATATTGTATCAACTAGTTTTGCAATGCTAGGAAGGTCTCTTACTGCCTTTACATTGCTTATCTTTACTATGTTGTCAAAATTGATGTGACATAGTCTTTTTTTCCATAACCAACTATCATCAACTTTAGCAATAAAACAACTTTCTTTAGGATTAAGTTGAAAAACATTACCTTTAGTCTTTGAACCTGATGTAATCATTTCTCCTTGTTATTAATGATGCACTTGTTGTGTTTAAATTCCAACTGATATTCTTTGTCAAGCAACTGTCCAACACTTAGTAAGTTATGCTGCAAACCATCAACATAAAGAATATCATCAGTGATGTTCTTTCCATCCAAGGTGATAGCTCATCTACCTATGATAGGCTTGGGAGTGTTGTCTCCAAATCTAACCATGTCACTTTTGTATCTATCTAGATGTACAAATCTATCCTTTTCTCCTATCATGTGATGTGAGCAACCACTATCAATGATCCAATCTGTCTTGATGTCAACTTGTGAAATCAGTTCTAACTCTTGTACTTCCTTTTCATCTTCAAGGTCCATTTCATCAAACATTTTCTCCATGTCTTCAAAAGAAATGAATCCAATTTCATCCTCTGTTGATTCTTCATTCGATACTCCATCTCCAGCATAGTAACATTCTTTTGTATACTTGGGCTTGTAGTTAGTTTTGAACTTCTTGACTCTATTAGGACACTTAGATGCAAAGTGACCAATCTTGTTACATGAAAAGCATTTGAATGGTAACTGATCTTCATATTTTCCTTTTCCTTTCCTTTCTTTCTTAGCAATCAAAGAGATGAAATCATCTAGTTCTTTCTCTTCATCATCATCATCAAAATTTCTAGAAGTGTTCAAGGATTTCTTACCATGGACTAAAGCTTTGAAGGTTGTCTCACTTTTAGGCTCTATCTTCAAACTTGATATCTCAAAATCTGAATTTTTGCTAATTAAGGTCTCTCTTTTGAAGTCTTTTGAAAATTGCATAGTCTCATCTAGGATGTTTATTTTTCTCTCATATTCTGATGTCAAAGTAGTCATCAACTTATCCATTATGTATTCTTCCGAGATCTCTCCACCATTATTTTTTATTCCTACAATTACTTCATTAATCCTTTGATTGTAGGCTCTAATGTTCTCTTTAGGTAGCATCTCCAATGTATTGTACTTTTTCTTCCATGTCTTTCTGCATGCATTCTTGGCTCGGACGTCTCTTTCAAACATGTCTTCTAGATACTTCCATATCTTGTAGGCTTTATCAACTTTCTTGATCTCTGAAAACTCACTATCAGACAATGTGTTGATGAGGGCTTCTTTTGCAATAGCATTTTGAGTGAACATCTCCTTATGCTTAAGAGTTGCATCTTCCTTTGCAAGATCTGCTAGAGAGGGAATTTGAACTTCTTTGGTAGCTACTTCAAAAATATCAAAGGTAATGCACTGCAAATGTGTCATCATTTTTTTCTTCTAATCTAGATAGTTCTCTCCATCAAACTTAGGACTTTCTTTTCTAAAGAATGTCATCTGATCAACCTCAATCTTTTAAAATTTCTCTCTGAGGCACTTGGCTCTGATACCAATTGTTAGGAATAGTCCCAAGAGATAATTGAGAGGGGGGGAGGGGGGGGTGAATTAGTTATCTACAAGATTCAATTCTTTATCCAATTAAGTACAACATAACATTAAGCATAAACACAATATGAGAACACTTAACACAACACCACAATTTTGGTTATGGGGAAACCCAGATAGGTAAAAACCCTGATGGGAATTAGCACCCACTATAAATTGCACTAGAGTATTATGATCCATGTTAGAAGATCTTACAACCCTGTTAGGAGTTGATCTTTACAATGCATTAAGTACAGTGACCTGGTCAAGGGTCAGACCATGTTAGGAGTCTTTTACAATTAACCCTATTAGGGATGAGGATGTTGGAAAGTTGTCTATACTAAATTATATGACTATATTTAGTGTTTTCATTATGGAAACAAAGTCATATGAAGTTTTGGAGTCAACACATAATGTAGAAGATCAGAAATATGGCTAAGTATGGAAGACTGGACATATAGCAGAGCACCAGGTGAACAGAGCATCAACGCATGTGCATATGACAAAGTTATGACATGATCCCTTGAAGATAATCTTCTAAGTATGTATTCATGCTAAGTCTAAGAGTGCATGATGATATGAGTCAGTATGAGGAATTTACAATCAGATGAAGTGGCACAGACAGTGAGCAGCAGAACAGAATAGAGCATGGAGCCAATTGTTTGTATTTTGGTTAGCGCTTGTAATATTGTTTTGTAAAGGCTATGTGCCTATTGTATTTAGATCATAGACATGTTAATATGATTATATGTAAACACACTTGAGCCAATTTATTTGGAAGTTTTGTATATAATTAGTTATAGGCCAACTTGATAAAGAGTTTTGTATGCGCATATAAATAAGACATGCTCCCTTGTAATTTGGTATAAAAGAAGATATAGAGATCGGATAAGTAGAGAATAAGTATGTGAAGAGTAGATAGAATGAGGTAGATCTTTACAAGAGGCTAAATCATTAGTGCACAAAAGGAACTGATCAGACAAGCAATGTCAAAGCAACAATTCACCCTGCAAATATAGTGTGTATCTAATATCCAAAAGGTTGTAGCCTTCACCACTTGAGTAGTGAGCTCTAGGATAGTGTGTCCCCACCCCTAATAGGGTTAATTTTAAAAGACTCCTAACAGGGTCTGACCCTTGACCAGGTCATTGTACTAAAGCATTATAAAGAACAAATCCTAACAGGGCTGCAAGATCTTCTAACAGGGATCATAATACACTAGTGCAATTCTTAGTGGGTGTCAATTGCCATTGGGGTTTTTACCTATTTGGGTTTCTCCATAATCATATCTAGTGTCATGTGTTATGAATTTTTATCTTACTTACATTGATTTTCATTATAGTAACTAAGAAATTAAGTTAAGTTTCAAAGTATTAGAAAAAGTAATAAAGTATAGAACACTGATTTGTTGGAGATTTGCCAGTAGACCAGTACTGACTGTATGTTTGTCATTGATGAAAACATATGGAAATTAGCATATGTGGAAGTCTTATATAGTAAGCTTTTAGTATATGTATCATGGACATGATATCAGCATGATATCATGGGTGCAGAGGTTAACTATTAGCATAGACAGTTATATTACAGTTGGTGTCAGCAATGTTCCTGATAGAGTAACAGATAGTGTTCTGTATATGGTTGTCCATACAGTTGTCCTATGGGCATGTGCCCTTGGATATATGTTGAAGACATGTTAGTGATGTTAATTTTATGGACACATAGTCTGATGATGAACACAAGTAAAGTTATACAGTTGTTATTCGCCAGTAGCAGTTTCCTATGTTTGTTTAGAAGAGTCGACAGAGATTTTATTGGTTCTTGAGTTGTACCTATCTTGAGGGTATGCACCCTTGGATTTAAGTTTGGATAATTTTTATTAATGTTCATTTAAGAGTGCATAAGTTAATTCATCTTACAGAGAAATTTCCAGTTGTTTTGGTAGAGCTGACAGTGTGTAGCATGCGTCTACATTTATTTTATTAGATAGGTCCCAGAATGAGTTGCGTGCATAATAGAGCTGATAGAATATTTGTTGGAGTTTATTGTAATTTTTCTAATATGATTTCAAGCTGGTTCTAATAGGCCGACTTGATTATATCACTTAGAGGAAAGATATTTATAGGTAGTCATTTGTGATTGTTGGAGTGTGGTTCATGGTTGATTAAGCAGAGCAGAGCAGAGTGTACAAAGTGTTGAGCTATCAGATAAGGTCTATGTGGCCAAGTAAAGTACTTGTGCTATTCATTGGAATTGATCCAGACAATAGGTCAAAGTGCAATTCACCAAGATTTAGATATAGTGTATATCTATTATTCAGAAGGTTGTAACCTTTGCCCATTTTGAGCAGTGAGCTCTCAGACAGTGTGTCCTCTCCCCTAACAGGGAAAATTTTAAAAGAATCCTAATAGGATCTAACCCTTAACCAGGTCTACTGTACTTAATATAGTGTAAAGCTACTCCTAATAGGGTAAAGGATCTTCTAGCAAGGATCATTATACACTAGTACAAAATATTAGTGGGCATCAAGTCCCACTGAGCTTTTTACCTATTTGTGTTTCCTCGTAACCAAAATATTGATGTTGTGTTCAAGTGTTCTTTCATTGTGTTTATGCTTTATGTTTAAGTATACTTAATTGGATAAAGAATTGAAACTTGTAGATAACTGATTCACCCCCCCACCCCCTCTCATTTATCTCTTGGGACTATTCCTAACAATTGGTATCAGAGCCAAGTGCCTCAGAGAGAAATTTTAACAGCTTGAGGTTGATCAGATGGCATATTTTAGGAAAGAAAGTCCTAAGTTTCATGGAGAGAATTATCTTGATTGGAAGAACAAGATGGTAACCCATTTGCAGTGTATTGCTTTTGAAGTTTTTAATGTAACCATCAAAGTAGCCAAGATTCCCACCTTAGAAGACCTTGGAAAAGATGATGCTACTGACACACAAAAGGAATTATTTCATTATAATGCTATTTCTAAAGAAGCCCTTATCAGCACCCTATCTGATGGTGAATTTTCAGAAGTAAAGAAGGTAGATACAGCCCATAAAATATGGAAGCACCTAGAAGACACATTTGAAGGAGACAAACAAGCTAAGGATGCATGCAGAAAGACATGGAAGAAAAGATACAATGCATTAGAGATGCTTCCTAAAGAAAACATCAGAGCTTACAATCAGAGGATTAATGAAGCAATTGTCAGAATTAGGAACAATGGTGGAGAGATATCAAAAGAAGATATTATGGATAAAGTAATGACTACTCTTACTCCTAAATATGAAAGTAAGATCAACATCCTTGATGAGACCATGCAGCTTACATCAAATTTCAAGAGAGAAACCTTGATCAGCAAGATCTTAGCTTTTGAAATTTTAAGATTGAAGACAAAACCTAAAAGTGAAATAGCTTTCAAAGCAACAGTTCATGGTAAGAAATCTGCAAACACTTCTGGTAATTTTGATGATGATGATGAAGATAAAACACTAGATGATTTTATTTCTATATTTTCCAAAAGAGAAAAGAAAGGAAAAGGAAAATATGAAGGTCAATTACCATTTAAGTGCTTTTCATGTAATAAGATTGGTCACTTTGCATCTAAGTGTCCCACCAGAGCTAAAAAGTTCAAAAAGGATTACAAGCCTAAGTATTCTAAGGAATGCTACTATGTTGGAGATGGATTTTTAGATGAGGAATCAGGAAAAGAAGAAATTGGATTCATTGCTATTGTAGACAGGATGAATAGTAAGTCAGTTCCTAAAGATGAGAAAGTAAATCAAGAGCTAGCATTGATTTCACAAGCTAACATAAGGACAGAATAGATTATAGACAGTGGTTGTTCACATCACATGACAGGTGATAAAGTTAGGTTTGTTCATTTGGACAAATACAATGGAGGTATGGTCAGATTTGGAGACAACACTCCTAAACTTATAGTTGGTAGAGGAGCCATCACTTTGGATGGAAAGAATAGTACTGAAGATGTTCTTTATGTTGATGGTTTGAAACATAACCTTCTTAGTGTTGGACAGTTACTTGGAAAAGGCTATCAGTTGGAGTTCAAAGATGACAAATGTATCATTAACAACAAGGATGGTGTTATGATTTCATCAGGCACAAAGACAAGAGATAATGTTTTTTAGCTCAATTCAGAAGCAAGTTTCTTTGTTTCTAATGTTGATGATAGTTGGTTGTGGCATAGAAGACTATGTCATATCAATTTTGATAACATAGTAAAGATAAGCAATGTTAAGGCAGTAAGAGATCTACCTAGCATAGAAAAACCAATTGATACTATATGCAGGGAATGTGTGATGGGGAAGCACATGATAAATTCATTCAAAATCAAGTAGAATTCAGTAGAGAACAAGTTGGATCTAATTCATACAGACCTATGTGGTCAAACTCAAACAAGATCATACTATGGTGAAAGGTGTTGGTTCTTCAAAAGATTTTACACTCCAAGAGATACCAGTATGTGTATGACTGATGCTAAGGAGTGGTTAATTCTAAATATGGGAAATCTATAAGCAACTGGACCAACTATAGGGACAAGACTACCCTCTTCACTTCTAGCTCTACAAAACCAAGGTGGGTAAACCTGATCCAATAGATTCAATTCTATTCCTTATTCAATACTGGATCTTACAATAGATGATAGTGAGAAAGTACTAAACAACAACCTATTATTCATTGACTCTCCATCACTGGGTAAAACACCATAAGTAAAGAAAAGTAAAATGTAAAAGACTAGTATTGATTGAGTGTTTCAGGATTACAAGATTTCAATCATTCTACGCAAAGGAAACATAGGAAAATACATGCCAGTTCCCTATCCATTGGGGAAAATACTAGAAGATAGAATGCATACAAGGATGTTTTGAAGAGAATTTGGTCTTTAGACATAAATACAAACACATCAACTCTTTCCTACTTATAGAAAATCCTCAAACAAATTCAATAAACATGTATCCCACCCTGAGCAGTATTTAATCCAATCCTAGATCAAAACTCAAAGCCAAACACATACATATAAATCTCAGAAAGACTTAAAGATTTATAGAATAAACTCAAAGGAGAGACAAAGAATTGAGGTTTATATTAAGTATAACCTTGAACATTGTATACATCATTTTCTGAACAATAAGCTTGCAAAATAGCAGCAGCAACCTGTACTTCTTCTCTATTTCTTTGATAAGAATGATACAAAATCTACAATCCTCGACTAAGGGCTGGGGTTCCAGAATCTCTATCTTTTTGACTCCTAAAATCTCAATGCCTAGAATGATCATGGAAAATCCTTTATATACAAGGAAATGCAAACAAGCTACCGATCATTCTAGGGTTTACAAAAATTCTAACCCTAAAACTTTACAACAACCCTACTTTGTTTACAATAAATAAACTAATGAAATAGATGATATATTTCATAGAAGAGCCACCCTGCTTTATGCCTTTAATGTTGTCTTTAGCTTCTTTGAATCAAAATTTGATTGCAACATCTTGTAGTCAATCTTGCAATAAATGCCTTTCTGCATATCAACAACCTTGATTTCTCAAAAAGTAAATGTCTTACTTATTTCAAGAAGATGTCAGAATATCTACTTTCTCAACATGAGGTATGTACTGATACCTCCATTTATTGTACACCTCTTCACTTGGAACTCAAAATTTGCAAACTCAGCCTTCTTACTTGATAAATGTTCCCACTCATTTTCCATTTGGCTGACCTTGTGCTAAATAGTATCAAACATTGATTTTACATTTATTAATAGCTTGATGGTGCTGCTAAAAGAATAGGTATCACTTAAGACACCAGTCACTCTCTCTGATAAAAGTGCATCCATCTCTTCTCTCCACTGATATGATCCTTTAAATTTTCCTTTTTCTATGAGAATGGTAGGGACCAGTTCATAATTTGAAAGCATCAATTATCCTCTCATTAAACTTGATTTTCTTATGAAACTATCCAAAATGATGCCATACTGCACTATTTTCTTCACAGCCTGATGTGTTGGCTAAATAAGTGGATCAAGGTCCTCTTGGGCTTTCGATAACATATAGAAAACCTTCACATTTGGAGACCTCTCAATCCATTTCCTCAAAATTTGTGACATCTTAGTTTTCTCCTTATTCAAATCTACAAATAAATCAAGTAACCTGCTGACATGATTATAGAAAATTGAGGGCTTCAAATCATATGCAAATTGCATTATTGCATTTGTCATTTTTTCTTCATACTTTTGATTTGCCAAGGTTGTGGCCTTTACATGTTCATCCTTTTCCTTCTCCAATTGTACCCTTATCTCCCTCAATTTATTAGCTTCCTTAGTTAATAGTTGCTTCTCCCAAGTAACTCTTGCATCCATACTAGTGTCTAGGAATGGTGATGGTGGAAATTAAACAATTGGGCTTGATGAAGAAGCAATTGTAGGCTTTTCAGCTATCATTAGTTGTGGTGACCCATGATCTTGTGGTCTTGATAGGTTAGCAATTAATTTGTCCCTTTGGATTAGCTCTATCTTGAGCTCATTGTAAGACTTGAGGATAGTTTCAAATTTGACCCTGAGCTCCTCTTTTTCTTGGGCATCTATTTCTTCCACCTTGACATTGAATTTGGAAGTCTCCAATATTAGGTTTGAAGCTTCTACTCTAGAATTCTCACCTACTCTTTGTACCAATAGATTGCATACGTATTCTATAGAGATGGCCTCTCTCTTTCCTTTGTTCTCCTCCCTCTTAAGGGACCACATCACCAAGGCAACATGATCCTCTAAAAAATTAGTTCCTCTAGAAGCTTGTTGAGCCTATTCTTTTGTAGCAAGAGTCTTCACTTTTCTCTTTCTAACTTGATCAAACATTATTGCATCAGCAATATCCCACTCTGGCAGAATTAGCACTCTTGCAGTATGGACCATAGCACTTCCCTCCTCAGGAGTAACCTTTTCAAACTGCTTCATCATTTCTACTTTGGTCTCATTTTCAATCTTTTTAATATCCCTATCAAGGAATTCTTCCTTTTTCTTTTAACAAATTTCCTTAAATTGATTTATTTTCATTCTCCACAAAAATTGGGATAATTCCCTAGTCTTGACAAATTTGTCATCAGCAAGAAATGAATCACTTTCTTGTTTCAAAATAGGGTCCATTTGTCTACCCTCAAATCCAGCAATAGTTAGATCCATGGCCACCTCCTTAGGTGCCTTTGGTATTCCTTCTTGCAACTCATCATTAGAAGCAAAAATGTTTCCCTCACTACTCATCTAAACTAATTGTTCTGTTACCCCATGTTTATTTAATTGGATAGGGTATTGAGAAGGAGAATAGACATTCTCTCCTAGCCTTGATTCTTCTTGTCTTTGCCTCTTAGGAGAGGGTGGCTACATTACCGAATCATCTATGGGTCTTTTTCCTCTTGAGGTGGAAGGAAGATCCTCACCTCTCTGTTGTGTTGGCAAAAGGACACTATAACAACTTCTCTTTTGTACAGTGTATGTTCCCTTAGGATTCAATTTCATCTACCTTGGCTTACTCAAAATTTTCTTGGCCCTTTCAGGCTCTACCTTACTGACCATAATTTTCTTTTCATTCACTACATGCATAACCCCTTCAAAATTTTCCATAAGGGCATCTACTTTCATAGCCCAGGGTTCAAATCCCTTCAGTGGGTCATAAGCCTTATCAAAATTCCTAATGAAATCTATAGTCTTTTTGTAGATGACCCACTTTTCCTTCTTAATTTCCTGAGTTTGAAGGTCAAACTCATTTCTTATTATATCTTTAGGAAAATTAAATTGGTGTTCTATGAGAGCACACCTTACCTTGTCTTTGAACATTCCTGATAGGAAACCCTTTGTGTCTGCACATCTGATAGTGGCCATTATCATTCTGTAGGGCTATAGAACTTTGTCCAAATGCACCCAACCTCCCTTAGTAATAACATACTGATGAGCTATTGTGATATTAGGGAAAAAGGTCCCTCTTCCCTTACCAGTGAGAGTGGTTTCCTGCAAGTCACCAATTTGCCTCAAAATTTTAGCATATCCTAATTTCAATGGGACCTGATAGGGTAAAATGTATGGTGCAACTTTGCAACCATATACTTTGAAAACTATGGAAACTGGATATAAAATTATATCCCCAAAATTGTGGACTATGGTGATGTCCTGACAGTACTCCTTTGGTCTAATTACTCTCAACAACTCTCTTGGAATCCTAGGATTATCAAAAAATAATAGAGTTCTAAGCCTTGAAGCAAAATCCCTATCAAAAGCAATGTAGCTAGCATCAACTCTGTCCCATGACAAAGTTGTAGTCCACAATTGGACTGGAAGGGTTTCTCCATATCTTTCCTTCACAATGTTGACTGTTGAGCTGAAGAATTGCTCACCCTTGTATAGGAACATATGCATAAGCATTGAATACCACCCAAAAGGCCTATTAACTTTCATGTTCTTGATCCCCATTAATCCCTCATGGATAATATCAGCCAGATGAGAGGCAAAATCAAAAATCAGTCCCAATTGGGGGTGTAGTTATTGTACCATCATAAACATATATGGTATTGGTATAGGAGTGGCCTCATCATGCCCTAGAATCAAAGTTAAAGACTTGTAGACACCCTGTGCTCTCTTACTGAGCAAGTCCAACCTAAAAGGCTTTGGTGTGCTTGTACTAACAACACACATTGATCCAATTTCTTCCAGAAATTCCCTTAGAGGCCCTGCTCTCAAATAATCCCTCTATGCCTCATATATCTCTGTAAACTCTATGAAATCTATTTTCTCCAATCCAACAGAAGGGTCATTAGGTGAAAAAACCTCCCTGATCTCATCATCTATGATGCTAATTAGGTCTTTCCCATTTATGTCCTTGACACATTTTGTCATAGGATCATAGCACTTGGTAATTTGGATCAGTAATTCTGCATCCATGAATACTCCGAGGACCACAAACTTCCCTATATCAAATTGCCAAATATTACTAAGGGGGGCACAGTAATTTCTTTGTGAGTAGGCTAACCTGAATAAAATAAGACTATTATGATCTTTACCCACCCTAGCATCTCTCATCCAATTTCCTTTGTCATAGAGTGCCTCAACTACTGAGTCCCTAGGGTTTCTCAGGACCAATTCCTTTAATCTGGCCACCCCATTATCTAAATGTGGTAGCAATTGCATTAGACCTTCAAAGATACCCATGTCCTTGTACTTTGTCTTACCAGACAGGTTGCTTTTTGGTGGCATTTTGCAACTAGGGCTTCTTAGAACAATATATAAAAACTCAAGAAAACCCTAAATACTTATTAGCTGGAAACACAATTCCTCTTTACAATTTCTTTACAAACTTAAAACAACTCCTGAATTTAGAAAAATTTGACCTACTTGGCACCTGAAAGAACTTCGCTTGAAATCGCTCCAGAAGAAAATCCAGTTCGCCAAGAAACTTATGAGAGTGGTAAAGAGAAACAATGATTGAATTTTTCTATATAATGTTGCCAACCGTTTATAATCCATCTGCACGTAGCTCAATAAATCTACCATTACTAAAAGTTTGTGGCCTTAGCATTCACAATATGTGAAAAATGTCACAGAGTAGAAATTTGAATTTGGACTGTTGATTTTGTTTCCCTTCAAGCGCATCGGACGGCTAAAAAATTAGATGGCATAACCCCGTATTACTTTTCCCCAAATCAATTCTTGACCAATGAAAACATTTCATTTTAACCATGTGGGAAAAGAGAAAACTCAACTTTACTTTGCCCGAAGGGGATAGGTGTCACCCCGTCGCTAAAGCGCTAACCCAAAACTGTCAGGAAAATTAGATCAAGATATAATGACAACCGTTGATACTATTCAATCGGACGATCCTCATAATTTAAGAGAGTTTGGCCCCACAGCTTCCCTTTTAAAAACCTTATCAAATTAGGAGATGTCAGGTTGAACAGGTCAGTAGGCAGAAAACCCTAACTTTATCCTCGGTGTCAAGTTTACTGACAACCTGACATATCATTACTACACTCGGCCAATTAGAAACAACCATGTCATCAAGAACTGGCGATAAAGGACCCACTTTTTTGTCATCATCTTCAAACAAGATCAATGGTTGTCGCTATACCACTGACCTTAAAAATCATGCACTTTATCCCAGCAGTATAATGACAACCACTAGATCCTATCGAACCTTAACCATTCGAGAAGGTTAGCCCTACTTTGACACCTCACTTATTTTTTATCAAATCAAAAGATGCCACGTTGTGAAGAACCAGTAGGTGGGCCTCCTTACCTTCTCCTTGTCGATACCAGTCATCTTGACAACTGCCACATCACAACCCATTCCAACCAAAATTGAGCATGTCAGACAAAAACACTAACTACCAATTATCTCGCAACCTGGTGACTAGCCACAAGTACGGTCACTGAATGTTATCTTTAACTATTGAGATTTGGTGACTAACCACACCTCAAAGTCACCTGTCAAAAAGGAATATTCCAATTTTGTTATGAGATCACCCGACTAAGGCAAACCTCACTGTCGCTTAATGGATTGGAATATTCAATCTAGGTCTCACGACTAAGAGATTGAGCCTAGAAAACTTGGGCCCATATGAATATGTGGCACACCATTATTCCAAAAACCTCTAACCTATTCTGACATTTGCCACATTAGTGCTCATTTTTATCGAATCAACAGCAGACATGTCAGCATGACATGGAAATTTAGGGCCCACTTTGACCTTGATAAACCTTTAACTCTAATTCATCTGGCAATTGCACGACTGAGGAAAACTTAAACCACTCACCAGGTTGCTAAAGGTTAAGCCACTAACCACAAGAATCAAGAGATTCTACGACCAATGCAGTCACCCAATCACTGAGTAAAATGACTAACCGGCCAAGAAGCTAGAGAACTAGCGACTAAAAGAGTTCGCTAAGTCTCACAAAGAGAAGGAATATTCTTTGAGCTTACAGAGATTGTGTGGCAAAAGGTTTTCGGGAGATCGCCAGACCAAAAGGAATATGCTGATTTTATTAGGAGACTTAGTGACTAAGCAGAGAAAGGTAAAGCGCACATGCTTTTATGAAAGTTTCAGTGACCTGATAAAGTAACAGAGGAATAGAATGCTGCTAGGTCAAATTAGGGATTTTTTTAATTTTTGAAGGCATACAAAGGGATTTTATGTCCTAGCATACAATTTTTTCAATTTTTTGATAGAATTTGAACCTTTAAGGATATGAGAAAAAAGCAGAAGGATTGAAAATGAAATTAGGAAGATAACAAAAATAGAGAAAAGTACCAACAATGGCTCTATCTGAGGATGGTTAAACGCCAGTTTGAACAAGAACCATAGAACCTTTTGGTATAGTAGACCAAAACAAAACTTTGACTAAAAACAAGGAGCTGTACACAAAACCCTAAACTAGGAACTACAAAGGAACTCAGAAAATCTTTCAAGAGAAGTAAAATTTCAAAAATCACCCATGAACTGGCAATTCCATGGGTTCTCCTATCAGATTCTTCAATAAATATAACCTGTTCTACATTTCCCTTCAATGATATAAGGGCCTAACTAGATGGGATCAAACTTCCCATGCTTTCCCTTATCTTCCAATCTTGCATTCCACATTAGGACCAAATCACCATCTGCAAAATTTCTCTGAGTAGTCCTCTTGTCATACATGACTTTGCACTAGGCCTGCATCTTCTCATTTTTATCATGTGCATCATTTCTTACCTCATTCAATTGAATCAAATCATTTATTCTGACAGTCATATCTTCTTCCACATCCTCATCATATGCTTGTATGAATTGATACATTTGTAATAAATTATTTTGGGGTAATCTTGCATTAATCCCATATACTAAGTCAAAAGGGGAACACCTTATTGCTTTCTTTATTGTAACCCTGTCGGCCCATAAGGCTTGCAATAACTTAGAATCCCAGGCTCTTTTATTTTTATCCAGAACCCTCTTCAATATTTTGATCAGACTCTTGTTACTGGATTCAGCCTGGCCATTGCCTTGTGGGTGGTAAGGAGATGAATATGATATTTTAATACCATTATTCTAACAAAAGTCAACAAACTCCTCTGACCTAAAGCACATTGCATTGTCAACCACCATAGTTTCTGGGCAACCAAACCTAGTAAGGATATTATGTGTCATAAAATCCATCACCACCTTACTAGTTGCTCTCCTTGAAGGGATTGCCTCAACCCATTTGGTGAAGTAATTAGTTGCTACCAGAATATAGGAATGTCCACCACTGCATTTAATAGGGATTTCACCAATGAAATCTATACCCCACTTTTGGAAAGGGGCCTAAATAGTAACAGGCTTGAGAGGCAAATTTCCACTAAATTTCAACTTTCCTACAAATCTTTGACAAGGGTCACACTTTCTCACAAACTGACAGGTATCTTTGAAAAGTGATGGCCACCAAAAACTTGACCTAAGGATCTTTTGGGCTATATTTTTTTCCATATAGTTTCCTCCACAAATCCCATTATGCATTTCATCCATCAAAATCTTGGCCTTGTCCTAGTCTACACATCTAAGAAAGACACCCTCATTGCTTCTCCACCATAATTCACCACTTATAATTGCATATCTTATGGAGTGAAGCCTAATAGTTCTTTTCTTATTGTCATCAAGTCCAGAGGGTAAAACCATCTTTTGCAAATACATGACAATATCCCTGTACCACTCACAACAATCCATATTACATACAAAAGGTCTTTGATTTTCCTCCAATAGATTTATCTGGTTTGCATTTAGGTTGCTTTGGGCCATCAACTTTGCCAGACCCAACCCTCTTACCAACTTTGTAATATGAATGTCAACGTTAAACTCTTGAATCCTATTAATCCACCTACATCTTCTTCCTAAAACTTCCTACTAGACTAGGATATCCTTGACTACAGCACTTAGAACATAGGCAACCACTATGGCTCCAACCAGATAACATCTAAATGTTTTAATAGCCTTCACCAGGGCATAAGCTTGCTTCTCAATGATATCAAAATTCAATTCAACTGCTTGCAAGGTCTTGCTAAATAAATAAATAGGCTGCTCAAAACCATCATCATTTTTCTATAATAGTACTACTGCAATAGTATGGGCAGATGTGAAGGAAAAGATCTGCATTGGTTTTCTATTGAATAGAAGAGATTTGGAATCACCTCTATTTGTGTATGTGTGTGGGGAACATGTAAGATTCAATCCTAAATCCAAATTCCCTAAAGAGAGATCCAATTTGATCAACCAAGAGGTTAATACATAATCGAATCAATCAATGAAGAATATGAAAGAAAGAATAAATCCTATACTTCCCTATAGTTGGATTAAGCTTGAAATCTGAAATAATTGAAGTGCAAATACTAACCTTGAATTAGGGCAGATCTAGAAAATGCTGAATTCTGGCTTCTGTATGAACTTTCTGAAGATTCTGTCTCTTGTTCTGGACTTGAAATGTCGAGGTGGACAAAACCCAAAAATCTTTTCTCCAAATTCACACAGGTCGACTTTGACCTTTTAAAAGGTCAAAGGCCACATTATTTATTTGAAGTCCGATTCTGATTCTATTCGTAGATCCTGAAAGATTGCTGAAAAGGGTATCCAAATTCTCTCTTAGATCCAAGATTTCACACCTATACCTGCAAGAAAATGGGGGTTTTTTATTGTATGGGGGGTTTGCCTTAGTCAAACCCCAATTTAGGAATTAACCTTGAAATTGAATTGAAATATATGGTGCATAAACAAAGTAATTGAAACAAATCACCTCGCTTATGTTGAAGTCATTGTAGAGGATTTGAATCCTCAAATCCATAAGTAAGAATGCTTCAATGAATGTAGGATGTCTCCAATCAATGGTATTTTGATCTTCAACACCAATCTTGATTTGATCTTTGCATATGAAAAGGTTTGAATGAATGGAGAAGGATGGATCTTCAAGGGGGCTCCAAGGAGATTGAATCCTTCAATAGCTAACAATGGAACTCTTTGATAGATGAATACTTGAACACTTGAATGCTTGAAGACTTGAAATGCTTGCTTGAACACCTTGAGAACCTGAGAGCTTGATTGCTTGAGATGTAAAAACTTGATGATTGAGTGATATGAAAATGAGAGAGGAAGGCCTCCTTTTATAGTGATCTAGGGCACACTCCTCTAGATGGGCCACCTTGAAGAATTAAATCTCAATTAGGCCCTCACATTTAGAAAATATACCTTGATTAAATACCATTAAAGGATTTACCATTTTGGAGCCTAAAATAGCCGACCCGAAAGTGGGAAATAACTTTCCCGAAAGCCAAATTATCGACAAATGAAACTTTGAAATTTTGGCAAGTGGAGGTCAAGGTTGACCCTAACCTAGTTAGGTTCAAGGTCAACTTTGACCTCAGACCCTAACTTTGCCAAAATCTACAACAGGAGTTCCAGGGGTGCCAAAAACTTGGAAATTGAGGTTAGATCAGGACCCAGTGTCCAGGATAGATAGAAAATCCTCTGTTTGATGTGATGATGGACTAGGAGGTCTCATTTCTGAATCCTACCTATAAAATAGAGCCATAGAAGAAGGAAAATTAGGAAAGTCCTTAAGACCTTAACCCTAATTTCACCTAGAATGAAGAAATCAAGTGTAGAGAAGAAGTGGAAAGTGGGGAGAAATCCAAATACATGCAAAGACCCAATCAAGGCACTTAACATGACCCCAAACCACTTACTCGAAGGGCTAAATGCTCTTAACATGAAAGTGCTTCCATTTTAAGATGATACAGCTGTAATCTAGTGTTTTCAAGACTGGGGCATGCTTGATAGCCCTTTTAATATCATTAAAAGCCTGTATCACTTCCACATTCCATTCAACCTTTTCTCCTTTCTTCAACATTCTTGATATGGGAATGCTAATTTTTGCAAATTTTGTAATAAATCTCCTCAAGAAATTCACCTGTCCTAAAAAGGACTGAATCCCCTTGATGTTCTTTGGTAAAGATAGCTTATCAATAGCTTCCACTCTTTCAGGGTCTATCCTCACCCCATCCTTTGAAACAATGTGCCCTAGAAGTTTTCCCTCTACCACACCAAAAGAACACTTCTTTGGGTTCAAAGAAACCCCATACTCTAATGCTCTAATGAATATTTTTTCTAGATGTTGGCAATGTTGTTCCTCTTTAGTTGAGAAGGCTGTCAAATCATCTTGATATACCACCATAACCCTATCAATAAAATCTACAAAAGCTACATCCATGGCCTTTTGAAAGGTGGCACCAGCATTAGTCAACCCAAAAGGCATCCTTACATAAACATATGTCCCCCATGGGGTTGTAAATGATGTTTTAAATTGCTCTATGTCCTTAACCATAACTTGATTGTAACCAGAAAAGCCATCCATCATGGACATCAATTCTAACCCAGTGACTTTCTGCAACATGTTCTCCATATTTGGTAATCCATAGTTATCCTTTAGAGAATTTATGTTAAGATTCCTAAAATCAACACAAAGCCTAATGTCATGATTCTTTTTTCTGACAAGCACCAAATTTGAAACCTAAGTGGAGTGCCTAATAGGCTTGATTATTCCAGCATCCATCATTTTCTTGAGTTCACCCTGCATTTTAGGTTTCAAGGTTGGGTTAACGGGTCTTAACTTCTGTCTAAAAGGTTTTGTGCCTTCTTTGAGCAGAATCTCATGTTGAAAAAGGTCTTCCCTATAAGCCTTGAGATCATCATAGGACCAAGCAAAAACATGCCTAAATTTCCTGAGAAGATCAATCAAATTTTTTCTAGTCCTAGGGGATAGACACTTGCCTATGTAAACCTGCTTGGGAACATTCTTGTGCCTAAGTTTACTTCCTCAAGCTCATTGGTTTTATCAGTACTAGCAAAGAAAACCTTGTCTTTATTATCAAATGCTCTTTCCAAAGCAACCAATCACTTAGGAACCCTATTTGATTTCAACTATAATACTTCCTTTCCAAAGACAACCTCTTTTCCATTCACTGTATCAACATAAGCACTAAAATCCATTTCCTTGTCACCAAAATGAGATTCACATTGCATGAATCTTAATATGTCTTGATCATCAGAAAAGACTTGCCAATTTTCCATATTATCAGGGATGGAAGGCCTGGCTTGTACCTCTACATTAGATATATCTATAAACGTGATATCTTCAGGCCTAAGAGCCACATTAGCCAACAAATATGCCATCCTATTTTGACTCCTTTCCATCCAGCAAATATTAAAGGCACTAAAACTTTCAATCTCATCCCACACTGCATTCCTATATTGCTTCAATTTATGATTCTTTGAAGCATACTTTGATCTAATTTGGGAGACAACTAACTCAGAGTCACCTACTACTTTTAAACATTTTATTCCATGCCTTGATGCCAACCTTAGACCTATTAATAGAGCTTCATATACTACAACATTATTTGTGCATGAGAATAGCAAAGTAAAGGAGAATTTAAAAGTTTTACCATTTGGAGATATGAGTAAGATTCCAGCTCCAGATCCTTCCTTGCTATTTGCACCATCAAAATACATGGTCCACAAACTATTAAGATCAATTCGTCCGTCCTAGCTTTCTGACTTGTGGGAAGGCTCAACATCATCCTCTACTTCCCTATCTTGGACTTTGAAAGCATTAATGTCAGCATCAAGGAAATAATTCATGGTGTCTTCTTCTTCCTCTTCAATCATATGTGGAGTTTTGAGTTCTCTAGAAACCTTAATGTTTGGTCCCTCCAATTTGAAAGTGACAAATGATAAATCACATTGTATGCCACCTCCCATAGAAGTGCTCCACTTTCTTGATAATAACATCCCATATTGGGGAGGAATATCCACTACCAAGACACTCATGGTTAACTATTTGGTGGGGTATACAGTTAGCATGTAAGGTAGAGCCTTGATGGTACCCACAACTAGTACTTCTCTTGAATCCATTGCCTGACATCTACCATGAGGTGTGTCGACCTTTAATCCTAGTGACTTCATAACCTTAGTAGGCATAATAATGTTTGACGCTCTAGAATCAATCATACAATTTTTCAGCAACTTTCCATTTATCTGCAGAGTTAGAAAGAAAGGATCAATTGTTCCTACTATAGTACTAACAACATTTGTATCCAAATAAATTTGGGGAATTTCAGAAACAATTTCCTCATTACAATTTTCATTTTCATCATTCAAAGCTGCTATTTGTTTCTCAAATCTTTCTATTTTTTGGGACTCTATAGATACCACACCATTTACCCAATTTAGGGCCTTTTCCTTGTGCTCTTCTATTCTCATCATCTCTAGCAATGGAACTTTGACAGTAATCTAAGACAACAATTTGCTCATATCAATTGGGACATACTTTGAATCAGAAACATCTGGCTTCAAAATTGCAACTTCTTTATTAGTCTCCTGGATAGATATGTCTATAGGTTTTACAATATGGGCTCTATCCTCTTTCTGCAAAGCTGGAACAACCTCAATAGTGGGTTTGGATTTTACCTTATAAGCAATGTTAGGCTTAACATTTTTCTTTATTTTGACCCTATCAACAGGATCAACACCTTTAGGCTTATCCTAGGATATTTTTACATCCTTGTCTGCTTTCTTGATGAAAATTCCAGTAGGCTTTTGATTTGGATTACCAACCACCCTATTTCTTAGATTATAACCCATTTTGGCTTGAGTAACCATATCTACTGTTATCAAGGCAATTTCCTCATCAGAAGGCCTTCTCAAAACAATTGTTTCCTTAACTTTCAAAACATTGCACTGAATGTTATCAGGCTCACTATCTTCATCTAAAAAAACTTTTTGGTGGTATGATTCAATTTTGGTTTGAGAATTAAAAACATCCTAATTTTCATCTTCTTTAGTAGAGTCAACCTCATCCCACATATGGGAAGAATTCATTCCACATCCTTGATCATCATAAGGCTGTTCCTCATTAGACTCCTGCTCCTCTTGTGGAGAAACACTTTGGGATATGACACAATAATTAGGATCGTGTGGTAACTGACAAACAATACACCATGGGACCTCTTCCACCACATCCATTGAGTTCCTTTGTAATGGATCAGGGGTCCTATCATTTGGTTTATCCTTCCTCACAGGAAGAATAGGCTTCCCATCTTTCTGTTGAGTATTGTATGGTTAATTCTACATTCTTGGTAATTTGTTGAAATTATTAAAGGGAGGTTTATCTCCTCCTGCAACTTTAGCATTTCTGTTCTCACCAGGCTTTAAGTCCTTTATTGCCTTCAAGATCTACTTCAAGCTATCATCATCTTTTGGCTTTATACTCACAGGCTTCCTTGGATCCTTTCTATTTAGTAATGGTGATTTATTATCTTCCCTTCTTCCCAACTTTCCTAAAATTCTTCAGTTATTCACTATGTTCACAACTAGCTTGTAAGCTTCAACAAGACTCCTTGAATTTTTGTCTCTCAAAAGGTAGCCCATCTTGGAATCAAAGGCATTTAAATATGTGACAAGACAAACTCTATCATCCAGACTGATGACTTGTAAGAGTTTATGCATGGCCTTTTGAAATCTAACATTAAACTCAATAACATCCTCATTGAAATTATTCTTTATGTTATTAAATTCATTTAGCATAAAAACCTCATGTGTTTTATCACCATACTATTCTTTGAAACAATACCTAAGCTGATCCCATGAACCTATGCTACCATGTGGCAAAGCCCTAAACCAATCCCTTGAATCTTCTATTAGGGATTGTACAAATAATTTCATGATAACATCATCAGGCACAATGTTATAATCATCAATCACATCAATAAAAAATTTTAGGTGCTCCTCACAAGTAACAACATTACTTCCAGTGAACTTAGGAAGTTTCTTCCTAATTTCTTCAAGGATGGGGTTAGGATTTCCAGGGATGCCAGTGAAAACCAACTGTTTACATCTTTCATGTATAACCCTTGTGTTAAAAATACTAGCACCCTGAGATGTAGATGCATTAGTATTTGTCATGGTAGAAATTTTGAGTCCTCCTGGTGGGGGAACATCAATTGTCTGATTTGCTAAATTTGCAACATTTACCCCTTGTGTAACAGTAGAATTAGCAAAATTAGTGGGTCCTATAGACCATCTTAGGAATTCAATTTTCCTTTTCATCTCTAATGTTGAGGCTTCTAATTCTACCTTTTCAAGTTCTTTAGCTAACAATTCTTGTTCCTTTTTAGCCTTTTCAAGATCTGCTTCCAATCTTAAAGTGGAATCTATAGGACATTTGGGGCCTACTAGCTCATTAATTGAGACACCCACTACTTTCTGCTTTCCCTTATCCCTAGGGTTCCTTGTTTCAAACACCTGTTGAACAATGGGCTATTCACTTGTCTACTCAGGAATGGGAACATGGTTTATAGCCTCTAAATTTAATAGCTATCATTTTAGTTGGTCAGCCCTTATCATGGCATGCCTAATTTTTTCTTCTTTTTCCTTTTCTCTCTTCTACCTTATGGCTTCTTGTTCATGAATTCTCCTTTCCAATTCATACACTTCCTCAAATATTTTCTTAGAATCAGGCAAAGTTGTTTCAGATTCAACCTGCTATGCTTGAGGCTCTTTTTGTTGATCTTGAGACTCATGGAGGCCTTGGGGCAATGATAAGCCAAGGGTGAAAGGGGGGACAAAGTCTTGTCCACTCCTGCTCTTACTTCTAGATCTCCTCTCCCTTCCATACCATCTATTAGGGATTATTCTCCTATTGTCGGGTAACCTTTCACCCTCTCTTTCTGAAGGAGAATAATAATCCTCATACTGGTTTAAGCCTAAATCAACTGCCTCTTCATATTCTGAGGCATTTCCCTCCTGACTAGGATGAGCAACACTTTCTTATCTAGAACATCCCTTTTGCTTCCAAGTAAGAGACATGTTGTTGATACTCTTTTCTCTTCTAACTTGACCTTGCCTAGATGTAGCTGGGAGCTCACCCTACAAATTTTCTTCTGGGTGTTCCTTCCTCCAAGATCTTGTATTTTTTAAACTCATTATGATATATTAATACTTGACTTAGCACTAGTCACAAAGATTTTTAGAGTCACCACCCAAGCTAAATGGGATTTTCTATGATTTTCAAATAAACAGGAAAGGGTACGCAATTTTTTGAAAAGGAATCAACTATGTATTCAAAGGTAACTAACTGGCTTTAAAGTAAGCAGGCCAGGAGTCTAGCTTAACTTGTACCTACATTACTTACAACTTTCTTAACAAGGTCCCTAGCAGAGTCACCATTTTGTTGGTGACTTGGATGGGCTGAATCAATCTAGGTAGTGAAATATTGAAAGTTTGTAATATAACCAGAGATTTTGAACTGATTTATTTTATTGTTATGTTCTCTTCCCCAGCAGAGTCACCATTTTGTTGGTTCTTCAAAAGATTTTACACTCCAAGAGATACCAGTATGCTTATGACTAATTTTAAGGAGTGGTTAATTCCAAATATGAGGAATCTATAAGCCATTGGACCAACTATAGGGACAAGACTGCCCTCTTCACTTTTGGCTCTGCAAAACAAAGGCGAGTAAACTTGATCCAATATATTCAACTCTATTCCTTATTCAATATTGGATCTTACAATAGATGATAGTGAGAAAGTACTAAACAACAACCTATTATTCATTGACTCTCCATCACTAGGTAAAACAACATAAGTAAAGTAAAGTAAAATGTAAAAGACTAGTATTGATTGAGTGTTTTAGGATTACAAGATTTCAATCATTCTACGCAAAGGAAAGATAGGAAAATACATGCCAGTGCCCTATCCATTGGGCAAAATATTAGAAGATAGAATGCCTACAAGGATGTTTTGAAGAGAATCTGGTCTTTAGACATAAATACAAACACATCAACTCTTTCCTACTTATAGATAATCCTCAAACAAATTCAGCAAACATGTATCCCACCCTGAGTAGCATTTAATCCAATCCTAGATCAGAACTCAAAGCCAAAAACATACATATAAATCTTAGAAAGACTTAAAGATTTATAGAATAAACTTAAAGGAGAGACAAATAATTGAGGTTTGTATTAAGTATAACCTTGAATGTTGTATACATCATTTTCTGAAAAATAAGCTTGCAAAATAGCAGCAGCAACCTGTACTTTTTCTCTATTTCTTTGATAAGAATGATACAAAATCTACAATCTTTGACTAAGGGCTAGGATTCCAGAATCTCTATTTTTTTTACTCCTAAACTCTCAATGCCTAGAATGATTGTGGAAAATCCTTTATATACAAGGAAATGCAAACAAGCTACCGATCATATTAGGGTTTACAAAAATTCTAATCCTAAAACTTTACAACAACCCTACTTTGTTTACAAAAAATACACTGATGAAACAAATGAGATATTTTGTAGAAGAGTCATCCTACTTTATGCCTTTAATGTTGTCTTTAGCTTCTTTGAATCAAAATCTGATTGCAACATCTTGTAGTCAATCTTGCAATAAATGTCTTTCTGCATCTCAACAACCCTGATTTCTCAAAAAGTAACTATCTTACTTGTGTTAAGAATTTTTCTTGTAGGATCAAACTTGGCAAAGGTATGGGCTTGATTCTCAGTTGAAAGGTCTCCAAGTTTGCAAGAAAAGCCTAATTGATGAGGATTGGATAAAATCCTCCTTCTACTTTGAGCTCCATAAGACTCAGGCAGGTATTGCTTATGAATAGGTTACTATATTTCAAGTAAGCTTTTGATTAGTGGATTTGGTCTTCACTGTCATGCTATTGTGTTACTCAAATCTACTTCAATGAAAGATGATTATGTAAACAGCTGAGAATAGCCTATTTAGAATATGACAAAGGAAATTACAAATATAACAGCATGAACAATGGGATAAGAATGTGAATCCTTCTTTTTATGAGTACAACTCAAGGAAGGTTAACTTCTGGATTCTCTCTTCAAGCAATCAACAAACTGCACTATATCACCTAGATATAATCCTTTCAAAGTATGCATGAAACTTAAAAACATAAAAGAACTGGTGATGAAATTTTGTTTGATGACTTAAAGATAACTGCATCACAAATAGCCAACTAGTGCCTATTCTTGGGCAAGGAGTCAAAAGATATAATCCATAGGTTATAAATCAAACAAAATACTGCAGAATGCCTAACAGACTGTATGCAATCTAGACAAAATGCCCTACAAACTATCTTCTCACTTTCATATTGTTGCATCAAATCATTCAATAATGCCTGCTCTCTAAAACCATTTATGAAATTTAATTCTCTCCTTGAGAGAAACTCACAAATAATTAAACAAACTACCTTGTAGTTGGTATGTTTTCAGATGCCTTTCAAATAAAACATACAAGAGCATCAACAAAATGCAAAGAGACATAACAACAGAGAATAGGGACTGCATTGTATTTTATTGAAATATTCTTGCTACAATACATTAAGGATAGAAAACTCAAAGCATAGACAAGGTTGGGAAATTTGTTTTGCAGAAAATACATTCAGAAAATCATCTAGAAGCCTGTTGTAAAATCTCCTGTGAGAAAAGGACAGAACCAGTCTAAAACCCTCAAGCAAAATAGAAGAAGAAATAGGGATAGGAATCCCTACAACTGAGAAGAGAAAAGAATAAATAGACTGAGAGAGAAACCCTAAAATCTGCAGTTGACCAACACCTGTCCACTCTGCAATCTGATCTCATTTGTCTTCTTGCTTCTCTGAAAATATGATCTTCTCGGGCACCTCCAAAATCTGAAAACATCTGTCCTTTTTTGCATAAAATCTGTTCATCTACTAGAAATATAATTTCTTTGTCCTTTACTCCTCCCTAAAATATGATTTAATCCTTTGTACCCTCTTATCCTTTCATCCACTCAAAATCTGATTCATTCCCTCTATTGGATCTGCAAAATCAATCAATTTTAGAAAAAAAGTCTCCCCAAAATCTGATCACGGATTTAAAAGCTCTTACTACTCTCAGTAACTTTATTTAATCTGATTCTAACTACCATCATTGCATCCGTCATCTTCTGACATTTTCAGAAACATATTATACTGCCATATTCTGATAAAAAATGAATCTCCCAAGCATTTTCCCATGAGCAGCTCTGTCATGAAAAATTTTTAAATTTCTCTAATGTTTCAACTATGTTATGCTTTTTAAATCTTTTAAAACTTTAAAATCTGCAAATGCCACCAGAACTTGCCACTTGTCACCATTTCATTAGATGCTTGGACAAACTCACTTTTAACCCCAGTCCATCTGGAGATCTGGAGACTACACGAATCTTTAAGTCTCTAAAGCATTTCCTTGACCATGGTTTCATTTAGAGACTTAGAGAATGCCTTTAGTCTCTAGGTCTATGAATCACCATCTGGAGATTTGGAGACTAAGTCTCTAAGTTTCTAAACCATTCAGAGACTTGGAGACAAAGTCTCTAAGTCTCTAAACCATCTCCTCTCCTTATGAGACTTCTTTATCTAGAGACTTGGAGACTAAGTCTCTAAGTCTTTGAATCATTTCCTTTCTGTATGATTTCCTTATGAGATTTGGAGAAATTCTTTAGTCTCTAAGTCTCTGAATGAACATCTGGAGACTTGGAGACTAAGTCTCTAAGTCTCTGAATCATTTGGAGACTTGGAGACTTCCTCGTCTAGAGACTTGGAGACTAAGTCTCTAAGTCTTTGAATCATTTGGAGCCTTCTTGATGCAGGAGCATCCTGGGTGTAAGAGCAATCTTGCATCACCCAAAAATATTTCTATTTTTGTATTCAATAAGGGCTATCTTGTGCAGAGCTGCTATTTATGGGAACTTGTTATTTTTAGTAAGTTGGTCATACGATCTTAGAATGTTTTGATTTTACATGTGGAGGTTCATCTCAGTCATATCAACCTGCCAATAAAGTTTCATGGCTAGATCAGGTCTAGTTTTGAAGATATTGAAGATTTTTTATATTGGCAGCAGGGTACAGAAACTTTGAACTTAGTTTTGAAGGCTTTAGAAGCCTTGGATGAGGTCAAAAATTTGGGTGATAGGTGCTTGTGCCAGTCAAGCCTGTAGAGCGATTTGTGGCCTTTCCGAAATGGGGTTATAATAGTTCATCGGGTCAACTGGTGATGACTTATGGTCTTCGGAAGTTGGGTCACCTAAAATGGTGGAAAATAATTTTCCTTCAAAATTTATGTTTGGGTTTCAAAAGTTATTTTGAGCCGACTTTGATGTAATAAATTAAAAAATAAAATAATTCTAAGTTCGGTCGGCCCTAAGGGCTAAATTTCTAGAACCTTCTCGGGCGGTGGAAAATGCCTATATAAAGAAGGCCTGTAGTATTGTCTAGGGAAATTCTGGGTAGTAGATCTGGGTATTGATTCGAGGCTTTGTCCTACGGAATATTGTAAGCAAATGCCCATGTGGCTTTGCATATTGTAATTCTGAAAATTTGTAATTCCACATTTGTGGAGATAATAAGAAGCCCATTTGTTGTTCTTGCAAATTGTTGTTATTTCTCTATTTTTGTTATGTGTTTTTGGTATTAAGGGGAGCACCCTTCATCAAGTGGTATTAGAGCAAGAGTTCCTGAGTGTGTAAATAGATCATTGATTGTGAGGCAGTTTACTCCAGAACTATGGGTTAGGGTTTTTGTGTAAATAGATTACCGATTATGAGGCAGTTTGCACCAGGACCGTGGTTAGGGTTTCAGAAAGAATTATGAAAATGCCTTCATGAAGGGAGCATGGTGGAAGAGCTGGTGTTGTAACACCTGAGGTTAGAGCACTTCATAGACAAGTGCAAGCATTGCAAGAGGAGATCCACAAAGGAATGAATCTTAATGTCAAAGATGAAAGCGAGGATGAAGCCGAAGAAGAAAATCAAGAAGGAGAAGTCGAAGTTGTGAACTAGGAGGAAGAAAGACTTTTTCAAGCCATTTCCAAGATCAGAAAAAGACCTAAGATTGAGGTTCCTGCATTTTCAAGAAATCTTAACCCAGAGGAGTTGATCGACTGGATCAATGAATGTGAAGAATATTTTGAGTATGAAGATATTGAGGATCCTGATAGGGTCAAATTCATGAAGGCCAAATTGAAAGGTCATGCAAAGATCTAGTGGCAAGAGATTCAATCGATGCAAAGTTTGAAGCAGGCAGGAAGATCTATTCAGGAGTATACAGAGGATTTCTATCGAATCCTCATCCGAACAGGCCATGTAGAAGCTGACAAGGAGAAATTTACCCATTACCTTAATGGGTTGAGGCTGAGCATTCAAGAGGAGCTGAATCTGGTTTGAATGAATAGTATTGAAGAGGCATACCAGTTTGCCCTAAAAGTAGAGGAAAAGTTGAACAAGAAGTTCGAGAGCAGACAAAATGGAAGAGGTCGCGGTGGATGATCTGGTGGGCAGTCATATGGAGGCTGAAATGAAGATTCAAAAAAGAAGGATGAGGCCAGTAGTAGTCAAAATCAAAGAGGAAATAATTCCAATCATTTCCAAGATCAGAACAATAGAGATCAGTGAGGAAGAGGAAGAGGACAAGGTTCAGGAAGAGGAGGCTTCTGTGGAACATGTTTTCACTATGGAGAAGAAGGTCATAGGGCATTTGAATGTCCTCAATGCCAAGGAAGGATGGATAGGAGGAATGAAGGCTAGGCCAGAGTGGCACATGTAGATGAAGATGCCAGATCATCAAACCCTAAAGATGCTGAAAGAGGAGAAACATTGATTAATAGAAGAGTCTTGCTGAGTGGTGAGAATGAACCTTAACAAAGGAGGAGCCTGTTTCACACCAGATGCAAGTGTGAGGGTAAATGTTGTGATGTGATTATTGATAGTGGAAGCACTAAGAATTTGGTGTCAGAAGAGATGGTGACAAAGTTGAAGCTCAAGAGATAGAAACACCCACATCCATATCAGATTGCCTTGGTGCAGGATGACCACAAGGTCATGGTCAGTGAATAGTGCCTAGTAAAGTTAAAGATTGGTGGGTACCATGATGAGGTACTATGTGATATCATACCTATAGATGCATGTCACATTTTTTTGGGTAGGTCGTGGTAGTTTGACAGATGTGTTGTACATGATGGTCATGCGAATACCAATTCTTTGACAAAGGATGGAGTGCAAAATAAGCTAAAGCCATTGAAGGAGACCAAAAAAAAGGTATGTGGTAATGCAAGAATAATTTTATTTAATGGAAGGAAATTCCTAGATGGTATGAGGCATGAGCATGTGTGTTTTGCTTTAATTCCAAAAGTTGGTAAAGAGGAAGTAGAGGATGTACCTATAGAGGTTGTAGATTTGTTGAATGAGTTTCAGGATATTATATCTGATAATGTACCTGATGGATTACCACCAGTAAGGAAGATCAGTCATCAGATGGATTTGATTCCAGGAGCTAGTTTGCCAAACAAGGCAGCACACAAAATGACACCAGTAGAAAGTGAAGAGTTGAATAGACAACTACATGAGTTATTGTAGAAGGGATTGATTTAAGAGAGCCTGAGTCCATGTGTTGTCCCAGCAGTATTAGCACCAAAGAAGAATGGAGAATGGAGGATGTGTATAGACTCCAGGGCAATAAACAAGATCACAATCAAGTACAGGTTTCCATTGTCATGAATGGATGATATTATGGATTGTTTGAGTGGAGCTATGTATTTCTCAAAGATAGATCTGAAGAGTGGATATCACTAGATTTGGATCAGAGAAGGAGATGAATGGAAGACTGCCTTCAAGACAAAGGAAAGACTGTATGAGTGTTAGTCATGCCTTTTGGGCTAACCAATGCACCAAGAACTTTCATGCGGCTCATGAACAAGGTTCTGAAAGAATTTCTAGGTAAGTTTGTCATTGTTTACCTAGATGATATTTTGATCTTTAGCAAGACATTGGAGGAACATATGATGCATATTCTTATGGTGTTTGAGAAGCTGAGAGATGAGAAATTGTTGATTAATTTGAAGAAGTGCAGTTTTGTGAAGAATGAATTAGTGTATTTGGGATTTGTAGTTTTAGCAAAAGGTCTGAAAATGGATCCAGAGAAAGTACAAGCTATCCTTGAATGGCCTATTCCAAGGAGTGCTACTGAGGTAAGATATTTTCATGGTTTGGCTAGTTTTTATAGAAAGTTTATCAGAAATTTTAGCAGTATTTGTGGACCCTTGACTGAAACAATGAGAGGGGATAGAAAAGAGTTCAAGTGGACTAATGGGGTGGATAAGAGTTTTAAACTATTGAAACAAAAGATTATAGAACAACCTATTTTAGCACTTCCTAATTTTAATAAGGTGTTTCAAGTAGACTGTGATGCTAGTGGTACTGCAATAGGAGCTGTTATGAGCCAAGAAGGTAAACCTATTGCTTATTTTAGTGAGAAGTTAAATGATGCCAAGAGGAAATATTATGTTTATGATCAGGAATTTTATGCTATAGTTCAGGCATTGAAGAAGTGGAGACACTATCTACTTCCTAAGGAGTTTGTTTTGTATACTGATCATCAAGCTTTGCAATATTTGAATAGTCAAGGAAAGTTGAATCAAAGGCATTTGAAATGGGTTGAGTTTTTGCAGAGTTATACATTTATTTTGAAACACGGGAGTGGAAAGTCTAACAGGGTTGTAGATGCTTTTAGCAAAAGGCAACTACTACTGACAGAGATGCAGATTGAGGTGGTTGGGTTCAAGGAACTCAAAAATTTGTATCTAGAGAATCCTGATTTTGGTGAAGCTTGGAAAGCTTGTAAAGAACCTGTTACTCTAGACAGGACGAAGTGGCTGGATTTCATCATTCAGGATGATATACTATTTAAAGGGAGTCAGTTGTGCATTCCAAGAAGTTCTATGAGGGAGAATCTCATCAAGGAGAAGCATAGGAGAGGATTGGCTAGACATTTTGGTCATGATAAAATGTTTACTTTGGTTAGTGAGAATTATTATTGGCCACAGTTATAGCAAGATGTCAAGAAGTTTGTATAGAGTTGTAGAGCATGTCAGATGGTGAAAAGAGTGAAGCAAAATATAGGGTTGTATCAGCCATTACATGTACCAAAGAAGCCTTGGGAGGATATCAGTATGGACTTTGTTCTTGGTTTACCAAGGACATAGTGGAGACATGATTCAATTTTTGTGGTAGTTGACAAATTTTCAAAGATGACACATTTTATTCCCTGCAAGAAGACTAATGATGTTGTTCATGTAGCAGAATTATTTTTTAGAGAAGTGGTGAGACTACATGGTTTGCCAAAGAGTATAGTTTTAGATAGGGACATTAAGTTCATTGGATATTTCTGGCGCACATTGTGGAAGAAGTTGAAGATAGATTTGAAGTTCAGTTCATCACATCATCAACAAACTGATGGACAGACAGAGGTGGTGAATAGGAGTTTGAGAAATTTTCTAAGATGTTTGGTGGGAGATAAGCCAATAGGATGGAATTTGATTTTACCAAAGGTAGAATTTGCATATAA
The DNA here is from genome assembly GCA_027943335.1 of Chamaecyparis obtusa. Taxonomy (NCBI): domain Eukaryota; kingdom Viridiplantae; phylum Streptophyta; class Pinopsida; order Cupressales; family Cupressaceae; genus Chamaecyparis; species Chamaecyparis obtusa. The sequence continues at coordinate 1,647,605 of BSBK01003738.1, forward strand.
TAATTTTGTCAATAGGAGCACTGGTAAATCACCATTTCAGATTGTATATGGGAGTAGTCCTAGAAATGCATCCGAGTTGAGAAAGATAGATAAAGGAGAAATAAGTAGTGCTAAAGCTGAGGATTTTTTAGAACACCTGAAGAACATCCATGAGGAGGTGAGGAAGCATATTACCAAGATGAATGCACAGTATAAGGCTAAGGCAGATGTGAAAAGGAGGCATAAGGCATTTCAGGTTAGAGATGAAGTCATGGTTCATTTGTGGAAGGAGTGATTTCTAGTTGGTACATATAACAAATTGAAAATGAAGAAGTTTGGGCCATGTAAAATATTGAAGAAGCATGATTCAAGAAATGTATATGAAGTAGAATTGCCTACTGAGCTAAATATTTCACTAGTGTTTAACATTTCAAATTTGACAAAGTATCATGAGGGAGGTGTTGAAGATGAGATCACAATAGCACAGTGGAGTATTCCAGCAACTAGTTCAGATACCAAACAGATTGAGGATATACTGGATAGTCATGTTGGTAGAAGCACAAGGAATAGGACATATAAAGAATATCTGGTCAAGTGGAAAGGATGACCTATTGAAGATTCATCATGGCTAACAAAGGAGGAGGTTAGCCATCTTGGTTTTCCTCTACACACCTAAGACGTGACAGGGTCACTTCTCAAATTACCCGGAGTGTCTGATGCAGGAGCATCCTGGGTGTAAGAGCAATCTTGCATCACCCAAAAATATTTCTATTTTTGTATTCAATAAGGGCTATCTTGTGCAAAGCTACTATTTATGGGAACTTTCTATTTTTAGTAAGTTGGTCATACGATCTCGGAATGTTTTGATTTTACATGTGGAGGTTCATCTCAGTCATATCAACCTACCAGTAAAGTTTCATGGCTAGATCAAGTCTAGTTTTGAAGATATTGAAGATTTTTGATATTGGCAGCAGGGTACAAAAACTTTGAACTCAGTTTTGAAGGCTTTAGAGGCCCTGGATGAGGTTGAAAATTTGGGTGACAAGTGCATGTGCCAATCAAGCCTGTAGAGCACTTCGTGGCCTTTTTTAAATGGGGTTATAATAGTCCATTAGGTCAACTGGTGATGACTTATGGTCTCCAGAAGTTGAGTCACCTGAAATGGCGGAAAATAATTTTCCTTCAAAATTTATGTTCAAGTTTTAAAAGTTATTTTGAGCTGACTTTGATGTAATAAATTGAAAAAAAAAAAAATTCTAAGTTTGGTTAGCCCTAAGGGCTACATTTCTAAAACCTTCTCGGGTGGTGGAAAATGCCTATATAAAGAAGGCCCATAGTGTTGTCTAGGGCAGTTCTGGGTAGTAGATCTAGGTACTGATTCGAGGCTTTGTCCTACAGAATATTGTAAGGGAATGCCCATGTGGCTTTGCATATTGTAATTTTGAAAATTTGTAATTCCACATTTGTGGAGATAATAAGAAGCCCATTTTTTGTTCTTGCAAATTGTTGTTGTTTCTCTATTTCTATTATGTGTTTGTGGTATTAAGGGGAGCACCCTTCATCACTTCTTGACAAGTGTCCCTTTCTACAAAATTTATTTTGTGCCCGCTGGCATGAAAACCAAGGTGGATGCACAAGCTTGGGAAAGCATAGCTTCCAGAACTTTGATTTATTTCATATGTTTGGAGCATTCCATATAAACATTTCAAATTTTGAATTTGGGAGTAATGTGGGATAATTGCTTTAACAGTTTATGGGCAGTTTTGACAGTGTTGCACTCAGACGACTGTATCTCATGAAACAGGATGAATTTTGAAAATCACTCTAGTGAGAATTTAGATAACTATATTTGTGACAACATATCCAAAAATGAGCTCAATCCAACAGTTGAATAAAAAGATATGGCCCCCGCAATATGATTGTGTTTTTCTTTTCTGCAAATCCATGTTTGCAAAATCCATTGTATGGGCTATTTCTTATGTCATTGTGTAGGATTCTTATGTGCAAAATGTACCTCCATTGTTTGTTGTGTAAGTCCCCAATACACATTGACCCTTAATCAAAAGTGAGCACACTCTCCATTTTATTATGGGTAACATTGAGGAAAATTAGAAGCGTTTTCAAAACATATGGATACCATCATTCCTTCCAACCATATCAAAATAGAAACACCAGGATGTGAACCTTACCCTATAGAAAATTTTCAATTGGTCACTCCAAATTTGAGCCAAATTTGAGAGTACCAACAACTTGTTTCAAGAAGCTGGCATAATATCTACTTTCTCAACGTGAGGTATGTATTGATACCTCCATTTATTGTACACCTCTTCACCTGGCAACTCAAAATTTGCAAACTCAACCTTCTTACTTGATAACTATTCCCACTCATTTTCCATTTGGCTGACCTTGTGCTGAATAGTATCAAACATTGATTTTACATTTATTAATAGCTTGATGGTGCTGCTAAAAGAATAGGTATCACTTAAGACACCAGTCACTCTCTCTGATAAAAGTGCATCCATCTCTTCTCTCCACTAATATGATTCTTTAAATTTTCCTTTTTCTATGAGAATGGTAGGGACTAGTTCATAATTTGAAAGCATCAATTATCCTCTCATTAAACTTAATTTTCTTATGAAACTATCCAAAATGATGTCATACTACACTATTTTCTTTACAACCTGATGTGTTGGCTTAATAAGTGGATCAGGGTCCTCTTGGCCTTTTGATAACATATGGAAAAGCTTCACATTTGGAGACCTCTCAATCCATTTCCTCAAAATTTGTGACATCTCAGTCTTCTCCTTATTAAAAGCTACAAATAAATCATGTAACCTACTGACATGATTATAGAAAATTGAGGGCTTCAAATCATATGCAAATTGCATTATTGCATTTGTCATTTTTTTTCATACTTTTGTTTTTCCAAGGTTGTGGCCCTTACATGTTCATCCTTTTCCTTCTCCAATTGTACCCTTATTTCCCTCAATTTATTAGCTTCCTCAGTTAATCACTGCTTCTCCCAAGTAACTCTTGCATCCATACTGGTGTCTGGGAATGGTGATGGTGGAAATTCAACAATTGGGCTTGATGAAGAAGCAATTGTAGGCATGTCAGCTATCATCAGTTATGGTGACCTATGATCTTGTGGTCCTGATAGCTTAGCAATTAATTTGTCCCTTTGGATTAGCTCTATCTTGAGCTCATTGTAAGACTTGAGGACAGTTTCAAATTTGAGCCTGAGCTCCTATTTTTCTTGGGCATCTTTTTCTGCCACCTTGACATTGAATTTGGCACATCTTTTTCTACCACTTTGACATTGAATTTGGTAGTCTCCAAAATTAGGTTTGAAGCTTCTACTCTAGAAGTCTCACCTACTCTTTGTACCAATAGATTGCCTACATATTTTGTAGAGAGGGCCTCTCTCTTTCCTTTGTTCTCCTCCCTCTTAAGGGACCACATCACCAAGGCAACATGATCCTCTAAAAAAGTAGTTCCTCTAGCAGCTTGTTGGGCCTATTTTGTTGTAGCAAGAGTCTTCACTTTGCTCTTTCTGACTTGATCAAAGATTATTGCTTCAGCAATATCCCACTCTGGCAGAATCAGCACTCCTGCAGTATGGACCACATCCCTTCCCTCCTCAGGAGTAACCTTTTCAAACTACTTCATCATTTCTTCTTTGGTCTCATTTTCAATCTCTGTGATATCCCTATCAGGGAATTCTTCCTTTTTCTTTTCACAAATTTCCTTAAATTGATTTATTTTCATTCTCCACAAAAATTGGGAGAATGCCCTAGTCTTGACAAATTTGTCATCAGTAAGAAATGAATCACTTGCTTGTTTCAAAATAGGGTCCACTTGTCTACCCTCAAATTCAACAATAGTGAGATCCATGGCCACATCCTTAGGTGCCTTTTGTATTCCTTCTTGCAACTCATCATTGGAAACAAAAATGTTTCCCTCACTACTCATCTGAACTAACTATTCTGCTACCCCATGTTCATCTAATTGGATAGGGGATTGAGAAGGAGAATAGACATTCTCTCCTGGCCTTGATTCTTCTTGTCTTTGCCTCTTAGGAGAGGGTGCTTGCATTACTGGATCATCTATGGGTCTTTTTCCTCTTGAGGTGGAAGGAAGATCCTCACCTCTTTGTTGTGTTGGCAAAAGGACACTATAACCACTTCTCTTCTATACAGTGTATGTTCCCTTAGGAGTCAATTTCATGTACCTTGGCTGACTCAAAATTTGCTTGGCCATTTCAGGCTCTACCTTACTGACCAGAATTTTCTTTTCATTCACTACATGCATAACCCCTTCAAAATTTTCCATAAGGGCATCTACTTTCCTAGCCCAGGGTTCAAATCCCTTCGGTGGGTCATAAGCCTTATCAAAATTCCTAATGAAATCTACAGTCTTTTTGTAGATGACCCACTTTTTTTTCTTAATTTCTTGAGTTTGAAGGTCAAACTCATTTCTTATTATATCTTTAGGAAAATTAAATTGGCGTTCTATGAGAGCACACCTTACCTTGTCTTTGAACATTCCTGATAGGAAACCCTCTGTGTCTACACATTTGATAGTAGTCATTGTCATTCTGTAGGGCTGTAGAACTTTGTTCAAATGCACCCAACCTCCCTTAGTAATAACATACTGATGAGCTATTGTGATATCAAGGAAAAAGGTCCCTCTTCCCTTACTAGTGAGAGTGGTTTCCTGCAAGTCACCAATTTGCCTCAAAATTTTAGCATATCCTAATTTCAATGGGACTTGATAGGGTAAAATGTATGGTGCCAATTTGCAACCATATACTCTGAAAACTATGGAAACTGGATATAAAATTATATCCCCAAAATTGTGGACTATGGTGATGTCCTGAGAGTACTCCTTTGGTCTAATTAGTCTCAACAACTCTCTTGGAATCCTAGGATTATCAAAAAATAATAGAGTTCTGAGCCTTGAAGCAAAATCCCTATCAAAAGCAATGTAGCTAGCATCAAATCTATCCCATGACAAAGTTGTAGTCCACAATTGGACTAGAAAGGTTTCTCCATATCTTTCCTTCACAATGTTGACTGTTGAGCTGAAGAATTGCTCACCCTTGTATAGGAACATATGCATAAGCATTGAATACCACCCGAAAGGCCTATTAACTTTCATTTTCTTGATGTGTGTGTGAATTTTGTACCTGATTTGTAGACACAACACTTCAGTAAAACATTAGAGGTTAGTTGAAATTGAAAGCTGTAATGAATTGAAAGCTAAACTAACCAGATGATTTACTACTTTCTAGTAGGTGCGAGTACGATGTTCTCAGATTGTATCGAGATCAGTGACCTTGACAACACCTAAATGAAGGATTTGAATGCAATTGATCTAGATATGAGATGTATGCAATTAATCTACTTTTTTTGGATTTTAGATGCAATAAGAATGAAAAACTGATATGAATCTATGCTAATATGAAAATTGATATGCTATGATATGCTAAATGATCTAACAAATGAAAACTAATATGATATGAAAAACTATGCAATATTGATCTCACAAAGCTTGGATTCGCAAAGATGATTCTTCAATCTCCAATTCGGCGGCGTAATTATGCAATTCTTGTGGATGATTTGAGATGAGCTAAGGCCTTAATTTATAGAAATCCAGGGCTTTGAGGATGCATGGAAGAAAGCCATAAATCACTCAAATAACTCAAGTTGATTTTTGACTTATTTTTAAATAAAGGATAATTTAACTCACAAAAACATGCAAAAGCAGAGTTTAACTCAAAATAGAGTTTAGCTTTAATTGATAATTGATAGTTGTCTGCTTTTCTTGAATGTGCATGATTTAATATGAATTAATCAATAATAAAGTGATTTATTTCCAACTTAACTGATTTTGAAAAATAAAACAATTGATTTATGGGTTAATCAATTATTTTTCAAACTTTTATTTGAAAACAATATTATTTAAAATTGACAACTTGCTTTAATTAATTAAATAAGAATTTAATCAATTATTCATAGGATTTTGGATTTATTGTCAAAATTAAATAATATAATTTAGGAATAAATAGAATTAACTTCAATTAAACAATTAAGTGGCAGAATTAAATCTAATTAATTAAATATTGAGAATATTCAATTAATCAAACTTTAGGATAAATAGGATTTATCGCCAAATAACTATTAAATTAAAGATAATTAGGATAATTAGGAATATTACTAGGAATATTCCCTGATGCAGAATTTAGGATAATCAATTAGGATTCAATGATGTTCAGATGTGCCTTAGGTTAGGACTTCGATGTTGATTTCATTCGATGTGTCGATATAGAAGACTAATGAACGTATAGCCCATTTTTGGGGTATTACACTTGATCCCCATTAATCCCTCATGGATAAGATCAGCCAGATGAGAGGCAAAATCAAAAATCAGTGCCAATTGTGGGTGTAGTGATTGTACCATCATAAACATATATGGTATTGGCATATGAGTGGCCTCATCATGCCCTAGAATCAAAGTTAAAGACTTGTAGACACCCTGTGCTCTCTTACTGAACAAGTCCAACCTAAAAGGCTCTGGTGTGCTTGCACTAACAACACACATTGATCCAATTTATTCCAAAAATTCCCTTAGAGGCCCTACTCTCAAATAATCCCTTTGTGCCTCATATATCTCTATAAACTCTATGTAATCTATTTTCTCCAATCCAACAGAAGGGTCATTTAGTGAAAAAACCTCCCTGATCTCATCATATGTGATGTTGATTAGGTCTTTTCCATTTATGTCCTTGACACATTTTGTCACAGGATCATAACACTTGACAATTTGGATCAAAAATTTGTTAGGAATGAATGCAAAGTATTTTGGTAGTCATTCTGTAGTAGTTGTTGTTGCATTCATGACTTGGATTGTCATTGATGTCAACACAGTGATATTCTAGATATTAGCAGGAAAGTAGGTACAATTTTGTTTTGTGCACATGTTGTATTGCAGATTGGCTTTTATGTAGTTGATGGTATGTTCTTTGGTGTGTTATTAACCTATGGTTAATAGTGCAAAAATAAATTCATTCATTTGTGAGAGTTATGAGCATTTTGGTGAAAGTAGTGTTTAGACAGTGTTTCTGTGAAGCGATGTTCAGAAATCGGAGGATATCTCTTAGCTAGGATGGAATCTGATTTTGCGTAGTTAAAGAGATGTTAGAGACTCATTAATGATGATGTAGTTCATAGCACAAACTTTGAGGATATGTTTGGAGAAAGTTACAGTATCTGGAAGCTGACAGTTTTATGTGAATTCTGTGTGTAGCGTGTAGAATTTATTATTTTGTAATTGAGGACCGACTCATTTGTAATTATTTGAGTTTGGTATATAAGAAGGAATTTTTTCCTTTTTTTAATGTGTACTATGAAGATTGTGATGTGAATATATGCATGAAGTGAAAAAAAGAGCTAATTCAGTGATGAAGGAAGACTTGTGAGTATAGAGATCTGGAATTGTGATCTTGTGTAGCAGAGAGTGTAGTTTTGGCATAGTGTGAAAGAGTTAATATATTTCATATTATTCTATTGAATAATTCTAAGATCTTTTGGACAATGGGTTCAGAGATCTTTCCTTGAAGCTGTTTGGGCAGTGGGTCCTTCTGTCTTCCATAAACTCTTAACCGGGTTAGAATCTTTTAACAGGGATTCAAAATCTCCTAACAGGGATTTATATGTATTGAATGTATTTCATAAGACTCCTAATAGGGTCCATCCTCTAACAAGGAACTTTCATATTAGTGCATCATTTTGTGGGCATCATTCCCATCGGGGTTTACTCTTTTCAAGAGGTTCCCTAGTCAACATATCTTGTGTTATTGTGCAATTGTGTATGATTATCTTTCTATGGTTGATCATTACATTGATTACATTGTTTAAAGTAGTTGAATGGATAAATTATCTGATAATTGATTCACCCCCCCCCCCCCCTCTTAGTTATCTTGGGGATCTTTACTTTCTAACAATTGGTATCAGAGCAGCAGGTCCTTGAAAGAAAAGTTTAACAACTTAAGGAGATCCATGGAAAATTTTAGAAAAGAAAGCCCTAAGTTTGATGGAGTAAATTTTGATAGCTGGAAAGAAAAGATGAAGACACATCTATTGTGTTTAGGACCAAGTTATTGGTTGATTACAAAGAATGAGAAGACTATCATTGAGGAAGACAATCTAGAGGCAGGAACTAAAGATGAACTAGATCTATTCATGTGTAACATACTTGCAAGAGAAGCACTTTTGTCAGCACTACCAGAGAATGAATATAGTTAGGTAAGATGTTTGAAAATATCTCATGTAATTTGGAAAGCTTTACATTCTACTTTTGAAGGTGATGAACATGCAAAGAAGGCTAGAATACATAATTGGATTTGTGCATTTGAAGATATCAGAATGATGGAAGATGAATCTATTAGAAGCTATATTGGTAGGATGTCTAAGATTGTAATAGGAATAAAGTCTTATGGAGGTGATAAGACAGAGAATGAAGTGATATGGAAAATTTTGAGAACTTTGACACCAGTATTCAAGCAGACAATGTAAATGATTGAACAAGTGATACCTTGTACATCAAACTTTTCAAGAGAGACTCTTGTTGGAAGATTAGAAATAGTAGAGATGAACTTGAGATTATCAGGAGAGCTACCTAGAATGGAAACAGCATTCAGTTCTCTTAACATTAGACCTACAAGAAGTACTAGTGTGAATGAAGATTATACCAGTAGTAGCAGATCTGAGGAAGATAAGAAGATTGAAGAAGGTATCGCATTACTTATAAAAAGAGAACCAGATGGTAAGAAAATTTTTAAATGTTGGACTTGTCAAGAATATGGTCATTTTGCATCTAAATGTCCCAAAAGAGTTAAGAAGTATAGAAGCAACTTTAAACCTAGAAGATCTAAAGAATGTTATTATGCAAATGATGAAGATCTTGAAGCAGGAATTGAAAAACATTTAAGTGACAGTGATAATGATAACTTTGAGGAAATAGGATTTGTAGCAATTAAGGAAGAAAGTTCTGAATCTGATAAAAGGGAAGAAAAAGCATTAGTTTCACAAGTTGAAAATAAATTTGATTGGATTATACACAGTGGTTGTTCACATCATATGACTGGAGATAAAAGAAAGTTTGTTAAGTTAGATAATTATGATGGAGGAATTGTTAGGGTTGGTAACAATGCACCTTGTTTGATTAAGGGTATAGGATCTATTACTCTTGATGGAAAGACTAACACTGATGATGTTTACTTTGTTGATGGACTAAGACATAATCTACTAAGTGTTGGACAATTGGCTGATAAGGGTTATCAAGTTTGGTTTTCTGAGAAAACTTGTGTGATAAAAGATAAAGATGGAAATCTGATTGGAAAAGGATCTAGAACTAGAGGTAATGTATTTCAGTTGAATCCTATTGAGATGACATGTTTGATAACTAGGATTGATGACAATTGGTTATGGCATAAAAGGTTTTTTCATATAAACTTTGATAATATTGTCAAGGTGAGCACTACACTTGCGGTAAGAGATTTACCTAGAATTATGAAACCTACTAACATGATTTGCAAAGAATGTATGATGGCAAAGCAGAAAAGGAGTTCATTTCCCAACAAGAAGTTCACATCAACAGAGAAGCTAGAGATTGTTCATACAAACTTGAGTAGTCCTACTAGGACTAGAGGATTCTATGGAGAAAGGTATTTTATGATTCTTGTTGATGATTTTACAAGAATGATGTGGATTGCATTTTTGAAAGAAAAATCTGAAGCATTTGATAAATTTAAGATCATGAAAAGAAAAATTGAGAATGAATCTGGAATGAAGATTAAGTGTCTAAGATCTGATAGAGGTGGTGAATTTACATCTAGAGAGTTTAACACCTTTTGTGAAATGAATGGTATTAAGAGACAACTTTCAACCCCTAGAACACTAGAACAAAATGGTATTGCAGAAAGAAGGAATAGGTCAATAACTGAAGTAGCAAGAGCTATGTTGTTTGAAAATGATTTGGCTAAGACTTTTTGGAGAGAAGCAGTGAGCACAGTAGTATACACTATGAACAGAGTACAAATCAGAGTAGATACAAACAAGACACCTTATGAATTATGGTTTGGACATACACCCTCAGTTAAGTATTTTAGAATTTTTGGAAGTAAATGTTATATAAAGAGAGATGATGATATAGGAAAGTTTGATCCTAGAAGTGATGAAGGAATATTTCTTGGATATTCTTTAAAAAGAAAAGCATATAGATGTTATAACAAAAGAACTAAGACTATTGTTGAAAGTGCAAATGTAAAAGTTGATGAGAAGTTTATAATTTAGGAAAGAATGCTTGATTATGAATCTGATGAAGAAGCACAACCTCAGCCTAACATTGAAAATGTGGAATTATTTTTTGAAACTAACAGTGATTTGCTGAATGAAAGTCATACTAAAGAAAACAAAGAAGAAAATAGAGAAGAAAATAGAGAAGAAAATAGAGAAGAAAGTAGAGAAGAATCTACAGTTGGAACAAGATCAATAACTATGACACCTAACAGGTATACTTCAAGACATCACCCTGTTGAGCAAGTTATTGGAAGTTTAGATAGAGGAGTTTTGACTCGAAATAAGGTACATTTATGTTTGATATCTCAAATTGAACCTAAGACTACTAATGAAGCTTTTGAAGATGAACATTGGATTAATGCTATGAAAGAAGACCTAGAGAAGATTGAAAAAAACAAGACATGGGAATTGGTCCCTAGACCTGAAAACAAGAATGTGATTGGAACAAAGTGGGTATTCAGAAACAAGATGAATGAACAAGGAGAAGTGATAAGAAACAAAGCAAGATTGGTATGTAAAGGATATTCACAACAAGAAGGAATTGACTATGAAGAAACTTTTGCACCTGTGGCCAGACTTGAAGTAGTGAGAATGTTTCTAGCATATGAAACTTACAAGAAATTCAAAGTGTATCAGATGGATGTGAAGTCAACATTTTTGAATGGTGAATTGGAAGAAGAAGTCTACATTGAGCAGCCTGAAGGTTTTCCTTTGACACAAGAAGGAGATATGGTATGTAAGTTAAAGAAAGCTTTATATGGATTAAAACAAGCACCTAGAACCTGGTATGCAAGATTGGATAAGTATTCATTAAAATTGGGATTTATAAAAGGAACAGCAGATAGTAACTTATATACAAAAGAAATTGAGAATGGTTTGTTGGTTATAGTTATATTTGTTGATGATATTATCTTTGGAGGAGAAGATGAAGCTAGTGACAAATTTGCAAATAAAATGAAGACTAAATTTGAGATGAGCATGATTGGAGAAATGAAATATTTTTTGGGATTACAGATAACACAAAGCAAGGAAGGTATATTTGTAAGTCAGACTAAGTATTTGAATGACTTATTGAAAAGATTTGGAATGGAAGATTCTAAACCTGTTGGAACACCTATGGTAACCGGACATAAGTTATCTAGCAAAGATGAGACACCAGCAGTTGAGCAAAAAAAGTACAAATCTATGATTGGAGGATTGCAGTACTTGTTACATATAAGACCTGATATAGCACATTCGGTGGGGATTGTAGCAAGATTTCAAGTAGAACCTAGAGAATCACATTATGCAACAGTAAAGAGGATACTGAGATATCTGAAAGGAACAATGGATTATGGATTATGGTATGAGAATTCTGATGATTTTACTTTATGTGCCTATGCTGATGTAGATTGGGGAGGTAGCATTGATGACAAAAATAGCACCAGTGGTGGAGCCTTTTTTCTTGGAGTAAAATTGGTCTCTTGGCTAAGTAAGAAGTAGAATTGTACTTCACAAAGCATAGCAGAAGCAGAATATGTTGCAGCAGCAAATAATTGTAATCAGATTATTTGGATGAAGCAGATGTTGAAGGATAGTGGAATAAAGTTTGATGAGCCTGTTGTTATACATTGTGATAACACCAGTACAATGAGTATGTCAAAAAATCCTATTTTACATTCTAAGACTAAACATATTGAGATCAAGTATCATGTTGTAAGAGAGAAAGTTGCAAAAAAAGAAGTAAGATTGGAGTACATAAGTACAAAGGAGCAGATAGCAGATATATTTACAAAGCCTTTACCTAAGGATACAATTGTGTATCTGAGAGGTATGCTTGGGGTTATGCCCCAACCTATTTTTGAGAATTGATGCAGATGATTACATCCGTCCAGTGGTATATGAGCCCTATCTTTCTTCTGGATTGGATGTTGGAACTTCCTCTATGGGGGAGTTTATGAGCTGAGTCATGAGGACTCTTGTTATTGTATTTTTCTAAAAAGTGTCTTTTGACATTAAGTTGTTGTTGACTTAGTGATGGAATTTCTATCATTGATGTCAATGGGGGAGAGATATACATGAAAAACATTGTGGATTGTATGAGAGAGCTGAATAGGAAAACGAAGCAAGATTTGATTTGATATTTTGCAGTGATGTTGCAGTATTGGATTTTTGGAACATTGGATATTTTTCATCTATGTTGCCATCAATTCCAATGGGGGAGATTTTTAGGAATGAATGCAAAGTATTTTGGCAGTCATTCTGTAGCAGTTGTTGTTGCATTCATGACTTGGATTGTCATTGATGTCAACACAGTGATATTCTAGATATTAGCAAGAAAGTAGGTACAATTTTGTTTTGCACACATGTTGTATTGTAGATTGGCTTTTGCATAGTTGATGGTATGTTCTTTGGTGTGTTATTAACCTATGGTTAATAGTGCAAAAATAAATTCATTCATTTGTGAGAGTTATGAGCATTTTGGTGAAAGTAGTGTTTGGACAGTGTTTCTGTGAAGCGATGTTCAGAAATTGGAGGATATCTCTTAGCTGGAATGGAATCTGATTTTGTGTAGTTAAAGGGATGTTGGAGACTCATTAATGATGATGTTTTTTATAGCACAAACTTTGAGGATATGTTTGGAGAAAGTTACAGTATTTGGAAGCTGACAGTTTTATGTGAATTTTGTGTGTAGCATGTAGAATTTATTATTTTGTAATTGAGGACCGACTCATTTGTAATTATTTGAATTTGGTATATAAGAAGGAATTTTTTCCTTTTTGTAATGTGTACTATGAAGATTGTGATGCGACTATATGCATGAAGTGAAGAAAAGAGCTAATTCAGTGATGAAGGAAGACTTGTGAGTACAAAGATCTAGAATTGTGATCTTGTGTAGCAGAGAGTGTAGTTTTGGCACAGTGTGAAGGAGGTAATATATTTCATATTATTTTGTTGAATAATTCTAAGATCTTTTGGATAGTGGGTTCAAAGATCTTGCCTTGAAGCTATTTGGGCAGTGGGTCCTTCTGTCTTCCATAAACTCTTAACCGGGTTAGAATCTTTTAACAGGGATTCAAAATCTCCTAACAGGGATTTATATGTACTGAATGTATTTCATAAGACTCCTAAAAGGGTCCATCCTCTAACAAGGAACTTTCATATTAGTGCATCATTTTGTGGGCATCATTCCCACCGAGGTTTACTCTTTTCAAGAGGTTCCCTAGTCAACATATCTTGTGTTATTGTGAAATTGTGTATGATTATCTTTCTATGGTCAATCAGTACATTGATTACATTGTTTAAAGTAGTTGAATGGATAAATTATCTGAAAACTGATTCACCCCCCCCCCCCTCTCAGTTATCCTCGGGATCTTTACTTTCTAACACAATTCTACATCCATGAATACTCTAGGGACCACCAACTTCCCTATATCAAATTGCCAAATATTATTAAAGGGGGCATAGGAATTTCTTTGTGAGTAGGCTGACCTAAATAAAATAAGACCATTATGATCTTTACCCACTCTAGCATCTCTCATCTAATTTCCTCTATCATAGAGTGCCTCAGCTACTAAGTCCCTAGGGTTTCTCGGGACCAATTCCTTTAATCTAGCCACCCCATTATCTAAATGTGGTAGCAATTGCATCAGATCTTCAAAGATACCCCTATCCTTGTACTTTGTCTTGCCAGACAGGTTCCTTTTTGGTGGCATTTTGCAACTAGGGCTTCTTAGAACAATATATAAAAACCCAAGAAAACCCTAAATACTTATCAGCTGGCAACACAATTCCTCGTTACAATTTCTTTACAGACTTCAAACAACTCCTAAATTTAGAAAAATTTGACCTACCTGACACCTGAAGAACTTTTCTTGAAATCGCTCCAAAAGAAAATCCAGTTCACCAAGAAACTTATGAGAGTGGTAAAGAGAAATAACAATTGAATTTTTCTATATAATGTTTCCAACTATTTACAATCCATCTGCACATAGCTCAATAAATCCACCATTACTGAAATTTGGTAGCCTTAGCATTCACAAGACATGAAAAATGTCACAAAGTAGAAATTTGAATTCAAACCATTGATTTTGTTTCCCTTCAGGCACATCAGACAGCTGACAAATTAGACGGCGTAATGCCATATTAATTTGCCCCAAATCAATTCTTGACCAATAAGAACATTTCATTTTAACCATGTGGGAAAAGAGAAACCTCAACTTTACTTTGCCCAAAGGGGACAGGTGTCACCCCGTCGCTAAAGCGCTAACCCAAAATTGTCAAGAAAATCAGATCAAGATATAACGACAACTATCGATACTATTCAATCAAATGATCCTCATAATTTAAGAGACTTTGGCCCCATAGCTTCCCTTTTAAAAACCTTATCAAATTAGGAGATGCCAAGTTGGATAGGTCAGTAGGCAGAAAACCCTAACTTTATCCTCAGTGTCAAGTGTACTGACAACTTGACATGTCATTACTGCACTCGGCTAGTTAGAAACAACCATGTCATCAAGAACTAGCCACAAAGGACCCACTTTTCTATCATCATCTTCAAGCAAGATCAACAGCTGTCGCTATACTACTGACCTTAAAAATTGTGCACTTTATCCTAGTGGTATAACAACAACCACTAGATCCTATCGAGCCTTAACCATCTAAGAAGGCTAGCCCTACTTTGACACCTCACTTATTTTTTGTCGAATCAAAAGATGCCATGTTGTGAAGAACCAATAGGTGGGCCTCCTTACCTTCTTGTTGTCGATACCAGTCATCCTGACAACTGAAACATCACAACCCATTCCAACCAAAATCGAGCACGTCAGACAAAAACACTAACTTCCAATCATCTCACAACCTGGCGACTAGCCGCAGGTAGGGTCATCGAATGCTATCTTTAATTGTTGAGATTTGGTGACTAACCACACCTCGAAGTCACCCATCGAAAAGGAATATTCTAATTTCATTATGAGATCACCTGACTAAGGCAAACCTCACTGTCACTTAATGGATTGGAATATTTGGTCTGGGTCTCGCAACTAAGAGATTGAGCCTAGAAAACTTGGGCCCATATGAATATGTGGCACACCGTTATTTGAAAAACCTCTAACCTATTCTGACAGTTGCCACATCAGTGCTCATTTTTATCAAATCAATAGTAGACATGCTAGCATGACATGGCAATTTAGGGCCCACTTTGACCTTAGCAAACCTTTAACTCTAAGTCATCTAGCGATTGCGCAACTGAGGAAAACTTAAACCACTCACCAGGTCATCGAAGCTTAAGACACTAACCACAAGAATCAAGAGATTTTGCGACCAATGTAGTCACCCAATCGCTGAGTAAAATGACTAACCAGCTAGGAAGCTAGAGAACTAGCGACTAAAAGAGTTCGCTAAGTCTCACAAAGAGAAGGAATATTCTTTGAGCTTACAGAGATTGTGCGAAAAAAGGTTTTTGAGAGATTGCCAAACCGAAAGGAATATGCTGATTTTATTAGGAGACCTAGTGACTAAGAAGAGAAAGGTAAATCGCACATGCTTTTATGAAATTTTAAGTGACCTGATAAAGTAACAGAGGAATAGAATGTTGCTAGGTCAAATTAGGGCTTTTTCTAATTTTTGAAGGCATACAAAGGGATTTTATGCCCTAGCATACAGGTTTTGCAATTTTTTGATAGAATTTGAACCTTTAAGGATATGAGAAAAAAGCAGAAGGATTGAAAATGAAATTAGGAAGATAACAAAAATAGAGAAAAGTACCAACAAAAGGTATTTCATTTTTTTTGTTGATGATTATACTAGGATGATGTGGGTTGCATTCTTAAAAGATAAGTCAGAAGCATTTGATAGGTTCAAAATATTCAAAGCTAAGGTTGAGAATGAGTCTGGATTAAAAATAAAATGTTTGAGATCGGATAGAGGAGGAGAATTCACCTCTGATAGATTTTATGAGTATTGTGAAGAACATGGCATAAAGAGACAATTAAGTGCCCCTAGAACACCTCAGTATAATGGAATTGCAAAGAGAAGGAATAGGATCATCCTTGATACAGCGCGCACCATTATGATAGAAGGAAAAGTTACACACACCTATTGGAGAGATGTGGTCAATACAGTTGTCTATACCATCAATAGAATTCAATTAAGGCCTGGTGCAGATAAAACACCTTATGAGCTATGGTTTGGTAATTTTCCCATAGTAAAATACTTCAGAATCTTTGGAAGCAAGTGCTACATCAAGAGGGATAAAGCAGTAGGCAAGTTTGATGCAAGAAGTGATGAAGGTATTTTCCTTGGTTACTCTACTAAAAGTAAATCTTATAGATGTTTCAATTTAAGATTGAAAAAGATCATTGAAAGTGCTCATGTAAAGATTGATAAAAAGTTTATGATTCAAGAAAGATATCATGATTACTCACCCATGATTGAAGAAGAACCTAGACCCTCTTCTAGTGAGATAGTTATTGAAGAAATGTTTGATAGTATTGATGTGTTATTTAATGACCCTGAGACAATTGAAGAAAATACTCCTAAGGCTGATGAGTTAGCATCACCTAAAGTTCCAAAGTTTACATCAAGAAATCATTCCAAGGTAGACATCATTGGAGATCGAAGTGGCAAAGTATTAACAAGATCAAAAGCAAAGAACTCAACTAGAAATGAAGTGGTATGTTTACTATCTCAGATTGAACCTTCAAGTGTTGAAGATGCATGTAATAATTTAGATTGGCATGATGCTATGAAAGAAGAACTTGATCAGATTGTTAAAAATGATACTTGGGAATTGGTCCCTAGACCCAGTGATAAAAATGTGATTGGAACAAAGTGGATATTCAGAAATAAGATGAATGAAGATGGTATAGTAGTAAGAAACAAAGTAAGATTAGTATGTAAAGGATATGCGCAAAGAGAAGGTATTGATTACTCAGACATATTTGCACCTGTGAGTAGATTAGAATCTATTAAGTTGTTTTTAGCTTATGCTATAGTTAAAAAGTTTAAAGTTTATTAGATGGATGTCAAATCAACATTCTTGAATGGAGACCTAAAAGAAGAAGTTTACATTGAGCAGCCAAAAGGATTCACCTTATCAGATAGACCTGATATGGTATGCAAATTGAAGAAAGCCCTCTATGGACTTAAGAAAGCTCCTAGAGCATGGTATGAGAGACTAGATGGATACTTAACAAAGATTGGTTTCAAGAAAGGTGCAGCAGATTGTAATCTAATCATTAGAGAGACATCTGAAGGTTTTCTTCTTGTAAATATATTTCTTGATGACATTATCTTTGGAGGTAATGACAAACTCAGTGCTGAATTTGCCAAAGAAATGCAAAATGAGTTTGAGATGAGTATGATTGGTCCTATCAAGTACTTTTTGGGACTAAATGTGTAGAAGATAGAAAAAGGGATTTTTATTAATCAATCAAAGTATGTAAAAGAGATACTAAAAAAATTCAAGATGGATGATTGCAAGCCAGTAGGAACTCCTATGATCACTAGATGCAAGCTTACAAAAGAAGATGACTCACTAGCAATAGATATAACATTGTATAAGTCTATGATTGGTAAACTCATTTATCTCACTCAGACTAGACCTAATATTTCCAATTCAGTTGGCATAGTTGGAAGATTTACTGTAGAACCTAAACAAAGTCACCTCATGGCAGTAAAAAGAATATTCAGATACTTGTAGGGCACTATAGATTATGGTCTATGGTATCCTAATTCAGAAAATGTTGAGCTTCATGTGTACACTGATGCAGATTGGGCAGGATGTGTTGATGACAGAAAGAGTACTTCAGGTGGAGCAGTGTTTCTTGGTGATAGACTTGTCACTTAGACAAGCAAGAAACAAAATTGTATTTCTCAGTCAACAGCAGAAGTGGAGTATGTTGCAGCAGCCTTGAATTGTTCTACAATTGTTTGGATCAAGTAGATGATAAAGGATTTTGGAATTCAGATTGATTATCCTATTGTTATTCATTGTGATAAAACTAGCACTATCAATATGTCAAAGAACCCTGTGATGCATGCAAAGACAAAGCACATTGAGATCAAATATCACTTCCTAAGAGAGAAAGTGGCAGAGAAAGAAGTCAAGTTGGACTATGTGAGTACTAAAGAATAGTTGGCATATATATTAACAAAGACCTTGCGTAAGGATACTTTTGAGTATCTCAGGGGGAAGTTGGGAGTAATTCCCTTCCCTGATTCTGCTTAGAAGGAAGAAGGAAAGGCATCAGTCCTTTGGGACTAATGGAAGGTTGACTACTCTACCTCAGGAGTAGTACCAGTGCTTACAATGAATGGCACCCTTTTCCATTGATGTCAAAGGGGGAGTATATATAAAGGCATGAAAACATAAGTAAAAAGAGGAGTAATGTACTAAGGGGGAGCAGCATTCAGTTATGAGAGCAGTACAGTTGAGGAAATGGAGAATATTAGAAAATATTGTAGCAGATGGAGGATTCATCTTTGGGGGAGTTTTGAAGAGGAAATAGAGAATGTTATAAAAGAAATGTTCATTTTATTTAGTGATGGTTTTTCATTCCACATGTTGCCATCAATGCCAAAGGGGGAGATTGTCAGAGATTTGCCAGCAGATCAGTACTGACTATATGTTTGTCATTGATGACAACATATGGAAAGTAGCATGTGTGGAAGTCTTATATAGTAAGCTTTCAATATGTGTAGCATGGACATGATATCAACTTGATATCATGGGCGCAGAGGTTAACTATTAGCATAGACAGTTATATTGTAGTTGGTGTCAGCAGTGTTCCTAATGGAGTAATAGACAGTGTTCTATGTATGGTTGTCCATACAGTTGTCCTATGGGCATGCGCCCTTGGATATATGTTAAAGACATGTTAGTGATGTTAAGTTTATGGACACATAGTCTAATGATGAACGCAAGTGAAGTTATGTAGTTGTTATTCGCCAGTAGTAGTTTCCTATGTTTGTTCAGAAGAGTCAATAGATATTTTATTGGTTCTTGAGTTGCACCTATCTTGAGGGTATGTTCCCTTGGAGTTAAGTTTGGAGAAGTGTTATTAATGTTTGGTTAAGAGTGCATAAGTTAGTTCAACTTACAGAGAAAGTTCCAGTTGTTTTGGTAGAGCCAACAGTGTGTAGCATGCGTCTACATTTATTTTATTAGACAATTCCCAGAATGAGTTGCATGCATAATAGAGCCAATAGAATGTTTGTTGGAGTTTATTGTGATTTCTCTAATATGATTTCAAGGTGGTTCTAACAAGCCAACTTGATTATATCACTTAGAGGAAAGATATTTATAGGAAATCATTTATGATTACTGGAGTGTGGTTCATGGTTGATTAAGCAGAGCAGAGTAGAGTGTGCAAAGTGTTGAGCCATCAAAAGAAGGTCTATGTGACCAAGTAAAGTACTTGTGCTATTCATTGGAACTGATCCAGATAGCAGGTCAAAGTGTAGTTCACCAAGATTCTGATATGGTTTATATCTATTATTCAGAAGGTTGTAGCCTTCACCCATTTTGAGCAGTGAGCTCTCAGACAGTGCATCCTCTCCCCTAATAGGGACAATTGTAAAAGACTCCTGATAGGGTCTGACCCTTAACCAGGTCTACTATACTTAATATATTGTAAAGCTACTCCTAATAGGGTAAAGGATCTTCTAGAAAGGATCATTATACACTATTACAAAATATTAGTGGGTATCAAGTCCCACCAGGGTTTTTACCTATTTGGGTTTCCCCGTAACCAAAATATTGGTGGTGTTCAAGCATTCTTTTATTGTGTTTATACTTTATTTTTAAGTATACTTAATTGGATAAAGAATTGAAACTTATAGATAACTGATTCACCCCCCCCCCCTCTCAGTTATCTCTTGGGACTATTCCTAACATGATTTACCCCCCCTCTCAGTGTTCCCATTCCTAACAGAGGACACACTATTAGGGAGCACACTTCTCAAAGGGGTGAAGGTTGCAACCTTCTGTTTAATAGATATGCACTATATCTAGATCTTGGTGAGTTGCACATAGACCTACTATCTTGATCAATTTCAATAAATATAATATATTCTCTACTTTGTCACATAGAGCTTCTATTGATGGCTCAACACTTCACACCTTTATCTCTGCTCTTATCTTTCAACTATCTACTATACTTAGCAATCACAAATGACTGCCTATAAATATCTTTCCTCTAAATGGTATAATCAAGTTAGCCTATTAGAACCATCTTGAAATCATATTAGAGAAATAATACAACTCTCCAATAACATCTCAGTTGGCTCTACTAAGTACGCAACACAAATTAGGACCACCCAACTCAATATGAGTAGACATGTCACTTCACACTATCGGCTCAACCAAATCAACTAATACTTTCTTCTCATGCTGAATTATGTCATGAACTCTTAATAGGAAATTCCTAACTCTTCTCCAAATACTAATCCAAGCACACATATCAAACTGATAGGCACAACTACTATAACAATAAAAACAATGTCGGCTCTGCTAGATAAACTTAGGAAACTACAGTTGTCAACTGGAGACTTCATAACTCAACATGTACTGCATATTTGATTCTGTGTCCATGAACATAGCATCATACATATGTCTACAACATAAATATAAATTCACAAGGCTTCCTCACAACCATGTTGTAAATTTCATACAAAACTCTTCCTAGGACCTGTGAGGAACACTCACTGATACGGACTACTGTATTATTGTCTTCACTTATAATCAACCTTTGTGTCTATGTTATCATGCTAATAACATATCTATGAAATATATACTCACAGCTCTCTCCATCAAGCTTCCATGCATGTTTCTTACCATATGTTGTCATCAATGACAAATATATAGTCAGTACTCTGGCTTGTTGGAAAATCTTCAACAAGAATGTACCATCAAATGTTGAAGACTAAACCAAGTGGGACAATGAGATGATAACAAGTCCTTCCCTACCTACAAGGGGATCTATCATCAAGAAGAGCTTCACATGTAAGGCAAGTGAATGAATCTCACTCTCTCAAGAATGCCACAAATAGTGTTCATAGGGCCTAATTACTATGAGAAACATATATGTGAAAAAGCAAATCTAGATTCATTCTTTCCTTTAGAGAAAAAATTGGAAGTGTGATCTATGAAAGCGAGAAACACTCAAGTCAGACACATGAGAGATTCATTTTTATTTCTAAAATACAAATGTTATAGAGATGCAACAAAATATCTCAAGTCCAAAGCAACGCGCTTAGTAGATTTTACCTTATTTTTATTTTTGTTGTGCTTTTCTGTGCAAGCAAGCCACGAACTCTCCAACAAACAAGACAAGCAAACAAGATATGCAATGTATATTCAACGTATGTAAACCCTAGGGTTAGATCTAAAAATTAATTGTTAAGATAAATAATAACTAGAAAATAATCCAAATGACAACGCATATCATGCATTGAACCATGTGGAAAATAAGTGCAAGCTAATCATTAAATGCCCCTTTTTTTTAACTTTGATTTTTGACCTAGTCAAGAAGATTGGACCTATATGACATGAATTCGGATCCAAAACCCTAAATTTAGAAAAGAGACCCCTATTAAAATATAGAGAGCTTTCCAAAAATGTCAGAATTTTAAAAAGATCTTTTCATTTGTGCCCTAGGGAGTCGCTTTCCCAAAATAGACTAGTTTTCATAAATCGACCAAATGAGCTATGATATTGCATCCAAATTTAAAACACAAAGAATGGACCCCCTGTAGAATTTAAATAAATTTCCTAAAATGTAAAAATTTCTTAAAAATATGCTAATTTGCATTGAAAATTAATTTTTTATGAAAAATAAAAATATATATAAAACATTCACAATACGTCAAAAAATTTTGAATTTTTTACTGCAGCTTTTCTAATATGTTGTCAACTTGAAAAAAAAATTCAAACCAAAAATCCAAACCATTTGGGAGATATGATTAAATCTTTGAAAATATAGGGTTTTTGTCTCCAAGAAAATCTACACAAGGGGGTTAGCTCCAAAAAAACCAAAACCAGCATGTAAAGGTGGGTTGCCCCACGGTGGGCACCAAAAATGTGTGCTAAAATATTGACACACTTCTATGAGTCATTATATCCAAGATTTCTCAAGAATGAGGTCTCAATGGTGACTCATAGCTCTCTATTCATGGAGTGCAAGGGTTTGTAATGGAGGCCCTCAGTTTAGACCTAGTTTGTGCCCATGCAAGTACACCATAAAATGAGAGATTCAAAGAGGAAAAGAAAGAGTGCTAGTCTCTATGATCATCAAATATGCATGCAAATGCAAATGGAAACTTATGCTATATGACAACAATGCATGAAAGCAAACTAATCTATGAAATAAAATACACATGCAATATGAAATAAAATACGCATGCAAGATTATTCTATGAAATGAAATATGAATCTAATCTAATATGCAAGTGAAAGACTAATGTAAATGGATTTCCATGGATGCATGAGAGAAGAAGATAAGAAGAAAGAAGTTGCAATGTTCAAGCTCAATTGCTCAAACTCTTCCAAAATCGCTCTCCAAACCTGCAACATAAAAATAACATAAAATCTAGATCTCTAAAATCTAGATGCCTAAAATGAGAAGAAGAGGGCTCCTTTTAAAGAGAAATTAATGGTAGAGATTAAGAGGCAAAATCCAATGGTGGAGAAAAATTCTTATTTTGACTTTGGTGCACAAGATTCTCAAGAGGCAAAATCAATGGACATGGTTAAGAGGCAAAAAGATGCGTGAAAAAGATTAAGAGGCAAAAGGAGATTCCACTCATCTTGAAAAGTGTGCATTCAATGTGTAGACAAAAATTCTTTTTCTTTTTATTTTAAATTTAGAAATTCCCCTTTCATGTGCACACATAGGATAAGGTGGATTTTATTATTTATTTAAAAGATTTTTCTTTTTTATTTAATTAAAAGGAAGCATGTTCTTTTAATTAAATAAAATGTAGGATAAAATGATCAAACCTTAGGAAATATTGAAATAATTGAATTAATTATGATTTGATCAAGGAAATTGATTTGAATTGAAAATATTGCAAGGCATTAATTCAAGAAATTAATAAATTGATTCTGTCATTTGATAAATTGAAGAATGAGGGCCCATAGTCTAGGTGACCATTTTAGGGTGCATATACTATACAATGCATCATCTTAATTAAACTTAAGTAAAGTGTAAGTAGTAATATTTAATTACATAGATGCTTTTAGATCATGTCCTATTTGTGTTGTTGGATCACATTGGATTATGTGATTGGATTTAGTGATTTTCTTGTCGCATATTGATATTTTCAGTGTTCTTAACTGACTTGGTGAGATAGCGTGTTGTGAATATTTGTGGAAAGATTTATGGATCTTAGCATGTTTTTGGATGATGATTTGGGTCCTAGCTAGGTATTTTATGACATCTTTTGGATCACATTATTGTTTGCATTGAAATTGATTAAATAATTGTAGTTGATGAGTTAAACTTGATGCCAACCTTGTTCATGTTTCTAAGGTGATGGAAATGTATATAAATATGTAATCATTTTTAATTCAAAGTGAGCCAGTGGATGTACGTGTGGTTATCTTAAGTGGCATGAGTGGAATATAATAAGAGATTCATTGCACTTCATCAGAGTTTTATTGGCATATCATAGATGTTATCAATTAGTTCATAATTCAGTGGATTATAGTTCATTTTAGGGTTGTATCTCATGTTGTAATCTTAGGGTTGTTTCCCTCTATTGTATTTGAGTAGTGATCTCTAGGCAATGAGCCTGAATGCATGTGCATTCCCCATTTGTACCTTTAACAAACTTTTTTTTCTAGTACATCATCTTGTGGGTTTGACCCCTACTATGGTTTTTCCCTTAACTGAGTATTCATGCAAAAAATTTGGTGCTATGTGTTCATGTGCTTTGTGGTTTAGTCATTTAATGCTTATCATTATGATTTAAGTTTTATGGTTAAGTATTGGGTGAAGTTTTGGAATTAATTGACACAATTGATTCACCCCCATCCTTCTCATTTGTGTGTCATGCCTTGTCTCTAGAAATTGGTATTAGAGCTAGATCCTCTTTTTGAAGCTTAACCGCTTGAGGTGATTTGGGATGTCAGCCTTTAAGAAGGACAATCTAATATTTAAAGGAAAAAACTATGCTATATAGAAGGGTCAAATGATCACACATTCGAGATGCATTGGAGAAGATTATTGGATAGTCACAAAGAAAAAATACACACCTCATGTAGATCTATCTACTACTACTATTGATGAGAAGGAATTTGAGTATAACATGAGAGCCAAAGAAGCCTTGTTGAGTGCCTTATCATATGTTGAATATACAAATTTTATGGAGTTAGAGACTGCACATGAGGTATGGAACAAACTGGATGCCTTACATGATGGAGACACCATTTTTGAAATAAAAGATGGATGGGTAATAGATAGTGGTTGTTCACATCATATGACTGGAGATAAGAATAAATTTGTGAAATTAGAAAGGTATGATGGTGGTGTTATCAAATTTGGTGGTAATACACCTTGTTTTATCAAAGGAAGAGGTTCGATTACACTTGATGGAAAGCATAATACTGATGATGTTTTATATTTTGAGGGTTTGAAGCATAATTTTTTGAGTGTTGGATAGCTTTTTGATAAAGGTTACCACTTATAATTCAAGGATGAAAAGTGTATAATCTTGGGAAGCTTCAAAAATGAGATTTCATCGAGTACCAAGACCAAAGGTAATATATTTCATTTGAATAGCACAAATAATAGATGCTTGATTGTTAAAATTGATGATAACTGGTTGTGGCACAAAAGGTTTTGTCATGTAAACTTTGATAATACTGTGAAGATAAGCACTAGAAATGTTGTGAGAGATTTTCCTAGATTGTTGAAGCTTGCTAATGTGATCTGTAAGGAATGCCAGTTGGGTAAGATAACTAAATCTACTTTTAAAAGAAATACATATTCTTCAAATGGATTGTTAGGTTTGGTACATAGAGATTTATGTGGCCCTACTAGGACTAAGAGCTATTATGGAGACAAATATTTCATACTATTTCATTGATGATTATTCAAGGATGGTGTGGGTTATATTTTTAAAGAAAAAATCAGAAGCTTTTGATAAATTCAAGATCTTTAGAGCTATAGTTGAGACTAAGACCAATTTGAAGATAAAATATCCGAGATCAGATAGATGTGGAGAGTTTACTTTAGGAGAATTTAATGCATAATGTGAAGAGAATAGAATAAGGAGACAAATGTTATCTCTCTGAACCCCACAATAGAATGGAATTGCAAAGTGAAAGAACATATATATGCTTGACACTGCAAGTACCATGACGATGGAAGGAAATTTACCTTACAAATACTAGAGAGAAGTGGTAAGTACTATATGTTGGCAAGGATTCTATTGGTGTTCAAAATGACGCTTATGCTCTTAGGCTGCCAATATACCCTCAAATAGATTTTAGGAATGGTTAGCTCCAAAATGTATAGGGATCTTAGGGTAACTGGACCAATTGTAGGGACAAGACTGCCCTCTTCTACTTTAGGCTCTACAAAACCAAGGTGGGTGCACCTAACCCAGTGAAAATTATACTTCACACACCAAAGACTGGGTCTAAACAATAGATTGAATAGTAAGAAAGTGCTAACTACTAACCTCACATTCATTGACTCTCCATTACTATAGGGTAGAACATTACAACCAAAGACTTAAGGTTTAGGAATGGTTCTTAATTTATGTGTTTGAATCATAACAACCTTAATCAATATATGTTAATAAAGAAGTACTCATCTAGGCCAATGCCTCATCCATTGGACAAGGTCTCCTAGACAAACTATACACACATACCAGAGTATATCTGATATTCAAAGCCATAAACACATTTACAATCTCCTTTACTACTTATAGAATATCCTTACATAGACAAGAGATAAATCTATGTCCCATCTAGAGCATTATTTCATCTAATCCTGGATCAGAACTCAAGAATGAAGACACATACATAAATTAATATGCAATGAACTAGAAAGTTCAAAATCTATCTGCGTTGATACAAAGGAGAGAGAAGAATCATGTATCTGCATTAAGTATGAAGAATCCTCAAGTGTATACAATCAGTCCAAGCAAATCATGCTTGCAAATTACAACTTAGACCTGCAACTTTCTTTCTACTATCAACAAATACTAAAACAAATCATTACAATTCAGACTGAGAAGAGGACTCACAACCAAAATATTTGAATACCTAACTCCCCAATAATCTTGAATGATCATAAAAATTCCCTTTATACCAGGGTAGCAATACAAACATAATGATCATTCCCAATTCAAAAATTCAAAACTACCTAACACCATAGAGGAGTTAACACAGACATGACAGGGACCAAGTCGCAGCCAGTAAGCTCAAAAATAGTTCAATTTCAATAGCTATCTAATCCTATACCAGTCTCAAATACAAAATCATCACAAAACCTAGGAAATCCAACCAAAATGATCCCTACAACACATCTTGAGTACTACCTCATTTACTTTCTCATGGAAAGACATTCCTCTGCAACTACCCATGGCAGCCTGGACCACACTACAACAGTTGACAACCATTTTCACCCACTCTAGCCACTCAAAAATTGAATTCTGGTACTTTCTATCATTGCAAACCCTCTACAAAAATTTGAATTTGAATATAAATGGTCACTTTATGGCTTCTATAGAAAATCGACGATCACAATTTGAAATTAGGTTAACTTTAAGTCATGGCCGTTAGATCTTATGTCTTCCTGGGCTTCCTTCTTAATAGTTATCTTTAGTCGCACAACTATGTGGTCATGAACTTAATCGGCACAAATATCCCAGGGTTAACTTTTGGCAAACTGGCAATAAAGCTTTTTGCCAATTTGCAAAGTATTTCATCCCACCGCTAAACAATTTAGTGACTTCGCGACCCTCCTTCATTGAATCACTAGACAATTTAGAGAACCACCATTTTACCATGCAAATGAGTGAACCCCTTGACTTTATCGACACTGCTAAAACTTTATCTACTTTGCTAAACCTTTGAGAAAAATTTACTAGGCCCGCACCAAGAAGATCAATGGCTATCTTAAGTTCGCAAAGGCTTCTGAGATTCTTTCAGAACTTAAGACAACCGTCAGATGAAGAATCTTACCCCGCTCTGACAAACCTCTGACAGGATATGAAATCAATGGTTGGCACATCTTCGCATGTGTTAGAGAAAACCTTTTAGAACATACGCCAACCGTTGATGCTCTGACATTGTCAGAACCCACTGAACCTCCAAAAAACTTGGCCCCACAAACATAATCCAACTCACCACCACGTAGATGAATGAAAAGCAAACAACTTAGCACACTATGGCACATAGAAACCATCTAGCAATTAGACCCATCTTAATACTGCCACCTAAGAATGAAGTAACATCAATGGCTAGCGTAAGATCTCATAGCTCTGACACATTCTATGAGAACTTACGCCCATCGTTGATCTTCTAACAATGTCAAGACCCTCTGGCAAGCCCAAACTCAGGTCCCACTAACATAATATCTAGTCATTCACCCATGGACCAATAGGAAAACACTGACATGGCACACCTGGCAGTTAGGACCCACCAAGAACTTTATACCGCTTGGAAAATCAGATGGCTGGTGCAAGATCTGAAAGGCTCCAAAGATTCTATGTGCTTATACACCAACCGTCAATCAAGAATCATCTGATTGAGATACCAGGCCCACCGTGCTTTATAGGATATTTTGATGAATGATATACCACCACATGAGCCTACCTGGCAGTGGACCCACCTAGATTGAAAGGGTTACACCATGTAAATGAATCAACGGCCATCTCATCTTTGCAAGCCTCTAACACATCTCATGAGAAGATACGCCCACCGTCAAATGAAGGTACTTGTCAGATCCATTGGGCCCTAGAAACATTAAGCCAAAAGCATAGGAAAAATTTAAGCATTGACTTAGGAAAAGATTTTAATTTCACAGGGCACCAGACTTAGGAAATAAAAGGCCGCCAGGGGTAGAAAACTTAGGAAAAACTAAAGGGGACCCCGCCAGACATAAAAACCTAACCACGCGACATGAAAAGAAGACCCTTTAAAAGGCACATGCGGATATAAGGTTTTAAGTTTCCCTAAAAAGTAACATGAAATTAGAACAGGGCCAGGGTATAACAAAGGGTATTTTTTCACCAATGGCTAGCTTTTGAAAATTTGCAAGGGTTTAAGGCCAGAGACACAAAAATGACTACAGAGACCAAAATAAAAAGAGGAGAACCATGAAAATTTTATAGAGTGCTAACAGATTCTATATTGAAGTATATGACTAGATATAGTGTTGTCATTATGGCAACAAATTCATATAGCAGTTTGGAGTCAGTGCACCAAGTGTAAAGATCAAAAATCAATTGAGTGTTGAAGACTGGACAACATACAAAGTTCCTGCAACTCAGAGCACCTACGCCCATGCGTACGGATAAATTATGGTATGCACCCTAGAATTTAAGGTTGTTAGACTATATTCTTACTTATTCTAAGAGTGCATAAGTAGATATGCAAAGATGTGAAAGTTACAGTAAGTTGAAGTTGCACAGCCAATGTGTGCCAGCAGAGAACAGAGCATAGAGCCGACAGAGACTATTTTGGTTTGTGATTGTAAATTAATGTTGTAGAGGCTATGTGCCCATTTTATTTAGGTTGCTAACATATGTATATGTATAATTATAAGCACACTTAATCCAATTCATTTGGAAGCATTATTTGTAATTAGTTATAGGGACGACCTAATTGTATAATTGGTATGAGCACATAAATATAAGGTGTGCCCATTGTAATTGGTATGGAAGTGGAAATAGAGTTGTGAGAAATAGAGAAGAGGTATGCAAAGAGAGAATATGATGTATTAGAGCTTTACAAGAGGTCAAAGCATTAGCACACCAAAGGAATTGATCTAACAAGCAGTGTCATAGTAACAGTTCACCTACAGATATAGTGTGTATCTGATTCAGAAGGTTGTAGCCTTGATCATTTGAGCAGTGAGCTCTAGGACAGTGAGTCCACTCCCTCAATAGGGATCATTGTAAAAGACTCCTAACAAGGTTTGACCCTTAACATGGTCTATTGTACTAAAAGCATTGTAAAGCTACTCCTAACAGGGTAAAGGATCTTCTAACAAGGATCACAAAAAACTAGTGCAAATTATTACTGGCTATCAAGTCCCACCAGGGTTTTTACCTATTTGGGTTTTCCCATAACCATATTGGTGTCATGTTTTGATTTCATGTTTATGTGAATGTTTAAATTAGTACTTAAGCATTTATAATTTAGTTTTTAGATTAAAGAGAAAATTTAAAATATAGTGAACACTGATTCACCCCCCCCCCCCCCCTCTCAGTGTTCCCATTCCTAACAATTAGTATCAGATCTCTGGTCCTCAGCAAAGAAGTTTAACCACTTGAGGAGATTATGGACAAAGAAGATTTGAAGAAGAATCTTGAAGCAGCTCTTGAAGACTTGGACAACTCATAAAGAGAAATTGAAAAACTAAAAGAAAAATTTAGTGATGCTCAATTAGTTATTAATAAACTAAGAAAGGATTTGAAAGGATGCTCTAACAGTGATCTTGAAGAAAAAATTCAAGAAGTTGAATGAAGAAAATGCATCCTTAGTGAGTCAGCTTGAAGAACTTGATGACAAACTGATGAACAATCAAGATGTCTACAATGAACAAGTAAAGGAGAACCTTCAACTCAATGAAGAGTTAAGGGAAGCTAACTTAGAAATCTTGGAGCTAAATAATATCAAAGAAAGCTTGGAATCTGAATTAAAGAAGTCAAAGGATCATATTGACAAATTACACATCAGTGCTGAATTAGTAGAATCATAGTTGTATGCAAGAAGAGTCAAAGGAGACAATAGCTACATTGGATACAATGAAGCACAAAATTAGATTGATAAGATGTGAGCAAGAAAGGAGACACCAAAGGAATCTACTAATACTAAGAAGACTAAAGATCAAACCAAAGACAATGGTAGTCCTCCTAAAAATGAGTGCAAGTCGGTTGAATGCACATGTTTTGCATGTAACAAGCATGGACACATTGTAAGGAACTATACAAAGGTAAAGCCTTTTAATGGTTATTTTTGTTAGGAATGAATGCTAGATGTTTGGTAGCCATTCTGTAGCAGTTGTTGTTGCATTCATGACTATGATTGTCATTGATGTCAACACAATGATCTACTAGAGACTTGCAGAGAAGAAGACAGAGTTTGGATTAGCGCATGTGGGTTATTGTAGTTGGAGCTATGCAATGTTGAGGATATACTCTTTGATATGTTATATTTCTATGGTTAAGAGAATAGATAGTAATTCATTTATTCATGGAAGTTATGAGCATTTTGGTGGAAGCAGTATTCAAGCAGTGTTCCTGAGTAGCGGTTAGTGGAAGTCAGATGATATCTCCTAATCGAGATGGAATTTGGTTTTGCATAGTTAAAGGGAAGTTGGAGACACATTGATAGTGATTTGGATGATAGCACAAACTTTGAGGTTACATGAGTGAATATTTATTGTATTTGGAAGTCGACAGTTTTGTGTAATTTTGGTATAGCGTGTGGAAATTTTATGTTGTAATTGTATGCTAACTCATTTGTAATTATTTGAGTGTGGTATAAAGTAAGGAATGTATTTCCTTGTTGTATGTAGTGGTGATATGGTATAAGTGGTTGTGTGTGATTTTTTATGCATGAAGTGAAGAAAATAGCTAATTGTGAAAGCAAATATGTGAAGGAAAACATGCAAGGTACAGAGATCTGAAGTTGAGATATGATGTAACAATGAGTGTAGTTTGGCACAATCAGAGAAGAGGTAACGTATTATTATGTTGAGTAATAAAAAGATTATTTGGATAGTGTGTTCAGTGATCTTACCCTAAAGATGTTTGGGTAGTGGGTCCTTCTATCTTCCATAACTCTTAACAGGGTTAGAATCTTTTAACAGGGATTCAAAATCTCCTAACAGGGATTCATATGTATTGAATGTATTTCATAAGACTCCTAATAGAGTCCATCCTTTCAAAAGGAATATTCATATTAGTGCATCTTTTGTGGGGCATCATTCCCACCCGGGTTTACTCTTTGATCAAGAGGTTCCCTAGTCAACATATCTTGTGTCATTGTGTTATTGTGTATGAATATCTTTCTATGGTTAGTAATTATATTGCTTATATGGTTTAATTTTGTTGAAGATGATAAAAGTTATAATTATCTGATAATTGATTCATCCCCCCCCCCCCACCCCCTCTTAGTTATCTTGGTGGACTTTACTTTCTAACAATTGGTATCAGAGCGACAAGTCCTTGAAAAAGAAGTTTAATAGCTTAAGGAGATCCATGGTGAATTTCAAGAAAGAAAAGATGAAGACACACCTACTATGTTTAGGACCAGGTTATTGGTTGATTACAAAGAATGATAAGACTATCATTGAAGAAGATAATCTTGAACATGTACTACTGATGAGAGAGATCTATTCATGTGTAACATACTTGCAAGAGAAGCACTTTTGATAGCCCTTTCAGAGAATGAGTACAGTCAGGTAAAATATTTGAAAAAATGTCATGAAATTTGGAATGCTTTACACTCTACTTTTGAAGGTGATGAACATGAAAAAAGAGTTAGATTACATAATTTGATATGTGCATTTGAAGATATAAGAATGTTGGAAGATGAATCTATTAGAAGTTATATTGCTAGAATGTCAGAAATTATTACAGGTATAAAATATTATGGAGGAGCAAAGATAGAGAATGAAGTGATATGGAAAATTCTGAGGACATTGACTCCTATATTTAAGTAGACAAAATAGATGATTGAACAATTTATACCTTTTACTACAAACTTTACAAGAGAAACTCTTCTTGGAAGATTGGAAGCAATAGAAATGAACCTGAGATTATCAAGGAGACTTACCTAGAATGGAGACAACATTCAGTGCTCTTAGTGTTCACCCTACTTTTTCAAGAAGCATCAGTGTGAGTGGAGATTATGCTAGCAGTAGTAGATCTAGAAATGGAGAAGACAAGAAGATTGAAGAATATATTGCCTTGCTTGTGAAAAGAGAACCAGATGGTAAGAAAATATTTAAATACTAGACTTGTCAAGAACAAGGTCATTTTGCATCTAAATGTCCTAAGAGAGTTAAAAAGTATAGAAATAATTTCAAACCTAGAAGATCTAAGGAATGTTATTATGCTAATGATGAAGATCTTGAAGCTAGTATAGAAAGAAATTTAAGTGAAAGTGATACTGAGAATAATGATGACATAGGCATTGTAGCAATTAAAGAAGAAAATCCTAAAACTGATGTTAAGGAAGAAAAAGCCTTAGTTTCTCAAGTTGAAAAGAAATTTGATTGGATTATAGATAGTGGTTGTTCACATCATATGACTGGAGACATGAAAAAGTTCATAAAGTTTAATGAATATGATGGAGGAGTTGTTAGAGTTGGAAACAATGCACCTTGTTTGATTAAGGTATAGGATATAGTACTCTTGATGGAAAGACTAATACTGATGATGTTTATTTTGTGGATGGATTGAAACATAATCTTTTGAGTGTTGGACACTTAGTTGATAAGGCATATCAAGTTTGGTTTGCTGAGAAAACTTGTGTGATAAAGGATAAAGATGGAAATCTGATTGGAACTGGATCTAGAACCAGAGGTAATGTATTTTAGTTGAATCCTACTAAGATGACATGTTTGATTACTAAGATTGATGACAGTTGGTTATGGCATAGAAGGTTTTGTCATATAAACTTTGATAACATTCTGAAAGTAAGTACTACACTTGCAGTAAGAGATTTACCTAAAATTATGAAGCCTACTAACATGATTTGCAAAGAATGTATAATGGCTAAATAGAAGAGAAGTTCTTTTCCCAGTAAGAAGTTTACATCTATAGAGAAGCTAGAAATTGTTCATACATATTTGAGCGGTCCTACCAGGACTAGAGGATTCTATGGAGAAAGGTATTTTATGATTCTTTTTGATGATTTTACAAGAATGATGTGGACAATGATTGTCATTTTGTAGCAGTTGTTGTTGCATTCATGACTATGATTGTCATTGATGTCAACACAGTGATCTACCAAAGACTTGCAGAGAAGTAGATAGACTTTAGATTAGCGCACATGGGTTATTGTAGTTAGAGCTATGTGATGTTGAGGATATACTCTTTGATATGTTATATGTCTATGGTTAAGAGCGCAGATAGTAATTCATTTATTCATGGAAGTTATGAGCCTTTTGGTGGAAGCAGTATTCAAGCAGTATTCCTGAGTAGTGGTTTGTGGAAATCAGATGATATCTCCTAATTGGGATGGAATCTAGTTTTTCATAGTTGAAAGGAAGTTGGAGACACATTGATATTGATGTGGATGATAGTGCAAACTTCGAGGTCACACAAGTGAAGATTTATTGTATTTGGAAGTCGACAATTTTATGTAATTTTGGTATAGCGTGTGGAAACTTTTATGTTGTAATTGTATGCCAGCTCATTTGTAATTATTTGAGTGTATTATAAAGGAAGGAATGTATTTCCTTGTTTCATGTAGTGGTGATATGGTAGAAGTGGTTGTGTGTGATGTTGTATGCATGAAGTGAAGAAAAGAGCTAATTGTGAAAGTGAATATGTGAAGGAAGACATGTGAGGTACAGAGATCTGAATTTGAGATCTGATGTAACAATGAGAGTAGTCTGGCATAGTCATAGAAGAGGTAACATATTATTATGTTGAGTAATAAAAATATTATTTGGGTGGTTTGTTCAGTGATCTTACCCTAAAGATGTTTGGGCAGCGGGTCCTTCTGTCTTCCATAACTCTTAACAGGGTTAGAATCTTTTAACAGGGATTCAAAATCTCCTAATAGGGATTCATATGTACTGAATGTATTTCATAAGACTCTTAATAGAGTCCATCCTTTCAAAAGGAATATTCATATTAGTGCATCTTTTGTGGGCATCATTCCCACCGGGGTTTACTCTTTGATCAAGAGGTTCCCTAGTCAACATATCTTGTGTCATTGTGTTATTGTGTATGAATATCTTTCTATGGTTGGTAATTATATTGCTTATATGGTTTAATGTTGTTGAAGATGATAAAAGTTATAATTATTTGATAACTGATTCACCCCCCCCCCCCCCCCCTCTCATTTATCTTGGTGGACTTTACTTTCTAACAATTGTTATACATGTAATAGATTTGGTCATAGAGCAATAAATTGCAAGACTAGTAAGAAGAGCAAGATTCAGCATGATGAAAGAAATCAAAATCAGACAAATGTTAGAAGTTCTCAGAATGTTACATGTCAAATATGTAACTATAATGGTCACTCAACTAGAACATGTAGAATGGTGACTCATGTCAATGCACCAAGGAATAATAGACCTCCAATGATTTGTCACACCTATAACAAGGCTAGACATATCTCAAAGTTTTGTAGATCAAGGACGCAAGGTCAGGAAATCCCTAAAAATGTTGAAGAACTAGTTTTGGATCCTGAAGTAGAAGTCAAGTTTGTTAAGGCCTTAGAAGATGCGAGCTTGATTTGGTTAGAAGGAAAGAAGGACAATGTTGTTGAGAATGTATTGGATGCATCTCAAGTGGATGCACCCTCTACATCTGCATAAATGACCCTCAGGGTCATAGGGGGAGCTAATTTAGCCCTAGACCCCTACGTGGCTGGTATACTCATCCTCAGAGTATGTGCCTCTAGACTTAAGCTTTTGGAGTGTATAGAAACCTTTGTGCAAGAGTGCACATGTTGATTGTTAGTGAAACTCAAGTTTGAAATTTTGAAGTGACAGCCTGGTTTACGCGAGTTGCATTAATGGAAAATTTCTTACTTTAAGTACATAGAAAGTTGTTTATTCACTCATTGCATTCATACTCAGAGTGATTGGAGAGAAAATTGAGCCTTGGAAGTTGTTGTGAAGATTTGGAGATTGAGCTATCAGTAATTGTAGAGCATTTGATTGGTTGCAAGAAACCCTAGCTCGTTGTGCCAGTTTGGAACCCATCAAAACAACTCAGAGATCATTTGGAAAGTGAATATCAAGTAAGTCATGGCCACTCCTATTGTTTTTGATGTTGCTAAGAAAAAGAGGTATGTTTTCAAGAAGCACCCATTTAAATCAACCCTAGATGATTTAGAGGGAGCATTCTCCCGCATGTCGATGGGCGTCATGCATGTAGAACACATAAGGGCTTACATCTATTGTAAGAAGGAACCTGTTGGACTGGATAGGTTAAGGGCACACATGGACACAATGTTAAAACTAGAAAAAACCTTCATGGATGAATACACAAAATGGAATGATCGCCCCATTGTTGAATATGCCATCGAATATGAATTCTATGAGGAAGAATGGATAAAGATATTGTTAAGAAGAATCCATGATGATTTGTTTTGGGTTGGAGATGTACCAGTAAGAATCATAGGAGACCTAATTCATGAGATGACGGGCCTTTCTAAGATAGGTGCCATCCTTCGTATGGGTAAGGATGTTAGGAAAATGGTGGAGCAAGTGTGTAAATCTAGAAGTGATAAGCACGGCATGACCATTGAGCCTATAGAGAAACCATACATCAAGTTGATATCAATGATATTGGGTTACATATTTCATCACACCAACAGGGTGAATAGTGTGTCTGCAGGCACTATTCTGGTAGCCATCCGTCTTGTGCAAGAAGATGGAGATTTCAACTTGTGTGAGATCTTGCATGCATAGTTGATAGACAATATCAAAGCTATAAAACATGATAAGACTAAGGTATTCAGGATTGGGTCCCTTATCATCTATATGTACCTTCATATAGTTGGTAAAGTGTCAGACTTGTATCTAGACAAGTCCATTCCTACCATGCCACAAATATCAAACAAAGCATGCACTGAAAGCATACTTAGATATTTCATTACCTTGGAATTGAAGACCTTCAAAGAAAGGATGTAGATGAGGTACAGGATTCCTGAAAGTATTGTGGAGAAGTATAAAGATTCAATATGCTTCATGGTGGAGATTGATACTACTTGTATGGAAGCTGTTGAGCCTAGAACTAAGTGGATTCATCCACTTGGGTATGAGGTTGAGGAACAAGTTCTTGAAGCCTATGCACAGGCACTTCTATCAACTCCCAAAGATGAAAATGAACCTAGGTGGGGAACCTATGAAGAAAAATCTAGAGAATTTGATGCTAAGTTGAACAGTGCTGCAACAAAAAAAAAGGTTGCAAAGGTCACATCAGAGATTCTAAGGATTCATGGTGTATCACAAGTAGACCTTGATAAAGTAAGGGATGAGAAGATTGCTCTAGAATTGAAGAGTGTAGCAGAAGAACAAGAAGATCCCAAGGTAAAGAAGATAAAAATTGAGAAAGATGACAATCAGAAGGATAATGAAGATAGTACTCCTTTTGCACCCAAAGATACTCCTCTAGAGTATAAGCCTTTATTCAATAGGAAGAAAGAAGCAAGCACTATTCATCCATCCTCACAAGCATTAAGGAGCAAGAAAAACACTCAAGCACCTCCTCAGGAAGGATTCAGACCTAGCCTCAAAGTTCTATATGCAAGAATTGTTAATGAGGGAAGAATTGATCAAGTAGGGAAGTTCTATGAATCATACAGTGAGATTGATAAGTCTAAAATTCATGATATGATTATCAAACATATGATAAATTTTACAAAGACAATTCTTGAGTTGAAAACAGAAATTCTAGATAATGTATGGGACATTTTAGAACATCTAAAGAGACAAGCTAATGAGGAAGATCAAAGAATAAGAGAAAAAGTATTAGAAGATACTCTACATGTATGTTCTAAAGAGGAAAAGAAACTGATATTGAATTTGGTGAAGCCACACCTAAGAACAAAAATGAGGACTCTTCACATCATGAACAAAGATTATGAGTTGATAACAAAGGAAATAGAGAAGGCCTTTGAGAAGGTTTTGTTGGAACAACAGATCAAACCACCCATTGTGCCCATCACTCATGCACCCATCAAGGAAGATAAAGTGGCAGAGCCCACTAATGTACCAATGACAGGTCCTTAGGACTCAACACCCATAGTAGAAAATCAAACAAAAGTAGATCAGTTTGCACCTATGATAGAATCACCCAAAGACATCAAAATTATCATAGATAATGTAGAAATAGCCATGGTGGCTATTGATAAGGACTTGGACAAGTTTAAGGAAGCATTTGTTAGCACTAAGGAAGCAAAAATCTTATGCAGCAATACCCCTTCCACTCAACAAGAAGAAGTAATCATAGAAGACATTTCTGGTGAGAAAGAAGTAGAAATGAAAGATGAATCTTCTATTGATTTGGTCAAGATGAAGCAAGAGGTGATGGACAACACTCCCATCATTCCCTCCTTAGCATTGTTGTCAAGATTCACACCTGACACTAGCATTTTGGACTCCAAGAAGGAAGAAGACCTGATTAAGTTCAACATCCTGGTGATGGAGAAGGCTAAGGAGAAACAAGTAATGAGAAATCCTCTCTTGGTGGAATCAGTAAATATTTTGAACAGTTTTCTACCAGAGGATAAGAAAATGGTAAATGTACATTCAGTTGATAATGTGAGCATAGTCATCTCTCAGTTCAAAGTAAATTTTTCAAGCCTAGAAGAATCTGCGGCCATAGTGGCAAAGGAGAAATACTTAAAGAAGAGACTCAATGAACTAATGAGTAATTTTTCACTAGACTTGAACTCTCTTAAGTTCGGTCAGGCATCATTGAAGGATTTTGCAGATCAAGGAAGGAAAGTCATTGCAAAATCCATGGATCAAGATAAGTTCACTTATGCCCATCTTAAGAAGATCAAAAATGATGAGGCAATGATTAAGAAGGTGAATATTTTAGTGCTAGATGCAGCCACTGATGCAAACATATGCAACAATGTCTACCAAGGTTAGTTGGACATAATTGAGAAGGTAGAGAAATAAATGGAGAAGATAAGGTCTAAACAGACTCAATTAAGGAATGCTCTTGCGCCCTCACTAGACATTCTTAGTCAAAACATAAAGGAGATTGATGCGACCATGATAACCTATGATCAAGGTTCGAGCATAGAATTGGAGAAGATGGAGAAGCTTCAATATGCATTATGCGCCCATCTCCAGATAGTCAATTCTCTGATAACCTTTTGGAAGAAGGAGATCTAGAAACTCAAGATTGCATATCTGGATGTTTTCCCTCAGTGAGTGTATGTAGATAAAGTTTTTTTATGCACCTTTGTCATTAATGTCAAAGGGGGAGTTGTATACAATATGGAGTACATATATGTATAGGGAGATATAATAGTTTGTATAAAATGTATAGAAGACAAAAGTTTTTTGTGTAAAGGATCAGTTAGTGACTTGACCATATTCCTTTGTTGCCATCAATGAAAAAGGGGGGGATTGTTGGAAAGTTGTCTATACTAAATTATATGACTAGATATAGTGTTTTCATTATGGAAAAAAAGTCATATAGTAGTTTGGAGTCAGCACACCAAGTGTAAAGATCAGAAATCAGTTTAGTGTTGAAGACTGGACAGCATACAGAGTTCTTACAGCTTAGAGCACCTATGCCCATGCGTACGGATGAATTATGGTATGAACCCTAGAATTTAAGGTTGTTAGACTATATTCTTACTTATTCTAAGAGCACTTAAGTAGATATACAAAGATGTGAAAGTTACAGTCAGTTGAAGTTGCATAGCCAATGTGTGTCAATAGAGAACAGAGCATAGAGCCAATAGTGACTATTTTGGTTTGCAATTGTAAATTAATGTTGTAGAGGCTATGCACCCATTGTATTTAGGTTTTTGACATATGTATATGTATAATTTTAAGCATTCTTAAGCCATTTCATTTGGAAGCATTATTTGTAATTAGTTATAGGGTCGACCTAATTATATAATTGGTATGAGCGCATAAATATAAGGTGTGACCATTATAATTGGTATGGAAGTGGAAATATAGTTGTGAGAAGTAGAGAAGAGGTATGCAAAGATAGCATATGATGTATTATAGCTTTTCAAGAGTTCAAATCATTAGCACACCAAAGGAACTGATCTGACAAGCAGTGTCATAGTAACAGTTCACCTGCAGATATAGTGTGTATCTGATTCAAAAGGTTGTAGCCTTCATCATTTGAGTAGTGAGCTCTAGGATAGTGAGTCCATTCCCCTAATAGGGATCATTTTAAAAGACTCCTAATAGGTTCTGACCCTTACAAAGTTCTACTATACTAAAAGCATTGTAAAGCTACTCCTAACAGGGTAAAGGATCTTCTAACAAGGATCACAAAACACTAGTGCAAACTATTACTAGGTATTAAGTCCCACCGGGGTTTTTACCTATTTGGGTTTCTCTGTAACTATATTGGTGTCATGTGTTGATTTCATGCTTCATGTTTATGTCAATGTTTAAATCAGTACTTAAGCATTTATAATTTAGTATTCAGATTAAAGTGAAAAGTTAAAATGTAGTGAACACTGATTCACCCCCCCCCCTCTTAGTGTTCCCATTCCTAACACTATAGTCTACACATTG
The DNA here is from genome assembly GCA_027943335.1 of Chamaecyparis obtusa. NCBI lineage: Eukaryota > Viridiplantae > Streptophyta > Pinopsida > Cupressales > Cupressaceae > Chamaecyparis > Chamaecyparis obtusa. Next base: position 1,687,578 of record BSBK01003738.1, read on the forward strand.
AACTAATTTCAGATAAAGCAAGGAACTGGTAAGATACACTATGAGCTTTGGTATGTTCATGTCCCTACACTGAAGTAATTTAGAATGTTTGGAAGCAAAGGCTATATCAAGAGAAGTGAAGACTTGTGTAAATTTGATCCTAGATTGTGAAAGTACAAAATCAAAATCAGGACTAGAATCAAAGTGGATCAGTAGAACATGTTGAGTGAGTTGCAAATGAGGAGGAAGTGGAAACACAAGAGTGTGCTAAAAAATAAAATCCAAAGGCTCCAAGGTATGTAAGGATGATTTATTTATAAAATTAGATTATTGGTGATATGAATCAAGGTATTTTGACTAGAAGTAAACGTGCTAGAATCAGAGATAAAAATTTCTTGAATTCTAAAGTTGAACCTAAGGATATTGATGAAGCATGAAAAGATGAAATTTGGGTTAAGGAAAAAGAACAAGAGTTAGATCATATTGAAAAGAACAAAACATGGATCTTAGTTCCTAGGCCTAAAGATAAGAATGTGATTGGAACTAAATGGGTATTTGAAAATAAACTAAATGAAGATGGTGAAGTGGTAAGGAATGAAGATAGAGTTGTTTGCAAAGGATATTCATAGATGGAAGGTATTGATTTTTATGAGACCTAATAGGGAGGTCTCTTCACAACAAGCCCTAACCCTTTAGGATGACTCCTAGGTCTTTCTCTTGACTTATCTAGGGTTTTATCAAGACCCTACACTAGAATTTCTCTCCCAATCTCCTCTCTCTCTCCAAGACCTCACTACCAAGTACAATTTCAATTCTACCTCCATTTACTCTCCATGGAATCAACTCTCTAAGTCCATCCCCATACACCATCAAATTAGATTTATTTTCAAACTAGATGGAAGGCCTTCTAATGGTTCATTTTCAATGGTTTTAAGATGATCTATTTCCCAAAATTCTAGGATTAAGAGTCGATCTCTTCAAATTGAGGCAAAAAGGTTACTAGCCTAATTAGGCCTAATTAGGTCTCCTTGCACACTTGAGATATAACTCTACAACTCCCCAAGAAAGTACCCAAACAAATTTTAGTTTTTGATACCCTTTTCGAAGACCTTGAATATTTTTAAGGTTTCCAAGCCTCACTACATTCATACATCACCTTTCTATATTTAGGCTTATTTTTAAGGGCTACTAGCATTTTCCTGGTCATAGTAATGAATTGGTTTCAAAATCACTTCACAGGCTTCACCATCCCTTCTCCTTTATTATCTCAACTCTTTAGTCTATGTTCTTCACTACATTGACACTGGATTGAGTTTACCAATCCCACAAACCCTCCATCTATTGATTGCAATAGTCAAGCCTCCTAGTCGGGTTCACTGTGACTTGCCTAGGGTTTGATGCCAAAATTGGTTCTCCTAAAAACTTAACAACAAGACTCCATATTTACATCATATATACATTTCTCTAGAATTTCCCATAGGTTGTACAGTACCCACCGGTGGAATTCATGCTAGAGCCCTATCTAGACCAGTGACTGGTCACAGAGGAAAGATTTATTTATAAACAATGAAACAAAATCTACAACCTAAACTTGCACACCAAATTAAAATATAAATAAACACTAAATAAACATGCAAATTATTTTCTCAGATCAATCCATGGCACATTGGATGATCAAGTTCTTCTCAATGTTCCTAGTTTGCAGAGATTACCAGTGTTTTAAACTTAAGTAAAAGACAATACAAATGATGCCAACCTTTATCACTATTCATAAAATGACTTAAATAGGTCTAAGGTTTGATGAAAACTACCCAAAAGAATCCCTAACTGATTCTACACTCCTTAAGACAACCTAACCAATTCTTGTCATGACAACTTTTAAAAGTTGTAAAGTTGTCATTGACAACTTTTGTTGTCAACTTCCCTTGGATCACTCAAATGAGTTCAAATTGGTCACAAGGGTATAACCAAACCTATTTGACCTTTTTCTTCCTTCATTCCCACATTTTGGGAGGTCAACTTTACCTTTGACCACCTAGAGATTAAGTTAGCAACTTTTACAAAGAAGACCAAAAACTAGACAAGTCCTAAGAAGACCTTGACAAACACATGCCTACACTTCCTAAGGAATTTGTAAGACTTCAAACACACACTTGGGACTTTTATTTAGTCCTTATTACATAGTGACTTGGCTAAGGTCACTTACAAGGCAAAACTTGGATTAGGGCAGCCTAAATACTCTAGGTGCTCCTACACCAAGACCTTTTCTCCTATTGCTAGAATTAAAGCAGTTAGAATATTTCTTGCATATACTATTTACAAAGATTTTAAGGTATATCAGATGGATGTAAAGTTTGTATTCTTGAATGGAGAATTAGAAAGAGGAATTCTATGTTGAGAAGCTTGATGGTTTTCCTTTGATTGATCAAGGTGGCATTTTTATGATTGAAGTTCAAGCATTGTATGGATTGAAATAAGCACCGAGAGCCTGGTATGCAAGGGTAGATAAATATTGTTGACGCTTAGTTTTAGTAAAGGTATGACTAATAGTAACTTGTATCTAAAAATTGATCATGATAATATCTTGATTATTGAGGTGTTTATGGATGATATCATTTTTAGTGGCAATGACAAGTTGAGAAAGGAATTTACTAATGAGACAAAACGAATTTGAAATGTCTATGATAGGTGAGATGAAGTTATTTCTTGGTTTACAAATTACTCAATCTGAAAAAGGGATTTTCATATCACATTGTATGTTAGAGAGTTGTTGAATAATTTTGGCATGGATGATTCAAAATCGATTGGTACTCCTATGGTTACTAGTTACAAGTTGAAAAAGAGTGATGATTCACCTGATGCAAATCAGAAAAGGTATAGATCAATGATAGATGGATTTCTATACTTGAAATTGACTAAAAATTATGTAAAAAATGTAGTTTGTATTGTTGCAAGATTCCAATCAAAACTAAAGGAATCACATGTTGTTGTTAAGAGGACATTCAAATACTTGAAAGAAATTGTTGACTATAGCATATGGTATGGAAAGGATGATGATTTTACACTAAATACTTTTGCTAATGCATATTGGCAGGTAATGTGGATGATAGAAAGAGTACAAGTGGATGAGAATTCTTGTTGGGAAAAAAGTTAGTCTCTTGGTCCAATAAAAAGAAAATTTGTATATCACAATCTAGTGTTTAGATTGACTATGTTGTTACTACTGTTAACTGTACACAAATTATTTGGATGAAGAAAATGTTAAAAGATATAAGAGTGAGTATTGATGAGCCTATTACTATAACAACTCAAGTGTTATCAATATTTCAAAGAGTCTAGTATTGCATTCTAAAAAAAATCATATATATATCAAGTATGATTTTTTGAAAGACAAGGTGAGTGAAAGAGAAGTCATATTGGAATATGTGCCCACTAAAGAGAAGATTGCAGATATCTTCATGAAGCCCTTGTCAAATGATACTTTTGAGTATCTCTGAGGTAAGCTTGGGGTCATGGACCCTCCTGATCAGATCTAGAAATGAATGGATTTGCATTGGTCTAGTGCTTCCATGGAGATTATCATTCACCTAGATTAATGTTTTGGTGGCTACTACTCAGGGGGAGTAGTTAGTCTTATGAGGCATATTGTTTAGTTTTGAGATATTCAGTTTCTTTTGGCCTCTATGACCTAGTGCATATATGTGCCTTTTCCATTGATGTAAATGGGGGAGAGGTAGTTGTGTGAAAAAAGTATGGATCCTAAGGTTGTTTGTTGTAGAAGTTTTAGGGGAGAGATAAATTTTGGATATTGTTGAAAATATGGTTTCTTTGTGAATTTATTTGATTTTTTACATCATATGTTTCCATCAATGCCAAAGGAGGAGGTTTTTGGAGATTTCATGCATATATGTGCTAACATTGATGTTTTGTCATTGATGTCAACATGTTTTCTTACTTTGGACAATATTTTTAGTTTGTTCAATACAGTGTTTGAATCAATTTGGATACCATATTGTAGATCATATGTTGTGCAGTTGAGGATGTGTTTAGGTATGCATGTACTTGATCTTGTTCAAGTTTTAGAGGTTCACATTATGGTTTGAGTGAGTTTCAGGTGATTTGTCTGAGACTATTTTCTAGTTGTTAAGGAAGTGACAGTGTTGCAATTGTTGGATCAGGATGGATTAGTTATGAGATATTTTTGGTTGCTAACCTAGTGGTGATTTAAGGACATGGATGTGTGTCCTCATCTCAAATGGTTCATGATTTGGATGCTAGAAATATTATTTTCTTGAATGACAGAGAATGTTGTTTGGTGTTCTTTTTGAGTAGTGTGGAGATAGTTATGAGTTATGAGACAAAGATCTTTATGTTGCTAATGTGGTATTTCATGTTGCTTGCTGATATTTCTAGATTTTGTCTCATTAATGTTGTTGGATTGCATTAGATTATGCTATTGGATTTAGTGATTTTTCCTATGGCATATTGATATTTTTAGTGTTCTTGGCTGACTTGGTGAGATAGTCTGTTGCAAAGATATATCGTGATATTTATGGATCTTAGCCTATTTGTAGATGATGATTTGGGTCCTATCTATGTCTTTGATGAAATGTTTTAGATCGCATTATTGTTTGCATTGAAATTGATTAAATATTTATAGTTGATGAGTTAAGGTTGATGTCGACCTTGTTCATATTTCTAAGGTGATGGAAATGTATATAAAGATGTAATCATTTGTAATTATGAAGTGAGATAGTGGATGTATGCATGTGTATCTAAAAAGGTATGAATGGAATCTAATAAGAGATTCATTGTACTTCATCAAATTTGTATTGGCATATCATAGATGTTATTAATCAGTTCATAATTTATTAGATTGTTGTCTATAGTGGATTGTAGTCCATTTTGGGTTTATATCCCTTGTTGTAATCTCAGGATTATTTTCCTCTATTGTATTTGAGTAGTGATCTCTAGGAAGTGAGACCGAATGCATGTGCATTCCCCTTTGTAACTTTCATAGAGTTTTTGTGCTAGTACATTATCTTGTGGGTTTGATCCCCACAGTGGTTTTTCCCTTCATCAGGTTTCCACACAAAAATTATGGTGTTATGTGTTCATGTTATTTGTGGTTCATTTATTTAATGCTTATCATTCTAATTTAAGTTTTATGGTTAAGTGTTGGGTGATGTCTTGAAATTAATAATTGACACAAGTGATTCACACCCCACTCTCATTTACATGTGTTGCCTTATTTCTAACACTTATGATATATTTTCTCCTCTCTTTCTCCTATTTTTTATTCATGTTAGTGTATTTCCTTTTTATTTTTATCTCTCTTGAGACCCCCTTTTTTGTTGGAAATTTTGATGTGTTTCCATTGTTGTCAACATGTTTGTTATGCAGGTTTGACATAAGAGTAGTGTTTGTTGGAGATTTGCCAGCAGGCCAGTACTAACTGTATGTTTGTCATTGATGACAACATATAGAAAGTGGCATGCATGAAAGACTCATGTAGTAAGATTTCAATATATGTAGCATGGACATGATATTAGCATGATATCATGGGTGCAAAGGTTAACTGTTAGAATAGATAGTTACATAACAACTTGTGTCAGCAGTGTTCCTGACAAAGTAACAAGAAGTGTTTTGTGTATGGTTATCTATAAAATTATCATAAAGCCTTATGTGCTTGGATATATGTTGAAGATATGTTATTAATGATACATTCATGGACATAGAGTCTGATGATCAGTAGAAGTGAAGTTATGCAGTCACTATTCACTAGTAGCAATTTCCTGTGTTTGTTCAGAAGAGGCGAGAAAGATTATATTGGTTCTGGAGTTGCACCTATCATTTTGATATGCACCCTTGGATTTAAGCTTAGAGAAGAGCTAGTAATGTTTGGTTAAGATAAAATGAAATAATTTATCTTGAGGAGAAAGATACAATTGTTTTGGTAGGGCCGACAGCGTGTAGCGTGCGTCTACAATTATCTTATTGGACAGGTCCCAAAATGTGTTGTGTGCTTAGTATAGCCGACTGAATTTTTATTGGAGTTTGTTATGGTTTCTCTAATATGATTTCAAGGTGGTTCTAATAGGTTAACTTGATTATATCATATAGAGGAAAGATATTTATAGGTAGTCATTTCTGATTGCTTGTGTGTGGTTCATAGTTGATCAGAAAGAGTAGAGCAGAGTGTGAGAAGTGTTGAGCCATCAGAAGAAGGTCTATGTGACCAAGTAAAGTGTTTATGCTATACATTGGAACTAATCAAGAAATCAGGTCTAAGCATAGTTCAACAAGATCCAGATATAGTGATGTAGGAGCATCTTGGGTGTAAGAGCAATCTTGCATCACCCAAAAATATTTCTATTTTTGTATTCAATAAGGGTTATCTTGTGCAAAGCTACTATTTATGGAAACTTGCTATTTTTAGTAAGTTGGTCATATGATCTCAAAATGTTCTGATTTTACATGTGGAGGTTCATCTCAGTCATATCAATCTGCCAGTAAAGTTTCATGGCTAGATCAAGTCTAGTTTTGAAGATATTGAAGATTTCTGGTATTGGTAGTAGGGTACATAAACTTTGAACTTAGTTTTGAAGTCTTTAGAGGCTCTGAATGAGGTAAAAAATTTGTGTGACAGGTGCTTGCATGATTTAAGCATCTAGAGTGCTTCGTGGCCTTTCTGAAATGGGGTTATAATAGTCAATCAGGTCAACTGATGATGACTTATGGTCTCCGGAAGTTGGGTCACCTGAAATGGTGGAAAAGAATTTTCCTTCAAAATTTATGTTCGGCTTTCAAAAGTTATTTTGAGTTGACTTTGATGTAATAAATTGAAAAATAAAATAATTCTAAGTTTGGTCGGCCCTGAGGGCTAAATTTCTGGAACCTTCTCGGGCGGTGGAAAATGCCTATATAAAGAAGGCTCGTGGTGTTGTCTAGGCAGTTCTTGGTAGATCTGGGTATTGATTTGAGGCTTTTTCCTACAAAATATTGTAAGGGAATTCCCATGTGGCTTTGCATATTGTAATTCTAAAAGTTTGTAATTCCACATTTGTGCAGATAATACGAAGCCAATTTTTTATTCTTGCATATTGTTGTTGTTTCTTTGTTTTTGTTATGTGTTTGTGGTATTAAGGGGAGAACCCTTCATCATATAGTGTGTATTTGTTATTCAAAAGGTTGTAGCCTTCACCCCTTTAACCAATGTGCTCTCAGACAATGTGTCCTCTCCCCTAATAGGGACTATTTTAAAAGACTCCTAATAGGGTCTAACCCTTGACCAAGTCTACTGTACTAAATATATTGTAAAGAAATTCCTAACATGGTTAAGGATCTGTTGGCAATTTGTATGAGTTGATTGCATATATTTTTTCATTATGGAAACATATAATCCACATGAATATCGCACAAGTTAGAGAGAAAGTATGACAAAGCGCATTGCAAATTTATCTAAGTGTGAGACAGTGTTTTACCAGTGAACTTGGACATAGTTTTTGTTTGTGACATTGACTGGAGTAAGTTCAGTGCTTGCACACTTGAAAATAGACTCTATGATGACTATTGATCACCCATCTCAGAGTGCAAGTCATTACGACATGTATGGAAGAAGTTATGATAGTTTTACCGAAGACAGTGTGAAGCCGACAAGACAGAATATGAAGACAGAACTAGTAAAGAGTTAAGGGATTATTTTGTTTATCAAAATAATGACTTAACAATATAAAGGGATGACATCCTAGATGTTAACTCTTGGATAAAGCTATTGGTATAAATGTAAATGTAATCGTAATTGTAATAGCAGCAGTACTAAGTAATTGTAGTATTATTGAGAAAGAAGGACAAGTGATATGATGCGAAGTATATGAAGCATATGTAATAGCGATAGTGAAAGAGTAGTGAAATGATATTGATGCAAGCAGTATAAGGTTATGTACCTTAACCTATGTTTTAATCAGTGTATATTGTACATTACTTGTTTGGGTAGTGGGCTTATCTGGTAATCACATTTTGTACTACAACTCCTAATGGGGTTGAGGCTTCTAACAAGGCCTATAATCCCTTAATCAGGACTGATACACTATATGCTTGTAATAGACTCCTAACAGGTTCAACATCCTTAACAAGATACTTTTGATTAGTGGATCTTTGTGGGTACCATCCCCACTGGGGTTTTCCCTTGGCCAAGGTTTCCTCGAGAACAAATAATGTGTTATGAGTTCTTTATTGTTATGCATATTGTTTAGCTTCTTATGTTATGCATGTATAAAGATAATCTATTATATCCATAATTGGGCAAAAGATAAATTTTGTAGAATATTGATTCACCCCCCCCCCCCTCTCAGTATTCCCTATTTCTAAAAATTGGTATCAGAGCTTAGTTACTTGGAAAAGAATCATTCAAGGAAAGCCTAGTAGCTTGAGTAAGATCTCTATGGATATGGATCAACTACAGAAAAATCTTGAAGAAGCTCTTGAATAGATTGACTTGCTTACTATTGAGAAAGATACTTTGAAAAGAAAGTATAATGATGCAAAGAACCTCATTGAGAAACTGAAAAACAAATTGGAAGATCTGAGATCTGAAAATGAATTTGAAGTTTTTATTGAAGATTATGATGACAATGTGGAAAAAGAAAATGAGATGCTTAAGCATGAATTGAAGATAGCAAATTTGAAACTTAGTTTGAAAGATGGAAATGGAAAGAATGAAGCAAATCTGAAATCTGAGAATGAAAGTCTAAAGACTAAAAATGAAGGACTAAAATCTAAACTTTCTAAAGTAACATCTAAACTTGAGAAAGTCAATTTGTAGTATGATGAACTTGAGAAATACAATAAGATTTTGAAAGGTGAACTGACTCAATCCAAACAACAACTTGAAAGGCTATATTCAACTAGTGAGAAGATTGATGAACAAATATCTTATTAGAAACCATTCTATGATAAGACTAGTCTTGGATTCAACACTTTCAAAGAAAATGATGAAGGCAAGGAACCAGATCTGAAGATATCTGAAAGCATAGATGAGAAGAAGATTGATGAGATCAACAAATCTAAAGATACACCTAATGAAGAAGAATCACCGAAGCAAGAGGAATCACCCAAAGGTATGCAAAGAGAATTCAAAGGTAGATGTTTTGCTTGTAATACTATTGGTCACATGAAGAGAGATTGCACAGGTAAACAATTTAAACCTCTTAATGGTTATTGTTACAATTGTCATGGTTTTGGACATAGAGCTATTGAATATAGGAAACCTAAATTTATTAAGAATAATGATGGTAGTAGGATTTTTAGGAATATTAACAATGCAGATAAGAAACCTACTGAAGATATGAATAGAAGAAGTGGAGTAGTATGTTATAGATGCAACAAGGTTGGACACATTGCTAAAAATTGCAGATCACAAATCAATCAACCTGGACCAAGATATGGATACAATGGAATTGTTTGTTAGATATGCAACAAGATTGGACATATAGCAAGGTTTTGTAGAATGAACAATAGAGTTTTTCATCCTAATCCTAACCCCAGGAATTGTGCAAGAAGAAATGAAGATGCTAGTAATAGTCAGAAAGGATGTTGTTGTAATTCAGATGAAGTGAAGTTTATCAAAAGCACAGATCAAGGAGACATATTCAACATTGAAGGTAATCAGAAAGGTGAAGTATTGAAAGGTAAGAATGAATCTTTAACTGACCTATCTTAAAGTACTTAATTCATGTAAATTGCAGTAGAATAGGAACTTAGATTTAGTATAGAAGTAGATATATGATAAATTGAGTCTTGCGTAGTTAATGAAAGGTATTTTATGATGTTCTAATACTATGGTTAAGAGCACAAAGAAAAATATTATATTTTGCAAGATTGCAAGAAGTTTTAAGTTTTGCAGGTTAGCAGAGACAACTTTTTGGAAAGAAGCAGCAAAAGAATTGAATGCAATGTCAGATCTAAGGGAGATTGAATTAATAAAAGGTTATGATCAGTATTATTTGATCATCAAAGAGAATTCAAGTGTCAAGGAGATCAAAGAGTAGTGATAGAAAGCATTTTGCAAGGATTTGGAGAAGAATTTTTATGTCGAATCTATGCAAGCCCAAAAATCATGAAATTAAGGTATTTTACTTGACAAATCTTTGAATCAGTAAAGGCATTTGAAGAAATCATGGATGTTTCCTTAATACACAATGTCAGAGATAAGAATAGACCTAAATTGAAAAGGGAACCAGTAGTACCCTTGGAAGAACACCCTAGGTTTGCATTATCATTTGTACCAGATGGAGTTTTACATTTAGAGAATGTCAAAAGTTATCTTGGATGCAAACTACAAATAGTAAATGATAGTGATTTCATAGATGAATATTAGAAGATTTACAATTAGGATATAACACTGAAACAAGGTTTTGAATACTTGGAACATAATGAAATTGTCAAATATGGATTATAGTATGAATTTGATAATGAAGAATGCACTAAGATTATTTTGAGCAGAATTCATAATGGAAATTTTTGGCTAGAAGATAGAGTGATAAATATTATAGCTGATTTGATTCATGAAGTCACTGGATTATCTAAGACTGGAGCTATTCCTTTTAATGAGAAAAATAGTCATTGACAACACAAATTCATCCTATAATGGTAGAGGAATTGTGATTAGCAAGATCAAACAAGATGATGTGAGATACATATGCAAGATCCTAACTACTAAGTTTTGTGCTAATTCAAGAGAAGATGACATGGTAGTTGGAATGGTACATGTAGCTTATCTTATGTGTGTTGACAGGGTACCAGTTGATATGTGTGAAATTCTTAGAATTTAATTGTTTGAGAACTTGGAGAAGATCAAGAAAACTAAGTATACACAATTTAGTCTCTCACCCCTAATCACATATATGTTCTTTCATCTTTTGAGGAGATTTCCTTACACCATAGGAAATGATTGGAATGATGGACAAACTACAATGTAAAGGATTAATGTAGTATACAAAAGGCATGTTATTGATAGTTTTAATGAGAGTGCAGTACTTGGTATTAAGACATTTCAGACTATTGTGTCTAGCAGATCAAGGATCCCTAAGTCTCTTGTTGAAAAATATAAAGATGATATATGTTTTATGGTGGATACTGACCTTACCTATATTGAAGTAGTAGAGCCTAGAACAGAGTTCATAGACCCTCTTGGCTATGAAATATCTGAGGTAGAAACTGAAGAGTATGTTAGCAGACTACTGAAGTGTAAGTTGGACACTTAGTGTAACAAGTTTGGAACCTTTGAGGAGAACTTCAACTCCACAAAGATTCTAATTGAAGAGAAGCAGTCTAAGAAAAGAGTTGAGAGCACCATTAAAAAAATCTTAAAAGATATAGGAATGATAGGGAGAGAGTTTTTAGTAGCAAAGTAGATAGCAGCAACAATCAGAGAGAGTGGACAAAAGGAATTTTTGTCTATCCCTCCTTTATCATCAATTGCAGTGCCACAGGAAGAACCACAAGTAAAGGTGAAAGTGGAAGTACCTAAGAAGGACATAGAAACAAAGATGTCTACTAGATCCACACCTAGAAAAAGAGTTAAGGAAAGTGTTACTGGACCAAGAAAGATGCATAAAACTCTAGTGCAACCTATTCCAAGAAAGATTACAAAGATTAGAGATGATGTCACTACAAAGAAGAAAGCTTGGAAACCAAAAGTTGAAAAGCTTAATGAGCAGATTATTGAGAATGGTGACTTTGCAAGAATGAACAAATATTATGATCTTTATGATTATATTGATAGACTTAATCTGGAGAATGCAGTTGTGAAGCATATGATCTTGACTGGCAATAAGTTTGATACTATTCAAGGATAGATACCTGATGATCTTTATAACAAACTTTTGAACAGAAAGAAGACAGCTATCAAAGAAAAGCTTGTGAGGAAGCTTTGTGAGATAAGAGATGAAGCTCATTTCAATCAGATCATGAAAGCCCTAAGCACCCATCTGAGAACCAAAAGGACAATAATTCAGATTATGGGAGGTAGGTATGAAGAAGTAAATTCTGAGACTGAACAAGCAATTATCAAGGTTATGGCAGAATATGTTGGAGAATCATCAGTTGTAGCAGAGAAAGCAGGTGAGAAAGTAAAAGAGGACATTCCCTCTTCTCTAGCTATTTATATTGAAGATGAAATAATGAATTTAGAAGGTACACAAATCACCTTGGATACTAATGAAAATGTATTCAAGAATTTGGAGAACATTGTTGACAATTCAACCTTTGAGGAACAGGAAGCTACAAAAGAAGAAGAGATGACAGAGACCACTATTGTGGAACCACCAGTTACAAAAGAACAAGTTCCCCTTCCCACCAAAGAAGATATCAATCTTACTCTTGAGATAGGAAAGAAGACTCAAATTGGATCTATGATTGAGCATTTGGGAAAAGAAGTAGATGATGATGATCAGTTGGAACTGATTACATCCTTGAACAAAATAATTGGTAAGAATAAGAAGGTGAAGAGTCTTGACGGGTGTCTGAAGGAACTAACTGAGAAGTTACAAAGTACTGTGACTACACAAATTTTAGAAGCAGACCCTATGGAGAAGGCAAAGAAGGTAATGAGCACCTTTGATAATGAATTCACAAACCTAGCTGATATTGCAAAAGTGAAAGCACAAGTAGACTATGAGGCTAGAATGCTTTTGAACATCAGTCAGTATATCAGCAATGATATCAACACTCTTGATATATGTATCAAGGATTTGAGGAAGCATTTGGAAATAGGAAAATCTTTGTACATACAGTGTACAAAATTAGATACTTTGACAGCTGAGGAAGATCAGAAGATAAAGTTGAAGGAAGCAGAGATTCTGAATGAAACAAGCCTTCTGTCTAACCCCAATGTGAAGGTCTGTAATGTTGAGAAGAAAGTTAGAAAACTTTATGATGAAATCAGAGTTGTACAAGATGAGAAAGATAGGAAATTGAGAAGATATACTCTTTTGAGAGAGCATGCTTCTATGAAGTTGAGCATAATTGAATAATAGTTGGAAGAATGTCTTTCAGCAAACACATCTTTTCAGAAATTTAACTTTGAAAACCTCCAAGCATGTGAAATTTCTTCTTATGGACTGAGTGCACTATTTAATGTGGTAGATTCCATTAAGAAATCATGGGAGAAGGAGATAGAAGCCATGAAGATAGATTTTTTAGATTGTGTTGCAAGCCTACTGGCTTTGCAATAAATAAATTAAGGTATAAATTTTTGTGATACAATTTTGTGACCCTCCCTACCTTATTTTGTCATTGTTGTCAAAGGGGGAGAGATATATAGAAGAAAATTGATAGTATATGATAAGGGTTGTTACTCTTAGGGGGAGTACTATATTAGAGGAAATAATTTTTGAGGAGTTATAAGGATACTATGTATTTTATACTATGGCCATAGTTTTGAACATTTTTTATATTTTGAGTTGTGCACTTAGCCAATTTTCTCATATGTTGCCACCAATGACAAAGGGGGAGATTGTTGGCAATTTTGCTAAGTTGATTGCATAGATGTTGCCATTATGGAAACATATGATCCACATGAAGATCACACAAGTCAAAGAGAAAGTATGATAGAGTGCATTGCAAATTTGTCTAAGTGTGAGACAATGTTTTACTAGTGAACCTGGACACAGTTTTCTTTTGCGATGTTGACTGGAGTAAGTTAAGTGCTTGCACACTTGAACATAGACTCTATGATGACTATTGATTACCCATCTTAGAGTGCAAGTTAGTACGACATGTACGAAAGAAGTTATGACAATTTTACTGAAGACAGTGTGAAGCCGACAGGACATAATATGAAGACAGAACTAGTAAAGATTTAAGGGATTATTTTGTTTATAAAAATAATGACTTAATAATATAAAGGGACAACATCCTAGATGTTAACTCTTGGATAAAGCTATTGGTATAAATTTAAATGTAATTGTAATTTTAATAGCAGCAGTAGTAAGTAATTGTAGTATTATTGAGAAAGAAGGACAAGTGATATGATGCGAAGTATATGAAGCATATGTAATAGTGATAGTGAAAGAGAAGAAAAGTGATATTGATGCAAGTAGTATAAGGTTATGTACCTTAACCTATTTTCTAATCAGTGTATATTGTACATTACTTGTTTGGGCAGTGGGCTCATCTGGTAATCACATTTTGTACTACAACTCCTAACAGGGTTGAGGCTTCTAACAAGGCCTATAGTCCCTTAATCAAGACTGATACACTATATGCTTGTAATAGTCTCCTAACAGGGTCAACATCCTTAACAGGATACTTTTGATTAGTGGATCTTTGTGGGTACCATCCCCACCAGGGTTTTCCCTCGGCCAAGGTTTCCTCGAGAACAAATAATTTGTTATGAGTTCTTTATTTTTATGCATGTTGTTTAGCTTCTTATGTTATGCATGTATAAAGATAATCTATTATATCCATAATTGGGAAAAACATAAAGTTTGTAGAATACTGATTCACCCCCCCCTCCTCTCAGTATTCCCTATTTCTAATAGGATCTTCTAACAAGGATCATAATACACTAGTACAAAATATTAGTGGGTGTCAAATCCCATTGGGGTTTTTACCTATTTGGGTTTCCCCATAACCAAAATATTGTGTTGTGTTCAAGTGTTCTTTCATTGTGTTTATGCTTTATGTTTAAGTATACTTAATTGGATAAAGAATTGAAACTTGTAGATAACTGATTCACCCCCCCCCCCCCCCCCCCCCTCTCAGTTATCTCTTGGGACTATTCCTAATAGTGTTGGCTTACTTTTAGCACCCAACATTCAAACTTTTAAATAATCAGTCCCATAGAAGGAATTCTCAAAAAAAAAAAAACATTTCAAGATTCTTGTTGGTTTTATTACTAACGGTGTCTTTGTAATGCTTAATTGGTGAAGAAGCAATGCCCCTAGAATGTATTGAACTTGAACTTTGAACCTCAAGGTTCAAAGTTCAAAGTTCGAAATGTAGTTTGCAAAGTTCAAAGTTTAGGATTCCAAAATGCCAGTTCAAAGGATGGATTAGCTTGATGGTTTATATGGACCTGATATGCAATTATTTTAGTTTGAGACCATTAATATCAAAATGATGGGCCCACGATAAGTTTTGAGTGAGGAATGCTTTTTTAGTATTTCTTGAAAGCTCCTATGTCGTGAATTGTATTGGGGCAATCTGAGAAAGTGTAAGAATCGCAACATTAAAGAAATTTCTTATATCATATGATTTTCCTCTGTTACTACAAGCTCAATATGGAAGCTTGAGTTATAAGAACAAATTCACCTTGGTTCAATAAAAGAGGTGAGACCATACTTTGATTTCATAAAGTCACAGCTTTATCAAACAATTGTCCAGAATCTTCCTGAGGAATTCAGTGTTGGTGATGACTAAATAAAAGAAGCGCAATGACAGATATAGTGCCATGTGGTAAAACCTTTGTAAACATCTTTCTCACCTTCCCAAGTGTAGAAGTCATCGAGCAATGCAGAAATGAAATTTGAAGGTGCAAACTTCTTCTCTTCATTGATAAGAGAAAGTGGACCCAATTGTAAACATAAAAGAATGCATCTTCATGTTTAAAGCTCAAAAAATAACTTCAATGTTGAGAATGAGTATTAAGCTTTAAGACATATTATAGGAAGGCTCTTCCTTTGCCACAAGCTTTAAGGAAAAGAATCACATGTTGGGAAACCTTGAATGGCTTGTAAGATGAACTGCAGATCCTCAACCCCATCTCATTGATCAAGTTTTTGTGTTTGGAGAGCATCAGCCAAAGTGTTTGACAAAATAACCAAGTTTCTTTTCATCATCAAAAGGTGAAAATATAGGGAGTTTTGAAAACCTATTTGACAAACTGTTAATACAGATTAGATATTTTAAAATGTGCCAAGGAGAGAATCCATACAAAATAGCATAGAGTGATTGGGCTCAATCATTGTGACTCATGGTTTGAGTGATCTTTTATTCGCTCATGATATATGATATTAAATAATAAGAAGGGAGGGTCTCTTTAAAATCTTATATAAGAATCCTAACATAGTTGTGAAAGAATTTCCAATTCATAGGACTGAGCAGCATGTAATCATAGATTTATTTGCAGCCAAAAAAATGGGTCTCAGTATGGGGGTCATAACTTTCAGCTCAACTATTCGATTTGGCCAAGTTGTGGATATGTTGTGGAGAACCAAATTACATAGGATCTGACTAGAGCGATTAGCAAAATTTGGTCGCAGTCAAAAGATACAATCGACTATGTAGAGGTATATCAAAGAGGTCAGCAACCTCTTGTTACATCTGTAGACAACAATGAATTTTTGTGGCAATCCCTTCATGGATGATAAATTTATTTTGAAATAATGCATTAAGGTGTTGGAAGGAAGTGTTTCCTTCCACATGCCAAGAATGTGTATGTGCTCTTTAATAATTTCAATTGAAGGATCATATAATAAGGCTCTTTTTATGAAGGCATTTTATAAAGTTTATAAAAATTTGTAAAGCATCAACAATCAATTATTCTTCCAAACTAAAAGTTACATGAGAGCAATTTCTGGGAAGTCTATAAAAGAAGAGACTTCTACAGAAAAGGGGTTCTTCTTTTTTGGCAAGGTCCTTTGGCTTTGCGGATAGGGGGAATATATTTGTATCTCTTTAGCAGAGGGATGAGAGGGAAATGATATTTTATTTTGTAGGCTTGTTAAGTTTGGCAGGGATATAAATGACCCATTTATCATTTTATCAAAATTTTAAGAATAAAAGGAGAATATGTTTATTTAATCTGTAGGTTTTAAATGTATGTTTCCTAATTGGAATAAATGTGTTGGTGATTCCAATCATTTTTAAATGTTGTCTTTCCCATTTTTTCAAGTTCACATGTAAATCATGAAGTTTGTTGGCTTAATGCCTCATATACATAAGATGAAATGTTAAATATTTATTTATTTTGCTATGATTGGGAAGATTGAATAGGTGATTAGTTGGTCATTTGTTTATTTTCTTTGAATCTTTTCTATTGTAATCGCATTCATTTCATAGTGATGAATGAATGTCACCAACCATTGTGTCTTTGGGTTAAAGACATACTTTGCATTTAATTCATTGAATATCTTTTTAGGAGGGAGTTGTACCTCTCAATTCAAAGGAAGGTTATCAACTCATGATAACACATCCAACTGTTAGTCACATATTGTTCCTTATTTTTGGGCGATTTGAGTTAAGTTGTAAATATTTTCAAAAGAGACAAATCTGTTTACTAACAAGTAGTATGTTCAAATGAATGGGAAGGATAGGATACTAAAGATGAGGATTCACACACCTCAAGGGATAATGTAGAGGTTTTTTAATAGGTCCATGTCAAAGCATAGGTGTTGACATAATGATATGAGTAAGTTATGAGATCATAGATTGTGAATGGCTACTTTACTATCTTATAGTGTAACAAAGTTGCAGAGATTGGTTTTGTGCACGTGTTAAAGATGGGATCTTTGGATGTGTAGCTATGAATATGTTAAGGACATGGAGATGTGTCTTTAATTCAAATTCCTAGTGATGCTAAAGGTTCACAAGGCATTTACAAGTGTTTCAGTTGAAGAGGTCAGTGTTCTTGATGGGTGACAAGTAATGCTGACATAATATGATGATGTAGAAGGGTCAAATGTTTATTTTGTTCTTCATGATGCCTAAGGATGTTCTTGAATTATGTGCCTACTTATTTGACAATTCACATTGATCAAGGTGATGAGATTTGAAGGATTTTCCTAGTTACAGGAGGTTTTCTTGTGTTCTTGGCTGACATGTCAAGAAAATTTGTAAAACATATGATGGTTGTTTGGTAAAACATTTTATGGTGATGTTTATGATCTTGAGGTTATTATGAAGGATCTAAGTTATGTTTGAGGGACATAATTTGTTCAAGACTATTGATTTTGGTATTGTGAGATTAAATTTGAAAGTTAGGTTTTGTCATTGATGAATTATTTAAGGTTTTAGGGAAAAATTCAAGTGCGGATGTAGTTGTGCAAGAGAAGGATTGATTGTGGATGCTCATGATTCTTGTGAAGTGGTAGTGAAGATATAGTAAAGGTTGAATTGATCCTCTAAAGGAGTTAGAGAGAATTACAATAGAGATCTGATTGTACTTCAATGGAACTAATTAAGGCATAATTAGATGCTACCATATAGTTCAAAAATTCATCAGATTGTATTTTGATTTGTGTTTGTAAGGAGAAATTTTTCCTTAGGATTGTAGAATAATGATTCTTGAGCAGTAAGCTCTAGGAAGTGTGCCTAAATGCATATGCATTCCATATTTGTAATAATCTTTTACTTCTAAAAAGGTATTAATCTTATTGTGGGTTCAAGTCCCACCATGGTTTTCACCCTAATTTGGGTTTCCACAATAAAAATATTTGTGTTATGTAGTGTTGATGTTTTTTTATTTGTGTTTACATGCTTTACATTTTGTAAATAAATGATAAGGTTTTAAATCATTAAGGATTTTAAGGGTGCAACTAATTCACCCCCCCCCCCCTCTTAGTTGTTCATTGTCTTATTTCCTACAATTGGTATCAGAGCCTGGTCCCTTGAAGGAAGCCTAACAATTTGAGGGAGATCTAAAAATTGTAGCATACAAGGATAGTCCTAGGTTTTATATAACCAAATACACTTTGTGAAAGAGCTGCATGATAGTGCATCTCAAATGCATTGATGAAGACTGTTGGAAGGTTACTAAGCAATCTTATAATCCTCTTGCAAATCCTACAACTCCATAAGAGATCAAATACCAATGCCAATATTAGGGAAAAGTAAGCTTTGTTGAGAGAATTGACTGATACATAAATGACTAATGTCATGGAATTGGAGAAAACTGATGAGATATGGAAAAGGTTGTGAATTTTTCAAGAAGGAGACAAGGAAGTAAAGGTTGCCAAGTTGTAGAGTTTCAAAGGTCAAGGTTATAGATGAGAGCTCATGTCACCTTTTACTCGAGGCATCTACAACCATGTTCTCTTTCCCCTTGATGTAATGAACATAAAAATCATACTCACATAAGAACTCCATCCATCTCATATGTCTAGCATTAAGATTAGGTTGTGTAAAGATATACTACAAGCTGTAGTGATCTAAATGAAGCTCAAATCAATGACCTAGAAGAAAGTGTTGCCATCTCACTAAGGCATGAACCACCGCTGCGAGCTCCAGGTCATGAGTAAGGTAATTAATCTTGTGGGTCTTTAGCTTCCTATAGTTGAAAGCTATAGGTCAACCATCTTGCATAAGGATTTCTCCTAAACCATCCAATGAACCATCTATGCATACAACAAAATCTACTGAAGGATCTGGCACTACTAAAATTGGTACACTAGTGAGGTATCACTTGAGCTCCTGAAAAGATCTCTCACACTTCTTTGTCCACTCATACTTCTTACCCTTCCTCTAAAGGGAAGTGATGGGATGAGCTACCCTAGATAATCCTTTCATAAATTGTCTATAATAACCTACTAGGCCCATAAAACTTCTGACCTCAGTGACACTGGTGGGTTCTATCCAATCTATAATGGCTCTAATATTTGATGGGTCCACATAGATCCCATCGCCTAATATAACATAACCAAGATAATGCACCTCTGGTCTATAGAAAGAACACTTTGATAGGCTACCATATAATTGATTATCTCTCAAGCACTAAAAAACCTACCTCAGGTTCTCCTCATATTCCTTCTCATCATGAGAATATATCAAAATGTCTTCAAGGAACACTACCACAAACTTATCGAAGAATATACAAAATCCTCTCTTCATGAGGCTCATGAACATAGCTAGAGAAATTGTGAGGCCAAATGGCACCATAGTGAACTCATAGTGACCATACCTCATATGAAAATTAGTCTTGTGGATATCACTCTCCACAATCCTCAACTGATTCAACTGTCGATAATCAATGCACAACCTAAGTGATCCATCCTTCTTCTTCACAAAAATCACTGGTGCAACCCAAGGTGATACACTAGGCTGAATATGCCCTTTCTCCAAGAGCTCTTCTAACTAAATTTTGATCTCACTAAGCTCATGTGTGGTCATCTTGTAAGGTACCCTAGATATAGGCTCAGCTCCTCGTACAAGTTCTATATGAAAATTAATTTCCCTAGGTGGTGGCATACCAGGTAGCTCAAACAGAAAAATGTCTGCAAACTCCTACAAGATAGGATAATCCTCAAGCAAGGGATCCTTCTTTGAATCCTCATCTCTATCACTAATGCTGATGGAAAATAATTGGCATCCCTTCCACATGCACCGCCTAAGCTGCATAGCAGAAATAATGTGAATAAATACAGGTCTTTGTACCCCAAATATCACCACAAGAGTATCTTGATCATCAACACACTCTACCCTCTTATGTCGACATTCCATCTTGGCATTTTGAGCATATAGCCAATCCATGCCAAGGACTACATCATAAGAACCTAGAGGGGTACTGCAGAGATTAGACATCATGATCATGTCACCAATATGAATCTGAAAATTGTGAACCAAAGAACTAATAGACACTCTAGCTCCTAAGGCTAACTCAACCTCCCAACTGACATCCTATCTAACTTCCACCAGCCTACAATACTTCCATAGAAATGGAGATACAAAAGATTCTATGGCTCCTGAATCAAACAAGATATTAACATTGATGCCCTGAATCATACCTGTGGCCTCAATGATCATGTCCTAATACTCTACTTGGTGGTTATCAACCACTGCAAATATCCTGTGAGACCTACCCATATCACCTATTGTCAGCTTTGAAGTAGCCCCTCTCAAACTATCTTTTACATGTCCCTATGGTAACTCTCTCACTAGATGACCCATACCACCACAAGTGTAACATGTCCCTCAATTTTGTACCTGTACTCCCTGAGACCTAGACTATTTTTGGCCTCCACCACTGTTGGATCTACTATAACCATCCCTAGAGGATTTTTGAGTCCTAGCTGGCTATGTGTAAGGGGCATGTGACCTCTGATCTCACCTAGGATCCTAAGACTGCTACTACTTGGGCTTATAACCTTGTTATCCCTGAGAAGTTTTCTATCTAGAATCCTATTGGGGTCGCTACTCAGACTATTGGCCCTTAAAGGACCATGTTGAATGTCCCTTATTCCCCTTCTAGGGGGGTCTCTATTGTTCTAATGATTGGGTAGAGTGGTTTCAGTTTTGAGACCGATCCCTAGAGTCCCATGTCCTTCACGAATGTCCTCAGCAACTAGTGTCCTCTCAACTACCTCTCTAAAAGTGGTAGGGAATGCTAGTCAGACTAGACCCTAAAGATATACATTAAGACCCTTGATGAAACAATTCATACGTAGCTTCTCATCCTTCATGTAATCAACATAAGGAAGGAGCTTGAGAAATCTACTCTCATACTACATCATAGTAAGGCCTCTCTACTAAAGGTCATGAAACTCCTCTATCTATCACTATCTAAAGTGCTATGAAAGGTATCTATCTCTGAACCTACTAAGAAAAGTCTCCCAAGTGAGTTTATCTATACTCATGCCACCCATGGCCTCCTCCTACTACCAGCAAGTAGAGGCTCCCTCACAAAGGAGATGAATAGAAAGTCTCACCTTTAGATTTACCCTATAGGAACGCAACCTAAAGCATTGATGTAAGCTCAATAACCATGCCTCTACTACGGCTCTATCAGTAGCTCCTAATAATAAAGGATGCTAGAGTCATAGCAACTCCCTAATCTAATCCAATCAGAGACCAAATAATCAAGCTTCGGGCTGATTTGTTTCTACATTTTAAGATAATGGAGAGACATGTGAATAAAGCAAAGGACTTAGTTGCCACACCAAAAATATCAGTGTTAGAAAACATTTTTGACATGCATGCACAAGTTGGTTTAGAGCACATTTCTCTTGACAACTTGAAAGAGGAATTCAAAAACCTCTTAGATTCACTAAAGAAAACCTATCATAATATTTTTTACAAGTTGTAAGTACATTATTTCTGGCATTAATTTCAAAAGGGGAAAATTATATGTATATATATGCTTGTATGTAATTTACACTTCACACTGAGAGCATGTATAAAGGGGGAGTTAGTACAATTTTTTTTACAGTCGGTACATATTATAAATTTTTGATACTAATGCCAAAGGGGGAGATGTTACTCCAATTTGAGCATTAATTATTATCATTAGTATCATTCAATCATTCAATCTGTAAAGGAGATATACAAGATAGTCAATACATAAAGCCTATACACTGAGTAGGACATAAGGCAGATCTCTAAGTTAACTGAACATGGCTTTGATCAAACACTCGTACTGAGCCAGATGATCACTGAGTATCAAGCACAGTGGTCATTGAGTATTCATATGAACCGAGCACTAGTTAATTATCGAGTGATGAATGTAGTGAACACCGAGTAAAATAGGAAATGACATAGTAGTTTGAAATAACACAAACATCAATGCAAATGGTTCAAATTGATCAGAATATGGTTTACCAAGATCAAGATAGAATTAAATATGGATGTAATCATTAAATTGTTGATGATTCCTATGTATTGTAAGATCTAGGTTATTTATTTTCACTGTTGATCTTAGGTTTTATACGATAATGTAAAACCCTAATTAGGTCAAGTTAGTTTGATATAAAATTTGTAAAGATGTCATTATGATAATATATAATCAAGGAGTAGCCGCACTCAAGACATCGAAAGATCAAACAGGGTTTTGACATAAGGATTTTATAGAAGCACTTAGTTTTTAAGAACAAACACAAGGCTATCAAGAAGAACATAAGGACCCATACATCACTACAAGGTGATATCTTTATGGTGTTTCATAGATCTGAATCAAGAAAGTTTGAGTAGATAATTATAGATACATATTACTATTACTATTTAACTATTGTAGCAAATTCAAAATCTCCTAATAGAGTGGACTTGACCATTCTATTGTAAACCGAGTGCACACTTGACTATGTTGCTAAAATCCTTGAACTAGGTAGATCTAGTTGATCTTATTGTTACTCCTAACATGGTAAGATCACCATAAGTGATCACAATCTTGTAGCCTTAACTAGCATACTCTGTTACTACAGTAGTGAATCTTTGTGGGTGTCATCCTCTCTGTATTTTTTACCTTCTAACAAGGGTTTCTAAGATACCAAAATATTTGTGTTAAGTGTATGAATTTTCATGAATGGTTTATTGATTAGGTTACATGCATTTACATTTTCAGTTATATTTGAATGTATGTTACATATAATGGATTTATTCAGTTAATGCTATCTATGATTACAAAGTTTCAATCTTGAAAAGTTTTAAAGGTACTGATTCACCCCTCCCCTCTTAGTACTTATCTTTCCATAATCCCAACAATTGGTATCAAGCTAGTTCTCTTGTTTTAGAAAATTTAAGCACTGAAGAGAAAACATATAAGGATGGAAAGATACAAGCTTGATAAAACTATTGAGAATCAAAAAATACAGATTTAGATCTACATTGAACAATTCAAGGAAGCCAAAGAAGAACTGAAGAAGTTACTGATCAAAAGAAAGGATATGGAACTTCGGTGTAATGAGACTAATTATCATGAAGAAGAGGAAGATGATCCATTTGAGGTATCTAGATCTGGATCTAGTAGCATATCTAATATATCTAAAGGAACCATATCAAATCTATCTGAAAAGAATCTACATCTTACTCAATAAGTGAAAGTAGTGCAGATTGGTCAAGAGACACAAATGGTCAGAATGATTGATGTCATGAACAATGGAAGGAAAGCAGAACAAGAAAGAAATTTGGCTATTGAAGATAGGAGGCAAATGACTGATAAGTTGTAAGAGAAGGAATCTGAGATATTGAGACTCACCAAGCATCACTTTGAAATCTCTAATCAAATGGTTATCATAAGTTAGGAAGTCAACCGAGTAAATAGTGAGCTTACAAGGAAATTGGAAGACATCGGTGAATTAAGAAAATAAAATGAAAGATTGAAGAATGAGGTAAAGATTCAACAACATAATGAGATCAAGAAAGCATAAGACAATACTAAAAGAATGGACAAATTTCTGAACAGTGTTGCCCCACTTTTCATCCTGTAGTCATGTTGTCAAGTGGAAGTTTTGGTGTCTCAAGTAAGGGTTAGTCATGTCTGAGTCTAGGTCTAAGTCCCCTTTAGGATAGGAAGTCCTTGTCGGGTTTCCCTGCCATTGCCTTCTTGCTTCAAGCCAGGTGGGTTGTTTAAAAAGTATCTTTATTGGGTAGGTTATAGATCCCAACCCGGCAGAGACAATGTGCTCCTATTGATGTTCTTTTTCAAGAAGAATGGTGGTTAAATTCAGATGGATTCATCTGGATAGCATCAAATGGCAGATCTCAGAGCATGCACAATTAGTTATTCCAAAGAAGCTTCATGAAATGCAATAGAAATATGATAGTGTGCAAGTTAAAGGATTCAATTCTTTGAAAATAGTAAAACAAGTACATTCTATCTTTATCCAAAAGAAGAAAATTCCTTTGGAGTTGATGACTCTGTTTGTAATAGGAATTCAAGAAAGGTAGAAAAACATGAAATGAAACATACAGCATGAAATGGAATATAAAGGGTACTTCAAGGTGATGCATCTCAATTGGTATTTGGACCTTGGATAGTTAGAGACTGAATTACATTTGAGCTCTTTTGAAGTTTGTCATCAATAAGCAAGGTTCAATATGGTTTAATGAAGAAGGGAGTTTGAATATTTCTTTCGATCAGTTTCTAATGTAATTGATTAAGTTCATTGAGTGGATGGATTGATGAATTATGATCATCAAAAGACATTATTAACAGTTGATTGACCAGTTCGGACTGTGACACGTTTTACTCTACAATGTTTACAAAGAATCTTATCATACCTATTACATTTCACTATTCTTGAATATGTTTCAAATAGAATTTAATACTATGTTGCGGGTGTCAATCTGAAGATGACAAGGATTTTATATTGGAATTTAATGGGGTCAAAGAATAGTGTTATGCAATTATGAATGACTTAGTAATAAGTCTGAATTGCTGAAAAAGGAAGCCAAATTTCATAATGCTAATAAGCATATGGATAATTAACATAATCAAATGTGATATGTTTTAAAAAAAGTGTTGGAGGTATGATTCAGGGCACGGCCTGATCATTTGAAAGTGCAGCAGAGCCTAATGCACATTGATCTAATGTATTTTCCATAACCAGTAAAATTTGATGTTCTTCATGGAATGAATACATGGATCGGTTCTCTTCTTATAGAATGCATTTTGCTTGATTGTTTTTGGTCACTCGACATTATTAATCATATTGATGTACAATTTTTTGAGTGATTGAATTGGTCTTTGTAATGAGATTCATGGCTTATTGCCAACCCAAAGGTAATTGGCTCTGTTTATTTGGCTATGAAGTGAGGCCGAATGACATGTTATATGAATTCCAATTTAGCATACAAAAAAAAAAATCAAAAGAGACTTAGAATAGAGAAGGAAATTGGCACAGTAAAGTGTTATGATAGACATCTCAAGATGGATCATGGGCACACTATTATTTACTAAGTTAAATCCATCATCAACACATAATTCGGGTAACAGGAAAACATAATTGGATGATGAGGAAGAAGATGAAGTTTTCATTGATCAAGATGATGTATTGGAAGAGATTAATATTAATAAGGAAGGTGATAATGGGCAAGAACAAAATGAAGAAGATAATCCCAATGATGTTGTGCACATTTTTCATGGTCGTACAGATGTTTTATATGTTGTAGCTTGTAGTCCAGTAGCTACAAAATGGGTTGTTGTAGGTGCTAGTGATGACAAAGTTACATGTCAATTGACTTCTATTATGTCAAATTCATTCAACAGTGCAAAAGAAGGATAGTGGCAATGTTAGTTCTATTTTTGAATGCAAATCTCCAAGTGTTTGTAGAGCATCATCAACTATATGTCGAGCTGTCTTGATATTTTGAACTAAATCATATTAATTAGATGAAGTCCATTCAGTTCATCTTATTGAACAAGGTTAGATGAAGGGGCAGAGTCAAGTTGATTCCTTTTCATTGTATTTTCATAGTTTCTTGTTACTTGTCTCTTGGTATTCAGGGAGTTGAAAGGTCATCAACTCCTACGAGCATTATACATTGTAAACTCTATAAATACTATCAGAGAAGCTAATACAGGGGTCGAAAAACTTGTTATGAGAGTAGGAGTAATTCCAATTGCTTAGCTGAGTTCATGTTTGTTGTGCCATGAATAGTTCATTTGCATTATGAATAAAAGAATAGTTGTATAAGAAACTATAACTTCTTTTTGAATTCCATTTCATGATTAGTGATTGCAGTATGAGTAATTCCAGTTACTTTCCATATATGATTCTTCTTCTGTTCACTCAATAGTTTAGATGCATTTTGAATAGAAAGTACATTTGTATGTGAGACTGCAATTCCTCTTGGATTCCATTTCATGGTAGTAATTGCAACATAAAGTAACTCTAGTTGCTCCTTGTGTATGAATCTGCTTCTATTCACCAGTAGGTTATGCATTCATAGAATAAGGTAGAGTAGAGTTAGTTTTTAGTGTTGAAGCTCTATGATAATCTATGATCAACACTCCATTGGGGATTATAGGTTATCCACTCTTTCCCTGCCCAAATTGTTTGTGCCTACAAAAAAATTTGGTTAAATCCTCTAAGAAACAATCTGATGATAGATAAAAACACATTCATTGCATATCATTGCATATTCAGGGAGCTGTACCTATCAATTCAGAGGGTAGTGATAGATAACTTACACTGACCCAATTGTTGGTGACATCCTTTTTTTCTCCACACCTTGGGTATTAAAGAGTCAGAGATTGCAAATCTTAAGGGAGGACAAGCTGCTAACCAACAAACAGTCAGAAAAGAATTGATAGAAAAAATGGTTTAGGGTATACCGAGAAGGGAGAATCATCAAGACAAGCTAGACAGAAGAATGCTTATGTCAATCCAAGGCCAAAGAAGCTATCATGTTATCATTTTGGAAACCATGCCACACATCAAATGTTTGCAGAAGAAAAGCAAAAGGTATTCTTAAATCCATTCCTAAATTTAATGGTTATTGCTATAACTGTCATAAATATGGACATCAAGCACATGAGTGCAGATCAAAACTGAATAGGACACCTAAGAAACCTTATATGGAGAAATATTGTCACACTTGCAAAATGCATGGACACATATCACAAGAATGTAGGACAAAGATGAATCAAGTATGGACACTGAAAGAATAGAACAAAACACATCAACCGAGAAGGCATGGTAATGCATATACTTGGGATTACAACACTTGGGTTAATTGTACAACATGTGGTAGATATGGACATGTAGCAGAAAATTGCATGAGAAAGAATTGGAGAGGAAGATCTCGCAATTGGACAAGTACTGGTATGGCGTGTTTGCACTATCACAAGGTTGGTCACTTGAGAAAAGATTGCAAAGACCGATCACCAGAGATAAACACTAATACAAATGGAAATACAATTCAAGAAATCATGAGGATAAGAAATCAAATGACAATGCTTGATCAAGCACTGCAGTCAGTGACACCTCATCCGTTAGATTAGGTAATATCACCACCTCCACCTAAGTAATTAAAGTATGTATGGAATTGAATTTTAATCGGTTATATCTTACATTGGTTCCTTATATCTAATGAATGAACCCAAAATCAGCATGAAATAAGATGCATTATGGTACTATATGTTTAGAATTCTAAATGTGTATAGTTATTAAAAGCATAACCGAGTAAACATTTGCTAGTCAATGAATATTGGTGAGGTTAACCAAGTTGTAGTATCAACCAAGTAATATCTAAGTGTTAACCAAGCTAAATCCTTTTAGATGTTAACCGAATGCAACTATTTTTACTGAGTTGTGGTAGGTAAAGCATTTAATGTAAAATTTTGAGTGGCAAAAGAGATTTTTGGTACAAATATGCGATGAACTTAGTCATTTCATCACACAATGATCATGAGAAGAAC
Source organism: Chamaecyparis obtusa (assembly GCA_027943335.1). Lineage (NCBI taxonomy): Eukaryota > Viridiplantae > Streptophyta > Pinopsida > Cupressales > Cupressaceae > Chamaecyparis > Chamaecyparis obtusa. The sequence continues at coordinate 1,715,629 of BSBK01003738.1, forward strand.
CAGAGCGACTTGAGAAAATTTGAGCTAATAATTTCTAGAGATTTTAGCAAAGATTTAAAGAGATCCTGAGCAAGTTTATCATGACCTAAAGTAAGTTTCTCAAACACCAAGTTGTTTTACTAAAATATTTGTGAAGCCCTAAATTTGAGAATCAATAGCGTCTTCATCTAAGGTCATGAAATCAAAGTTTGAGAGTGACAAGAAGGTCACATTGATAATATCTACAACCCATGATGAACTAAAATATAAGTTGTACCCTAAAATTGCATCACATATTGATCTAACAGGCATATTTTCTAGTATACCACATAGGGTTTTGTTGGTACAAGACATTCACTCATACATTCATTGCAAAATCAGTGAAATCAGAGATTTCAAGCTTCAATCCACTTACTAGGAGCTAAGTGAAAATAGAAAGCTCAAGGATTAGCACAAGCACATGGAGGTAAAGGGATTAATGAATGCCCTATATTTCTTGAGAGAGTTTAAGACATAATGGATTTGTGTTTTTCTTATCCGAGTTCATGAAGGTAAATTATGGATAGATGAACCGGTTAAAATAACAAAGAATATCATACATGTAGTCATCGATTATCCTCCTACCAATAAAGCTAAGGCCATTAAGATTACATCAAGGACTGAGACCAAGAAGATTATAGGAGCATAATGGGATAGAAGAGTTATGAGAGTTAACACAATCGTTGATCCAGATACAAGGTTTGGAGCCTATATTGTCAGTTACAAGATATTTCAATCAAGCAGGCCAAACAGTGTACCTTGTGGAGCCATAGACATCGCTTATAAGATTGTTAAGAAGGGTTTTCAATTTGACCTCACTGAGCTTCTACTAAAATAATTGGAGGAGAACATGAGAACCATTAGGACAGTGAAGACAAACACTTGTAAGTTTGGTTCTCTACTGGTCTATACATTTTTATACCTGCAAAACTTCTTTCCATCAGTAGATAATGTTGAATGGTATGTCAACCGACCAGTTATAATGCATATAAATGAGTTCATTAAGAATCTAGGTCATAATTTTGTTATTATTATGGATGACTATTTTGGAAAATTCAAGTATAGAATGTAAAATAAGAAGAATACGAGGTCATCTGGTAGAGAAACATAAAGAAGATATATGTTTCTTAGTGGATATCGACACCACTTTGATCAAGGTAGTTGAACCAAGGACTACTTGGTTACCCCCAATGGGCTATGAACTAGATATTGACCAAGCTTCTAGGTCAATAAAGGCACTGCTAGCTGAGCCCAAAGATCCAAAATCTACTAGGTTTGGAACCTACAAAGAGGCTAAATTAAGAATAAAGATGGATCTATTCAGAGTGAAAGTTAGTAGAAAATCCAAGAAGATGATGGACACACTGGCCAAACAATTTGGAGATAATGCAGAAGAAGAAGAATAATTAACAGTTAATCTGACTGAAGAAGGAACTGAATAACAATTGTTAATTGGAAACAGTGAACATGAGGAGGATACCGAGTGAGACAAGGATATTCAAGCTACACCAGTAAAGTCCACAGTGAAGATGAAACAAGTAGAAACACCTGTACAAGAAAGGACAAGGTCTTCAACAACTTCATCTCCAGCCCTGAAGAAATGACTTGCAAAAATAACAAGGCTAACTCCTATGTACTCTAAATAGTGCACTTCTATGAATCATTACAATCAAGAACACTCAAGAGTGAGGTCTCAAAAATTGATCCATAGCTCCCTAGGCATGGAGTGCAAGGGTGTTTAAGAATGCTCTCAGCTAGAGCTATTAAGCCAATAACCTTGCTAGTAAACCATGCAATGGGAGATTCAATGAAGACAAGGGCAAGAATGCCAATATCCTCAAGAATCAATATGAGAATGCAAAAGAAAGCTAGATTAAGATGAATATGTAAGCTAAACTATGGAAATGAAAGAACAAGTATCACAAAGCCTCCTAGTTAAGCTAGATGAAGTAATCTAAAGAATAAAGGAAACTAAGCTAAATATGAAACTATGAATGCTATGATAATGCAAGAAATGAAACTATGATAACATGTAGATGCAAAAGCCAAGAATTCTCCAAATCTTCAAAAAGCTCCAAAGTGACCTAGAAAACTTGTAGCATAACATTAGCATAAAAAGATTGGGGATCCCGAATGAAGAAGAGAGCTCTCCTTTTATAAGAAATGAGAAAGAATGGACCATGGAGATTAAGAGGCAAAAGATTTAATCAACGGTGGAGCATCAAAGAGGAGCAATCCATGTGCACAAATATCCTCCAATGAGAAAATAAGAGTTGACTTTTGTGTCCATATTAGACAAAAAGTGTTTTTTCCCTTTTTATAAAATAAGAATAATGCTTTATTTGTGCAACTTAGGATAAGAGGAAAAGTGGGGGCTTTTTATTTATTAAAAGGGGAGGGAATTCCTTTTAATAAATAAAGACTTAGGAATAAGATGGTTAGCCCATAGAAAATAATTGAATAAATGATAGAACTAGGATTTGATCAAGAATAAGCAATTGATGATTTTAGCAAAAGGGGATAATAGTCTAGATGACCATTTTTAGGTGTATACATTTGCCCCTCTTTGACTAATGTGTGATCGATCTAGGAACACATTACATCAAAGAATAGATCAGCCAAGAAAGAAAGCAATAGCGATCTGACTCCAAAGTATGAAGTGCAGAGAGATAGAAAATCCTGTGTGGTTAGCCTAGTAGTGGTAGTACTGAACACTTAGGAAAGAGATGGACAATATCAGAACTCAAGATGAGAACTAACATGTCAAGCACAAAGATAGATCAATCAGAGTAAATGGAAAGGTCAAGCATGTGCTCTAGAGAATAGCCAATGGAAATAGATGTGTCTACCCCCTCGAGATCAAAAGAAAAATCAGGTAGAGGGAATGCAGAAGCAAGAGCAACATGATCAAATCACTAGAAATCATAATTGAAGATGCAAGATAATAGAATAACCATCAAGCAGTGAAGATATGCCCCAGTCAAAACCTCAGAGAGAGATGAATGAAATGAATGAAAGACTAGAAGGGTGAGAGAGATGGAGATGAAGAAAGAAAGGATGCCCCAGTGAAGGTTGAAGGATCAGGCCTCAAAAAGGGTCAACCAACTATGTGGAAGAAGGAGAAAGATGATCAAGGTGAACTTGGAGTTCAATTTTGATCCTGAAATGAAGAGAAAATGATTGGATATGAAGACAAGAAGTGAAAGACATGATCAGGAAGAAGCGAAAGGATGAGTGCAGTTTGACTAATAAGTCCATGAAAGATGAAAAGAGAGCTCTCTCCATATGCAAGATACAAAACTACCTAATATGAACCTAAAAATGCAAGCTACTATGAAAAGTGGTTTACTTGCAAGGTTACAAAGCTATTAGACTCTAATATTCATCATCGAGCATTATTGGTAGCATCGCAAGATCATACAATACACACTAGTATAACTATGTGGATCTAAATATGATCTATATCAGATAGATATGTGGGAATCCCACCTAAGCATCAAAGACATATAGGTCAAGATGACTAGTGCAGTGAGATTACCTAAGTTTGATATAGAAATATTATACTCACATCGAGACACAAGGAAAGTCAAGATGACTATAAGTATGCACTTGCAAAAATAATCAAGGATGATACCTTGTAAGTCCTTAGTGTCAAGTGGATCAAGCATGAATGCTAATGATAGAAAGAATGAACAAGATATACCCACAAGCAAAAAAAGAAATAAAACATGTTCTTATGCCCCAGTCTTCTAGCACAACATCATTGAAAACTATTAGGGATAGAACACTCAACAAAGAAATCATCATAGACAGCACACAAAGAAATAAATTCAAACAAGTCTTAGCGAGCCAAATGTTTCAGTGCGTGTGTGTAGGTCATAGAGTCAAACTTTGAGTATCGCATCTGCCAGTGATAAATATTGCATCATTCTGGACTGCGGGTAGGATATCTGATAAGTGTTAAGAAACACTCGATGCTGAGGTAGTGTTGAAAAATAGAATTGGGGTGGTGTTGAAAAACACTATTTGTGAGGTGCCTAAGAAACCCAAATGCACAAAGAGACACAAGATAAGCTAGAACAATGTATGTCCCCTAGACTAAGACAAGAGTCAATTCTAGGCTAGGAGAGGCAAAGCGAGAAGTGGAGTGAAGGAGTGCCATGCAAGACTAATAGACATAGGTGCAAAGGTCTCAAGTAGTGCCTGTTTCTAGGTTTTCACCACTTGATAGATTTTTTTAGGAATTTTTATAATTTTTTTGTATTTTTGCTACCAAGGCGCCTGTTTCCAAGTTTTCACCAAGGCACTTTTCTTTTTTTTTTTGAATTTTTGAATTTTTTTTATTTTTTTTGGTGAGACATCAAAGCACCTATTGCTAGGTTTTCACTAGGATGCTCATTTTTTCAGTACTTTTTATACTTTTTAGGATTTTTTCAGCATCATATATGATTTTTTTTGAGATTTTTTTTCAGGATCAATAAAAATATGTACAAAGAACTCAAGGACCTTAAGCATAGAACTTCTACAATTGTAGAACATTGATAGGCTTGGTAAGCTTTTCTTCCTCAAATGTAGATAATTTAGAGGCACTAGACCCAAATTTTGTTGTGATAATATAAGGTCCTAACCAATAGGAACCAGCCCTAAGCAATTTCCAAGCTAATGCAAGGTTGTTAAAGTGTGATCCACATATACCATCGTGGACTTCAGCTAGCACTTTGTCCGACTCCTCTATTTCTAGACACTTAAGGAGAGTTCCATCTAGATCCTTCCTATACAAGTCACCAGAGATGAGGGTAAAGTGTGAGGCATGATGGATGAGATTTTCAAGGATAACGTGATCTTGGAAATAGGAAAATATGATGGCAGTGTAGGGACTATGAGCAAGATAGTGTAATTCTTCTACCAGGAACTTGAAGCAGGATTTATGCTTTGTCAATTGTAAAATGGATGCCGAAGTAACCAAGGCATTAGCAGCTTTGATTTGAGTTCTAGGAATATGCTGAAATATGACAGATGTGAAATAATTCTTGAAAAATTTCACCATTTTTTTGTAGAGAATCAGCTTGTCATTTTTTATTTGATAATCATCATTTTGGAGCAAGTTTTTATTTCTACTTTCTTTAGGTTCGGATACTACCACAATGTGGTTTTCACCATCTAACCATTTCTCTTTTCTTTTGATTTGATGATTGAGATGCTTGATTTCTGATTCAATCATTTTTGTTGCTGGTTCGCTGGTAGAAGAAGTAATAGGTTCAATGGCATGTTGATCTTGGGTGGACCAAGCTATGAGATCTGATTTTATGAGATGAAATGAAGTGACTGGTTCAATAGAATTTATGTGAGGGATGTCATCTCTGGTGACAAGAGAGGTTGAGCCTATAGGGTAAGCTCTAAAAGTGTTAAGATCTAGACTTGTCATAGAAGGACCAATGTGGTCCACTAAAGAAATACATGGATTAAACTCATCAGACCCTATGTGAGAATCATCAACTACGTCAGGTTGGTCACCATAAGTATGAACCACATCCACTTCCATATCCATCATGGAAGATCCTTTAGAGAGATTATCCCATTCATATTCATTTGAATCTATTGTTACGCTTCTACTGGGATGCTTGCACCAAGAAGGTTTAGGACATTTATAAGTAGATGCTTCAGCATCATTATTTGTGAGATCTCTTTTCATTAAGCATGCAATATTTCTATGCTGTCTATCAAAGCTCAATGACTCATTAGGTATAAAATTTCTGGATGTGGAGGCTTCAAGTGTATCATCAGTAGACATGTATTCTCCTTCCCAAAGGAGTGAAGTAGAAGGAAGATTATCTCCCATCTGAGCCATAATGTGCAGTGGTGACTCATCTGTATCTGTGTCTGAATCACTAATCATGGGAGCATTTCTAGAACATGTAGGGAGGTCACCATCAACACCATAACCTAGACCTCTTGTAATCTTAGAGGGTCAATCATTAGTGTGACTCAAAGGCTCAACTAGGGCGTGTCTATTATCATTGATAGGTCATTAACCTTGATAGCCCATTTTCTCCAAAAATATATAGCCTTTACCATAGCACTTAGGAGAAATAGGAGTAGCAATAGTGGTATTGTCTTCTTCGTCTCTATAGATCCATTTTCTAATAGCCTATTCTTCTCTTTCTACCTCTAGGGGTATGAACGCTTGAACAAAATTACAAAAAATTGTCATAGAAAAAGTAGAAGGCTTCATCTTGTCAGAAGGTCTCCCATATGATCTAGGAGAAGTAGGCATAGTAGCAAGGGAATCTAACCTGTATTCACCCATACCAAGGCTCATCATCTTAAAAGTTTTCTCAGTGGCAACTAGGGATGTAGTAGGATCATTAGAAGGTTTTTTATGAGGAACAAACATTTTAGCAGTAGTAAGAGAATTAATAGCAGTAGAATGATCCCCTGGAATAATAATTTCAGCTTCGTTATGTGGGAATTTGACACACTGATGGTATGTAGAAGGCACAGCTTGCATGTCATGGATCCAAGGATGACCCAAAAGAATGTTATAAGCAAGTGGGATGTCCAATACTTGGAACATAATATCTTTCATGACAGGGCCCACTCAGATAGGTAGCATGACAAGACCTTTGGAAGATCTTTCAACTTCATCATATGCTTTTATAGTGATTTTTTGCTTAGGATCGACAGCAAATTCTGACAAACCCAGTTGTTGTATGACATTGAAAGAAACAATATTTAACCCTGCACCATTGTCTATCAGGACTTGGCAGACTCGGGGGTGGTAGACCATAACTTCAATGTGTAAGGCAAGGTTGTGAGGGTGGTTAAGAGATGTGTCATCTACTTCAGAGAAGGAGAGATAATGAGGTGATGAGATGTGGTTAACCATAGCCTGGAACCTATCTGGATCAATGTCATTAGGGACATCAACTATACGCAAAGCCTTTTTAAGGATCTCCTTGTGCAAAGGGGATAGCTCAAGCAACTCAAAAATAGATATCTGTGTGGGTGTACATTGCAACTAATGGACAAGATCATAGCTAGACAAAGCTGAAGGGACTACTGGTTTGGAAGATGAGGCTTGTTTAGGATCAGGTGTAGTTTTAAGGACTATTTTAGCTTGCCCCCTAGTAACAACATTTATTGCCTCACTTTGGGAAGATGAACTACCATGTGTTTGCAAGACCAACTTTGGCATACCATGATTGGTTTTATTATCATCTTGAGGTTGCATCATAAGAACACTCTCAATAGGCTCTACCATGTTGATCATAGGTGAATCAGAAGTATATGTATAGTTGATCTTAGCATCATGATTCTTCTTATGTGCTTGAGATGTTTCACCTTTGTCATACTTAGGTAGAGGATCTTTGAAAGCTGTATGATCAAAAATTTTAACTAACCCATCTATGAGAATTATGTTTTCATCAATGAGATCTTGTATAGCATCTTTAAGCGTGAAACAATTATTAGTCTTGTGTCCCTTGTTTCTGTGATAGTGGCAGTAATGATCCTCTCTCCACCAATTAGGCTTAACTGGCGGATCATAGGTATAAGTTTTCTCAGGAATTGTAAGATAATTATTGGCAACCAAAGTCTTAAGAATCACATCATATGGTTCAGCCAATGGGGTATAGACCCCTTGTCAGAATTGCTTCTTAGGTTTGTCTACATTCTGAGGCTTAGGAGTATTTTGAGCATTGGCAACTTCTTGTTTTTTTGCTGCATAAATAGCATTAGAAAGGTTGAAAGCAGGCTCTTTAGCTTTAGGGACATCTACAACCCCATCATTGACAACATACTTGTATACTTGTTTCTATTCCAAGGCTTGTTTTTGTCTTTGCCATTGTTTCTAGTATCCTTATTAATAACAATATCCCCCTTTCTAATGGCCACATCCTCAATCTGATCTGCACTTTCAACCATGTCATTGAAAGAGGAGAACAGTTGTTTCCTTAGATCATAATATAGCTCAGGCACAAGAGTGTTGACAAAAATATCAATCTTTTCCCTTTCAAGTAGCTAACGAGGATATCGAAGATACAATGACCTCCAAAATTGCAAATAAGTAGCAAATAAGTCTCCTTGGTTTTGTCTCAAAGCAACAAGATCTATCATTGTGATGGGCTATTGGATATTGTATGAATAGTGTTGTGTGAAGCACATAGCTAACTCATTAAAAGTCTTCAAAGGAGGTGTCAACTTTGCAAACCATTCTAAAGCTTGTCATCTTAAGCTTCGAGGGAATAATCATAGAAGAAATGTGTCTTCATGAAGGAAGTCCATGCTAAGAGCATAAAAGTGATGCACATGGTCATGGGGATCACCATTTCCATCATACTTGTCATATTTAGGAACCTCAATATCCCTAGGAAATGGGACCATGTATAGACTTTTATCAAAAGGAAGAGCACAAATTGATTCTACAAAAGAGACCTTTGGAGGCTCTCATTCTATTGCCATTTGGGTAAGGTGTTGATTTTTCCAATGTAGTTCTTCCTGAAGGACTTCCAATTTAGTTGGTACTCTTTTTTGGACAATTTGTCTGACATCATAGCCGGGAGGAAGCTTGTATCCTCTAGAAGTCATATATTGGAAATATTGGTCGCCATTGCACTCTAAAAGCTTAAGCATCTTTCATTGGGATTCCTAATCTTGTTCAAATGCAATAAGATCCTCACTAGAAATATCATCAACAACCTCTTCCTCATGGTGAGAGGGAGTTGGTCTAGGAGGTGAAGAAGGTATAGAAAAAGTTCATCTCGGAGGAGATCTAGGTGGTGTGTTGTTGCCATAGTTGCCATTAGTACCAAAAAGTGGTCTATGCTCATAACCACTAATCTCAGGTTGCTCATGAGATGTTCCTCTCATAGCCATGCACCTAGAAGCATCCATTATGTTCTTACTATGCTCTTTGTCTAAGTACATTTGGTTGTCCTTGTGCTCAAAGTGATCTTGCAAACAACAGAATTTTTCTTGTTCAGTGAGAGTGAGTGAGACATTGTCTGTGTTTTTGGAGGACTTAAATGTAGAAAAGAGGAAGCCTCATTTGTACCATGGGGTAGCCTTAAAATATTTAGAACTAGAACTAGCATTACTAATAGGTTCTTGTGAGCGTCTAGTAGGAGAAGGTAACTGCATATAATTGAATGGATGGTGACTATCTTGTTCAAATTGAGACCGAGTTGTAACAGGCATGAAAAAGAATGTTATTTAAGCAATAAAATGAGACAAATTTTCTTAGATCTTGAGATAAGCAAAATCCAATGATGATCACTTGTTGAGATAGAACAATAGAGATGGCTAGTCAAAGTGCTCAAGAACTTACAGTAGTTAATTGACACAAGCCTAGATGTGAGCAAGAAGCTCAATTAGAAAGTAGCTAGATAGGTAACCATGTTTTGACAAGTGATCAAAAGTGACATTTGATAGGCTCAAATCCAATAGTTTTAGCTCATTTGTTTCAGTCTAGAATAATCCTAAGCATGTAGGTAACAAACCAGCTTCAGATAAGAATAGAAAAAGACACTCTATAGTAGGTTAAAATGCAAGTGTAACAACTCCAAATTGCAACAGCAACAAGACAGTAGAATGACTCAAGGTGATACTTTCTAGGCAAGCAGGGTGATAGTTTATAGTGAGGTGATACTTCACCTTAAGCCAAGTGATAGTTTCCAATAAGCCCGAGCGATACTTTCTAGGCAGGCTGGGTGATAGTCCAGCAGGGGTGAACTATCATGTGATATTTCTCAGCAAAGTGTGCAATATTGTTGCAGATTTGGGTGATTCTTTGACCAGTGAACATAAAAATCTTAGTTTTGAAGTGTTTTGATCAAGTTTGAAGGTTGGATAGTGCAATTTCTCAGTTTGACAAGCAGTAACAGCAAATAAAAGATAGGTTTGCAAATAGTATAGGATCAAACATTTCATAGAACACTTGAAACAAGGGCAAAAGCAACCTTGCCAAGGCAAGCACTTGTGATATCAAAATAGAAAACCTTATGAATGCTACCATTTTTTTTGAATGTTGAGAACATTTACACTAGTATAGCACAATGAAAACACTTCAAGCACTTACTACCTAGAAAGTCAAGGCTCATTACTTAACAACTTGGCCCACAACTTGATGCTCCATTGCCTCACACAAAGTGGTTGCCCACAATAGATATTGGCTTTGTCATGGAAGTGCCAAAGACACAACCAAAGGAACACATATGGTGAGTAATCTTGGGGTGATCCAAGTTATTCCACTTAGATCAATCCTTGCACCAAGAAGTTAAGCAGCAAAATAGGGTGGCTTCTAACTATGGCTCAAAAATAGCTCACTATCAGGTATAGGTGATAGTTACAGACACCAAAATTATCGCACGATACTTCTCAGTATACTGGGGTGATAATATTAGTCTGTATGATACTTTTCTCTATACCAAGTGATACTTCACCCGAGACTAGGTGATATTCTCTACAATAGCTAGGTGATACTTACGACAGGTGAAGTATCATGCGCACATATAGAGAACTATCACATGATACTTCTGGAAGTATCGCATGATAGTCTGAGACAAAAAAACCAAAGACCAAAAATTAAGCTCAAAACTTGCTGAAAAAAATTAACAAAAATTGATGAAAATGCAGAAAAAAAAGGGACAAAGCTAGTCTACTCTGGCCCACAGTGGGTGCCAAAAATGTGTACTCTAAATAGTGCACTTCTATGAATCATTACAATTAAGAACACTCAAGAGTGAGGTCTCAAAAATCAATCCATAGCTCCCTAGGCATGGAGTGCAAGGGTGTTTAAGAATGCTCTCAGCTAGAGCTATTAAGCCAATAACCTTGCTAGTAAACCATGCAATGGGAGATTCAAATGAAGAGAAGGGAAAGAATGCCAATATCCTCAAGAATCAATATGAGAATGCAAATGCAAGCTAAACTATGGAAATGAAAGAACAAGTATCACAAAGCCTCCTAGTTAAGCTAGATAAAGTAATCTAAAGCATAAAGGAAACTAAGCTAAATATGAAACTATGAATGCTATGATAATGCAAGAAATGAAACTATGATAACATGTAGATACAAAAGCCAAGAATGCTCCAAATCTTCAAAAATCTCCAAAGTGACCTAGAAAACCTGTAGCATAACATTAGCATAAAAAGATTGGGGATCCTGAATGAAGAAGAGAGCTCTCCTTTTATAAGAAATGAGAAAGAATGGACCATGGAGATTAAGAGGCAAAAGATTTAATCAATGGTGGAGCATCAAAGAGGAGCAATCCATGTGCACAAGTATCCTCCAATGAGAAAATAAGAGTTGACTTTTGTGTCCATATGAGACAAAAAGTGCTTTTTCCCTTTTTATAAAATAAGAGTAATGCTTTATTTGTGCAACTTAGGATAAGAGGAAAAGTGGGGGCTTTTTATTTATTAAAAGGGGAGGTAATTCCTTTTAATAAATAAATACTTAGGAATAAGATGGTTAGCCCATAGAAAATAATTGAATAAATGAAAAACTAGGATTTGATCAAGAATAAGCAATTGATGATTTTAGCAAAAGGGGCTAATAGTCTAGATGACCATTTTTAGGTGTATACAACTCCCACTAAAATATATCAGAAGAAAAAGAGAGGTGCCCAAGTCACTACCGAGCAACCTAAAAAGAGAAGGCTAATAAGAGAAAAGGATGATATTGATGAAGACAATAAAGAATATGATCAAGGTAAATTCAAGGTTGTAGTAAATGAAAGTTTGTTGGTAGATGAGTTAGCTAATAATATAAAGGAAATAGGGAGTCTAGCTCACCCTAAGTAAAATTAGTATATATATATATATATGACCACCAAGGATCAGGAGAAAATAGAGGAAGCTATCATACAAATGATGATTAAATTTAAAAGAGTACCTATTGAGTTTACAAGGTATGTTCCTAAGGATTTGTATGAGAAAGTTTCAGCAAGATGGACATACACCCTACACACAGAGAAGAAAATGAGGCAACACTCATTGATTTTGGCAATACCTACCTTATCTATTACTGAGATAGAAGAAATGATGAAGCAATACTCTAACCATTTTTTGATGAAAGGTAGAGCACTAGGCATTTTGGCAGGAGATCTTGAAGTAGTTGATGAAAATAGAAAGCTTCTATGGGCTAAGATTTTGGAATCAAGGGCAGAAGTTGATCAACTTTCACTAGCTATCTTTCCTAAGAAGGACAAAATTAATAGAAAATGAGTTCACTTAGATGATGCAGACATAGCCACCAAGGATCCAATACACATATTTGATACCAAGATAGTAGATGATACTTATGCTATGGACTTTTACCTAGTCAAACATAGTAAAGAATATAAATAGGATGCTCCTGAGCAGCTAGTAACCATCGGGACATATGATTTTTTGATTGAGGAAATCACACATAGAGATCTTGATGATGTACATGATGATGAGGACATCAATATTTCTATAGATAACACTGACAAGAATATGCCTAGTGAGGTAGCAACAATTGATATACTGGGTGACTTACCTATATTAGTTCAAGCAATTGAGATTGTTACACAAAAGGAACCCAAAGGTTCTACACCTAAGAATCAAAAGGATACAACCGATGGATAAGGTACAAAAGAGAAGAAAGATACAAATGAGCTTGAGAATAAAGAGGCCAAAAACAAAGAATCAGAAAAGAATACACCTATAGAGTCAGCTATAATTGACACCAAACAAGATGCCCAAGGACAAGACACTAAGACACCAGACACTAAGAAAGTAAAGGAAGAGAGTGTGTCTACCTAACCAAAAAAGACAAATCCAAAGACCAAAGATCTAGTGCCTTACAAAAAATCCCCTACACCAGAGAACAAGAAAGAGAAGAAACATGGTAAGGGTCCTATCACACTAGATGAAATTATTGAAATTCTTGAATGTGACCCTAGGAATTTAGACCCTGAAGCCTTGAGAAGGTATGGTGAATTATGCACAAGGATACATAGGAGAAGTTGAGAAAAGAAAGTAAAAGAAAACAATTCTTAGAGGAAGTTAGAGACATTTTTATGCAAGTAATCCCCGACGTCAATTTTGATGAGTAAACTCCCATCATTGATCAACTTGCTACTCTAACTAGACACATCAATGCCCCTGATATAGATGCAAAGAAGAGAATGGAAGAATGAGTAGAGGAAAAAATACAAATAAAACTAGTAGAGAAAATAAGCCAAGAAGTGGCAATCAATAAGGTCAAGCTATCAGAGGTTGCTACTAAGCTTGAAACCATTATTCAACAACTAATACAAATTTTGTATAAGTTATGCATTGTAGACCACTTCACTATCGAGCTTAGTGAAAAGATCAAGAAACTTGATGAAGAGATACAGGTTAGTGAAAATAATTCTTTAACCGAGTTCAATGTGTTTCATAAGCATTTTTCAAATGTCCAAGAACTTCAGCAATTAAGAATTAATTTGAGGAAGCAAGAGGATACAATCAACGACCAAATAACCAAGCTTCAGGCTGAGTTGCTTCCCCATCTTAAGATAATGGAGAGACATGTGAATAAAGTAAAGGACTTAGTTTCCACCCTGGAAATATCAGTGCTAGAAAACATTTTTAACATGCATGAACAAGTTGGTTTGGAGCATATTGCTCTTGAGAACCTAAAAGAGGAATGGGAAAACCTCTTAGATTCACTAAAGAAAACCCATCAGAATATTTTTGACAGGTTGTAAGTACATTATTTTTGGTATTAATTTAAAAAAGGGGGAAATTATATGTATATATATGCTTGTATGTACTTCACACTTCACACTGAGAGCATGTACAAAGGGGGAGTTAGTATAATTTTTTTACAATCAGTACATATACATAACTTATTTTGATACTAATGCCAAAAAGGGAGAATGTTAATCCTATTTGAGCATTAATAATTGTCATTAGTATCATTCAGTCATTCAAAAGATAAAGGAGACATATAGGAAAATCAGTCAATACATAAAGCCTATACATCGAGCAGGACATAAGGCAGATCTCTAAGTTAATTGAATATAGATTTGACCAAGCACTCTTACTAAGCTAGATGGTCACCAAGTACCAAGCATAGTGGTCACCGAGAATTCATATGAACCGAACACCAGTTAATTATTGAGTTATGAATGCAGTGAACAATGAGTAAAATAGGAAACTACATAGCAATTTGAAATGGCATAAGCATAAATGCAAATGGTTCACACCGATCAAAAAATGGTTTACCAAGATCGAGATAGAATTAAATATGGATGTAATCATTAAATTGTTGTGATTCCTAAGTATTGTAAGATCTAGGTTATTTATTTTCACCATTGATCTTAGGTTTTTTAAGATAATTTAAGACCCTAATTAGGTCAAGTTAGTTTGATATAAAATTTGTAAAGATTTCATTATGATAATATATCATCAAGGAGTATCTGCACTCAGAATGTTAGAAGATTAGATAGGGTTTTCACATAAGGATTTGATAGAAGCATTCAATTTTTTAGAACAAACATAAGGATACTGAGCAGAATAGAAGGACACATACATCACTACAAAGTGATATCTTTATGGTATTTCATAGATTTGAATCAGGAAAGTTTGAGTTTCTAATTATAGATACATCTTACTGATACTCTTTAACCATTGTAGTAGATTCAAAATCTCCTAATAGAGTGGACTTAACCATTCTATTGTAAATCTCCTAACTGAATGCACACTTGACCATGTTGCTAAAATCCTCTAGCTAGGTAGATCTAGTTGATCTTATTATTACTCCTAACAAGGTAAGATCACCATAAGTGATCACAATCTTGTAGCATGTTGGCTCCTTTTTCCCACACTCCCAAATTTACAATTCAATTGACAAATTATTTTCACTGACTCTCAATAACCACTCCAAATCTAACAAGAAAAAGGGCCAATTAACAAGGACCAAGAGAATGATCCTCCTACACTTTAGGCTCCACATCACTCAGAAAGGTATACCTCATCTACACATACATAACTTCTTGTGACAAACAATAGGCCTCCAGACATATGATTATGGAATATCTTTTAGACTCATTTAGGTAACAAGTGCCTCAGTGAATGTTGACAATATGTGCAATATCCCTTTTTTCATAGAGTAAGCCTGAAAACTAGAATCTACTCCTAACTCCTCCTATCAAACATGAAAGGAAAAATGATTTCATTTAATTTTTTTCTTTTGAATGGACCCCTAAAATACCCTAAGTCTCTCATAGACCAGTGCCTTATCCAATGGGCAATAGAGTCAAATAAATCACTATAATAGAGAACTATGAATAGAGAAGACAATACATTATAATATGTTGATGCCTTACATCAATCATACACCATTAATCTGATCCTAATTAGCAATCCATATGTGTACTTAGATATGCAATCACCTATTCAAAGGACTTTAACCCTCCCCTTAGAAGAGACCTAGGACTTTAACTCAGTTATTTCTACGAAAACAACTCTATTGCAGACATCTTTAGACATACAATAGAAAGATCAAAACACCCTTGATGCTCTATTCAAAAAGTTCCAGAATCAAATGAAGTCAATTTGATACTAGTATGAAAATATTGAGATCTTATTCATGAGAAAAATTGTTATAACTTATATTATATTATCCAAGCTAGAAAGGAAAGAGGGAACACCCTATATGTAGAGAAGAAGGCAATACATTTATAGAAGGAACCACTCATGGAACCAAGAAAATTGGAACCCCTTGAGATTACCAAAAAATGAAACCCTTCTAAATGATCTTGGAAATCTTCATGAAGGATTGCAATAAGCTACAGATCATTTATGGAAAAATTAGGTCTACAACTACTAGGTACAATAAGATATGAAAGTAATCAAGAAATCTTGGAAACTTGGGAAGAATTAGATCAAATTTGATGTACAATTATTTGGGTTTTATCATCAACAGGCTAACTGTAAATACAAATTCAACCGATTTCTTGTTGCAGACAAAGCAAAATAAATGCCAGGAACACCCAAAAAAAACTTGCGTGTAGAGGGCATAGAAATAATTATGACATCCAACAAACCCTAGCCACCCTTGTCAAATAATAGTCCTTTGCATTAACTTGGCATGGCACGCCAAGAAACAAAATCATATCAAGATGCCTACCCATATCTTTTTCATCATTTCTCACTGAAAACCACCCCAGAAAAAACAAAATTGATCTACCCTTTGTCATTTATGGCTCACTAACTCAAACCCTGGCAAAAACCCTTAAACAATTTTGAATCTTGGCAGCAACGGCTAACTGATAAATTTTAAAACACGGTCATCAATTCATCTCTTTCCTAGTAGATTGAGCGGTTCCTGTTAATCAACACAACAGTCAATTAAGCTTTGAAAATTTTGGCCACATCATCATATCTTAGCATTTAATCAGGAAAGAGCACCTCAGCATGACCTAGCAACTGGACCTACTACCACATTGGTCTTTATCTGAATCAATGGCTGTCGCAATGCCATGATGCTAACTTTTGAGCACATTTCCTTTGTGACATCATGACCACCATCAGATCTTATTGGACCTGCAAAGTCTTTATCTTAACCTCAGCAAGCAACCTTTAACCTCAAGTCATTCAACAAACATGTGATTGAAGGAATTCTCCAAGTCGGTGAACATTTTACTTAACCATGGTCTGATCAGGAGATCACATAAATGAAGCATTCATGTGATTGTTGATTCTTTTCTTAACTCTGGGTTTCATCTGGAGAATATGCGACCACCACCCAATCAAAACTACACCAATAGCTCTCGCTAAGTCTCTAAGCTTTAAACCTTAACTCAGCTTTGATCACGAGATCACGCGACTGAAGTATTCACTAGATCTCAAAATATTTCTCTTAACCCTAGTTACATTCAGAGAACATGAGATAGCCTTTATTCACCAATTTGCTAGATCTTTCACTCAACCTGAGTTATATCTCGATATTACAAGCTGACTGTTGATCCTGTCCTCATCCACATCTATCGCTGAATCACCAAGCCTAGAACTTAACTCACCTTATATCAAGTGATTCAGAGAACAAAGAGGAAACCTGACTTGCCTTTAATTGTGGTCATATTCAAAGACTATGCGACTGAGCAATCTCACATTTTCCAAATAAATGCTTGACCTCGAGTTAAATCATGAGAACATGCAAAAGCCTCATTCACCAGATCGCTAGATGTTAAGCCACTAACTGCCAGAACTTTGAGATTCAGTGAAAACTCAGTCACATAATCTCTAAATAGAAATAAAACATGTGCAAGAAAAGGATTTAAGTGGCCAGGAAAAAGGTAACAGAGAAATAGAATTGGCTAGGATTTTGGACTTAGGCAAATTTCATGAAACCCTAGACATGGAATAAACCCTATTTCTCAAACCTTCAAGCAGCCATATATTTCTAGTTTTTGCAATTCAATACATGTGATCTTAAATGGGGTTTGGACACACCATAAACTATCCCTGGCCAAGGCTACAAGCCATGAAACCTAATCGATTTTCTTCATAGACCAAAACTGTGTGGCAGTTAGGGCATGCAAATTTTCTTAGGGTTTGCATAGGATAAGACCATTTTCTTAGGATTTTGGATATGATAGGAAAATGGTCTAATAATGGCTCTATCTAGGGATGATGGGTAACTTGTGCCCATGCAAGAATTCAAAATTACTCGAGGAAGAAGACTACCCACTGGAAAAAAAATTGGCAAGGAACCTCCTCAAAAACTGGCAACCAAACCAAGGAAACAAGAAGGAAAACACATAATAGAAAAGAAATATTTACAAATATCTTACAAGATTAGAACTTTACTTGATGGCCTCAGGTCACCAAAGGAAAATCAAAACCCTCCTGATTCAAAGGTCTAATTTTCATCCACATATGCAACCTGCCACCTGAAAGTGTCATGATCATTCTGCTACCAACATATGTGAATACTTATGGGCTGAAAAATGAAACTACAATTATCACTACCCATGTTCTTCCAGTCACAACCACTTTCATGCTCATACTCCAAGAAGTATGGGACATCACTTATTTCTTCTTGATGACTGGGAATAAAAAAATGATCTAGTAATGCATCAGAATATAAAACATAGTGATCATCATGCATTACCATAAAAATACCTAGCTGAGAAGGACTTGGATCCTCAAATTCACCTTCATGAATTGCCTCAGCCACCAAGAAACTTGGTTCCTCCAGCATGTCTTCATGAATTGGATCATGAACCAAGTGAAGGTCTCTTTCACAAATTTTTTGATAGTGGGACAATTGATGTGCATCATAATTTTCATCAAAAGAGTTTATGTCCCAATCATTGAAGACTAAGTCCTCAATACTGTCACCTTCACTATCATATTTGGAAAAAGAAGGAAAAGGATATGAACAAGAAACTTTCTCATCACATGAATCTTTATGATAGGAAAACACACTGTCATGGCCTTCAACCTCTTCTTTTGCTGAATCACTACATGAGGGGAACTCTAGCACACATGGATCATACTCTTCATCACTTTGAACACCTACCTCATTATCAGTGTCAAAGGATATGTCAAAGGGGAGCTGCAAATAAAATTCCATGACATGTGCATACCTTTGGAATTCATTAGTCAAAAGTGTTGTGATATTTTCATTTCTCAATGGACTATGGACCTGTTATACACTAAGTTTGTACCTTTCTCTCAAGCTCTCGTAGTCTTGATAACCTAGTATAACATGGGAATCATCTCCAGGTTGTGGGACCTATGCTAACTAAGATGAGACCTCCAGGTTCTAGGCTGGTTCCTCTTGGATAATCACTTTAATTTTCCTCTAAACATGGAAAAGTAAAACTTTTTAAGGAAAGGGATAGGAGTGCTTGAAAGGGAAATGATTGAAAGCAAACTACCTACTAGGTGATACACCAAAATTAGGGTTTGGATCTCAGTATAGAGGAATGGAATCAATAAAAGGCTCAGGTCTATTAGGTCACAACTTACTGAATAGGATTGCATAAGTATTTCATAGAAGGGTCTAAACATAAGACACAATTTATGACCTGCAAGTAGACATTCACTTCTACAACTGGATGTAGGATTGAGACAAGATTGTTAGGGGGCTAAAGTGTACCCACAAAAACATCTAAATTAGATCAAACACAATAACACACATAGTTACAGAAAGTAAGAGGGATCAGGAACTCTAAGATACCACTGAAAACATCATATACTCCAATTCAATAAGAGATAAACTCAGACAAGGAAGCATAGGGACATGAAGAATTGTCACAAAATACCTCTGCAATGTTTGAGTTCATCAATGGGAGAAATACAACTTTATAAGCCAGAGGGTAGAGATGATACCACAGATGACCCTTAAGAAAAAATGAATTTCTTCTACAATTGTCCAACTCTAAGCCCAAAAGCTCCAAAAATACAATATATACATACTCAACTGCACGTAGGTAGGAGTCAAAACCTAACTAGGGTTACAAGGTTAAACAATGATATCAAACCCTAGGGTACTGATCACCTATTAATGAAAATCTTTGAGAACCATTGATCAAATCATATCTTTCTTGCATGTTGATCTTGTACTGAGCCCTCCTGCAGACACAACAACCTTGACTCATCTACCCACCTACAACTCCACTAAGCCATGAAGGCTCACAAATCTGATCCTATTTCCCTAGGTAACGGTACCATTCAAAAGGTGGTGCCAACTCTTTCTAGCATCTCCTGGTGTGAAAACATGGCACAATACCCTACAATGCTGGCCAACAGTCACCTCCATCACCCTCTCAACCACAAATGTCCTAAGAATTAAACTCCTGAGCTACCTGATGTCGTGCATGGCCAAAAGAACCCAAAACCCTTGCAGAGACATTTGAATTTTTAAATATAACGGCTAGCGATAGATTTTAAAATGTAATCGTCGATGAGAAACCCTTCCCAGTAGATGAACAACTATGATGCACTGAGAAAACAACTTAAAATCCCCCTCTAACAAGTCAAACACCACCTAGAAGTTAGCAACCAATGAAAATCAAGCACATCATCACACCTGGCAGACTTGGACCCACGATCAACAAAGAGAGCATCTGACGGTTGTCACTATACCATGATTCTAAAAGTCGAGCATCTTGACCAAATGGTATAATGAAAACTACCAGATCAAGCCAGATGTTAAGTGCTTAGAAATCCCTAAACCCACGGACCCACTGGCAACCGCCATGTAGCAAACCCATTAGCTAATCACACACTGCTGAATGAGACACATCACATACCCTTCTAACAACAAGACCCATGATCAATAAAGAGAGCATCAGATGATTATCATAAGATCGTAAGGGCAAGGAATATTCCTTGCAATCAAGTGACAACTATAGATCCTACTTCCCTGTAGATACTCTAACACGGTCCTACCAAAAAAGCCCAGCTATTGTCTGACCGACCAATGAAGAATGAGCATGTCAAAAACCAAGGATCCACCTGATAGAGCTCAAAGATAAAGCAAGATCAATGGCCGTCACATGATTTCATGCTCTAACATAAAGGCTTGTGGACATATGCTAGTCATCAATCCTCTGCAGATGTCAAAGCCTCTGACTACTAAAAGGGCCCGGCCCTACTAACAAGAGATGACTCATTAGCATGTGGACCAATCAAAAGCCTTACACATCAGCCCATCTAACAATGTGGACCCATGACCTTCTTTATCTTCATCAGATAGCTGTCGCTATACTGCCAGTTAAATAGGTGACATCTTGAGTCTCCAGTATAATGATGACTGCATGATGAAACTAAAACTTAACATGCCAAAAGGAAAGGGCCCACTAACAGACAGGCAAATTACTAATCGTCGATGAATAAAAAGCTACCAAATCAGATGAGGTGGCATCGGTCCCACTAACAAGATAAAGTCTGCAGGCAGGAAGATCGACGATTGTCACAAGATCTCATGGAATCTTTTAGGGCCATGAGATCATGTGACAACTATCAGATGTAGAATCTTGACTTGGCCACTAAATCAAGACCACCAACTGAAATGGTAACCATTCATGGGATCGCTAAGTGTTAAGGGGTTAACCACCAGGAATTGGAGATTTGGTGACTGAAGGATTTTAAAACACACATGCAAAATGAAGGGACTTAAGTGGCCGAGATAAAGTAACTACAAATTAGAATAGAGCCCTAGGGTTTTTGAGGGTTTGGGCCTATAACGGCTACTTTTATGAATTTTTGGACTACAGACCAAGGAACAAAACAATTTGCAGAAGCCAAAGGACATTGCATGAGATCATAAAATTTTTAGGGATGTTGAAAAGGTAAAAACAGAGGCCCTGGAGTAGATTTTAGCCAAATTTGCATTTATAAGAAAATTTGGGTAACATTTTGGTGATTTCTGCTAGATGTCAGCCTGCTAGACATGGAAAACTAGTGGCCTTGACATATCCATTGGGCATGGGGTCTATTCCTGAGCACAACCTCTTGATAGAGGAACAAAAATGGAACCAGAGGGACAACTCTATATGAGCACTTCTTGGAAAATAGGAAACTAACCTAGAAAATAGGAAGAAAGTACGGAAACATTTTTTACAAAAAATTACAGAGAGGGATTAACCTCAAAGCAAGGCTTCAAGTGGAAACCATTGACTGAAATTAGTAGGGCAACTCCTTCCAGAGTTGCTAGTTGAAAGGCATTAGGGCCCCTACATTCTATGATTACAAATGGTCCACCCCAAAAGGAGTCAAATTTTGTGTGCCTGCTACACCTAGATCTAAACTCATCCCATTTGAGGACTACATCCCCAACCTTGAAATTTTTTACTCTAGCCCTTTTATCAAATCTCCTTTTTGTTTGGATTTGATGGAATTCCATTTCCTGCATTGATTTGTCTCTAATCTCTTCCAACTCCATCAACTGAGCATATATGATCTGCAAGGGATCTCCTTCATCAAATAGGGCATACTAAGTGGCCAGGTCTAGGGCTGGCAATTCAATTGAAATGGACAACTTAGCCTCTCTTCCATACACCAGCACATAAGGATAATTCGCAATGATTTTCTTTGGGGTAATTATGTCTAACCATAAGGCAGACCTGAGCTTGGTATGCCAATCTCTCTGATTCTCTTGAAGATTCTTCTTGATTATCCTAATCAAATTCTTATTTGTGGATTCTACCAAGCCATTACCTTGGGGGTAGTAATTGGAACTAGTATTTAGATAGATGCCATTTCTGACTGCCCACTCTGAGACTTTGAGGCCTATGAATGCCAATACATTATCTAAAATTATGGAATCAGGAGTGCCAAACCTATGGACTATATCATCATAAAAACTTAGGACAGCACTCTCATTGGCTTCTTTTAATGCAATTTCTTCTGTCCATCTAGTGAAATAATCAGTTGCAGTAATTATCCATTTATGGCATGCACTAGATGGAGGATTGATCATTCCAATGAAATCTATGCCCCACTTCATGAAGGGTTGCTCTATTCTGATTGGCTATAGGGGCAAGGCTACAAGCCTCTCTTTTTTGCCAAACATGGCACACTTGATGTATTTTCTGACATAATCATGACTATCCTTAAAGATAGATGGCCAATAGTATCCAACCCTCATGATTTTAAAAGTAGTAGTCCTAGGGGAAAAGTGACCTTTAGAAGGTCCATCATGAAACTCAAATAGGACATCAGCTATCTTTTCTGAATCTATGCATCTTAAAAGGACACCACTATGATCCTTTCTAAAAAGAACTTCATCTATCAGCACAAAAGGAATAGATTGTAACCTATAATACCTCCTTTTTATTGAATCCAAACCTGCAGGACATTGTCCTATCTTCAAATAATTGATCATATTAGGCAACCAGCTTGTTGCCTTGCCATGTTATTCTATAGAATGCACCACTAGAGATGCATCTATTTGCTCTTATTTCTTTGAACTTTCATCCTCTGCCAAATGCTCACAAAGACCTCTTCCTCTAACCAGCTTGGTAGTTTGGATATCTATGTCATATTCCATCACCTTGGTGATCCAACCAGCTCTTTTCTCATTTAGGTCCTTGGAGAGAAAAAAATCTTTGACACTTGGATGAGTAACCTTTAAATGTACCTTTCTATGGGTCAATAGATATTTGAACTTTTTAAGGCCCTTCACCACAGCAAGCACATGTTTTTCTACAAAAGAGTATCTCTGTTCATATTCTTTTAAACCTTTGTTGAAGAAAGCAATAGGCTACTCCAATCCATTTGAATTTTCTTGGGTCAATATTGTAGATATAGTATCATGACCTCCATAAGCATAAAGCATAAAATCCTTACTAAAATTTGGGTTTAGGAGAGCAAGAGCTTCTATTAAGGCCTCTTTGATAGCCTGGAAATTGGATTTCCCTTCTTTAGTCCAACTAAAAGTTGAACTCTTCTTTAACATGGTTGTCAAAGGCTTTAGTAAATCTGCAATGTTAGGCAAGAACCTCCTAACAAAATTAATCTTTCCTATGAAAGATTGGAGACTTTTCTTGTTATGTGGTAGGGGTAGCTCTAAGATAGCTGCAATTTTCTTAGGATCCACTATAATTCCTTCTTTGGATACTACATATCCCAATAGTTTTCCTTCATGAACTAAAAACACACACTTCTTAGGATTAAGGGCTATCCCAAAATCTCTACACTTTTCAAAAATCTTCCTCAAATGTTTGATGTGATATACTGCACATTTAGAATAGACAGTTATGTCATCCAAGTAGACCAACACAAACTTGTACATTAGGCTTTTAAAGGCCATATCCATTGCCTTTTGAAATGTAGCACCTACATTTGACAAACCAAAGGGCATCTTTTGATAAGCCATGGTTCCCCACTTGGTTGTAAATCCAGTCTTGTATTGATCCTCTTCATTTACTAAGATCTGATTGTACCTGAATAGCCATCCAATAATGAAAATCTCTCAGATCCAGAGACACATTGTAGAATTTTTTCCATAGAGGGTAATGGATGGTGGTCTTTTAATGAGGCCTTGTTAAGATCCCTGAAGTCAACACATAACCTCAATTCCCCATTCTTCTTCCTGATAGGAACAAGGTTAGAAACCCAAATAATATGCTTAATGGGGTAGATGATACAACTTTTTATTAGTTTGAGTATTTCCTTATGCATAAGTGGCTCAAGCTTGGGATTAACAGGCCTTTTCTTCTACCTTACTGGTTTGGCATTAGGCTCTAATTCAATAGTGTGTTGAGCAAGGGCAGGATCAAAACCCTTAAGGTCTTCATATTGCCATGCAAAAACATCACTGAATTCTTTGAATAATTGGGTATAACCTTGCCTTTCCAAGTCCGTGTTTACTTTCCCAAATTGTAAGCTCTTACCTAACTCCAACTCTAATTCAACACAATGTTCTTGTTGAACTACCAGGCCAGCTTTGTTTTTCTTAACTTCATCATCTTTGTTGAAGATAGACTCTAATGTGACAAGACCCCTAGGCATCTTATTGGACTTGAGTTGTATCACTTGATCACCATAGTTTTGTGATAGCCTATCTTGATTGTGTTCTGAAAAGACATCTTCTTCAAACAAGAACTGCAGAATTTGTTCATCATTGTCAAACACCTACCAATTGACATCATTATCAGGAATAGAGGATTTGAAAATCACTTTGATATGTTATTGGTCCATTTTTTTGAAATTCTATTTGGAATATCATACTGAGATCCAACAATAGCTAACCTATCTGTATTTTGATTTAGCTTTCTAGGGATAGCAACAATATTGAAAGCATGGAAATCTTCAATTGCATCCCAAACCCTATGTTTGTATGCTTTCAAAGTGTCATTTTTGGTTTCACTTATCCCTCTTACTTGGCTGACAACTAACTCACTATCACCATAAACTTTTAAAGCCTTAAGCCCTCTTTTTCTAGCCCACTCTAGTCCATTGACTAGACTTTCATACTCTGCAGTGTTGCTAGTGCAGGAGAAACTGAATCTAAAGGAAGTATAATACCTTTCTCCTTTTGGGGATACTAGCATGGCACAACCACCAGAACCATGTCTACTTCTAGCTCCATCAAAAAATAGTTCCCAAACTTGATTGTTTTGATCCTCTGAATCAGTGTCCTCTTTGAGAAGGCTTGGCTCTTTGGATCCACTTTCTTGTATCAAATAACTTCCCAAATCAAAATCCCAAACAAGATTTTCTTGGGCCTCTAAAGCTCTTTCATCTAGAAAAATATCAGGGATACTCTCTATCTTTGTGCTTGCTTCACTAATGGTTTGGAAGTCACTATCATCAAATATAAGGCAGTTTGTATTGATGGCATTAGACACATAAGGTTCTATATGGTGTGTTGCTAATGGTTCTAATTTAATGGTGACCTTGGTCCCATACCTTGTATGAAATAGCATGTGAGACCAGTCGAAAGATAGATAACCACCTATCTTAGTTGTAAACTCCCTTGAAAGACATATAGAAAATAATGTAGGGAGATCTATGATATATATATCAAGAAGGATGGAGACGTTAGGACTAGCATGTAGGATCAGACTGGTATCCTTGGCCACACCTATAGTATTGATTGAGGATCCATCAAGTTGGGTAACCTTTTTTTGGAAGGGCTCATATTTTAGTCCTAATTGGTCAGCTACTTTCTTGGGCATTACAGTGCTAGTAGCTCCACTATCTACCATACAATTATGCACTAAATATTTTCCAATAATTAGAGATACATAAAAGGGAGGTGGCTTTGAATTCCTACCTTGAATGGCATTGGCCTTGGAGTTGCTACTTGGAGCCTCCTTTTCTTGATTAGTGTTAACCAACACTGGCTTTGCAGCTTCTTTTGCGAGTTGAGGAGTTGTCAGCTCTGTCATGGCCTTCTTCAAAATTTTAGGTTGTCTTCGAAGAGCTAAAGAGTCCCGCGTGGACATGGTGACATTCACCTTCTTCATGTTGTCTACAATATTAAAAGGTGTCACAGTGTGCACTCTCTATTGTGTCTTTGGAATGACAGGCTCCACCTCCTTTGGAATTTGGCCTTCTTTGCTTTTAATGGTAGGAGTCTCCTTAGGTGTAATGGGATTAGCTTGCTATAGTGGCTTTGTAGATGTAGTGGCTTTGGCATTGGAATCTACTCTCTCCATGTCTTGAGCTCTTCTTTTTTCTCTTGTATAGGAAACAAAAGAAACTTCATCATTCATTCCATTGAATTCTGGTTTCTCCCAATTGAAGAGAGCAGACTCATTTTCTTATGATTCTTGTTGAGGAACTGACCCACTTGATGAAACCTCTGATTGAGCTTGGGAGGCATTTTGAACCATTAGAGCTTAGTTCATCCATCCATTTGAACATGTAGCCTGGTTGTGAGGCTGATTACAAGGAAAGCACCATTCATTATCCATAGCCATATTGTTTTGACTAGGAACCATATCCCTCACTGGATTTGCAGAATTTAG
Source organism: Chamaecyparis obtusa (assembly GCA_027943335.1). Lineage (NCBI taxonomy): Eukaryota > Viridiplantae > Streptophyta > Pinopsida > Cupressales > Cupressaceae > Chamaecyparis > Chamaecyparis obtusa. Next base: position 1,742,090 of record BSBK01003738.1, read on the forward strand.
AGGTGCAGGGTTATATAGTTGGAATGGTCTCTGATTAAAACTTTTTCTTTGTCCTTGATACCCTCCTTGGTATGGTGGCCTATCTTGTTGATAAGGTTGTCCTTGATTTTGATATTGTTGATTAGGACCTTGGCCTTGTGGCTGAAATGGTGGTCTGATTCCTTGACCTTGCTTCTTTAGATTTTTTACTTCTTTGGTCAAGGTCTGCAACAAATTTGTCATTTCTTACTGACTGCTTTGTTGGCTATTCTTTATCTCTTTTAACTCTTGAGAGAAACTAGCTATTAGCTCTTGACCACTAGTACTAGCCTGAGGTACTAGTATAGTAGGAATAGGGGTAAATGGGGGTAAATGGGGGTACTTGTGCAGGTGCAATGGGTTGAAGGCTAGTAAAAATGGGCATTGGTGGCCTTCTAGAAATCATGCCTACTTGAATCAAATAATTTTTAGCCCTGACAGCTATGTCAAAAGCTTGGGGTAAAGAAGTACCGCCCATAGACTGGATCATGACAAAAAATTGACCATTCAGACTTTGCAAGTAATAAAGAAAAGCATGGTCAACTGATGGTCTTACAGAGACTAGAATTCTATTCCATGTTTTGAGGAATCTACTATTGTAATCTGTCATTTGCTCTTGAGGGTCTCTCTTAATAGTTGTTAACTGCTTAACTAGAGACAAGTTATCTAATTTATCCTCAAAATTCTTACTCAAAGCATCCCCTAACTCATCCCATGAAGTAATGGAACCAACAGTTAGAGTTCTAAACCATTCAAGAGCCTTACCTTTTAGAGAGGCTACTAATAATTTTGTGGCCACATCCTCTTGAGTTATGTTGTGTATGTTGCAGATGGTGGTCACATCTCTTATGTGCTCAAAAGTAGTTGTCTGCCCTTCACCAGTGAAATCAAGTATACTCTTAAGTGCCACCAAGTGTACATCATGATGTTGAGCAAAGTTTAATGGGCTACCTTGATTGAAAGGTACAAAGGCAAACTGCCTAGCCATTGCAGGAGTTGGAATCTGAAGATTACCAACTATATGAGCTGTATTTGCTACTAGATTTGAATCTTCTTCTAGATCTCTGGTTAGAGATCTGCCTCTTCTTTTGGAATGAAAGGGAAAAGGTCTCCTTTTTGAAGTATCGGGAGGTGTTGACTGAACTCTCCTTGTAGGGGATGTTCATTGAGTTGACCTACCTTTATGACTTCTTCTTGAGGGAAACTCTAAAAATTTAGTGGGTTTTGAGCTTCTAGTCTCAATCTTTCTCATAAACCTTGAACAAGGTTAGCCCTGATCTTTGAAATCAGTGAAGTCACTAGATATACTTGATAGAACAACCTCTAAAGGCCTATACTATGTAATCTGTATATCAGAGATAGCATAACGTTCAAACAATGAACTTCCTATGTGGTCCCACCAGGCGTGCTAGAATTGTTATACACTGGCACCAAGGTGAGGGATCCTTGAGCTTAAGCTTGTACTGATAGTCCTTGTGTATTGAACTTCCTTGATCCTTTTGTAGATGAACCAATAGAAACACCTTTGAACATTGATCTGATCTTTTACTAGTCCCACCGGGCATGCCAGAATTGTTATACACTAAGTTTGCACCTTTGTCTCAAGCTCTCATAGTCTTGATAACCTAGTATAACATGGGAATCATCTCTAGGTTATGGGACCTATGCTAACTGATGATGAGACCTCCAGGTTCTAGGCTAGTTCCTCTTGGATAATCACCTTAATTTTCTTCTAGACATGGAAAAGTAAAACTTTTGAAGGAAAGGGATAGAAGGAGTGCTTGAAAGGGAAATGACTGAAACCAAACTACCTACTAGGTGATACACCAAAATTAGGGTTTGGATCTTAGTATAGAGGAATGGAATCAATGAAAGGCTTAGGTCTAGTAGGTCACAACTTATTAAATAGGCTTGCATAAGTATTTTATAGAAGGGTCTGAACATAAGACACAATTTATGACCTGCAAGCATACATTCACTTCTGCAACTAGGTGTAGGATTGAGACAAGATTGTTAGGGGGCTGAAGTATACCGACAAAAAACATCTAAATCAGATCAAACACAATAACACACATAGTTATAGAAAGTAAGAGGGATCAGGAACCCTAAGATACCACTGAAAACATTATATACTTCAATTCAATAAGAGATAAACTCAGACAAGGAAGCATAGGGACATGAAGAATTGTCACAAAATACCTCTGCAATGTTTGAATTCATCAATGGGAGAATACAACTATATAAGCCAGAGGGTAGAGATGATACCACAGATGACCCTTAAGAAAAAATGAATTTCTTCTACAATTGTCCAACTCTAAGCCCAAAAGCTCCAAAAATACAATATATACATACTCAACTGCACGTAGGTAGGATTCAAAACCTAACTAGGGTTACAAGGTTAAACAATGATATCAAAACCTAGGGTACTGATCACCTATTAATGAAAATCTCTAAGAACCATTGATCAAATCATATCTTTCTTACATGTTGATCTTGTACTGAGCCCTCCTGCAGACACAACAACCTCAACTCATCTACCCACCTACAACTCCACTAAGCCATGAAGGCTCACAAATCTTATCCTATTTCCCTAGGTAACAGTATCATTCAAAAGGTGGCACCAACTCTTTCTAGCATCTCCTAGTGTAAAAACATGGCATAGTACCCTACAACATCGGCCAACAGTCACCTCCATCACCCTCTCAACCACAAATATCCTGAGAATTAAACTCCTGAGCTACCCGACATCATGCATGGCCAAAAGAATGCAAAACCCTCGCAGAGACATTTGAATTTTTAAATATTACAACTAGCGACAGATTTTAAAACATAACCGTCGATGAGAAACCCTTCTTGGTAGATGAACAGCTACAATGCACTAAGAAAACAACTTAAAATCCCCCTCTAACAAGTCAAACACCATGTGGAAGTCAGCAACCAATGAAAATCAAGCACATCATCGCACCTGGTAGACTTGGACCCATGATCAACAAAGAGAGCATCGGACGGTTGTTGCTATACCGTGATGCTAAAAGTTGAGCATCTTGACCAAATAGTATAATGACAACTGCCAGATCAAGCCAAATGCTAAGTGCTTAGAAATCCCTGACCCCACGGACCCACTAGCAACTGCCACGTAGCAAACCCATCAGCTAATCACACACTGTCGAATGAGACACATCACATAGCCTTCTGACAATAGGACCCACGATCAATAAAGATAGCATCAGAGGGTTGTCACAAGATCGCAAGGGCAAGGAATATTCCTTGCAATCAAGTGACAACTATAGATCCTACTTCCCTACAGATACTCTGACAAGAATGAGCACGTTAGAAACAAAGGACCCACCTGACAGAGCCCAGAGATAAAGCAAGATCAATGGCCATCACATGATCGCATGCTCTGACACAAAGCCTTGCAGGCATATGCCAGTCATCGATCCTCTGTAGATGTCAGAGCCTCTGACTACTGAAAGGGCCTGGCCCTACTGACAAGAGATGACTAATTAGCATGTGGACCAATCAGAAGCCTTACACATCAGCCCATCTGACAACATGGACCCACAACCTTCTTTATCTCCATCAGATGGCTATCGCTATACCACCAGCTTAAATAGGTCACATCTTGAGTCTCTGGTATAATGATGATGAAACTAAAACTTAACACACTGAAAGGAAAGGGCCCACTGACAGACAGCTTAATTACCAATCGCTGATGAATCAGAAGCTGCCAAATCAGATGAGGTGGCATCGGTCCCACTAACAAGATAAACTCTACAAGCAGGAAGATCGACGATCATCACAAGATCTCATGGAATCTTTCAGGGCCATGAGATCATGCGACAACTATCAGATCTAGAATCTTGACTTGGCCACTGAACCGAGACCACCAACCGAAAAGGTAACCATTCATGGGATCGCTAAGTGTTAAGGGGTTAACCATCAGGAAACAGAGATTTGGTGACTGAAGGATTTTAAAATACACATGCAAAATGAAGGGACTTAAGTGGCTAAGATAAAGTAACTACAAATTAGAATAGAGCCCTAGGGTTTTTGAGGGTTTGGGCTTATAACGGCTACTTTTATGAATTTTTGGACTGCAGACCAGGGAACAAAACAATTTGCAGAGCCCAGAGCACATGGCATGAGATCATAAAATTTTTAGGGATGCTTGGAAAGGTAAAAAAAGAGGCCCTAGAGTAGATTTTAGCCAAATTTGTATGCATAAGAAAATTTGGGTAATAGGACCTTATTATCATCTTCATTGGCCTCACCCCTAGTGCTGCAAACATCATCCCTGTCTAAAATAAGGACCAACATCTCTAGCTTCAAATAATCTTGTGTAAAGCACTCATTGTAGGAATCATCATCTGCATCATAATCATTTTCTTTCCCTTTACACAGAACATCCTCAAACTAGGACAAGAAGGCTGCCTTCTCATGGTGATAAGAAGAAAAATCTGCAGACAAAATGGAAACATTGTCAATCTCGGACTGATCTTCAGCATCCTCATATGCATTGACCTCAAAGTCAGCATCATAATCAATACTCTTTGCATGATGAGAATTAGCATTAGAACAACTGGCCTCTTCATGATCATCATAAAGAACTGCCAGTTCCTGCAATCTCTTGTCCTCCTCTAACTGCCAAATCTTAGCACTTTTCTCTATAAGTTTCTTCTTGAGAGTAGCTATTTTGATGAGTAGATTTTCATAATCAAAATCATGGATGGTGGGATTAATAGAGACACTAATGTCTTGCATCTAATATTCATCATTTATTTCATACACATCCATCACAACTCCTTCATCAAAGTGTTCTATAAATGTTGCTCTTAATACATCCCAAGAAGGGATTGAACATGAAGGAAGGGATACAAACCAATCCCTTGCACTATGTGAAAGAGACTGCATAAGAAACCTCGTGGAAACATCTTCATGCTCAACATCCATTTCACCAAATAAATCCATGAGATCATCTACATGTTGGCTTGTCAAAACTGATCCATCAGCCATGAATCTTGGCAAGCCTTCCCCATCCTCAGTAGAAAATGCATTAGGGACACCTTCAATGCAATCAAAACAAAAGGGCTTGTATTCTTCCATAAGGAATTGCCCACTAATACTCATCCCTTCATACTAGTGATGAACACTTGATAGGGATACATTTCTTACACTTGATTTTCATAAAAATTTTGCATCTAAAAATCAACATACCTGGAAGTACTATGGTTGAAACTTAGCTTGTCGATTGGGAAGTAGGGCAGATCTAGAGCCTTCTTATAGCTGCATCAAGTTCTTTTCTTTGTAGAGTCACCACCTCCTTGAAGAGGAAAATACTGCACTTGTTTTTGTATCTCCTTCCAACCAACACAAAACTTCACCAAGATCTTAAAAACTATTTATCAGGAACTGCACTGATCAAATAGAGAACTCAGAGTTGCCACCCACACATAATGAGAAGATTAAAAAAATTTCCTTTTTACTGACTCTATACTATGGCCTCCCCAATAGAGTCACCATTTTTTTGGTGACTCGGATGGGCCAAATCAGTCTGGTTAGTAAGATATTGAAAATTTGTGATTTAACCAAAGATTCCTAACAGATGTATTTCTTTGTTATTGTTCTCCCCAGTAGAGTCATCATTTTGTTGGCTCCTTTTTTTGACACTGTCAAATTTACAATTCAATTGACAAATTATTGTCACTGACTCTCAATAACCACTCAAAATCTGACAAGAAAAAGGGCCAATTAACAAGGACCAAGAGAATGATCCTCCTACACTTTGAGCTCCACATCACTCAGGCGGGTATAACTCATCTACACATACATGACTTCTTGTAACAAACAACAAGCTTGCAGACATATGACTATGGAATAGCTTTTAGACTCATTTATGTAACATGTACCTCAGTGAATGTTGACCATAACTTGTGCAATATCCCTTTTTGCATAGAGTAAGCTTGAAAACTAGAATCTACTCCTAACTCCTCCTATCAAACATGAAAGGTAAAATGATTTCATTTAATTTTTTTGGTTTGAATGGACACTTGAAATACCCCAAGTCTCTCAAGACCAGTGCCTTATCCAATGGGCAATAGAGAGATATGAATAGAGAAGACAATACATTCTAATATGTTGATGTCTTACATCAATCATACACCATTGATCAGATCCTACTTAGAAATCTACCTGTGTACTCATATATGAAATCACCTATTCAAAGGACTTTAACCCTCCCCTTAGAAGAGACCTAGGAACAAGTAATACATTAATCAGCATCCACTAAAAGACAAGCATGAGATACCCTTGATATCCCAACTCATACACATCTGAAAACCAGTCTTCAACTTAGTTATTTCTGTGGAAACAATTATATTGCAGACATCTTCAGACATACAATAGAAAGATTAAAACACCCTTGATGCTCTAATCAACAAGTTCCAGAATCAAATGGAGATAATCTGATACTAGTATGAAAATATTGAGATCTTATTCATAAGACAAATCATTACAACTTATATTATAATCTCCAAGATGGAAAGGAAAGAGGGAACACCCTATATGTAGAGAAGAAGGCAATATATTTACAGAAGGAACCACTCATGGAACCAAGAAAATTGGAACCCCTTGAGATTACCAAAAATTGGAACCCTTCTAAATGATCGTGAAAATCCTTATGAAGGATTACAACAAGCTACAGATCATTTAGGGAAAAATTAGGTCTACACTAGCATGTACAACAAGAAATGAAAGCAATCAGGAAAGCCTAGAAACCTGGGAAGAATCAGATCAAATCTTATGTACAATTATTTAGGTTTTATCATCAACGGGCTAACTGTAAATACAAATTCAACTGATTTCTTGTTGCAGACAAAACAAAATAAATGCCAGGACCACCCAAAGAATACTTGTGTGTGGAGGGCATGGAAATAATTATGACATCCAACAAACCCTAGCCGCCCTTGTCAAATAATAGTCCTTTGCATTAACTTGGTATGGTGCCCCAAGAAAAAAAATTAGATCAAGATGCCTACCCATATATTCTTCATCATTTCTCACCTGCAACCATCTTGAAAAAAATAAATTTCATTTACCCTTTGTCATTTATAGCTCACTGACTCAAACCCTGTCAAAAACCCTTAAACAATTTTGAATCCTGGCAGCAACGCGTAACTAAAAAATTTTAAAACATGATTGTTGATTCATCTATTTCCTGGCAGATCGAGTGGTTCCTATTAATCGACACAATAGTCAATTGAGCTTTGAAAATTCTAGCCACATCATCATATCTCGACATCCAAGTAGGAAAGAGTACCTCAGCGTGACCTAGCAACTGGACCCACTACCACATCGGTCTTTACCTGAATCAACGGTTGTTGCAATGCCATGATGACTAACTTCTGAGCACATTTCCTTTGCAATATCACAACCACTGTAAGATCTTATTGGACCTGCAAAGTCTTTATCTTAACCTTGGCAAGAAACCTTTAACCTCAAGTCATTCAAAAAACACGTGACTGAAGGAATTCTTAAATTCATTGAACATTTTACTTAACCATGGTCCAATCAAGAGATCATGTGAATGAAGCATTTGTGTGATTATTGATTCTTTTCTTAACTCTGGGTTTCATCTAGAGAATACGTGACCATCGCCCGATCAAAACTACATCAACGGCTCCCGCTAAGTCTCTAAGCTTTAAACCTTAACTCAACCTTGATCATGAGATCACGCAACTGAAGTATTCGCTAGATCTTGAAACATTTCTCTTAACCCTGGTTACATTCAAAGAACATGAGATAGCCTTTATTCACCAAGTCACTAGATCTTTCACTCAACCCTAGTTATATCTCAAGATTACACACTGACCATTGATCCTATCCTTATCCATGGCTATCATTGAATCGCCAAGCCTAGAACTTAACTCACCTTATATCAAGTGATTCAGCGAACAAAGAGGAAACTTGACTTGCCTTTAACTGTGGTCATATTCAGAGACTACACAACTGAGCATTCTCACATTCGCTAGATAAATTCTTGACCTCTAGTTAAATCATGAGAATGCACAAAAGCATCAGTTGCCAGATCACTAGATGTTAAGCCACTGACCACCAGAACTTGGAGATTCAATGAACACTCAGTCACGTAATCTCTAAATAGAAATAAAACATGTGCAAGAAAAGGATTTAAGTGGCTAGGAAAAAGGTAACAGAGTAATAGAATTGGCTAGGGTTTTGGACTTGGGAAAATTTCATGAAACCCTAGACATGGAATAAACCCTATTTCTCAGACCTTCAAGCAGCCATATTTTTCTGGTTTTTGCAATTCAGCACATACGATCTTAAATGGGGCTTGGACACACCATAAACTATCCCTAGCCAAGGGCGTAAGCCATGAAACCTTATAGATTTTCTTCGCAGACCAAAATTGTGTGGCAGCTAGGGCATGACAATTTTCTTAGGGTTTGCATCGGATAAGACCATTTTCTTAGGATTTTGGCTATGGCAGGAAAATGGCCTAACATAGCCTTAATCGACATACTTTGTTACTGCATTAGTGAAGCTTTGTGGGTGTCATCCCCACCGTAGTTTTTACCTTCTAATAAGGGTTTCTAGGATACCAAAATATTTGTGTTAAGTGTATGAAGTTTAATGAATGGTTTATTGATTAGGTTACATGCATTTACATTTTTAGTTATATTTGAATGTATGTTACATACAATGGATTTAGTCGGTTAATGCTATCTATGCTTACAAAGTTTTATTCTTGAAAAGTTGTAAAGGTACCAATTCACCCCTCCCCTCTTAGTACTTATCTCTCCATAATCCCAACAATATATTATTATGTAATTATTAAAAAACAAATTATAATTTAAACTTTAAATTAAATAAATTTATTATAAAACAATTTTATTTAAACAAATTAAATTAAATTAAATTAAAGAAAATATAAAGTAATGTAAATATAAAAGAAAAACCCTTAAAAAAACAAAAAAAAAAGGGCATTAACGGTCCCTCAAGGGAACCGGTGGCAGGCCCACTGCCATGGCAATGCGGTACCCTGGCACGGCAGGGCCCACGCTTGCCATGGCAGGTGGGTACGTTGTCATCGTAGGGCCACAGGCTTGCCTTGTGCACAGCCCGGGGGGTCAAATCCCTCCCCCATAAATTTTATTTTATATTTTTTTTTTAAAAAAACTTTTCTCAAAAACTTTTCTTTATTATTATTTCTTGAAGATTATTTATTTTATATATTGTTTTTTTGTTGGGGTTCGAATCCCACTTTGTAAATTTATTGGTTTTCTTTTTTTTTACTTACTTTTTAAATTTATTAATATTATATTATTATTTTATTTTTTTCAAGCCTTTGTGGCTTCTTGGGTGGTGACGTAGATGGGTCCCACCCAATGGAACTTGTCTTCTAATTTGTTTAAATATATAGTTTTTTTAATTTATTTGACAAGTGGTTACAAGTATTAATTTTATATTGACTATGGAATTATGGAAAGTGTATAGGGTATTTATTGTTTCCCCATACATTTTTTAGAGACTTGTAGGTCTCTATTTGAGCTTTTTGTTTGTTTGTTTTACACTAGTTTTTTTTTCTTTCTTTTCTTCTTTTTGTTTGTGGTTCATGATGTTAATAGGATTTGATAAATTGATTTAATGGCTCATCATCATAGTCTAAATTCTCTAGTATCTATATTAACCATAATGAAGCTTAAAACAAAATTTACTTGGCAAAAAAAAAATCAAACTAAATCACTTCAACATTTTAGTTTTCCACAATTTTACAACATGAAATTTTTTACACATTATATCCAATCAATTTGCTCTTAAAAAATATTACTACAATAACTTTTTTTTAAGCACCAATACATTAAAATAACAAGAGAATGTAACATAGTTTTTCATTGATTTCAACATGAATACATTGCATTTATCTTTGAGTAAATATACATTTTCCTCACAACCAAGAGTTCATTCCATAATGAAACAAAAGCATTTCTTCCTCAACTCAAAATACATCACATTATAACATTACAACTACAAGATTTGGAGTATTTCTCCATTACAAAATATCAACAACACAACACATTTCTTGCTCCAAAATGACATCAACAAGAAGGTTTTCCCAAGGCTTTTCCCATGTGAACATGGTCACCAAAACTTGCAAATAAAAAGAGCATATCATGAAGTACTCACCTCCCATCCAAGGTCTCAAAGAGACCACCCCCGAGCTTGGAGAAATGAGGCTAAATGGGTACACTCAAACACAAACTCACAATGCATTCACATAAATAAAATAGCATTAAACTTCCTCAAAAGACTTGGCTTCACAAATGGGTCACCCATAAACCAATTGAAATAGGGTGAAGGTGGAATTTTCAAAGAGGATAATTCCATTCCAATATTAATTTACAACCAAGAGATTTTCATGTCTTCCAAAGGCTAGTTTATCACATTTTCCATACACAAAACTTCATCCTTATCATCCCCAAATACAAAGTTCACAAGCATGGCTTCATGGAGCCCATACTCCATGAAAATTTTCCCTCTTCTCCAAGAGAAGAGACTCTCAACTACAATGGAAAGCCCAACTAACCCCTTCACCCAAGGCCACTACTTTCCTCCCAAGGGTGAGTGATGCCTTGTACACCCATGAAAAACATACAAAAATAAAATAACAAGAATATGATGCAAAATCCATATTCACACATATCCAATAACAACAACAACAATTTACATAAAAGGGAAAATATATAAATCTACATATTCATTCTACATAACAACATCTAAACTACAATTACAAGAAAAATATCTCCTTCATGGCAAGAACTAAGAGGGGAGGGTGAATCAGTTGTCCCCGGGTCCAAATGTACCAATTGAACTTTCTAGCACTTCAACAATCTCAGATCTAATCAACTATTCAACCCAATCTCGATAGCATATATCATAAACATATAACATGCAGTCCACTATCCAAAAGTAATTAACTTGCAGAATATAACAACATTCACATCAAAACATTCACACAAATATAACAATAGGATTTATAGTGGAAACCCAACTTGGGAAAAACCACTTTGTAACATGCTACTAATTTTCACTCTTCTGAAGTGAGCTCTATGAAAAGCCAACCCTGTTAAAGGTTTACAAACACACTGTTAGGTGTGGCCCTATTAAAAGATTTAAAGCACTCTGCCAAAAGTGGCCTAGTTAGAGGACTTAAGAACATTCCATTATAATGTCACCTTGATTAAAGGATTTATACAATGACTATTAGGTCAACCTTGATTAAAGGATTTAGATTGATATAATGGTTAGAAAGTAACCATAGTTTCTGGTCTAAAAAACATACAACTCACTTTGCAAATACAGATCCACTTCACACATATATATTGATTTATTGACTAATCTCCATTTCCATCTCCATCTCTGATATGCTTAGAATTCTCTTCAAGGAATCACAACTTTATTCAACTCCTTCACAATTTCACCTTCAGCCTTCTACTTAGACTTATCAATCAATAACATCAATCTCTTCTTCATTTTGTATAACCTCACAATTAGGTTTTCCTTTATACCTCTCTGATTAGGTAGATCCATCTTTTGTCGCTTAATCTCCTCTATAGATCTTAGGTCTAGGTCAAATTCATTGAATCCTTCCACCATTATGTTCTTCATCCTTCCTTCTAGATACATCTCCAAACTTCTCTTTGAATCTATAAGAAAATGATTTTCCATGCATTAAATGCTCCATACAATTCATTAATAATGTCAACACATTTTACATATCCCAAGAATTCAACTATGTCAGCTGGGAATCTTAATTCTTTCTCCAAAAGTAATTTACTGACACTCGGTTAATAATGTGTTCTTCTCCTCAGTCATCACTATGTATCTCGATCACCACTACAAACTGTCTTCCTTGACAAACACTATCTTTGCTCGATAATTTCTCGTCGGTCAACAATTACTTTTTTCGGTCAACACTAGATTTACTTAGCATATACTAGTGCTCGATCGACACTAACATCACTCGGCTTAAACTAAATTTCTTCACTTTTTCTTGGTTAAGCCTACCTCTCCAGTCTTTTTTCTTACTTAGATAAATAATACATTATCTTATCAATGTGCTGACTAATCAAGTACCCATTGAAGTATCAAATAACTCAACCTTTCCTTAGGTTCTCTTATTATCTCCTTTCCCAAATCCTCTTCATCAATCAATAGATATGGTACTCTCCTAGATAGCAACTATCTTACCAATTAAGGTTTGACATCAATGACAATATAACAATTGTTTCAATTGTAGTTTCCAACAATCTCCCTCTTTGGCATTGATGACAACACCACATGAATAACACATGATTTACCAAACAATCCAAAAACTTTGTGCATCACATTTTTATAATATCCTTAACTTCATTCTGATTTAAAACTTCCTTTTGCTTGACCACATACACAATTACTCCCTATGAATCTTTTATGTATCTCTCTCTTAGATTCCATTGAATTTTCTCCCTCTGTGTTTTTATTTGAATCTCTCCCTATTTGACAACAATGCCAAATTTGTATCTATCACTTCCATCTTCCACATGTAGATGTCTTCATTTCATCTTTGTATGTTGTATTCTTCTTCTGTCATCTTGCTTATGACTGATTATCATCTCTACTTAACTTCTCACAACTCTAGGCAAGTCCTAAATTGTGACCTTTTCTGCATCAATTTGTTAAATATTATGTTTAGCACATTTGATGCAGTGCTCCTAGTTGACTAGGCAACTTCAGTTAGGGGAATCACCCCTAGTTTACCTCTAAGATATTCATGAGCATCCTTAGGTAAAGCTTTTGTGAATATATCTACTAATTATTCCTTTGTATTCACATATTCCATTCTCACTTCTTTGTCTTGAACCAGCTCTCTTGAGTAATGATACTTGATAGCAATATGTTTATTCTTTGTGTGCATTACTAGATTCTTTGATATATTAATAGCACTACTATTATCACTAGAAAATAATAACCGACTCAGTGATTTCCTCTTTCATTCCTTTTAACAATTTCTTAATCCACACTAAATTTAAACAATTCACTGTTGCTACTACATACTCAACTTCTGTTGTAGATTAGGAAATGTAGTTCTATTTCTTGCTTGTCTAGGAGACTAATCTCTTTCCTAGAAAGAATGCTCCACCATGTGTACGTGTTATGTCATCAACATTTATAGCCCAATCTGCATCATTGTAAACTCTCAATTTAAACTTTTCATTCTTTTTGTAGTATAATCCATAATCCTAAGTTCCTTTCAGATATCTCAAGATTCTTTTCACCTCCATCATATGATTCTCCTTAGAATTGGCAGAAAATATTTCCACAATCCTAATTGCTAGGGAAATATTTGATATGTTGTGAACAACATATTGTAGCTTTCCAATCATAGATATATACAAGGTTTGATTCACTTCAGCAGTATCATCAATTTTAGATAGTTTATGTCTAGTAGCCCATAGGAGTACTCACTGGTCTGGAATCTTCCATACCAAAACTTTTCAATATCTCTTTAACATATTTAGATTGAGTAATGTAGATACCTTTCTCCATTTGATAAACTTGCAAACCAACAAAGAATTTGATCTCTCCAAATATAGACATTTCAAACTCATTTTGCATCTCATTTGAAAAATTCTAACATAGGGCATCTTGTCCTCCAAATATGACATCATCAACAAAAATTCCAACTAACAAAATTCATTTACCTTTCTTTGTCTTCATATAAAGATTTTTGTTGTCACTTGTCCTTGCAAATCCAATCTTTATCAAATAATTATGTAGTCTCTCATACCATGCTCTGGGGGCTTGCTTCAATCCATACAACACCTTGTTCAACTTGAAAACCATATTTTTCTTGCTCAGGTCAACAAATCCTTTAGGTTGTTCAATGTATACCTCTTCTTCTAATATACCATTCAAAAATGTAGATTTGACATCCACCTGATATACTTTGAAACCTTTATATGTAGCATATGCAAGTAGAGTCCTTACTCCCTCTAATCTTGCAACAAGAGAAAATGTATCTCCATAGTCAATTCATTCTTCTTGTGCATACCCCTTGCATACCAGTCTTGCCTTATTTCTTATGACCTCTCCATGTTCATTTAGCTTGAATTAGAATACCCATTTTGTTCCAATAACATTCTTGTCTTCTGGTCTTAGCACCAGAGTCTAGGTATCATTCTTTTCTATCTGATCAATCTATTCATTCATGGCTTGTATCCAATCATCATTCTCTAAAGAATCTTTTACAGTCTTAGGCTCAAACTCACACAATAAGCATGTATGATATTTCAACTTACTTCTTGTCAAGATTCCAAACTCTTTATCTCCAATGATTTGTCCAAGCTTGTGATGCCTTCTTATATACTGTGCCAATGTAGGTTCAGATTTCCTTTCTCCTCGTTCTTGAATTTTAGATTCATCTTATAAGTCATTTTCTTCTTCTTATAATTGTTCGGCAACACCCTTATGATGCTCGAAAACATCCTCCTGATACTCGCCAGTATCCTCTTGATGCTCGGCCTTATTTTTCTTATTCTCAGTAGTAGAATCTTGATGCTTGACATTGCTTATCTATGACTCTGCATCTGGTTCAAGTGTATTACTTGCCTCTCCTTCTTCCATGTAAACAAAATATCTATAATCTTTAGGTTCTTATTTTCCCTCCAATTCATTCTTTTCTACATATTCATCAACTCTAATATTTGCACTTTCCACAACTTTGTTAGTATTAGAATTCAAACACTTATAAGCTTTTCTCTTAGTGGAATAACCTAGGAATATGCCTTCATCACTTTTTGTATCAAATTTTCCATTCCTATTGTCTTGTAGTATATAGCATTTACTCCAAAAGACTCTAAAATACTTCACATTAGGTGCATAACCATACCATAACTCAAAAGGTGTAGCATTTGTACCTTTCTTGATTTGTACTTGGTTTAAGGTATAAATAGTTATACTTACTATTTCTCTCTAGTATTTTTGTGCAACATTCTTTTCAATCATCAATGTTCTTGCACAATCCATAATTGACATGTTTCTTCTCTCTGTTTTTCCATTCTATGGAGATGTTACCGATGTAGACATCTATCTCTTAATTCCTCTATCATTGCAGAACATATTGAACTCATTTGATATAAACTCTCCACCTCAGTCAAATCTCAAACATTTCAAGCTTCTACCTATTTCTTTTTTAACTTTTTCTGAATACCACTTAAATAACTGAAATCCATCAGATTTCTCTTTCAAAAACATTACAGTCATCATCCTAGTGTAGTCATCAACAAACATTTGAAAATACTTATCACCAAAATAAATTTTTACACCCATAGGTCCACAAAGGTCAGTATGAACCAATTCCAAAATATTTTCAGAAGTCTATGTCTTGCTCTTAAAACTAAACTGTCATTTTTCCCAATTGACACTGTTTACACATCACATTATAAGGTTTCTTCAATCTCAGAATACTTCTAACTTTCTTATTTTTGCTAATAGTTACCAGATTGTCCAAATTCACATGACACGACCTCTTATGCCATAACCATACATAATCAAATTGTGCAAACAAACATGTTTCTTCAGATAGGTCTAGATAGAACAAGTTACCTCTTGTCTATTCTCCACTTCCAATTAGTTCACCAGTGGCATCAAATATTCTAGCATTTCTATGATGAAATTCCACTCGGTAACCAATACTATTCAACTATGCAACACTCAGAAAATTATAGTTAAGACCTTCAACCCAATAAGCATTTTCACATATGATCTTATCAATCAGCTTTCTTGATCCTTTACCTCTTATAGGACATGGTGCATCATTACCAAACTTAACACTTCTACCTTTGTAATGATCTAGGGCTTCAAATTTACTTTATCACCAGTCATGTGATGTGAGAAACCACTATCAATAATCCATTTATCACCTTTACTCACATAATAAATAAGTGCATTTTTCTCATCTTCATCAGAATCATCTTTCATAGCAACATAAACAACTTCAATATCACATTTATCATATTCACTAGTGTCACTGTCAGTTTCCTCTTCAATAATATAGCAAGATTTCTTACCTTTATCTTTGTAGTCTATGTACCTTCAGTGATATGTGTCATTTCTCTTGTCTTTGTACTTTCTTTCCCTTCTCTCATCCTTGTCAGTCCTATCAAGGCATCTTGCTGCAATATGGCCAACTTTGTTACATGAAAAATAGATTATAGGAATTTTACCTTTATATTTCCATTTTCCTCTTTGTAGTCTTCTATCCATGAGTGCCTCAAGATCATTTAGTTCCTCATCAGAAGTGTCACTATTACTATCACTGTCACTATCACTTTTCACACACTTTTCTTTTTCCTTCTTAGACTTATGCAGTACCATTTGTGACTTGAATGCAGATTCAACATTAGGAATAGTGCAGTTATCATAGTTAGATAGCTCAAAAGAAGTAAGCTTGCCAACAAGACTTTCCAGAGTTAGAACATTACCAAGGTTACATCTTGATTCTTTAATTGCATAAATTCTGATAGCATAGATAGAAAGAAAATTTCTCAATACCTTACCAATAATAGTCTCATCATCAATGTTTCCATTAGCTCCTCTTATAGAATTCACTACCTCCTAAATTCTACCACAGTACTGAGCAATATTTTCACCTTCTTACATTTTCATTTCATCAAACTTACCTCTCAAACTTTCAAATTTTTCTCTTAGTACATTTGTATCTCCACCATAGATAGTTGCAAGAGTATCCCACATTTTCTTTGCAGTAGTATAGTTTGTAATATCTTCAAATTTAGGATAGCTTAGAGTAGATGCAATCTCCAACATTGCTTGATTGTGTTCTTGTTTTGATTTCATCTCCTTGGTAGTCAAAGGTGTAGCAGGTATAACATAGTCATGTTCCACATAATACTTTTTTGAATCACCAATACTAGCTAGATGCAATTTCATCATACTTTTCCATGCAAGGAATTTCTCTTTGTTTAACTTCGGTACCTCCTTTTTATACATCTTGATCATTAGCTTCAAGTACCTTTAAAATTTTCTTTGTAAGCACCAATAGCTCTGATACCAATTGTTAGAATGATTTAGAATAACTGAGAGGGGGGGTGAATCAATTATCCTTAGGTCTAGATGTACCAATTGAACTTTCTAGCACTTCAAAAATCTTAGATCTAATTATCTATTCAACTCGGTCTCAATAGCATATATCAAAAACATATAACATGCAGTCCATTGTCCAAAAGTAATTAACTTTTAGAATATAACAACATTCACATCAAAACATTCACACAAGTATAACACTAAGATTTATAGTGGAAACCCAACTTGGGAAAAACCACTTTGTAACATGCTACTAATTTTCACTCTTCTAAAGTGAGCTCTATGAAAAGCCAACCCTGTTAAAGGTTTACAAGCACACTGTTAGGTGTGGTCCTATTAAAGTATTTAAAGAACTCTATCAAAAGTGGCTTGGTTAGAGGACTTAAGAATATTCCATTAGAATGTCACCTTGATTAAAGGATTTATACAATGACTGATAGGTCAACCTTGATTAAAGGATTTAGACTAATACAATGGTTAGAAAGTAACAGTGATTTCTGATCTGAAAAACATACAATTCACTTTGTAAATACATATCCACTTCACACATATATGTTGATTTACTGACTTATTTCCATTCCCATCTCCATCTCTGATCTTCTCAGAATTTGCTTCAAGCAATCACAACTCTGTTCATCTCCTTCACAATTTCACCTTTAGCCTTTTGCTTAGACTTATCAGTTAATAACATCAACCTCTTCTTCATTCTATATAACCTCACAATTAGGTTTTCCTTTATACCTCTTCAATTAGGTAGATCCGTATTTTTCTTCTTAATCTCCTCCATAGATCTTAGGTTTAGGTTAGATTCATTGACTCCTTCCATCATTACATTCTTCATCCTTCCTTCTAGATACATCTCCAAAATTCTCTTTGAATCCATAAGAAAATGATTTACCATAAATTAAATTCTCCATACAATTCATTAATAATACCAACACATTTTACATATCCCTAAAATTCAACTATGTCGACTGGAAATATTAATTCTTTCTCCAAAAGTAATATACTGACACTCGGTCAATAATGTGTTCTTCTCCTCGGTCATCATTGTGTATCTATGTCACCACTACAAACTGTCTTCCTTGGAAAACATTGTCTTTGCTCAGTAATTTCCTATCACTCGACAATTAGTGATGTTCGATCAACACTAGATTTACTCAACATATAATAGCATTCATTCGACACTAACATCACTCAGCTTAAACTAGATTTCTTCACTTTTGCTCGGTTAGACCTACCTCTCCAATCTTTATTCTTACTTAGATATATAATACATTACCTTATCAATGTGCCAACTAATCAAGTACCCATTGAGGTATCAAATAACTCAACCTTTCCTTAGGTTCTCTTGTTATCTCCTTTCCCAAATCCTCTTCATCAATCAATAGATATGGTACTCTCCTAGATAGCAACTATCTTACCAGTTAAGGTTTGACATCAATGACAATATAACAATTGTTTCAATTGTAGTTTCCAACAAAACATACCAAAATAAAATAACAAGAATATGATGCAAAATCCATATTCACACATACCCAACAACAACAAAAATAATTTATATAACAAGGAAAGCATACAAATCTACATATTCATTCTACACAACAACATCTAAACTAAAATTACAAGAAAAATATATCCTTCATGGAAAGAACACCAACCTTGGTCCAATGCAAATGGAAAATGAGGTTTGAGAAGAGCTCTTTTTCTTTTTTTTGTCTTCCTTCTCCAACTCCAAAACCCTAAGTGTCTCCAAAATTAGAGAGTGAGTCAACAACCACTAAGTATCACCAAGCCCTCTAAAAAGGCCTCCAAATCCTACTCATCCTCTAGCAATAAATGTGAGTTGACTACTATTCCTCGGCCTTACTTCTTGCCCCCTCCCCCTCATAATGGTGAGTTTGGCTAGGAGTGTGGGGCAAGTCAAGACATGTGGGCTTCTCCATTTTCGTCACTTTTGATGAGTAACCTTTTTGGAGAGGTTTAAATTTGATCTAGGCCTCCCTATAGGCAAAATCTAGCCCCTAACTCAAGGTACCCCCACAGGGTTAGCTTATTTTCACTAAAAAGGCACCCTAGGGTCACTTTCAAACCCTCTAAAGTTCAACTAGAGTTTTAATTCTAAATTCAACTTGATGTAAAACCCTACATAACATCTACAAGCAAGTGGTTAGGCTAGGTAACTTACTAGGTTGGGTAGTTCTTGCCAAACCCTAAATGACATGTCACTATCCACATAGACATCACAAGTGTCAAGTGACATATCCAAATAAAAAAATGTATTTAATCTAATAACATCCATACAAATTACATTAACAAATTAAAACATAACTAGGTTTCAATCTCTTCAATAGATTAAACCTTGGCTTTCACATTTGCACATAGGTTTAGCCCTGATTCTCTGAATAGTTCCATGGTTTTCTTTCATGCACACTAAAATTGAGTATCGCTAGTCCAAGGAAACAAAATCATATATAAATATATACAATTCAATATTACCTAATTGTGGACATTATTCAATAAGCATAATTCAATTTCTAGTTACGATTTTCATTAAGGTAATGCTCATACATAGTACTTGCAGAATTCTACATCATGACATATCATCAATACTATTTCTTAAACTTTAAAGCATAATCCATGTAATGATTAAATCTAACCATGATTAAGTCCTTCTCATCAAAATACATATCTGAGCATATTTAACATAATCAACAAATATGATATAGGTTCTAATCAGCATCATAAATAGAATCCACATAAGTATAATCATCATAAGACATAAATAACATGAGTCACTGTCAAATCGATCAAAAGTGCATCAAAATCTCAAATCATAAAGTATCAAAATACTAATGTCTCAATAGTGCTATGATGGGTCAAGGTGAGGCCTCACATTTAGAAGCAATAAAAACAATAAAGTTGTAATAGATCCTAAAGGGCTTGTTAAGGACCTTAAGATCCTAGATGGTGAAAAGTGAAGAAATTTGATAAATTGATGTAAATAGATCCTTGGGAGTCTAAAATAAGTTTAGGAGTGTTTAATAAGGTCTTAGGGATCTTCTTGGAAAATTGGAGAAGTTAATTTGATGTTTTATTGAATAAACTGAAGTTGGTCGATTCAAATATTTGAATCCCAACAGTCACTTGCATTTATGAGGGAATTTATTTTTTAGGAGTTTAATGGTTAAACAAGAAGTTCAACTGATTGGAGAAGGTTGAGGGAGTTATAAGAAGTTATTTCATTCATATTTTGGTCATTGTATGATGTAGGAGCATCTTGGGTCTTGAGCAATCTTACATCACCAAAAATATTTCCCGTTTCCTGTACCAGTCTGATGTTTATTTTTTTGCTGATTTTTTGTTGGTTTCTTTCCTTGTGAAGTTAATGCTGTGATGTGGACCTAATATTGAGAATTCTCCTAAGAGCGCACGTCCTAATTCATTTGGATCTAAAAGTTATCTCAATTTTCCTTGTGCATCAATTTTTCACCAGTTTCACTCATGAAACGTGTGGTATTTCATCTTACGCAATTCCATATGGGAAAATTGGATCTTGCACGGTTGGGGATCTATTCTTGGATCATGTGTGGACCTAAATGCAACTTCACATCATGTTTTGTTGTTTCTAGCTTTAGTTTTGGTTTCTCCTCCTAAGTGGACCTATATTGTAATTAAATGCCTAACTGGCCAACTTGTGGCTTTGCTGGCTATATATTTGGAGCTTGGGTTGATGTAGAAGTAGTTTTGTGGCATTTCTAGTGGAGGATAGTAGATTAGAAGATTGAGATATGAGTTGAGACTCTGAATTCATAATTCTCATTTTATAAGGCCGAAACCCAGAAGGCCTCACAGTCGGGCATGTTGAAGATTTAATATAATTGCACCAATGTTGTACCAATTTCTTGTCTCATATCCAGTGTGTTTTCACTGCTTACATGTGGTTTTCATATTACTTCTATGTGTAACTATTCACAGGGCATGTTTGTGGGTTTACGTAGTCTTAATTAACCTTGATTCTGCCTTTAGCCACCTTGCCCTTGCATCAGCATGAAAACAAACAATAAACCCTACATGAAATGTAATCACATAACACAAGTATTTTGGTTACAACAAAACCCTTTTTAGAAGGTAAAAACTACGATGGGGATGACACCCACAAATTCTCCACTACTACAGTAAATAAAGTATGTCAGTTAAGGCTACAAGTGTGATCACTTCTGGTGATCTTACCCTGTTAGGAGTAATTTAAGATTGATTAGCCTTGTGAAAGGATTTTAGCAACACCAAATAAGTGTGCACTCAGTTAAGATATTTACAACAGACTGTTAAGTCTACTCTATTAAGAGATTCTCAATCCTACTATGATGGTTAGATCATAATAGAAAATATTTTCAATTGACAACTATCACTTATCTGAATCAAATTAATGAAATACCAATTCAATTTCACCTTGATGTGTGGTGTATTACTCTCTATTCTTCTTGGTAGCCTTGTATGTTTATGAATAATCTGAATACTAACTTTGGTAACTGCTCTATCATATAAACCCTTGTTTGAATTATGATGTCCTAAAGGTGGCTACTTCTTCATGAACTCTTGGTCATTTCCTTCTCCTTCCTTGTGTCAAAATGACATCAATTACAATTATATAGAAAATTTATTTGACCTAATTAGGTTTACAACATCTTATAAAACCTAATATCTATGATATACAAAAATAAACTAGATATAACTATTACATAGGAATAATCACAACAATTAATGATTACATCAATAATAAATGTGTCTCAATCTTGGTAAAACATTTATAGATCTTTGTAAACCATTTGCATAGATAAATGTGTCATTGTTGATTACTATGTCATTTCTTGAACAACTCAGTAAACACTACATTCTTTGTTTGGTGAATAACCTAATGCTCGGTATGTATAATGCTTGACATGTATAATGCTCGGTGCTCAGTAAACATAATCAGTTAGACTTGTATACATTTAGCTTTCAGTTCTACCTTGTGACTACTTGATGTGAATGCTTTGATAGTTCAACCAACTATCTTGTATAGATTCTCATTCCATCTTTTACCAACTAATCAGCATAGATTACCGACTAATATTATTTGATACTAATGACAAAACTTAATGCTCAAATAGATATAACAATCAACATCACAGTACAAATCGAAGGATCAGGTACTGAGACATTCTAACAAGTGAATTAGTAAAATCTCTTAACATAGTGGTTTTGGCAGACATAAGTAAATCTCTTAACTGAGTTCTTACTTTGTTGTAAGTTTAAATCATTTTTCAAGGTAGATTGTATAAGTCTTAAATCTCTTAACAGGGAAGACCCCTCACAGGGTAGATCATCATTGTATGATCAAACTTTTAGCCCTTGTTATCTCTATTGAGCATTTAAGGTTGTCATTAGTACCAAAGGTTTGTAAAGATATCGATCGGCCACTTACATTGAGCTAATCGATAACATAGAGCAAAACAGACCAGTCGGTAAAGCTTATATACCGAGCAACAGATAGTTTACCAAGCACCATTAAACACTGATACTAACAGATAGTAAACACCGAGCATCGTAGTATACACCAAGTAGTTTATACAGTGTTTATCGAGGATCATAGTAAATGACATAGTAATCAGAAATGGCACATACTTCTATACAAACGGTTAGAACGGTTCATAAAACATTTTACCAAGATTGAGGAACATTTAATGTGATGATATTCATTAAATGCAATTTATATCTTTTTTAATAGTTGATCTAGGTTATTATTGTACACTATAGATCTTAGGGTTATGACTATGTTGTGTAACCTAATTTTGTTAAAGAGGCAAAAATAGAACACTATATATTTGTGTGTTCGCATCATTTTTGGTGTGAGCTGATATATGAATCATGAAGCACTTGAAGCAATTGCTTAACTTTAAGTCTATCAGTTAACAGAGCAGAACTGAGTACAGAGGAATTCAGATTGAGTAGAATCAGCAAAGGCTACCGTGCAGTTCAGAGCAGAGATTCATCACAAGTAAGGTGATATTTTATCAGAGCTTATAGATCTTTATCAGACAATTGAGTTGTCAAATAGCAGATAATTGCCTATTGCTTTCTGAAAATTGTAATAGAGTTTTTGGATAAAATCTCTTAACAAAGTAGACTTAACAGTAAATCTCTTAACCGAGTGCACACTTCATTAGTGTTGTTAAAATCCTATAACTTGGTAGATCTAGCCGATCTAACTGTAGACACACAAAATTGGACAAGTGCTTTTAAAATTGCAAAAATCATTAAAAGGCTCAAAATCATCAAAATACATTAAAAGGGATCAAATCAATTAAAAATAGACAAAATTAATTAAAGCAAAGGAAAAATCAAATAATGGGATTAAATAATTAAATCAAAGCTTAAAGGGGTGAAAAAATAATACATAATTGATTTTAATCAATTAGTTGTATAGTTGTTTAAATCAAAAATCAAAATGAACCTATTACCCATACATGGCTAAATTTAATTAATTAATTGAATTTAATAATTCTTAATTTCTTTCAACAAAGTTGAGCAACCAATGAAAATTGAGGACAAAAAGACACAAATCACTCAAATATTTAAAGTGTCCAAAGTTTTGAGACCATTTAAAGGATTGTCCCCTCATTGTCCCCCCATTTATGAACAAAGCAAAGTATTTGACTCAACCTAAGGTAAATCATGATTACTTTACTCCACCCCCTACCCTTGGGAAATTACTATAAATATAGAGCATTTTGAGAGCAATTATCATCTTAGAACTTCATTTGCAAAGCATTGTTACTATAGGCAATTGAGTGCATTCTAAGAGCAATTAAGAGCATTTAGAGCAATTATCATTGTAATTTTGTCAATTTGAGCTAGATTAAGCATTGAATGAGCATTGTAGAAGCATAGTAGAAGCATAACTTCTCATTTTAGAAGTGTCACTAGTGAGGATTTGAGCTGAGAGCTTCACTTACCACCTCTTTCTAGAGAACCATGAGATGTTATAGATCATAGTTTCAATTCTAATTAGATTTGAATTGTATTTACTTTCAATTGTTGCTATTAGATATTAATTTCATGAAGGTGATATTCATCATCACACACTAACATATCACTCCTAATAGGGTGAGATCACCAGAAGTGATCAAAACTTGTAGCCCTAATAGGCAAACCTTTTCTATTTGCAGTAGTGAAGAATTTGTGGGTGTCATCCCCACCACATTTTTTACCTTCTAACAAGGGTTTTTGTGTTACCAAAATACTTATGTTATGTGATTGTCATATTGATGTCATGTTGTTTACTTTTATAAGTTAAATGAATGATTGATACATGCAGTTAGATTCAAGTTGTTTTGGTTGGTTATTATTGTTTACAGATACATATCTGAAAGGTTTACAAGTGAAGTTTTTTAAGGCACTGATCCACCCCTCCCCTCTCAATACATATCTCTCCTAATTCCAATAATTGGTATCAGACCACAGTTCTCTTATTGAACAGTTTAACCACTGAAGGGTAAAGATCTAAGTCATAGAGAGATACAAACTTGACAAGACTATCGAGAATCAAAAGATACAAATGCAAATGTTTGTGGAATAGTATAAGCAAGACAAGAAGGACTAAAGAAATTACTAGTTGAAAGGAAGAACCTAGCTATTCTACAAAATGAGATCAGTTACCATGAAGAATCTATTGATGAAATGTTAGAGAATATTGGATCTAGTTCTGGAAGCATCTCTAATGGATCTAAAAGCATAATCACTAATCTATCTGAAAAGAATCAATATTTAACTGATTAAGTGAAAGCACTACAAATCGGTCAAGAATCTCAAATGGTGAGAATGGTAGAAATAATGAAAAAAGAAAAATAAGTAGAGAAGAAAGGAATCTGGCAATCTATGACCGAAGATAGATGACTAAACAACTTCAAGCTAAAGAGAGTGAGATACAAAGACTCACTGACCAACATTTCCAAGTAACTAATCAAATGATGACTGTGAATCAAGAGGTAAACGGAGTGAATGCAGAATTATCAAGAAGACTAGAAGATGTTGCAAGACTCAGAGAAGAGAATGAGAAGCTGAGAAATGAATTGAAAAATCAACAGCAGCAAAATGAAATGAAGAAACTTGTTGAGGATAACTCTAAGAAGATTTATGACTTTCTGACTAATCAGAGAAGATTGGGAAGTAAAGGTGGTATAGGCTACACCGGTGAAGGAGAATCATCACAACAAGCTAAACAAGTCAACATCAGTCAAAATCAGAAACCTAAAGTGTTGGCATGTTATCACTATGGAAAACTGGGACATACATCTAATGTGTGTAGAAGCAAAGCACAAGGTAAACCTCTTGTCACTCCTAAGTTTAATGGATATTGTTACTACTATGGTAAGTTTGGACATCCTGCTTATGAATGTAGAGCTAAACAAAATGATATTGCTAATAATACCACTATGGAGAAAATATGCTATACTTGTAACAAGCATGGATGCACTGCACGAGAATGTAAGGCAAAAATGAAACAAGTCTGGACACCTAAGGAGAAACCACAACGTAGGCCATATCAACCAAAGAGACAAGGTAACTCTTATGTTTGGGATTATAATACATGGGCTAATTGCACTGCTTGTGGTAGATATGAACACATTGTAGCAAATTGTTATAGAAAGAGTTGGATTGGACAATCAAGAAGCTGGACAAGTACTGGGATGGCTTGTATGCATTGTCATAAGGTCGGTCATTTAAGCAAGAACTGTAGAGACCAAGCACCAGATGAAAACCATATATTTGAAAGTGGATATACTATTGCAAATATCATAAAGTTAAGGAACACTATGTGGAAGAAGGCATCTAATGAGAATGTTGAGTCAAGTAATGTTTTCTATGAAACCTCATCCACTGGATTGGGTTACATCAGTACCTCCACTTAACGTGAAATAGGTATGTATGGGATTGACATTTCAAATGATCACATTTTACATACAATTCCTTATGCATAATGTTCTTATACCAAATCAGCATGAATAAAGATACACTATGGTTTAGTTGTCATGAGCTAACAATGTTATACAGTCAGTAGAAGAGAGACTGAGATTTGGTTATCCGTCAGTAATCACTATCTAAGGTTAACCGAGCACATGTATCAACTGATGAAAAAAAATCTCACTGCCAAATATGGAGATAGGTTTGAGACATCTGAAGGGATACCGGTTGAATAGGCAACTGAAGGTCAGTTATAATTAGTTGACAAACCATATGATAGTGAGGAGACCAAGTCTAACAAAGAACAAGATCCCACACCGGCCCCTCCACCTGAAATTCCTATAAAGATGTAGTCACCTGTACATGAAGGTATGAAGACATGATTGTCAACTACAGCACCACCAACTGATAAGGAAGAAGCAGAGAAAGTATCAAAAAGGAGAGCAGCTACACCAACAAAGAATTATATCAAGAGAAAGAACAAGGTTGTAGCCGAGGCACCAAAGAAAAGGAGAAAATTCATAAGAAATAAAGAATATCTTGAGGAAACTGAGACAGAAGATGATGTCAATCAATTCAAAGTGGTCAGTAACAAGGAAAAAATAGTAGATGAAATTATTGAAGACATAATTGAACATGGAGACCTCACTAATCCCTTACTAGACAGATTTGACAAGATGTCAAAAGAAGATCAAACCAAGATAGAAGAGGTTGTCATCCAAATGATGATAAAATTCAAGAAAGTCCCAATGGAATTTTCTTGTGCATTACCGAAGAAATTGGATGACAAAATTATTGAAAAATGGGCTATTGCACTAGACACCAAGAAGAGAAAGAGAGAACTCTCTCTAGTTTGGGAAGCTTCACATTTAAGCTTTGGTGAAGTTAGTGAATACTTGACCAAATACCAATAAACTTTATGATCAAGAATAGAGCCTTGATGATCATGGATGAAAATGTAGCAGATATGGATACCACAACCGATTCTGTGTGGACATCAATTTTGAAGGCTAAAGCAAAAGCTGAGCAAGAAGCATTCTTGAACTTGTCTAAGAAGAGACACAATTCCAAAGGTAAAGGTATTTGCATTGATGAGGGAACAACAAAGAAATCAAAGAATACCGGTATATCAATTATCAAGGCAATTGATATCACCGAGGACAAGGAAGAAATAAGTATTGCACAAGATGCACCGAATAAAGTTGAAGTTCAAATGGAGAAGAAAACTGATGACGATGTACTCATTAAGGACATCACAAATGGTGATCCTGATGACCAAGATGATGAAGATGTAAATATTGCACTAAATAAAGATGAAGCACTAGACACTGAATGTCTATTTACATCACTACCGGGTGAACTTCCTATACTTGCAAAAGTAGCTGAAATTTTTTCCCAAGTACAACCCGACGGCTCAAATCCCAAGCAAAACATAGCATCATAGGGGATCAAAACATAGAGAAACCTGCAGAAATAAATGAGCCTACACAAACAGAGGCACCTTCCATCGAGGTAAAGGAAATAGAAGAAACAAAGGAAATAGAGGTGATCCCACTTGACACCACAACTGAGACTCCCACTATATCAACTGAGACTATAGCTTTTGAGGAGTAGAAAAAGGAAGACCGTGTGTTAACTAGGAAGGATACTCCAAAATCTGGAGATAAAACCATTGCTATTATTGAGAAGAAATCACCTGTAGCATTGGAGAAGAAGAAGAAGAAGAAAGGAAAAGTGCCAATCACCCTAGATGAAGTAATCATTATCCCCGAGTGTGACCCAAGGACCCTAAACCCTTAAGACTTGAGTAAATATGGGGAACTATGTACAAGAAAGGTAGTGCAAGAGAAGTTGAAGCAAGAACACAAATGAAAAGAAATCTTAACAGATGTGTGGGATATCCTCCAATAGGTAGTACCTAAGGTGAATATTGATGAGGATACACCTATCATAGATCAACTTGCTACACTTGCCGATAAGATCAATGACCCAGATATTGATGCAAATAAATGGATTGAAGAAAGGGTAGAATCAAGGATTCAAAACAAATTAGCCGAGAAAATAAGCCTAGAAGTGGCATTGAAGAAGGTCAAATTATCTGAGGAAATCACTGAGATAAAAACCATCACCCAGTTAATTTGTCAATATTTATTGAAGCTTTGTACTACAGACACCTTCACTGTTGAAGTCAGTGAAAAGATCAAAGGATTGGAAGCAAAAATACAGTTGAGTACAAATGCAGCTATAACCAAGCCTCATGCTTTCTTAAAGCACATTCATCGAGTTCAAGAACTCCGATGGTTGATAGCAGATTTGAAGAAACAAGAAGAGCACATAACAGATCAGGTTACTAAGTTGCAAACCGAACTCATTCCATACCTAAAAAAATTTTAGGCACATATTGTCAAAGCCAAACAACTTGTTGCAACACTAGAAATTTTGGTGTTAGATAACATTTTTGACATGCATGCACAAGTCGGTCTTGATCACATCACTCTCACCAACTTGAAAGAGGAATGGGACAACCTCTTGGAGTTAGTGAAGAAAACACGTCAACAAATTTTTGACAAGCTGTGAGTATACTACTTAATTTTTGTATTTGGCATTACTATCAAAAAGGGGGAAAACAATGTATAAGCTTGATGAAGGGTGCTCCTCTTAATACCACAAACACATAACTGAAACAAAGAAACAACAACAATATGCAATAACAGAAAATGGGCTTCTTATTATCTCCACAAATGTGGAATTACAAACTTTTAGAATTACAATATGCAAAGCCACATGGGCATTCCCTTACAATATTCTATAGGAAAAGGCCTTGAATCATTACCCAGATCTACCTAGAACTACCCCAAACTACCTAAGACAACACTACAACCTTCCTTATATAGGCAATTTTCCACCGCCTGGGAAGGTTCCAAAAATTTAGCCAACAAGGCCGATCAAACTTAGAATTATTTTATTTTACAATTTATTACATCAAAGTCAGCTCAAAATAACTTTTGAAACCCAAACATAAATTTTTAAGGAAAATCATTTTTCACAATTTCAGGTGACCCAACTTCCGAAGACCATAAGTCATCGCCAGTTGACCCGATTGACTATTATAACCCCATTCCAGAAAGTCCATGAAGCGCTCTACAGGCTTGACTCACACAAGCACCTATCACCCAAATTTTAGACCTCATCTGGGGCCTCTAAATCCTTCAAAACTAAGTTCAAAGTTTTTGTACCCTTTTGCCAATATCGAAAATCTTCAATATCTACAAAGCTAGACTTGATCTATCAATGAAACTTTACTGGCAAGCTACTATGACCAAAATGAACCTCTAGGGAAGAAATCAGAACATTCTGAGATCAGATGACCAACTTATTGAAAATAGCAAGTTTTCATAAATAGCAACTCTACACAAGATAGCCCTTATTGAAAACAAAACCAAAAATATTTTTGGGTGATGCAAGATTGCTCTTACACCTAGGATGCTCCTGCATTAGACACCCAGGGTAATTTGAGAAGTGACCCTATCATGACTCACATGTGTAGAGGAAAACCAAGATGGTTAACCTCCTCCTTTTTTAGCCATGATGAATCTTCAATAGGTCATCCTTTCCATTTGACCAAATACTCTTCATATGTCATGTTCCTTGTGCTTCTACCAACATGATTATCCAATATGTCTTCAATCTCCTTGATATTTGAACTGGTTGTTGGAATACTCCACTATGTTGTTGTAACCTCATCTTCAACACCTCCTTCATGATACTCTATCAGATCTGAAACATTAAATACTGGTGAAATATTTAGCTCAGTAGGCAACTTGACCTCATATGCATTTCCTGAATCATGCTTCTTTAGGATCTTACATGGCCCAAACTTCCTCATTTTCAACTTGTTATATGTACCAACTGGAATCGCTCCTTCTGCAAATGAACCATGACTTCATTTCCAACCTGAAATTCCTTATGCCTCATTTTCTTATCTGTCTTAGCCTTATACTACACATTCATCTTGGTAATGTGCTTCCTCACCTCCTCATGGATGTTCTTCAAATGTTCTGCAAAGTCCTCAGCTTCAGCACTACTTATTTCTCCTTTATCTATCTTTCTCAACTCAGATGTATTTTTGGGACTACTTCCATATACAATCTATGGATGATGTGATGAACTAAACTTCAAATTTGTCTTCAACTCTTCACTTTCTGCTAGTGTCATTCTGTGTTCTACCTTATTTGGAAAACTAGCTCCTAGAATCAAGTCCATCTAATGACTGATCTTTCTTACTAGTGGTAATCCATCAGGCACATTATCAGATACAATATCCTGAAACTCATTCAATAATTCTGTAACTTCTATAGGTACATCTTCTACTTCCTCTTTCCTAGCCTTTGGAATTAAGGTAAAACACATATGCTCATGTCGCATACCATCTAATAAATTTCCTCTATCAAAAAAAGTTATTCTTGCATTACCACATACCTTCTCTTCTATCTCCTTCAATGGATTTAGCTTATGTTGCACTCCATCCTTTGTTAGGGAATAGGTATTCACACGACCATCATGTATAGCACATCTATCAAACTACCATGGTCTACCCAACAACATGTGACATGCATCCATAGGTATGATATCACATAGTACCTCATCTTGGTACCCGCCTATCTTGAACTTTACTAGGCACTATTCACTGACCATGACCTTGTGGTCATCCTACACCCAGGCAACCCGATATGGATGTGGATGTTTCTACCTCTTGAGCTTCAACTTTGTCACCATCTCTTCTAACACAAAATTATCAGTACTACCACTATCAATAATCACATCACAACACTTACCCTCACACTTGCACCTGGTGTGAAACATGCTCCTTCTTTGCTCAGGTTCATTCTCACCACTCAACAAGACTCTTCTGTTAATCAGCATTTCTCTTCTTTCAGCATCTTCAAAATTTGAGGATCTGGCATCTTCATCTACATGTGCAACTCTGGTCTAGCCTTCATTCCTCCTATCTATCCTTCGTTGGCACTATGAACATTCAAATGCCCTATGACCTTCTTCTCCATAGTGAAAACATGTTCCATGGAAGCCTCCTCTTCCTTAACCTTGTCCTCTTCCTCTTCCTCTCTGATCTCTATTGTTCTAATCTTGGAAAGGATTGAAATTATCTCCTCTCTAATTCTGACTGTTACTAGCCTCATCCTACTTTTTTAGATCTTCATTTCGATCTTAATATGATCATCGACTAGATCTTCCATCACGACCTCTTCCACTTTGTCTGCTCTCAAACTTCTTGTTCAACTTTTCCTCTACTTTTAGGGCAAACTAGTATGCCTCTTCAATACTGTTCATTCAAACTAGGTTCAACTCCTCCTAAATGCTTGGCCTCAACCCATTAAGGTAATGGGAAACTTTCTCCTTATCATCTTTTGCATGGCCTATTCTGATGAGGATTTGATAGAACTCCTTTGTATACTCCTGAACAAATCTTCCTGCTTCCTTCAAACTTTGCATTTTCTGCAATTGGTCAAGCTCATAATCAATAGGGATGAACTGTCACTTCAATTTATCCACCATCCAATCCCATCTTGTAATTTTATCCTTTCCTCTTTGATTTCACTCCAATTGAATCTCTTACCACCAGATCTTCGCATGGCCCTTCAGTTTGGCCTTCGCAAACTTGACCCGATCAAGATCCTCAAAATTTTCATACTCAAAATATTATTCACATTCATTGATCGACTCGATCAATTCCTCTAGGTTAAGATTTCCAAAAAATTTCAAAACCTCAATCTTAGGTCTTTTCCTGATCTTTGAGATGGCTCAGAAAAGTCTTTCTTCCTCCTGGTTCACAACTTTGACTTCTCCTTCTTGATCTTCTTCTTCGGCTTCATCCTCGCTTTTGTCTCTGACATTAAGATTCATTCCTTTGTGAATCTCTTCTTGCAATGCTCACACTTGTCTCTGGAGCTCTCTAACCTCAAGTGTTACAACACTATATCTTCCACCACGTTCCCTTCATGGAAGCATTTTTGTGCTTCTTGCTGAAACCCTAACCACGGTCCTAGTGCAAACTACCTCATAGTCGGTGATTTATTTACATAGAAACCCTAACCCACAGTCCTGGTGCAAACTTCTTCACAATCAACAATATGTTTACACACTCAAGAACTCCTACTCTGATACCACTTGATGAAGGGTGCTCCCCTTAATACCACAAACACAACAAAAATAGAGAAACAACAACAATATGCAATAATAGAAAATGGGCTTCTTATTATCTCCATAAATGTGGAATTACAAAATTTTAGAATTACAATACGCAAAGCCACATGGACATTCCCTTACAATATTCTGTAGGAAAAAGCCTTGAATCATTAACTAGATCTACCTAGAACTGTCGTGAACTACCTAAGACAACACTACAGCCTTCCTTATATAGGCAATTTTCCACCGCCTGGGAAGGTTCCAGAAATTTAGCCAACAAGGCCAACCAAACTTAGAATTATTTTATTTTACAATTTATTACATCAAATTCAGCTCAAAATAACTTTTGAAACCCAAACAGAAATTTTGAAAGAAAATTATTTTTTGCCATTTCAGGTGACCCAACTTTCGAAGACCATAAGTCATCGCCAGTTGACCTGATTGACTATTATAACCCCATTTTGAAAAGGCCACAAAGTTCTCTACAGGCATGACTCGTGCAAGTGCCTATCACCCAAATTTTTGACCTCATCCAGGGCCCCTAAAGCCTTCAAAACTAAGTTCAAAGTTTCTGTACCCTTTTGCCAATACCAAAAATCTTCAATATCTACAAAGCTAGACTTGATCTGTCAATGAAACTATACTGGCAGGCTGATATGACCAAAATGAACCTCTAGGGAAGAAATCAAAACATTCCAAGATCAGATGATGAACTTACTAAAAATAGAAAGTTTCCATAAATAGCAGCTCTGCACAAGATAGCCCTTATTGAAACAAAACCAAAAATATTTTTGGGTGATGCAAGATTGCTCTTACACCCAAGATGCTCTTGCATCAAAGTTGTTATGCCAAATATGTACATAGATGCTATGTATACTACATATTACCAGGAGCATGCACCAAGGGGGAGTACTTAGTACTTATAAAAATTTTGATGTGCATATGTATATGGTGGAGATATAACTCATATAGAAAATTTTGTCTATATACATTCAAAGTTTTGATACTAATGCCAAAGGGGGAGATTGTTATCTCTATTGAGAATTTAAGGTTGTCATTAGTACCAAAGGTTTGTAAAGATATCGGTCGGTCACTTACATTGAGCTAATCGGTAACATGAAGCAAAACAGACCAGTCGGTAAAGCTTATATACCAAGCAGCAGACAGTTTATCGAGCACCAGCAGACACTGACACCGACAGACAATAAACACCGAGTGCATATTATACACCGAGTATTTTATACAGTGTTTACCGAGGATCATAGTAAATGGCATAGTAATCAAAAATGGCACATACTTCTATGCAAATGGTTACAACGGTTCATAAAACATTTTACCAAGATCGAGGAACATTTAATGTGATGATATTCATTAAATGCAATGTATATCTTTTGAAATAGTTGATCTAGGTTATTATTGTACATCGTAGATCTTAGGGTTATGACTATGTTGTGTAACCTAATTTTGTTAAAGCGGCAAAAATAGAACACTATATATTTGTGTGTTCACATCATTTTTGGTGTGAGTTGATATATGAATCATGAAGCACTTGAAGCAATTTCCTAACTTCAAGTCTATCAGTTAACAGAGCAGAACCGAGTACAAAGGAATTTAGATTGAGTAGAAACAGCAAAGGCAACTGAGCAGTTCAAATCAGAGATTCATCACAAGTAAGGTGATATTTTATTAGAGCTTATAGATTTATATCAGACAATTGAGTTGTCAAATAGAAGATAATTGCCTATTGCTTTCTGACAATTGTAATAGAGTTTTTGGATAAAATCTCTTAACAGAGTAGACTTAATAGTCTTATGTAAATCTCTTAACCGAGTGCACACTTCATTAGTGTTGTTAAAATCCTATAACTAGGTAGATCTAGCCGATCTAACATATCACTCCTAACAAGGTGAGATCACCAAAACTGATTAAAACTTGTAGCCCTAACAGGCAAACCTTTTCTATTTGCAGTAGTGAAGAATTTGTGGGTGTCATCCCCACCGCAGCTTTTACCTTCTAACAAGGGTTTCTGCATTACCAAAATACTTATGTTATGTGATTGTCATATTGATGTCATGTTGTTTACTTTTATAAGTTAAATGAATGATTGATACATGTAGTTAGATTCAAGTTGTTTTGGTTGGTTATTACTATTTACAGACATATCTGAAAGGTTTACAAGTGAAGTTTTTGAAGGCACTGATTCACCCCTCCCCTCTCAGTACATATCTCTCCTAATTCCAATAGCCTAATAGACAAACTTTAATAATGTAGTAGTGAAGATTTGTGGGTATCATCCCCACCCTAGTTTTACCTTTCAAGGGTTTCTGGATAACCAAAATCATTGTGTTATGTTTCACTTTCATGGATGATAATTAGGACGTTAGATCTATTTTAGTATTGAATTTGATGTTTATGTTATGCAAGTAAGTTTATGTTAAAGTTGAACAATTGGAAGATATATGATTCCCCCCCCCCCCCTCTCAGTATATCACTTTCTCATAATAGATTTCCAACAATTGGTATCAGAGCTAAGTTTCTTAAATAATTCTAATCACTTCTAAGTCAAAGATCTTGAGATGGAGGTTTATAAGTTGGGAAAGATCATAGAGAATCAGAAGATTGGCATTCAACTTGCATTACATCAACTTGAAGCAACCAGAGGTGAACTAAAGAAATTCTTAAGCAAAAGAAGAGAATTAGCAATACAACAGAATGAAACTCAATACCAAGAAGAGGATACTAAAAGGACTATTTGACAGTGGTAACTGTCTATAGCTGAATGTGGACCTCTAATCTAGCCATATACACAACATAGTCATTGCTTGATCATCGAATCATGAAGAGGATTATGGATTACTCAATTCGTAAGATTCTATCGATTTGACCTGTTACCTCCTAATTAACTGGGGTGTTTGAATTACTCTCAAAATGAGAGCAAACAACCAAAAGACCAAGCTAATACAGAGGATTTGAAAGCTATGAAAGATGAGAAAAGTACAATTAATCTAAGATGAAAGTGCAATTAATCTAAGAATGAAGATGCAATTTTAATCTACGAACTTGAAAGAAATGTGCAAATTAAGCTAATAACAATAAGAAAATTACTCTACTATGAAATTGCAATTACACTAAATGAGAATTAAGCTAATTGTGCAATAAAAGCTTGAAAATATGAAGATAATTGAGATGAAATTTTTCTATAGTTTATGTGCTCTCAAAATTGTCTTTTTCGAATGAAGGAGAAGGTTCATAATATAGACAAGCCCGGAGAAGGAATGAAGAGTTTCTTGAAATGAAATGGTTGACTCTTCATTCCCAATTGAGACAAATATTCATGAATTACTTAATTAAAAGAATGAATTATTGCCACATATGGGTGACCCTTCGAGTATTTTGAATTATTAAATCCAAATAAGATAATCCATTCAAATAACAAGTAATATTATTTCATTTTTATGTGTATTAGCCAAATGGGGTGGTTTTAATTTAATTTAAAGTACTTAGGACTTTAGAATTAAATTAATTTATCATAGGGATTATTTAGCTAATAAAGTTGAATACTTAGGAATTAATTATTGTGTGAGATTAATGCAATTTAGGGTTTTTGCAATTGACATCAAGTCAAATAAAGTCAGGTAGGAGAGAGAAAATTACCTAGTAAAATAGGACTTTAATGATGAAAATGCACCAAAATTGATTGAAATTATAAGGTGCCAATTTTGGGGTATTACATTTGCCCCTCTTTGAATTGATGTGTGAGCAGTGCGTTGATTCAAAGAATAGTCTGATGTGATAGATGAGGTTTCAAGGTCATCCTAAGAATGAAGCCTAACCCTCAAAAGTCAAGGTAAGGATGCCAAGACACCGGAATAGGTCAAATTGTAGAACCACCTCCAGAACGAGGCATGATTCTCTGAAGTCTAAGTTAGATTGTGAAGATAATGGTCTAATGACAACTTGAGAGGAGACTGGAATCGAGGTTAGATTGCCCCAATGCCCATTGATCAAATGATGATAGATGTATATTTAGGACTAATCTCCAGAATCAGGGTTAGATTTCCCCAATATGAAGCTTAGCCCTTTGAGACCCAGGTTAGATTGCCTAGATAATGGTCCAAAAGATATTTTGAGAGCCATCTCCAGAATGAAGCTTAACTTTCAGGAATCAGGGTTAGATTGCCCCAATACCTAATGAGATTTTGAGAACCATCTCAAGAACGAAGCTTGATTCCTAAGGATTTGAGTTAGATTGCTCAAATACCTAAAATATAGATGACTAGATGACCAAATGCGAGGCACGAAGATGCCCCTAGAGATGAGATGCCCCAAGCGGTGAGGACTTTGATTTAGATCAAATTAATATGAGACTAGTTCGACAAGCTTCAAATGATGCAATCATCTTGCCCCCTTGAAAGAGAAATAGAAAGATGACATATCAGAAGGATGGTTGACAACAAGAGGTTGCAGAGTAGAAGCAATCATACTAGATTCGAGAAGCTGCAGAAGAAATTTGAAGTGATTTGAAGGTCCTACTAACCAAGTTTGACCATAGTTGACTATATTTGACTAGAGTTGACTAGAGTTGACTTTGATGAAAATATTGAAGATCTTGAGAAAATGATGAGGAGATGAGAATCTAGTAGGAAAATGATGCCAAAAGGTCAACTGCACAAGCGTCCGATCCCAAAGGATCCCAAAATTTAAAACATGATTTTGAGCCATCTAGAGATGTCAAATTTTGATTTTGATCTTGAAAATAGATTCAGAGCAGTCGATTTAGCCAAGGGTGCAATTTTTGCACAAAATGGAGCACTTTGAAAATTAGGTCAAAAAGCTATATAAGGCCCAAAGGGGTCATTTTCAAATCATTATTCACTTTGTCTTCTTACGATTCTGAGAGAAAATGGTGGGTGTTCCAGTGCATATGCATCCATTCAAGCACTCCTGACACCACAGCCAACCACCGAAGTATGACCCACCTATGAGTAGTCGATAATCCATCCTGCATTTCAATTTTTAATCACTTTATTAGGTGATTTAGGTTAGATTCAACATGTTTTAGGGCTCGTTCTTCAACTCTCACATGAGAAAATAGTTTCCTCGCATCAGCCACGGTTGCCCCTCACACGAGAAAATGGTTTCCTTGCATGGGTTAGGGATTCCTCACCTGGGGCCTACCTGAAAGCTTGCACGAAGTGAAAGTGTACACCGTGAAAAATTTATCTTTCTCACGCAGGAAGAGGTCTTGTCTCGCACGAGGGAACAATTTCCTCGTGCGGGATGCTGCTATAGTTTTTGAGTCTTCCTTCCAATTTTGCATAAAATGAGCCAATTAAAGTATGCCAGAGTCTTGTTTAGGGTAGATGTGTAGCCTCATTTGCTTGTTGTTTCTTTGAAAACCATCATGTTGAGATACTGATCCAATGTCATCACTTGCTTTTTAGGTTGACTTTCTAGATGTCGCATTCTGGTCGCACCACCTTGTCATCACCACACTAGTCCAGAGGTTGACCGAGGCTGAGAGTGCTCATATTGAGGGACTAGGATTGTCATACTTGCATGATATACCTGACATTCAGGTAAATCATGGTCTTCTAGGTGCACTAGTTTAGTGTTTCCATTCGAAGATGAACACATTCCACTTGTCGATGGGGAGATGACGATCACTCCTAAGGACATATGTAGGATATTGAGGATACCCTTCCATGGTGCTTGAGTTGAGTACGATATATAGCTGAGAGCAGGCACACTGGTGTTGAGAGCCATATTCAGAGATGATTTACTGATGGGTCAGGCCATTGCATGGGATGAGCTGATCAATAGATATGGAAATGCCCATAGATTAGCAATTTTTCTGGCCATCTTCCTGAGTTTCTACTTGGTTCCAAATAGGGGACAGCATGGATTAGAGTGTGGCTGGGGTCACATGCTATAGAGGATGTTGGATAGGCTAGCTACTAGATTTGGATGGGGCAAGTGCATGCTCACATAGATGTATCATGAGATGCACGAGGTAGTGTATCAGAGTGCCAAGACCATGGCAGTTGGAGTTCTTGTTCTATAGATCTGAGCCTGGGAGCATCTCCCTATTTGTAGGCCAATTTTCCACAATACATGGTAGGCTCTCAAGCCTTATATATATAGGTACATCAGTCTTATGACTCAGCCAGCACTAGGTAAGACCGAGTAGTGGTGGGGATAGCTTGATGATATGGTGGTGATTGTCTGGAGACCTTGGGTTGCTATGGAGCCATGGGACAATGCTTGAAGGGAGCTAGCACACATGTTCATCTCGCATCCACTGATTGGGTGCACTATTTCTATCATTGAGTGATTCTTTCTCACATGTGTGATGAGACAGTATGGGAGGCCATAGGACATCTCCCAGGAGTATGCATCATATGCTCGCTTCATTGATGAGACGAAGAAGGGCTTACAGCCCAGACTAGACCAAGGGAGGTGTACCATTGAGGCACGAGTGCCTCTAGCTAGATGGGATTATATGGTGGATGTCACCAATGTAGGGATAATGCTTGCATATAGAGATCACTTCTTGGCACACCCCTTTCCTAGGTTTACAGATCCTGTCGGGATGGAAGAGCCCACGTAGCAGTAGTAGCAGTAGGTACCTATCCAATAGTAGGTACCATTACAGTGGCCTGGGCAGAGATTATTGAGGCCTAGGATAGTGCAGACAGACATCCCCCCGAGGACTATGGGGTTAGATGCAAGTGTTGGGAGCAGTGAGACCTAGCAAAGGTCCACTAGATAGAGGATAGGAGATTCCTCACAGCAGCCACCTCCTGATAAGGAGGTACAAGGTGATGATACTAACATGCTAGATCAAGCCACACAGGGGCCACCTTAGATAGAATAGGTTTAGGAGGCTCTTAGGAAGAGCTAGGAGAGAGTTTGAAAGGTGCAATGAGAGAGAGATGACTTCCATACACAGGTCATCATCCAAGAGACGTGGGTGACTGAGAGGGATAGGGAGATCAAGGAGCTCAGAGAGGAGATGGTGAGAGCATGACTAGAGGCTAGATATGAGTCTACTCAGGTAGCCTATTACTATGCATCCTATGTCAGAGTTGTTCCAGATTTATCCGAGCAGGTGCCTTCATTTTCTGAGTATGTCGGAGCACCACAGGCACCTCCACTGCAGGCACCTCCACAAGCACCACCAAAGGCACCTCCACAGTGACCGATGCCACCTCCATAGTGACTGATGCCACCTCTGTAGTGACTGATGCCACCTCCACAAGCACCAGTATAGGGACCACCATCACCTCCTCTAGGTGGTAGTGGGATGAGTTAGCTTATTTTTTATACACATATTGTAGCCCATTTTTGATACTTTACTTGAGTAGCACCATTCTTTTTGTACATGACATTGATCTGACTGAGATATATATATGAGATCGTCTCTTTGACATTATTGTACTTGTTTATATATTGCTTTAATGTTGATGTTCATGTTTTATGAGATGTTTCCTAGATGATTAGATGTATGGATTAGATATGAATGAGATGCACATGTTTTCTTTATGATATGAATTTGCAATGTGAAATGCAATGATAGATGGTAGATAAATGAATGAAATGTATGATTTTATTTATTCTTATAGTGGATGTACATGGAAATGAATATGAAAATGTAATGGATTATGTGAATGGAAAATGCAATGGAAATGCAATGTATGTGATACTAACCATCTCATGTAGGATGTAGCAATATATGATAGGTACTAATCAAAAGGATATTTCAAAGATTGAGAGTGAGGACCAGACACTTGTGTAGCTAAGATGAACCCGAGACAAAAGATGAGAACCTTTAATGAATAGCTCCAGAAGAAGACAATCAAGAGAGCACCAAAACACAGTCTCAATGCAAGTCTAGGATGAAAATGCAAGCCTAGAATGAACATGCAATCCCTAGGACTTGGTTGTTGGACTCATCGTATTATCATCATAAAGTGCTTTTAGGTATAGGACAATCGCAAGATGCCATACAATCCTCACTAACATGAGAATATGAATATGACACAAGTCTTAGATTTTTTGGAATGAGATGTAAGCATTAAGGCACAAGAAGCCAGAATGACCTGAACACCTATTCCTTTTAATTTAGCAAGTTAACATAAGCATCAAAGCATAGCTGCTAGAATGACCTAAATGTAGCTTGTATACAACACACCAGACACACAAGAGTTCCTTCTTTTGCTAAAGAACGCTCGTAGTGACCCTTACGTTCACTTAGCAGGATGAGCGTTAGCAATTTTATTTGTAGTAGAAAGTGTGTGTGAATTTTGTACCTGTTCTATAGACACAACACTTCAGTAAAACATTAGAGGTTAGTTGAAATCGAAAGTTGCAACGAATTGAAAGGTAAACTAACCAGGTGATTTACTACCTTCTAATAGGTGCAAGTATGATGTTCTCAGATTGTAAATCGAGATCAGTGACCTTGACGACACCTAAATGAAGGATTTGAATGCAAAACTGATATGAAACATGAATGCAATTAATCTATTTTTTTGGATTTTCTGTGCAATAATACGATAAACTGGATATGAATCTATGCTAATAATGAAATTGATATGCAATGAATTGATCTAAGATGAATTCTAAATGATATGCAATACTCAAAAACAAGAATGATCTCACAATAGCTTGGATTTGCAAAGATGATTCTTCAGTCTCCAATTTGACAGCATGAGGATGCAAAAATATGAGATGATTTGAGATGAGCTGAAGCCTTAATTTATAGAAATCTAGGGCTTTTGAGGTGCATGAAAGAAAGCCATAAATCACTCAAATAACTCAGGTTGATTTTTGAGTTATTTTTAAATAAAGGATATTTAACTCACAAAAACATGCAAAAGCAGAGATCAACTCAAAATAGAGTTTAGCTTTAATTGATAACTGATAGTTGTCTGCTTTTCTAATTGTGCATGTTTTATTTATGAATTAATTTAATAATAAAGTGATTTATTTCCAACTTAATTGATTTTGAAAAATAAAACAATTGATTTATGGGTTAATCAATTATTTTTCAAACTTTTATTCAAAAATAATATTATTAAAAATTGACAACTTGCTTTAATTAATTAAATAAGAATTTAATCAATTATTCATAAGATTTTGGATTTATTGTCAAAATTAAATAATATAATTTAGGAATAAATAGAATTAACTTCAATTAAACAATTAAGTGGCAGAATTAAATCTAATTAATTAAATATTTAGAATATTCAATTAATCAAACTTTAGGATAAATAGGATTTATCGCCAAATAATCATTAAATTAAAGATAATTATGATGAATAGGAATATTACTAGGAATATTCTCCGATGCAGAATTTGAGATAATCAATTAGGATTCGATGATGTTCAGATGTGTCTTAGGTTAGGACTTCAATGTTTATTTCGTTCGATGTGAAGATGTAAGAGGTTAATGAACCTATAGCCCATTTTTGGGGTATTACATTTTGCCCCTCTTTGAATTACTATGCGAAGCACAGTGGTTCAAAGATAGTCTGTGTTTGATAAAGATATGAAACTGATTTGAAAGATATGATGATATTAGGTCCTGAATGAACAAAGATAATGTTCACTGTAGCAACGATGAACCAATGAAACAAAAGTGTCAAAATGCCAGATTCTGAACCTTATGATTGTGAAGAAGTGAGTGACTGATTCCAGACTTGATTGTCCTTAGAAGAATCACATAGGTATCATATCTGAACCCTTCAGTTACCAAAGAACCAAGGAAATAACACTAATGAAC
This sequence comes from Chamaecyparis obtusa, assembly GCA_027943335.1. Taxonomy (NCBI): domain Eukaryota; kingdom Viridiplantae; phylum Streptophyta; class Pinopsida; order Cupressales; family Cupressaceae; genus Chamaecyparis; species Chamaecyparis obtusa. The sequence goes on from BSBK01003738.1 coordinate 1,784,268, forward strand.
CGATGGTTACAAAAAATTGATACAGTTTACAAGATTAGGAGAATATCAGATTGATATGGATCTCAATGAATCTGATATGCCCCAAGCGATGATAGATTTGCCCCGAGTGATGAGGACTTTTGATGAATCAGCAACTAGACGTGGTTGTTGTCTTGATTACTAAGGAAAGATATGATATCAATAAAGATATGATTTTTAGATTTAGATTACAAACTTTGAATGATGTGCAATACCATGCCCCCTTCGGGATTAAAATTGAAATCTGACAAGAAAAGTCAGTGTTAAATGGTTTAGAAGCATGTTAATTGATTTGAGAAGTGGTTATACACGTCCGGGAACACATTCTGCATCATTTAGAGGTCCTAGAGACCAAGTTTGACTAGGTGAAACCATGAGTTGACCATAGTTGACCAAGTTGAAATTTTGATAGTCTGATGTAAGATAATCAGTTAAGTTGAATACTAGATTTCTGTGATGATTGAAGGTTGAATATGCAAGCAATAGACCGTCTTGGGCCCAAAATTTTAAATCATGATTTTGACATAATAAACGATCTCATATTTTAATTTTGATTCCGAAAATGGATTCAGAACATCAAAATTAGCCAGGGGTGCAATTTTCATGGAAAACGGAGCACTTTTGAAAATTAGGTCAAAAGCTATATAAGGGTCGGAAGGGTCATTTTCAAATCATTTCAACCATTTGACTTCAGAGATCTTGTGGAGCCCTCTAAGTGAGAAAATGGCAAAACAAAGAGAATTGAAGGTACCTATGAGTTCGCATTGATTTGTGCGTAGCTGAAGACATCAGAGACCTCGACAGTACGGACATCCGGTATGTGGACCTCTGTGCCTCTCTGAAATTTCAAATTTTTCATGTTTTATAGCATTTTTAGAATTTTTCATACACGTTTTGCTTTTCAATTTTTGCATGTATGAAAACTTGTACGAGTCCTCCCCCAGACTCGTATGACATTTGAATTTCATTTCCTTTGTCATTTCATGACTTGCCTAGTGTCGTATGAGAGGGAGCTAGGGCACCGAGAGCAGAGGCTATACCAGATGCACCACCCCCTCCTCCACCAGATGCCGAGGAGCATGCCGATAGTTGATTCTTGTTCTTATGTTTTGATATACTCTATTCTGACTCTGATAGCTCTCAGGAGCTCATTCTTTTGTATATTGTGCCAGTAGTGCACCCCTGACACATTTTGAGTTGATGATATATATGAGATTGATATTTTGGGTCATGACTTCATTTGTACTTGTCATGTTTTGATTGATGATGATATCATGTGATGTTTATGCTATGAGTAGTGTAGAATGTATGTATGGATCAATGCAATGCAATGATTTCTGTCATATGTATGGATGTTATGCAAATGTAATGGATTATGAAAAGATGTATGTATGATTTATGCTTATGCACTGGATGTAATGTAATGCAACAAATGGTAATGATATGGGATGAAAATGCAACGATACACATGATATGTTTTTGCAGGTTGATGAAGACAAGTACTCGGTCTTATGTCAAAAGGATGTTTAACCTAGGAGGGTTACTGCTTGCGGTTCGGTGAAGAGACCTTCGAGTGAGACTCAGCTCTCATTAGATGTGAAGAATTGATATGAAGAATTGTTTAAGCTTTGAAGTGTTTCCAAACATTTGTGAGATCATGCAGACATGCAAAATGCAAAGAAACATGCAAAATGAAATGCAACCTAGGACCTAGGACCTACTCACTAATCATATGTCGATTTGTTATCATCATTAAACTTTTAGGTAACCGGATAAATCAATACAATGCCCACTAAGTATGAAACCATAGACATATGAATATCGATTTGTATGTGCAAGAATTAATACAACACCCACTGGTCAACAACCATGGATATATGAATATTGATTTTGTTTTCAGAATGTCGGATTAGATATAAGCACCAAGGTGTAATACCCTAAAAATGGGCTATATGTTCATTAACGTCCTATATTGACACATCGAACGAAATCGACATCAAAGTCCTAACCAAAGGCACATCGACACATCATCAAATCCTAATTAATTATCTTAAATTCTGCATCGGGGAATATTCCTAGTAATATTCCTAATCATCATAATTATCTTTGATTTAATGATTATTTGGCAATAAATCCTATTTATCCTAAAGTTTAATTAATTGAATATTCTCAATATTTAATTAATTAATTTTAATTCTGCTACTTAATTATTTAATTGAATTTAATTATATTTATTCCTAATTATTATTATTTAAATTTGATAATAAATCAAAATTCCTATCATTAATTGATTAAATTCTTATTTAATTAATTAAAGCAAGTTGTCATATTTGATGATATTATTTTTGGATAAAAGTTTGATTAAATGATTGATTAACCCATAAATCAATTGTTTTATTTCCAAAATCAGTTAAGTTGAGAATAAATCACTTTATTTATTTATTAATTCATAATTATCCATGTGCACAATCAAAGAGCAGTTAAACTCCAAATCAGAAAATCAATGCAAGTTATTGACTTTTTGGAACTCAACATCATTTTTGAGTTTTAAAATTGATCTAAACTTCTAATTTGAGTTAAAAAGTTGTTTTTGCATGATTTGCATATTTTTGTGAATTAAATTATCTTTATTTAAAAATAACTCAAAAATTAAGTTGAGTTTATTTGAGTGATTTATGGCTTTTTTCATGCACCTCCAAAGCCTTAGAATTCTATAAAAACAAGGCTCAGCTCTTCATAATTCATCTCTCAATCATCTCTCAAATCCACAAGAATTGCATAAGCACGCTGGAGAATTGAAATTGGAAGAATCAAAGCTTCTTGTGAATCAACATTGTTGTGAGATCAATCTTGTTTTTACATTTATTTTAGCTTCATATTTCATATTATTGTTAGATCATTTTAGCATATCAATTTTCATATTAGCATAGATTCATATCAAGTTTTCATCATATCATTTTTCATATTATTGCATCTAAAATCAAAAAAATATAGATTAATTGCATTCATATTTCATATCAATTTTGCATTCAAATCATTCATTTAGGTGTCGTCAAGGTCACTGATCTCGATAACAATCTGAGAACATCATACTCGCACCTATTAGAAGGCAGTAAATCGCCTGGTTAGTTTAGCTTTCAATTCATTTCACGATTTCAATTTTTGCTAACCTTTAATATTTTACTGAAGTGTTGTTTCTATAGATCAGGTACAATTTTCACATACACATTTATGGCGCCCACCGTAGGGCAACCCACCTTTACATGCTGGTTTTGATTATTTTTTTTGGAGCTAAAGCCCTAAAGTTTCAAAGATTTAATTTTATCTCTCAAATGGCTTGGATTTTTTCTCTAAAATATTTTTTACAGGTTGGACACATATCAAAGAAGCTACAGCAAAAAATTTAGAATTTTCTAAAATGTTTTGAATTTTTAATAATTTTTTTTTGAAATTTTAGAAAAAATTAATATCTGACGCAAATCAACATATTTTTCAAAAAAATTTATATTTTTGAAAATCTCTTTAAATTCTATTGGGGGTCCATTCTTTGTGTTTTAAATTTGGATGCAATATAATAGCTCAAATAGTCAATTTACAAAAACTGGTCAGTTCAATAAAAACGGGTCTCTAGGGCACAAATGAAGAGATTTTTCTAAAAATTTTACATTTTTAGAAAGCTCTCTATTTTTTTAGCAGGGGTATTTATTTTGAATTTCTATTTTTGTGGCCAAAATCATAAAAAAAAATCAAATCTTGTTGACTAGGTCAAATGCAGCAAAAAAAATAAAGTTTTGTGATGGGTATGCAGTTATTTTTTTTACATGGTTCAATGAATGATATGAGTTGTCATTTGGGTTAATTGCTGGTTATTATTGCTAATAATAATTGATTTTTAGAGCTAACCCTATCGTTTTCATAAGTTGAATATATGTTGCATATCTTGTTTGCTTGTTGGAGAGTTCGTCACTTGCTTGCATGGAAAAGCTCAACAAGAATTGCTAAAAATTAGGTAAAATCTACTAAGCACATTGCGAGGATCCTAGGTATTCTCCTTCATCTAATAACATTTCGATTTGGACTTAAAATAAATCTCTTATGTGTCTGGCTTGTGTGCATCTTTTCATGCTTTTGTCTATTTCTACACACTTGCATAATTGATACTAGGTTGTGACCCCTTAAAGATTTATTAAGTAGTCTTAGATACTTGTGATTAATCTTGATTGATATCTTGGGTTATTGGACTCGCTAATCCACCGACCCCTCGTTCCACCCTGTGGTTGCAAGGTCAGCGCCACATTAAAGGGGAGGGGTCAACAGGACAGAAGCGTTAAGTGTTCCACTTGGCAACCCATTTATGCTTTTAGAAATTCACTTGTTTTCTAAGTTGGGGACTCATTTTCAACTTGTGTGAGGTGTTAAGTGTTCCACCTTGTGGACTCATCTCATATTCGCTTTAAGTGTTAAGTGTTCCTCTTTCTACTTTTTTAGTACTTTTGGTAGATTTGCTTTTGGAAACATACATCTGTGCTCACATAGTAATTAGGCCCTATGAACACTATTTGTGATTCTTGAGAGATTGGATTCCAAGTGAAATCCTTCTTGATGATAGAATCTTTGTAGGTAGGGAGGATACTTAGTGCGTTTCACATTCAACTTGGTTAGTGCATCTTCTCCTATTGATTGATACATTCTCTCCTCGGAGAGGTTGATAGATCACGTGGGGTTGACATCATGAGCTTTGGTGAATCAAAATTGGTTAGTGCACCTTCTCTTATTGATTGATACATTCTCTCCCCAGAGAGGTTGATAGATCACGTGGAGTTGACATCACAGACCTTGGTGAAGCAAAACTTTGTCTTAGCGTGTCAGATTAATCTACTTGCTTTGTTTGGGTTAAAAGTGAAAAGGCGTCAAAAACCTTGGATCTGCAGCTAAGTCCCCTTGTGGTACAATACTATGAGTCATCTTTAGAGAGGGTTAACCATAGTGAACATTCCCTTCACAAGGCAAACTGCATTGACGAAACCTCAAGCGGTAATAGCCATTTTCACCGTGGTAGTGACAGCCGCTATATAAATGTCCTTGTGGAAGAAATCTTCACAGGTGTGATTCATTGTTGGGTTGTCAGATCTCCCTAGCAGCTCCTGAAGATTAAGTTCTCGGACTGTGTCAAAACCCTGGTGCACCAGGATTGGAGTTCATCCCTTTGGATCATAAAAGTTGCAGAGTCAAACCATTACTAAAAACCCTAATGAGGCTAAATTTTTATTTTCTAGGGTATATGTGCATTATTGCAAAACATTTTAGAACATACACAATTAGCGCTTCGGAGGATTAGAATGAATAAAATCACTTGATTGTTCATGCGCAAGGTTGATTTTTCCCTTGTTCATTGTTTTTAGACATGCTTGAAATCACTAGCTTGCTGTTTTGCGTGCTTGTTTATCTATCTAGTTATTGAAAATGAACAAATCTGTTACAATCCTCAACTCTGGACAGTACAATTTGCAAACAAGCTGAAATTGAAAACCCTAAATTTGCAAAATTTGAAGTGAAATTCTTTTCTGGAAGTCAAAAGTCATCTCAAAAGGTCAGAAAGTCATACGAGTTTTTGTCAAATGTCATTTCAATACTGCCCAACTGTCGTATGGTGAACTACCCAGTGTCGTATGAGTTTTTATGCCAGAAAATTCAAAAGTCAAAATCCTACTTGTAACTGTCGTATGATATTTTCAACTATCGTTTCATTACCTACCAACTGTCGTACGAGTTTTGCAATTGTCATTTCGTGGCATACCCACTGTTGTACGAGTGTGCAGAGTGTCGTTTGGGAAATTTTTGAAAGTTTTCATAAAATTGTTAGAATTGCTAGATATTTAGCTTTTTCAACCTATTTCCAGAATCTGTCAAACAAATCACTGTGTTAGGAACAAAGCAGTAGCTATTGAGAATCAGTACACATGAGGAAGAAATTTTGATCACCACTATGATGAAACAAATGCATGCTATGTAATTTGAACTTAACAATCTTAAGAAAGAGAAGGAACCCAAGGAGTTCTCCATGGAAGCTCTATGCCCTTTTACATTTGATAAAGACTTGTACATGTCACCATGCCCCCAGATAGAATGTGAGTAGCATGACAATCCTTATGATACCTCTTCCACGGAGAGTGACACATCCATCTTTGGAGACTATGATGACTATGATGATGGACAATATAATGATACCTACGACACCTTTGTTCCTAAGAATCCTTGTCATGTGTTCTTGCTTACTGGAAATGGGATGTCACATTGGATAGATCATGATGGTGATCCATATGATTCTGATTTTGAAAAAAACTTTGATAATTTTTGTTAACAATACCTTGATTATGATCCATCTACTTCTATTAAGGAATATAAAATGTATTGTGCTGATTTGAAACGTCAATACTATAAGGATCTCTCCTCTAAGAACTCTCAGGCTGAAAATAAAGATTACACTCTCAAGCAAGATCATTTTAATGTTGGACCTTTGTCTTGTGATGGTTCCCTTCCATCCCCTACTTCCTCCAATACCCATACATTTTCTAAAGCTTCCAAGTCTTTCAAATCTTTCACAGAACTTTCATCCAAGACAAGCCCTGATACTTTTCATATGGTTCCCTATAGTTATCCTCCAGGGCTACCTCTTAGAGAAACTCAAGCTAACTTTCACTTGGCTGCAAATACTTTCAATAATGATAAACCTAAAGAGCCTAAGCCTTCATATGCTACAATGCCTACTTCAACTAGTCCTTCACCATCTCTGCAACAGTCTTCCATAAAATCCCAACATGCTTCCTTGTCCTTAGAAATGGCTCCATGTCAAGAGAACTCCAGAAATGATAAAGAAAAAAATATAAAGAAAGATCAAGATCAAGAACCCTCAATGTCATCCAATCTTTTTCACAATGTCTCTTATCCGCTTTAGGGTTCTTTTGATCCTGCACATCTTTTTTCATGCATTCCACCATGTCTTAAGTCTTCTCCTAAGCAAGATCAAGCTACTACTTACACTATTGAGCTTATTGACAATCAAAATAACCTTACTACGCTTGCACTTTCCAAAGATGATACTTCCATTAAGGTTGGTAAAAATGGTGTTGTTACTTCCGATGTTAAGCCTATTGAAAATAAAGAAAAAAATTATGCACTTATGCTATCCAAAGATCCTTGTCAAGATCAAAGGCTTCCATCTTCTTATTCTACCACTCCATGTTCACTTCCACTTTCTACTCTTCCTAACTCTTTGCAAGCTTTGAACAATCCTATCAAAGAAGGTGCTCATATTCAATATATTCATGCTTCTATTGAAAATCCTAATGCTCACTCTAAAGATGTTGATATCCTTGGTTGTTGTATAGATGTTGATGAACTTATTGATTATCCTTTTGCATCTTCTGCATCCATCCTTGGACCTCCTCCACCACTCCTAAGGGCTTCATGTCTGCCTTCCATCTTGGGTCCTTATGTCCCTTCACTTTCCCCTCCTAACTCTCCTAATTCACCATCCATCTTGGGTCCCTATGTCCCTCCATCTCCCATCTTTCCTCAAAATCAACATAGATGCATCCCCTTGAATCTTTTTCATCCACCCACCCATCTAAACTAGTCGTATCCTCCTTCTTCTTCCACAAGTCCCAAGTTCTTTGGAAGTAACTTGAATGTTCAATACAAGAAAAAGAAGCAATACAAGAATCCATCAAAAAGAGAAGATCACCATGTCTCCTCTAATAGACATGGAGGCATAAAGTCAAAAGAGATATCTAAGAAGAAAACTAAAAGACAAGTATGGGTTCCAAAATCTATCATTGAAGATATTCTCTCCAAATTACCAAAAAGAAATGAAAAGCCTACAGCTATATGGATTCCAAAGTCTCTTTTGAAAGAGTCTGGTGTTGAGCAAAAAGTGAAGTTGACATTCAAGCTTCCAAAGACTTCCACTTCATCTTCTTCCAAAAATATTCTTCCATTCCATGTACCTAAACCACAACCTCTGCTATCCATTCACCATATTCCTTCACATATTCCTTCATTCACATTTTTTCCACCCTCTCACCACCCTTCAAGGTGTGTGTTGATGTTGATCTTTCCTTCCTTTCCATTTACCCTTTCACAATCCTTCCATTCATTATCCTTCTACCTTCTATCATTTTTCCTTATTTGCCTATTCCTCTTATCTTCCAACCTCACTCACTTTACATAAAACCTTATCCTCCATTTTTCTCTTCCATCTCCCTTTTCCTATCAGCATCTTTGAGCGTATCATTTTGAATCCTTAGCATATCATGGTTTATCCTTTCAAGGAGCATTATCTAAAAATCTTGCCTTCTTTCAAAAAAATTAAAATTAAAATTAAAATTAAAAATTAAAAATGTGTCTTGGTGAAAACCTAGAAACAGGCACCTTGGTAGCAAAAGTAAAGAGAAATAAATTCATTCTATGGTGAAAACTACTCCCTTGTGGCACCTTGGATAAGTACCGTGATAAAAACTTGGCAATCAGGCATCATGCGTAGTTCTTCTACATATTTCATTCATTCCATCTTCTCTCTTTGATCTTGACAATGTTGATCTATACATGAATATTTGACTATTTTTTGAGTTGTCTGATGATGATCTTACTTTCATTCCTTCCATGTTTAGCCTTCATATCCATCTTCCTCCATTCATTTTTTGCCTATCGCTATCATTTTCCCCTTTGGTTTTGATCTAATAAAAATAGAAAAAAGAGAGTAAAACACAGTGCTATGAAGCCTCTTAACATGTCTACTCCTTTGGATTGCATCATTTCCTGCTCTTGCATTACGCTTTTGTGACTTATCCTATGCTGGTCTTTCATTGCTTGTCCAAATGTGCTTTACATGACAATTTTTCCCTAGCTTGAATATTCTTGAGGAGTTTTCCCTTGAGGATTTCTTCCCTTCATTCTCCTTCATTCTCTTGTCTTCCATCTCTTCCACCAGCTTGCCAATCCCTCTTGTTTTCTACCTTGCTAGACATTGGGACTGCAAGATATGATCTTGCTTAGGAGTTTATAATGGAAAAAGATGCTATCAAGTATACCAAGTATCCAAACAAGTATCAGAACAAGTATCAGAATAAGTATTATAATAAGTATCAGAACAAGTATCAGAACACCCACTAGGGCTACACCTTTCACTTTTGTTTATGGGTCTGAAGTGGTACTACCTATTAAGGTTGAAATCTCATCACTAAGAATTAGAATGCATGGTCTAGTAACTGATGATGACTACAGAGTGTCTAAGTTGCAAGAACTTGAACTACTAGATGAGTGCAGACAAGCAGCGTATGATCATCTCAAAGTATATCAGAAGAGAATGTCTAGAGGTTACAACAAGAAAGTCAGACAGAGAATTTTAGGTTGGTGATCTAGTCTTGAGAGAAAATCTTAAAAATCAATCCCATTGAGAATGCAAGGGGAAGTTTGAACCCAATTGGTTGGGTCCCTTTGTTATCACTGCTACTTTTGGCTCTGGTGCCTATCAACTCTCAACGACTAAAGGAGAACAGCTCTGAGAACCAATCAACGTTCTCCATCTAAAAAAATTCTATGCCTAAAGCATTCAATCTATGTTAAAATGTCCTAAAAAAAATCTTTAAAAAATTGAAAAATCTCCTGAAAAAATGAACATCTTGGTGAAAACCTAGCAATAGGCGCCTTGATGATTCACAAAAAAATCAAAAATATCAAAAGTACAATAAAATTGAAAAAAAATGAAAAAAAAAAAAAAAAATTGAGAAAAAGAAAAAGTGCCTTGGTGAAAACTTGGAAACAAGCGCCTTGGTAGCAAAAATAGAATCTCTGCCAAGATGGTGAAAACCCAGCAAACAGGTGCCACTTGCTTCAAAATGCTTCATCTATCAGCGCAATCTTGGTCTTTCCCAGCTTTTAGTTTTGCTTTAGTTTGTACATATCTCCCGGTTTGTTTCTGCATTTCCAGTTTTCAATAAGTCAGTCTGTACACCACTCGGCTCAAGTGTCTGTATCCTATCAATGCTTAACACTTGGTGGCAATGAATGTTATATCTTATGGCCTCTAGTATATCTTAGACATATCATATCCAGTCAGAGTCCTTTGAAGCTTCATTTGAGTCAGTCAAGTCTGTCTCCTCTCTAGAAAGGATTTTGCATCTACAACAACAATCAAAAACAAACTGAAAATAATCTGTGCTTTTCATAATTTTATCTCCTTGTATGCTTACTGATTCGCATTGAGATTTTTGCATATTGTGTCCCTTCGAGCTCTTCAATGATGTCCTTTATAGGATTTAGAGAGTGATGACTAGGGGCATAATCTTTTCTTTGTCTTCTGCTTGTATGTGAAAATCTAACGTCTTTGGAAATTCTAGATTGAAATGGTGTCCGACTGTAAGAGCCTCTATCTCAAATTGGATGGCCATGCATACCTCAACCATTGATACCCATAAAATTCAAGGAATTTTGATCTCACTATTGTCTTTTTGAGTAAGTTCTTTCTCCTACTGTGAAATGCGATCTTACCTAAGGATGTGAACGATAAAGGGTCACTACGAGTAATTCACACTAGATTTAGAATGATCTCTTGACTGTTTGATGTGTATGTTAAATGAAAATTGCTATATCAAAATGAACATGATACTCAGGTCATCTTGGCGCTTGTGCCTTGGTGCTTGTATCTAATCTGACATTCTGAAAATAAAACCAATATTCATATGTCCATGGTTGTTTGACCAGTGGGTGTTGTATTGATTCTTGCACATACAAATCGATATTCATATGTTTATGGTTTCATAACTAGTGGGCATTGTATTGATTTATCTGGTTACCTAAAAGTTTAATGATGATAACAAATCAACACATGATCAGTAAGTAGGTCCTAGGTCCTAGGGTTGCATTATCATCCTGCATGTTTCTTTGCATTTTTGCACTTTGCATGATCTCACAAATTGCTTGAACACTTAAAAGATTCTTCAATCACCTCTTCCAAACTAACAAGAGCTAAATCCCACATGAAGGTTCCTCCAACGAAATAGCAAGTAGAATCCTTTTTTGGGATCAAAATCAAAATCTAAAATCATTCATATTATTAACTACTTGCATAATCAACCTTGAATCATCACAGAAATCCAGAAACCAACTTAATTGATTATCTTATATCAAACTATCAAAATTTCAACTTGGTCAATTATAGTCAACTCATGGTCAAACTTAGTCAAATTTGGTCTCCAGGACCTCTAAACGATGCAGAACGTATTCTCGAACGTGTTTAACCACTTCTCAAATCAATTAACATGCTTCTAAACTATCAACGCTAACTTTTCTTGTCAAATTTCAATTTTAATCCCGAAGGGGGCATGGTATTACACATCATTCAAAGTCTGTAATCTAGATTTGGAATCATATCTTTCCTCAGTAATCAAGACAACAACCACGTCTAGTTGTTGATTCATCAAAAGTCCTCATTGCTTGGGGCAAATCAATCATCGCTCGGGGCATATCAGATTCATCGAGATCCATATCAATTTGGTATTCTCGTAATCTTGTAAATTGTATTAGTTTTTGCAACTATCAGTTCATTAGTGTTATTTCCTTGGTTCTTCCGTAACTGAAGGGTTCAGATGTGATACCTACATGGTTCTTCTAAGACAATCGAGTCTGGAATCGGTCACTCACTTCTTCGCAATCCTAAGGTTCAGAATCGAGCGTTTTGACACTTTTTCACAATCATCGGTTCATTCGTTGTTATAGTTAACATTATCTTTGGTCATTCAGGACCTATTATCTTCATATCAAATCTTTCAATCAGCTTCTGTTTCATATCAATTATCAATTTCAAATCAGTTTCATATCTCTATCAAACATAGACTGTCTTTGAACCACTGCGCTTCGCACAGTAATTCAAAGAGGGGAAAAATGTAATACCCCAAAAATGGGCTATATGTTCATTAACCTCCTACATCCTCAAATCAAATGAAATTGACATCAAAGTCCTAACCAAAGGCACATCGGCACATCATCAAATCTTAATTGATTATCTTAAATTCTGCATTGGGGAATATTCTTAGCAATATTCTTAATTATCTTAATTACCTTTAATTTAATGATTATTTGGCGATAAATCACATTTATCCTAAAGTTTGATTAATTGAATATTTTCATATTTAATTAATTAGATTTAATACTGCCACTTAATTATTTAATTGAATTTAATTATATTTATTCCTAATTATTATTATTTAATTTTGACAATAAATCTAAAATCCTATGATTAATTGATTAAATTCTTATTTAATTAATTAAAGCAAGTTGTCATTATCTAATAATATAGTTTTTAATAAAAGTTTGATTTTAATAATTGATTAACCCATAAATCAATTGTTTTAATTTTAAAATCAGTTAAGTTAAGAATAAATCACTTTATTTTTAATTAATTTATAATTAAATCATGCACAATCAAAAAAAGCAGACAATTATCAATTATCAATTAAAGCTAAACTCTATTTTGAGTTGAACTCTGCTTTTACATGATTTTATAAATTAAATATCTTTTATTTCTGATAACTCAAAAATCAACCTGAGTTTATCAAGATTGATTTATGGCTTTTTTTCATGCACCTCCAAAGCCCTAGATTTCTATAAAATCAAGGCTCAGCTCTTCATAATTCATCTCTCAAATCCACAAGAATTGCATAATCACGCTGGAGAATTGAAATTGGAAGAATCAAAACTTCTTGTGAATCAACATTGTTGTGAGATCAATCTTGTTTTTACATTCATTTTAGCTTCATATTTCATATTATTGTTAGATCATTTTAGCATATCAATTTCATATTAGCATAGATTCATATCAAGTTTATCATTCTTATTGCATAAAAAAATCCAAAAATATAGATTAATTCCATCATTTCACATCAGTTTTGCATTCAAATCTTTCATTTAGGTGTCGTCAAGGTCACTAATCTTGATAACAATCTAAGAACATCATACTCGCACCTATTAGAAGGTAGTAAATCATTTGGTTAGTTTAGCTTTCAATTCATTGCACAATTTCATTTTTGCTAACCTCTAATGTTTTACTAAAGTGTTGTGTCTACAAATCAGGTATAATTTTCACACACACACAAGGCACAAGCACCAGGATGACCTGAATATCATGTCCATTTTGATATAACAATTTATATAAGCATCAAAACACAAACATCATGATGACCTGAATACACCTTGCATTCAAACACATCAAGCAATCAAGAGATTATTCTAGATCTAATGTGAATTACCCGTAGTGACCCTTTATCGTTCACATCCTTAGGCAAGATCATGTTTCACAGTATGAGAAAGAACTCACTCAAAAACACAATAGTTAGATCAAACTTCCTTAAATTTTTTGAGTATCAATGGTCGAGGTACGCATGGCCATCCAATTCAAGATAGAGGCTCTTACAGTCAGACACCATTTCAATCCAAAATTTCTAAAGTTGTTAGATTTTCACATACAAGCAGAAAATAAAGAAAAGATTATGCCCCCAGTCATCACTCTCTAAATCTTGTAAAGGACATCATCGAAGAGCTTGTGGGAATACAATAATGCAAAAATCTCAATGCAAATCAGTAAGCATACAAGGAGATAAAAGCATGTAAAAGCATAGATTATTTTTAGTTTGTGTTTGATGTTTGATTGCATTGTTGTAGATGCAAAATCCTTTCTGGAGACGAGACTGACTGACTAACTCAAATGAAGCTTCAAAGGACTCTGACTGGATATGATACATCTAAGATATAATGGAGACCATAGGATATGACTTTGATTGCCCCCAAGTTTGAACATTGATAAGATACAGACACTTGAGCTAATTGATGTACAGACCGACTTATTGAAAATAGGAATGCGGAAACAAACCAAGAGATATGTACAAACTAAAGCAAGACTGAAAGCTGGGAAAGACCAAGATTGTGTTGATAGATGGAGCATTTTGAAACAAGTGGTGCCCATTTACCAAATTTTCACCATCTTGGCAGAGATTCTATTTTTGCTACCAAGACGCCTATTTCCAGGTTTTCACCAAGGCACTTTTTTTCCTTTTTTTTTTTTGTATTATTCATTTTTTCAATTTTTTTTGTACTTTTGATATTTTTTTATTTATTTTTTTGTGAATCATCAAGGCACCTATTGCGAGGTTTTCACCAAGATGTTCATTTTTTTCAAGACTTTTCTTAATTTTTTATGATTTTTTCAGGACATTTTACCATAGATTGAATGCTCTAGGCATAGAATTTCTTCAAATGGAAAACGTTGATTGGTTCTCAGAGCTGTTCTCCTTCAATCATTGAGAGAGTTGATAGGCACCAGAGCTAAAAGTAGCAGTGATTACAAAAGGACCCAACCAGTTGGGTTCAAATTTCCCCTTGCGTTCTTGATGTGATTGATTTTTAGGATTCTCTCTCAAGACTAGATCACCAACCTGAAATTCTTTGTGTCTAACTTTCTTGTTGTAACCTCTAGATATTCTCTTCTGATATACTCTGAGATGATCATACACTGCTTGTCTGTGCTCATCTAGTAATTCAAGTTCTTGCAACCTAGACACTCTGTAGTCATCATCAGTTACTAGACCATGCATTCTGATTCTTAGTGATGGGATTCTAACCTCAATAGGTAGTACCGATTCAAATCCATAAACTAAAGAGAAAGGTGTAGCCCCATTAGGTGTTCTGATACTTGTTATGTAGGCCTAGAGAGCTGGATTGATCATGAGATGTCAGTCTCTTCCTATTTTATTAACTGTACGATGCAAGATTTTCAATAGATTCGTATTAGATGCCTCTGCTTGATAATTCCCTTGAGGATAGTAGATAAAAGACCAATGTTGTGTGATCTTGAATTTGGCACATAGATCATCTAGATCTTTGTTCTTGAATTATCCACCATTATCTGTGATTATAGAATGAGGTATCCCATATCTACATATGATATAGTTCAATATGAACATAAATATTTGCTTTCAACTTGCTTGTGTCAAAGGGATTGCTTCTACCCATTTTGTAAAATAATTTATAGATGTGATTATATGGGTGTGTCCATTAGAAGAATGAGGATGTATAGCTCCTATAAGATCAAATGCCCATTGGTGAAAAGGCCATTATGTAGTAAAGGTAATTAGATCTCTCCTTGGAGCATGAATTAAGTTGCCATGCACTTGACACTTTTGACAATTCTTAGCAAATTTAATAGCCTCTTTCTCCATCTCAGGCCAATAGTAGCTAGCCCTAATAAGTTTTCAAGCTAGTGTTAAACCGTTCGAGTGTGACCCAAAAATACCATCATGGACTTCCTCTAATGCACGTTGAGACTCTTCCCATTCTAAGCATCTAAGTAGTGTACCATCTAGACCTCGTTTGTATAGATCATGACCAATGATGACATATTGGGAGGCATTATGGATAAGGTATCTCTTCTCATAGCGGTTGAAGGTATCGGGAATGATTTGGTCTTGGAGATAGGAGAATAGGTTTTTGTATCTGGATGAATCATGACCAACAACAGTGCAGATCATGCGGGTTTCAGGGGAATCATATACAGGATAAGATAGTGCTTCCACCAGGAACTCATAGCATAGCTCATGTTCAGGCTATTGTAATAAAGTAGATAATGTTACCATTGCATCGGCATCCTTATTCTCCATTCTAGGAATTTTCTCGAATGTGATAGATATGAAATACTTCTTTAAATCATCTACCATTCTCTCGTAAGGAATGAGCTTTTCATCTTTAGTTTGGTACACATCATTAACTTGATGAATAACCAGTTGAGAGTCTCCATGAATGTGTAGCTCTGTTACTCTCCATTCAATTGCTATTTTCATACCATTCAAAAGGGCTTCATATTCTACAATATTGTTTGTGCTAGGAAACTTTAATCTGAATGCTTTTGGGATTGAGTATCTTTGAGGAGTTATGAACAATATGCCTACTCTAGATCCATTCTATGTATAGGAGCCATCAAAGAATAACTGTCATTCTCTAGAAGAAAGAGTCATGATAGAGGAATCTAGAAATTCCATTTGCATTGGTGTATCATCAATCATAGGTGCATCTACTAATTGATCAGCAATAACCTATCCTTTGATAGCCTTTCTTTCCACATATTCAATGTCAAATTCACTTAAGAGCATAACCCATTTAGCTAATCTACCTGTGATGGCAGCTTTTCTTAGTAGGTACTTGAGTGGATCAATTTTAGCTACCAATTGTGTGGTATGAGCTAACATGTAGTGTCTCAATTTTTGTGATGCAAAGATCACAGCTAGACAAGCTTTCTCAATCATTGAATAGTTCTTCTCATATGCAACCAATGTTCTACTAATATAGTATATAGATCTTTCCTTTTTGTTCTCATCATGTTGTGCTAGCAAAGCCCCCAGTGATGTATCTATAGCAGAGACATATAAGATCAAAGGTTTCCCATGAATAGGAGGCATCAAGATAGGTAGATTTGATAGATACTTCTTGATATGGTTAAAGTTGTTCTCACATTCTTCATTCCATGCAAAGGTCACACCTTTATGTAATGTTTTTGTAAAAGGTTGTGATATATCAGCAATCTGTGATATGAATCTTCTAATAGATTGTACTCTCCCTTGTAAGGTTCTCATTTGACTGATATTCTTGGGAGGTTGCATCTCTATTATAGCCTTGACTTTAGCTAGATCAACTTCAATGCCCTTCTTTGAAACTATGTATCCTAAGAGCTTTCCAGAAGTGACACCAAAAGCACACTTCTTAGGATTTAGTCGGAGACTAAACTTTTCCATTCTATCTAGGATCATGCTCAAGTCCTTTAGATGTTCAGTTCTAATCATAGATTTTGCTAAAGTATCATCAACATAAATCTTCCATAGTTTGATGCATCATGTCATGGAAAATAGATGTCATTTCTCTTTGATATGTAGCACCAGCATTTTTAAGCCCAAATGGCATGACATTCCAATAGAAGGTACCCCATGCACATGTGAAAGTAGTTTTCTCTTGATCTTTTGGAGCAATTTTTATTTGGTTATATCCATAGAAACCATCCATTAAGGAATACATCTCGAAACCCGTAGTCATGTCCACTATCATATCAATGTTAGGTAGTGGAAAATCATCCTTAGGGCACACTCTATTCACATCTCTAAAGTCTATGCACACTCTGATTGAACCATCTGGTTTAGAAATAGGTACAATATAACAAGGATGATCCCAGCTTTTAGGAGCTTCTCTAATTTAGCTTTTACCAAGAGTGCAACATGAGGATGCATCTTTCTCAACTTTTGTTTAATAGGTTTGACATTTGGAGCTATAGATAAATGATGCATTATAAGATTAGGATCCAATCCTGGCATATCTGAATATTTTCATGCAAATTTGATCTTCTTCTCTGTTAGGAATGTTGTAAATTTTTGCTTCTCTTCTTCTGATAAAGATTGTGCTACATGGATCAATTATGGTTCCTCTGCTTTTCCCAAATTGATAGATTGAGTGGGCTCAATTAGAACCGGAGATCTGTCCTATAAATGACTTGGAAGGACATCAAATATCTCATCCTTAGGTGCCGTAGAGAGGTTTTCACCTTTGGATACATCTTTTATTTTTACTTTTGTAGGTTCTGAGAGTGCCACAAAGTGGTTTTCACCCTCAGAACTCCTTTTCTTTTTCTTTTTATTCTTATTTTTCAGACTAAGATATTTGATGTCTGACTCCATCATGCTAACACTCAGTTCACTGATGGAATTACTCATAGGCTCAACTACATTGAGGTAGCAAGCAAGAATAGTCATTGGGAAAGGTGTAAACACCATGGCTCAGATTTGTGGAGGTTTGATCAATAAGTTCTGGATATTGGATAGTCAAAGTGGGGAAAGATTGGGAGATAGTGTTTACGAATATGGATCTATCATCATTGGTCCTAACCCGACGCTCAAGTTCAAAGGTGATATTACAACTTAAGACATTCAATTCATGAATAGGCTCAATGTCATTGTGGGAGTCTAATTCAGCCATAGGTGGATCAGACTCGATAGGTTCATCATTTCACTCTCTACTTACATTGGGATTAGGTGCATATTGGTGAATAACATCAACATGTTTCTCTGTAATAAGCTCATCTAGTTCTGGAATGGCTCCCCATTCATAGTCATTTGATTTAGCTTCTGATTCAAGATCTCTAGGAAATATTAGAACATGAGTAAAGTCAGGGTGAATACCCCAAGAAGGGTTACCCTCAGATTCTAATTTGAATTCATACTCATGGGAATCTATCTCAGAACCACTACCACCTCCCTCTGCTTGATTGTTTTCGAGATTAGCTAGTTCTTGTGTTGCAACTATCTCTTGGTTGATAGTAGGTTCTTGTGTTTCTACTACATTAATTCTTTTGATTGGATCATCTTTATCATCAAGATGGTCTTTGATCTCTTTAGGCAATTTTTCATAGGGGATGAGTTTTGAGCTGTCTGAATCACTATCTGATGTTTTTGTTTCTTCTTTCTTAAGAAGAGGTTCATCTAGTACGATATGCTCTATGACATGAGAACAATTTCCCTTTAGGTGATAGGGTTTCTTCTTAAAGCCTAGGCCAATAGTATTCTTATTTGCCCTACTCGTATGTGAAATAGGTGCCACAAGACCTTTTCCTTTGACTCCTAGAGGTCCTTGACGTAGATATCCCATCTTAGCTATCAATTTATGTCCTAGACTGTATGACATAGAAGGGATCTGTGGTGCTGTAGAGTTGCTAGTTTGAACATTGTGGGATTCAGGTTCATCTCTGTATAGTCATGATAGCACAGCTTCATCCTCTTCAAACTCTTGCTTGGATACTTGTTCTACCACAAAATTCTTTTTATATGCTTCAAGAGGCTCCTTAGGTTTGGGCTTGGACTATTTCAAAGATTGTCCATAAGACTTAGGTGAGATAGGGAGAGATGTCAAAGATAAGACTAGCTCTACAATATATTCTCCCATCCCATTTTCTTTGATATTTACCTCCTTAGCAATGTCTTCCATTTTGGATGTTGAAGCAACATTGAGTTGTTCAGTAGAAGATTCTTTGTTATTGGGAACAAGCTTATCAGCACTTTCCTTCAATGTATTGCAAGTTGTATTTGTGTGTGTGAATTGTGTACCTGATATGTAGACACAACACTTCAGTAAAACATTAGAGGTTAGTTAAAATCAAAATCGTGCAATGAATTGAAAGCTAAACTAACCAAGTGATTTACTGCCTTCTAATAGGTGTGAGTATGATGTTCTCAGATTGTTATCGAGATCAGTAACCTTGACGAAACCTCAACAAAGGATTTGAATGCAAAATCTAGATATGTAATGAATGCAATTAATCTATCTTTTTTTTATTTTTAGATGCAATTGTGATGAAAAATGATATGAAATCTATGATATGTAAAAACTGATATGATATACTAATCTAGAAATGAAATTCTAATATGATATGCAATGCTATGTAAAATAATGATGACCTCACAAACTTGAATTCTCAAGATGATTCTTCAAGCATTCAATTGTTCAAATTCTTCAAATTTGATATGCTATGATTCCTGCAAAGTAAGTTTGCAAATTCATGAGATGATTTGTGAAGAGCTGAGGCCTTAATTTATAGAAATCAAGGGCTTTGGAGGTGCATGAGAAAAGCCATAAATCACTCAAATAACTCAGGTTGATTTTTGAGTTATTTTTTAAATAAAGGATAATTAACTCACAAAAACATGTAAAAGCAGAGTTTAACTCAAATTTAGAGTTTTGATAATTGATAGTTGTCTGCTTTTCTGGTTGTGCATATTTTATTTATGAATTATTTTAATAATAAAGTGATTTATTTCTAACTTAACTGATTTTGACAAATAAAACAATTGATTTATGGGTTAATCAATCATTTTTCAAACTTTTATTCAAAAATAATATTATTAAAAATTGACAACTTGCTTTAATTAATTAAATAAGAATTTAATCAATTATTCATAGGATTTTGGATTTATTGTCAACATTAAATAATATAATTTAAGAATAAATAGAATTAACTTTAATTAAATAATTAAGTAGCAAAATTAAATCTAATTAATTAAATATTGAGAATATTCAATTAATCAAACTTTAAGATAAATTAGATTTATCACCAAATAATCATTAAATCAAAGATAATTAGGATAATTAGGAATATTCTTGATGCAGAATTTATGATAATCAATTAGGATTCGATGATGTGCCGATGTGCCTTAGGTTAGGACTTTGATGTCAATTTCATTCGATGTGTCGATGTAGGAGCTTAATGAACCTATAGCCCATTTTTGGGGTATTACAGTATTCAGATTTGTGAGGATAGTAACCTCTACTCCTTCATAAGGAAACTTCAAACATTGATGGTATTTAGAAGGAATAGCTTGCATTTCATGTATCCATGGTCTCCCTAGGAGGATGTTGTAGGCCAAAGGTAGATCAAGCACTTGACAGATGGTATCTTTGATAACTGGACCCACTCGGATGGGTAAGACAATGGTGCCTTTAGAAGATCTTTCTTGTTCATCATAGGCTTTTATGGTTATCTTCTTTCGAGGATCAATAGCCAATTCTAAAAATCCCAATTGTGTGATCAAGTTGTAAGAACAAATGTTTAGGCCATCGCCCCCATCTATCAACACATGTTTGACTCTACGGTTCTAGATCAAGACTTCTATATGCAAAGGCTAATTATGTGGGTGACTCAAGGAGTTGTCATCTTCCTCTGAAAAGGAGATATATTGCAGAGATGTAAGATGTCCAACCATAGTCTGGAACCTGTCTAAATCAAGGTCATCAGGAACATTGGAACCAAGCAAAGCTTTGTCTAGTATGGCTCTATGAGCTAGGGATATTCGAAGCAACTCAAACATAGAGATTTTGGCATTAGTGTGCTGGAGTTGTTGAACAATGCTATAAGATGTAGGCCTTGTATCCTTTGGATTGGAAAATTTGGAAGCAAACTTTTGTTTGGAAGCAGATGAAAGATTGAAGGGTATCTTAGGGACATTAGATGAATCTGGGATTTGTCCTTTCAAATGTGCCTGATCGTGTGATCGAGTAACTACATTAGCTGAGGAATGATCTCTTTCTCTTTGTACAATTGTGATGACATTGCAACTTTCAGAGAAACATGGTTCAACCATATTGATGACAGCATTATTTCCAGGGTAGGCATAATTGACTTTTGCCCCCATATTAGGCTAAGAAGTTGAAACTCCTTGACCATGTTGCGGAAATGGTTCTGTAAATGTCGTATGATCGTTATTGCTCTTAGGATTGTCAACTGTGATGTCTCCACTATCAATCAGATCTTGAATGGTGTGTTTCAACTGTAAGCAATTATTAGTTTTGTGACCTTTACCTCGATGGAAATCACAGAATTCATTTTTTTTCCACCAATGTGGCTTAGGGTCTGGATCAAATTGTCAGATTGCTGGTAAAGAGATGATGTTATCAGTCAGTAGAGTTCTCATAGCTGATTCTAAAGATTCTCCAAGAGGAGTGAACTTTCACTTTTTATCCCAAGATTTGTATTCTGGCTTCTTTTAGAATGGTTTGGATGACTTTTGTTATGAAGCTTTAATGGCTTGGAAACCAAGAGTTAGGTTGTAGGCTAGTGCCTTTGATGGGGCACGGATAGTGTCAACAACACCATCTATGATGATGCCTTTGTTCTTGTTCCAATTTTTGTTCTTATCTTTGGAACTAGATCCAGATTCGTATTTGTCCTTTTGAAGCATGATATCTCCTTTCTTGACAAGTACTTTCTCAATCTTGATTGCATTATCTACTATTTTGTCAAAAGATGTATGCTCTTGCATTTGTAATGGGTAGTTGATCTCTGGGACAAGGTTATTGATAAAGATTTTGAGTTTCTCCATTTCGGGAATTGGTCTAGCATATAGAGAGAACTTCTTTCGCCACCTCTTGAGGAATGTTAGGAATGGTTCCCCTGGATATTGCTTGAGGTTACAGATATTGATCATGGTGACCAGGTGTTGAATATTGTAGGAGTATTGTTGATAAAATAGTTTAATCAACTCCTCAAAATTTTTAATCGTAGGAGGCAATCTAAAAAACCAATGAATGGATGCTCCACCCAGAGATCTAGGAAAGAGGTGCATCAGATAGGTCGGTTCATGCATGAACTCCATGGATTATGTACAGAACTCTCTAACATGATCTTGAGGATCAGAGTGTCCATCATATTTATCATACTTAGGCATCTCCACTCTTTTTGGAAATGGCGGCATGTACAAGTCTTTGTCAAATGGAAAAGGACATAGAGCCTCCATGGAGAACTCCTTGGGTTGCTTCTCTTTTTCAAGTTTATTCAGTTTGACTTGTAAAGCATGCATTTGTTTCATCATGGTTTTTATCAGAGTTTCTTCCTCATGTGTGATGATATCTTCAACATTAAAATTAGGAGGAAGCTTAGCTCCTTGATGAGCTAACTCCAAAAAGTATGTTTCTCTATTTTCTTTCAAGAAATGCCTCATCATTTTCTTGAATTCATCGTCATTTTGGTATCGGGCAATTTCTTCAGGTGTGGGTTCCTGATCTGCACCATGTTGGAAATGAGCTCCTTGAGAGCCATGATTTGTCTCTTCTTGAGACATGGTAGGAGTTTTGGGACTCCCTGAGATAGATCAAGGAGGATTTTGTTGATTACCTCCGTGGGTTGATGGAGGAGGTATGTAACCAGTTTTCAATCAAAAGTTTCCAAGACCGTCATCCTCGTAAAGACCAAAATTGATGAGTTGCTCAAGAGTTGGACCATAGATATTAGTCAAAGGTAAGGTCTGAGACATCTCTCCTAATTTCTTGTGTGAGGAAGCTCTAGTTTCCACCATTAACCTTAGGTGAAGTGAAGAGAATAGGATGAAGACAACTGAAGAATGATTTGATGCAAGAAAATTAGATGACGCAACCTTGTCAAGATTATGATTGGTTTGAAGATTTGATTAGACATGGGTGAAGGATACTATGCCCTGGATGTATGGGTAGATTTCCCAAAAGATAGCGGACACGAGTTCACAACACTTAGTCTATTTTTAAAGATTTGATAGAAGATTGATAGATCTGACAAGGTTTTGACACAAGATGAAAAGGACTCAAATTGATTAAATAGAAGGCTGAATCAGATTCAAAAGGTCACTTTGGAAAATGATGGGATTCTCAATAGCTACTACTCTATTCCTGACACAGTGATTTGTTTGATAGATTCTGAAAATAGGCTGAAAAAGCTAAGTATCTGGCAATTGTGACAATTTTCTGACAACTTTTCAAAAAATTTCCAAATGACACTCTGCAAACTCGTATGATAGTGGGCATGCTATGAAACAATAGTTGAAAAGCTCATACGACAGTTGCTAACAGGATTTGACTTTTTGAATTTGACTGGCAGAAAGACTCGTACGACACTGGGTTCTTTACCATATGACAGTTGGGCAGTAATGAAATGACATTTGATAAAAACTCGTATGACTTTCTGACCTCTTGAGATGACTTTTGACTCCAGAAAGGAATTTCACTTCAAATTTTGCAAATTTAGGGTTTTTAGTTTTGGATTGTTTGCAAATGGTACTGTCTAGATTTGAAGAGTAAACCAGATTTGTTCATTTTTAGTAACCAAATAGATAAGCAAGCATGCAAAACAATAAGCAAGTGATTTCAAGCACGTCTGAAAATAATGAACAAGGGAAAAAGCAACCTTGCGCATGAACAATCAAGTGACTAAATTGTGCTAATCTCTGAGAGTGCTAATTGTGTATGTTCAAAAAAAATTTGCAATAACGCACATTCCTAAAAATGAAAATTTGGCCTCGCTATGGTTTTTAGTAATGGTCTGACTCTGCAACTTTTATGATCCAAGAGGGTGAACTCCAATCCAAGCGCACCGGGGTTTTGACACAGTCTGAGAACTTAATCTTTAGGATCTGGTAGGGAGATCTAACAGCCCAACAAGAGACCACACTTGTGGACATTTCTTCCAATAGGAAATTTATATAGTGGTTGTCACTACCACAGCGAAAATGACTATTACCGCTTGAGGTTCCATCAATGTGGTTGACCCAATTAAGGGAATGTCCACTATGGTTAACCCTCTCTAAAGGTGACTCACAAGATATACCACATGGAGACTAGTTCCAGATTCAAGGATTTGGGTTTTTGGTACTATCCAAAAAGGAAGTAGAGCATAATCCCCTAGCCTTTTCACTTTTAACCCAAACAAAGCTGATACATTAATCTGACACACTAAGACCAAGATTATCTCACAAAGATCTATGACGTCAACCCCTTATGATCTATCAACCTCTCCAGAGAGAGAATGCCTCGATCAAAAGTTGAAGACACACGGATCTAGTGGAACGTGAGACTCCCTCAGTATCCTCCCCACCTACAAGGGATCCTTCATTGAGAAGAGTTTCACTGGAAACCCAATCTCTCAAGATCCAAAAATAGTGTTCATGGGGCCTAATTACTATGTGTAACAAAGATGCTAAAAGAAAACTATGTTCATTTTTATAGCCCAAATGAAGTCTGTGATAGGAAAGCAATAAAAGTCACTCAAGCTAGACACATGAGATGTTCGTTTTAGATCCAAAATCAAATTCTTATCAGGTGAGAAGATTACCTGAATTCCTCGCAACGCACTAAGTAGATTTTTACCTATTTTTAGCAATTCTTGCACTTTTTCCAATCAAAACCAGCAGGAGTCAATCAAAAATAGAGAATTTCAATTGTTAAGATTAGCCGTTAGTCAAAATCTGAAAACCAAATCTGACAAACTGCCCTAAAAAATGAAATGATAATGAAAACCTGGTGCCAAAACTCATACGACAATGGGTCTGCTTCCACTTCCAAATGACAGTCCAAAAACTCGTATGACACTGGGTGTATGATGATACGATAGTTTAACTTCCAAACAACAGTGTGTATAGTTTGGCATGATTCTCAATCCAATAGACTGTCGTAGGATAGTGGGTATAGTCTGAGATGACTGTTGTCAGAAATTCATATGAAAATTGTACAAATAGAATTTAAAAATCATAGTTTTGGCTCAGAAATTGAGAAGAAAAGACAAAAATTGATAGAATTAAATTGGAAACCCATATCAAGGCCCCATGGCGGGCACCAGAAATGTGTGTGTGAATTTTGTACCTATTCTGTAGACACAACACTTTAGTAAAATATTAGAGGTTAGTTGAAATTGAAAGCTGCAATGAATTGAAAGCTAAACTAACGAGGCAATTTACTACCTTCTAATAGGTGTGAGTATGATGTTCTCAGATTGTAAATCAAGATCAATGACCTTGACGACACCTAAATGAAGGATTTGAATGCAAAAATGATATGAAACATGAATGCAATTAATCTATTTTTTTGGATTTTCTGTGCAATAATATGATAAACTAGATATGAATCTATGCTAATAATGAAATTGATATGAAATGAATTGATCTAAGATGAATTCTAAATGATATCCAATACTCAAAAACAAGAATGATCTCACAATAGCTTGGATTCGCAAAGATGATTCTTCAGTCTCCAATTCGACAGCGTGAGGATGCAAAAATATGAGATGATTTGAGATGATTTGAGATGAGTTGTGTGTGTGTGAATTTTGTACCTGATCTGTAGACACAACACTTCAGTAAAACATTAGAGGTTAGCAAAAATCAAAATCATGCAAAATTGAAATCTACTCTAACCAAGCGATTTACTACCTTCTAGTAGGTGCGAGATTAATGTTCTCAGATTGCTATCGAGATCAGTGACCTAGACGACACCTAAATGAAAGATTTGAATGTAATTGATCTAGATATGAATTGAATGCAATTAATCTATATTTTTGGTATTTTCTATGCAATAAGAATGATAAACTGATATGAAATCTATGTTAATATGAAAATTGATATGCTAAAATGATCTAACAATGATATGAAAAAGAATCTAAATGAATGTAAAAAAACAAAAAAACAAATTGATCTCACAATAGCCTTGATTCGCAATAAGCTTTGATTCTCCCAATTCCAATTCTCCAATGTGATTGTGCAAAAATATGAGATGCTTGGATGCAAATTTGAGAGATGATTGAGAGATGAATTATGAAGAGATGAGCCTTGTTTTTATAGAGATCCAAGGCTTTGGAGGTGCATGAAAAAAAAGCCATAAATCACTCAAATAACTCAGGTTGATTTTTGAGTTATTTTTAAATAAAGGATAATTTAATTCACAAAAACATGCAAAAGCAAAATTTTAACTCAAAATAGAGTTTAGCTTTAATTGATAATTGATAGTTGTCTGCTTTTCTTGATTGTGCATGTTTTAATTATGAATTAATTTAATAATAAAGTGATTTATTTCCAACTTAACTGCTTTTAAAAATAAAACAATTGATTTATGAGTTAATCAATTATTTAATCAAACTTTTATTAAAAACTATATTATTAAATAATGACAACTTGCTTTAATTAATTAAATAAAAATTTAATCAATTATTCATATGATATTAGATTTATTGTCAAAATTAAATAATACAATTAATAATAGATAGAATTAAATTTAATTACACAATTAAGTGGCAAATATTAAATCTAATTAATTAAATATGAAAATATTCAATTAATCAAACTTTAGGATAAATGTGATTTATTGCCAAATAATTATAAAATTAAAGATAATTATGATGATTAGAAATATTACTAAGAATATTCCCCGATGTAGAATTTAAGATAATCAATTATGATTCGATGATGTTTAGATGTGCCTTAGATTAGGATTTTGATGTTGATTTCATTCGAATTGTTGATATAGGAGATTAATGAACTTATAGCCCATTTTTGGGGTATTACAAGTTGAAGCCTTAATTTATAGAAATCTAGGGCTTTGGAGGTGCATGAAAGAAAGCCATAAATCACTCAAATAACTCAGGTTGATTTTTGAGTTATTTTTAAATAAAGGATATTTAACTCACAAAAACATGCAAAAGCAGAGATCAACTCAAAATAGAGTTTAGCTTTAATTGATAATTGATAGTTATCTGCTTTTCTAATTGTGCATGTTTTATTTATGAATTAATTTAATAATAAAGTGATTTATTTCCAACTTAACTGATTTTGAAAAATAAAACAATTGATTTATGGGTTAATCAATTATTTTTCAAAATTTTATTCAAAAACAATATTATTAAAAATTGACAACTTGCTTTAATTAATTAAATAAGAATTTAATCAATTATTCATAGGATTTTGGATTTATTGTCAAAATTAAATAATACAATTTAGGAATAAATAGAATTAACTTCAATTAAACAATTAAGTGGCAGAATTAAATCTAATTAATTAAATATTTAGAATATTCAATTAATCAAACTTTAGGATAAATAGGATTTATCGCCAAATAATCATTAAATTAAAGATAATTATGATGAATAGGAATATTACTAGGAATATTTCTCGATGCAGAATTTGAGATAATCAATTAGGATTTGATGATGTTCAGATGTGCCTTAGGTTAGGACTTCGATGTCGATTTCATTCGATGTGAAGATGTAGGAGGTTAATGAACCTATAGCCTATTTTGGGGGTATTACAGAAAGAAGTCACTCAAAATAGACAAGGAGAAGAATCAACCTCACCAAAGTTTCCATATAAAAGGAGTCGAGGTACACATGGCCATCCAATATGAGACGAAGGCTCTTACAGATGTGTTAGGCCATTTTTCTATCATAGAACAAATCATAAGAGAATGGCCTATTTCTTTGCAAAGTCCTAAGAGGTTACCTTGCCATGCCTGCAAGCTTGTTTTAGTTAGCGCAGAATATATACTAGTTTTCATTACTTGCACCCCTAGCCAGAGGGTGTCTTTCATGTCATCATGCTTCAGTCCAGATCATATGGCCTAATATGCAAAAAATCCAAGTGATCTGCCATGCCATAGCTGTGACACATTTTTAACTTGCAAGCTAAATATATGATATTTCATGGCTTGCGCCCTTAGCATATGATAGTTTATTGAGTTTCCAAGGTCAGGTTAAGAGCGCATGTCCTGAAATGTTACAACCATGGAGACATTCAACTTTTATGGTCTGTAGAAATAGTTTACTTCATGTCGGGTGGTAAAAATTATCTATGCACAAAAACTCTCGGTGTTTTCTATTTCTCTGATACTTTTTTGGTTTAAGTGAAAACCCTGGATGTTTTCAACCTTTCATCTCCTCGCAACTAGTTTCTGACATTAGCATTTCCTTTCTGTGATGCTACAACTGAGTGGGGCCCAGTTCTTCTAGACTACAGTTGTGTGATCACCATATCCCAGGTAGTTAACCCTTGACTTTCAATGAATGAGCGACTGGGTGTTCACGTGATCTCTCAATTTTGGTGGTTAAGTTCTTTTCATTCAGTGACTCGATGGTTATTGCAGTCGCATGTTCGCACAACCCTAGCAAGTAGAGTTTGATTGAGATCTATGGTGGTCGTGATACTGCAAAGAAAAAGTGCCCAAATGTTAATCACTGCGGCTTCACAACGGCCGTTATATTTTCTTGTTAAATCATACAACGGGTCTAGGTGGGTCTGCATATCAGATGTTGCAAAGGTGCTCACTCCTTATCGGTCGAGGGGTTGGCAACATGGAAGTTGTCAGTGGGACCATGTTCTCTACAAGAATTAAAGGTCTGACAGTTGTCAGAGGATCTGACGGTTGTTGTATTGTCGCTAAGGAAAAGTGTTCGAAGATTAGTCTTCACGGCATTGCGACAGTCATCAATTTGGTATCAGGCCATAAAGTAATATAAGCATTGTGACGTGCTCAATTTTTATTGGTTGCTGAGGTGGTGATGTGATGAAGACTTCTCAAGGGGGCCCATGTGACTATTGTGACAATTTTTAAGGGCCGCCCGATTTGCCGGGAAGGAAATAGATCGACAGCTACATTTTAGGCTTGCTCATTAACCATTGCTACCAGAAATTTAAATATTTTAAAGGTTTCTCAACAACAAAAGGATTGAAAATTCAATGTTTTGGTGGCCGATCTGCATGATATATTTTTGCGCTCACTGGTATAGTTTGGCCCGAGGTATGATTGACTGCGGAGGATGTCTGTGCCATGGTGGTGGGTGAAATAGCCATTCAAGTTGCTTTGCAGTTGGTGTTGCAAAGGGTAAACATGATGGGTTTCCTATCTTTGCATACCAGTCAGGGATAGTGCCATTAATGAAGATCATTCTTGGATTTGTTTTGCTCTAAGATTGCTTGGTTTTCTCTCCTGCAGTAAATTTGGATTGGATCTAGTTGGCGAGGTAGTTGAAACCCTAATCCTATCCTAGCTATCTGAAGCTTGATGCATCCTTTTTGAAGGATTCCAAGATAGCTAGTGACTATATATTCATGTCTGATGTATGTAGAAGGGGTTTGATGGTCAATTTGGAAAATTGAGTAATGAGAGCTTGGGCTCAAGGTTTTTTTTTAGCATTTTTTCATGTTGCAATGTATTGATTATGAAAAGTTTAATGAGAATACACTAGAATCCCAATTTCAGACTTGTGTATGTCTTCTTATTTCTATCTTGAATCCTTATATATTAATGTCACAAAGTGAGTTAGTATATGGTATACAAAGTATATTGTGAGATTGTCTTTGAGTTCTTGCCAAAGTCAGGATTAAATCCTTAAAGATAGTATCAAAGGATTCAGGGTGAAATGAGAATTTGATGTCCAAGTGTGTGAGTGAGAGGAATAATATGCATAGCACTTATTTTGGATTTGGGTGTGTTTAAGTTAGATTTTCAATTGATGCATGTTGTATTGTGACTCTGTTCCCTAGGAGAAGACATTGGTCCATTCTCAGGAGGTATTTCCCTATCATCAATCAAACAAATATAAATTATGAAATCCTTAAATCAGTTTGTAAAGGCTATGAATGTGTAATATTTTGGAGACTCCTTTCAAGAAGTGAGTCAAGGGTACACCCACCTAAGTATTAGACTCAAAGTGTAGGAGGATCCTTGTTGATCTTTGTTAATTGGCCCTTTTCCTTGTAGAGTTTGGAGTGGTGATAGAGTCAGCGACATTAATTTGTCAATCATAGTGTAAATCTACAAGTAGAAAGAAGAGGAACCAATAAGATGGACACCCCTCTTATATGAATTCTTTGGATCATTGGAACTAAATCGACAAATAGAAAGCAAAGGAAAAGATCATGCCCCCAGTCTTCGCATTTCTTAGTCAAGAAAAGACATCTTAGATTCATTCGAGGAGGACTGATAAAGAA
This sequence comes from Chamaecyparis obtusa, assembly GCA_027943335.1. Lineage (NCBI taxonomy): Eukaryota > Viridiplantae > Streptophyta > Pinopsida > Cupressales > Cupressaceae > Chamaecyparis > Chamaecyparis obtusa. Next base: position 1,814,636 of record BSBK01003738.1, read on the forward strand.
AAAGACAAGCTCAAAAAAGAAAAGCTCAGCATAATTCAAAGGGTCAAAAAGTTAGTTTTTAGTTTTAGTTTTAGTGGATTGATGTTGAATCAGAAATGTACAACATTCAAATTCTTAATGGGACAGTGAGAATAGGCAGACATAGTGAGAACCACTGGTGACCATCGTGAGAAATGAAGTCTCAAGGAGATATCGGAGTGCTAACCAAGTATCATCAGGTGAATGCAGTGAGAACCACTGGTGACTGATACAAGGAGGATTCTTGAAAGAGAGAACCAAGCACGAATGAAACATCAACAGGCAGACGCTGTGAGAACCACTGGTGACTAATGTAAGGAAGAGATCCCAAAAGAGAGGGGTTCAAACGAGAGCTAGGTATCAGTAGGCAGGCACAGTGGGAACCACTAGCGACTGATACATGAGAGATCCTCAAGGAGAGAAATCTCAAAAGTAGCTAGGCATCAACAGGTAGACGTAGTGGGAACCACTGGTGACTGATGCATGAAAAAAACTTCTAAAAGCGATAGGACAATGCCCCCTAGACCAGGAAGGTGCCCCCAAGTGTGACCAGTTCCAATCCATGAAGAGTCGAGAAAAATCTCAGAGATAACTGAAAGTAAGTGCATGAGCTAGCAAACTAAAGCAGGAAACAAACTAAAAGAAGGAAAGTGGGAAAGTAGACTAAAGCAGGAAAGCAAGAGCCAAATGGTGCTGAGATGAGATATAGCTTCAGGAAACAAGAGGCACTTGTTTACCAGGTTTTCACCATCCTGGTAGAGATTCTATTTTTGCTACCATGACGCCTGTTTACCAGGTTTTCATCAATGGCACATTTTTCTTGTTTTTTAATTTTTTTTGTTCTTTTCTCTTTTTTTATTTTTTGAATATTTCATTTTCTTTGTATTTTTTCAATTTTTCTATTTTTTTATTATTATCAAGGTGCCTATTTACGAGGCTTTCACCAGGATAATAGATACATCAAAGCACATGTTTACTAGGTTTTCACTAAGATGATCATTTTTTAAGGACATTTTACAATTTTTAGGATTTTTTGACAATATACCATTTTTTGGATTTTTTCAGGATCAATAAGTATGTACATGAGCATACAAGCAATGTCTCAGCTATAGAATTTTTTCAAGTGAAGAGCATTGATAGGCTCTTTGAGTTGTTCTCCTTTAGTGGTGGAGAGTAGATATGCACTAGACCCAAATGCTGCAGTGATAACATATGGACCAAGCTAGTTTGGTTCAAATTTTCCTTTCTGGACTCATTGCTACTAATTTTTGGGGTTTTCTCTCAAGACGAGATCACCCACTTGTAATTCCCTTTGTCTGACTTTCTTATTGTAAGATTTAGACATCCTCTTTTGGTATGCACTTATATGATCGAACACCACCTTCCGGCATTCATCTAGTAGTTCAAGCTCTTGAAGCTGGGATATTCTATTTTCTTCATCACTGATGAGGCCCCTCAGAGAGACTCATAGTGTAGGAATCTTGACCTCAATAGGCAATACTACATCTACTCCATAAACCAAGGCAAAGGGCATAGCTCCTATTGGAGTTTGGATACTTGTTTTGTAGGCCCATAAAGCCAGATTAATCTAGACGTGCCAATCTCTACCAGATTTATGAACTATTCTGTGCAAAATCTTAAGAATTGTCTTATTAGAAGCTTTTTCTTGTCCATTACCCTGGGGATAATAGATAGATGACCAATGCTGAATGATCATGAATTTGGTGTATAACTCCTTTAGGTCCTTGTTCTTGAATTGTCCTCCATTTTCATTGATAATGGATGAGGGTACACCATATCTACGGATGATATAGTTGAGTATAGACATGGACACGGACTTGCCATCAGCTATAGCCAGAGGCACTTCCTCAACCCACTTAGTAAAATAGTCTATGGTTGTGATGATAAAGTTATGTCCTCTTGAAGAAGAAGGATGTATCTAACCCACCAAGTCAAATGCCCATTGTTGAAATGGCCAGAAACTAATGAAAGGAATAAGCTCTTTAGCAGGAGCATGGATCAAATTTTCATAAATTGGCACTGTTTGCAAGTCTTGGCATATTGAATAGCTTCTTTCTCCATATCAGGCTAGTAGTAACTAGCTCTAATAAGTTTATGAGCTAACGTTAGACCACTCAAATGAGACCCATAGATACCTTCATGTACCTCAACTAACGCACGTTTGGACTCATCAAGTTCTAGACACCTAAGGAGGGTACCATCTAGACCCTGTCTATACAAGTCATTTTCTATGATGAAATATCATGAAGCATTACAAATTAGGTGACACTTTTCATTCCAGGTATAGGTGTCTGGAATGATCTGGTCATGGAGGTAGGAATAGATATGGTGGTAGAGGGATGAGTCATGTCCAATGACTAAATAGATCATCCTAGATTCAGGAATGTCATAGGCTGGGTAATGTAATGCCTCCACTAGGAATTCATGTCTGAAGTCATTCTCTGGCATTTGTAACATTGAAGCAAGAGTGGCCATAGCATCGGCTACTTTATTTTCTGCCCTTAGAATTTGCTGGAAAGAAATGTGTGCAAAATATTGTTTGAGGTCATCCACCATTCACTTGTAAGGTACTAGCTTGTCATCTTTTGTTTGATAGACATCATTAACTTGGTTGATGATTAATTGAGAGTCTCCAAATACCTTGAGCTCATCCACACGCCATTCAATGGCTATCTTCATACTGTTAATGAGAGCTTCATATTCAGTGATGTTGTTTGTGCAGGGAAACAACATTTTATAAGCTTTTGGCAATGAGTATCTTTGAGGTGTTATAAATAGAATGTCTACACCTGATCCTTGCTAAGTGAATGATCCATCAAAGAACATGCTCCAAGCCTGATGCATGAGAAGCGTGATGGATTCATCTGGGAATTCAATGTTCAAAGGTTGGTGATCTTTCAAAGGAGCTTCCGCCAACTGATCAACAATTTCTTATCCTTTAATAGCTTTTCTTTCCACATACTCAATGTCAAATTCGTTGAGTATCATAACCCATTTTGCTAGTCTACCCGTGAGGGAAGGCTTGCTCAATAAGTACTTTAGTGGATCAATTTTTGCAATAACCCTTGTAGTGTGAGTGAGCATATAATGTCACAACTTCTATGAAGCGAACACTACTACTAGATAAGCCTTTTCAATGATAGAATAATTCATTTCATAAGAAACCAATGTTCTACTAATATAATATATAGCTCTCTCTTTGTTGTTTTGATCTTCTTGAGCTAGGAGAGCACCCAAAGATGTGTTCGTTGCTGAGATGTATAGTATGAGCAGCTTCCCATGAATAGGAGACATCAATATAGGTGGATTAGAAAGATACTATTTAATTTGAGTGAGTCCCCTGTCACATTCTTCATTGCATTCATAAGTCACACCCTTATGCAAAGTTTTAGTGAACAGTTGTGATTTGTCAGCCAACTGTGAAATGAAGCGCCGGATAGATTGTAACCTTCCCTGAAGTCCTCTCATTTGACTTATGTTTTTTAGGTGGAGGCATGTCCATAATAGCTTGCACCTTTTTAGGATAAACTTCTATGCCTTTAGCTGAAATGATGTAACCCAAGAGTTTCCCAGAAGTGACACCGAATGCACATTTTTTGGGATTAAGTCTGAGACTAAATTGTTCCATGCAGTCAAGTATGGGACCCAAATCTGTAAGATGAGTTTTTCATTGCATGCTTTTGGCTAAAGTTTCATCCACATAATCTTCCATTGTTTTATGCATCATATCATGGAAAATGGTGGTGACAGCTCTCTAATATGTTGCTCCAGCATTCTTATGCCCAAAAGGCATGACATTCCAATAGAAGTTGCCCCAAGCACATGTGAAAGTGGTCTTTTCTTGATCTTTTGGCATAATTTTTATTTGATTATAGCCAGAGAATCCATCCATCAAGGAATACATCTCGTATCATGCTGTCATATCCACTATCATGTCAATATTTGGCAACGGGAAGTCATCTTTTGGACATGCCTTATTTAGATCCCTGAAGTCTATGCACACACGAATGGATTTCTCATGTTTGGTGACTGGAACAATGTTTGAAATCCACTCTGCATAATCAATAGTCCTTATGAAACCAGCCTTAAGAAGCTTTTCTAGCTTTACTTTGACTAAAAGTGCCATGTGTGGATGCATCTTTTGAAGCTTCTATTTAACAGGTTTAATACCTGGTGCAATGGGTAGATGGTGCATGATTAGATTGGGGTCTAATCCAGGCATGTCAGAGTAAGTCCATGCAAAGTTTATTTTCTTTCTTTGAAAGAAGCTAGTGAACTCTTCCTTTTCTTTTGCAGATAATGACTATGCTAGATGAATAATTTATGGAGCAGCCTTTGTACCCAAATTCACTAGTTGTGTTGGCTCAATCAATACTGATGATCTCTCCTGAAAATGGCTCAGAAGTATATCAAGTATCTCATCCTTGGGCACCTTGGAGAGGTTTTCACCATCGGATACATCTTTTATTTTTACTATTTTTGGCTCTGATAATGCCACAATGTGGTTTTCACCATCAGAGCATCTATTTTTTCTTCTTTTAATTTTTTGACTAAGATACTTGATATCTGCCTCTATCATGTTGACACTGCTTTCGCTAGTGGAGGACATTACAGGTTCAATAGCATGGAGGTAACAGGGTAGAGCGTAATCATTCTGGAATGTTAGGACTTCATTGGATGAGGAGGAGGAGTTCCAGTTTATCAGATTGGGATTTTTAAGTGAGAGAGAAGTAGTGACTGGTTCAATTGCATTCACAATATAACCATCAAAAGTGCAGATGAGCAAGTCAAGACCTAGAGCGATTTCATCCAAAGGAGCATTTGAATCCTATGAGACCTTACGTCAGAAGTAGAGGAAAAGTTAACACTAATGGCATCTAATTAATGTGATCTAATGCTAGACCCTTCACATACTTTGAGAAGTCTGTCATAAGTATGCACCATGTCTATATCTTTATCATAAGTAGCATCAGATAAAGATTCAAATTTGTACTCATGTGAGTCAGTACTTGATGTGGGAATTTTATTAGCACTAGTTGTATCATCATCTTTACCCCTTGCAATATTAATGGCTTGTTGAAGTAGATCTTTTTCAAACTGCTCTTGGAAATGCGGGGGTATGTACCATTCACCCTGAGAATCAGAATCAGCCATTTGTATTTCTTTCCGTTGGTCATACATGAGTCGATGCAATGAAGCGATCTTGTCATAATCACTATCAATTTCTATCAAGTGGACAGGTATGACAGGTTCATCAGGTTCTACAAAGAGTGTAGCAAATTCTGGAGGAATTGGATATGGAAAAGTGTCTTCCTCAAAGCTGGTCTCTGGATTTACCTCTAGGGTAGTATCTTCAAATTTTGGTTTTGGTTCAAGTTCTAGTTCAGGCACAAATCTGTTTATCCCTAAATGAAAGGGGATCTTTTTGAAACCTAAGCCAGTAGTATCTTTTGTGCGGTGACCTGTAGCTTCAATGGGTTTCAGCAAACCATTGTCATTCCTCCCTATAGGACCTCTCCCCTTATAGCCGAAGCACTTCATGATCTTGAAGGCTTCACTATATGGCTCTTATTCTAAGTCTAGAGGTGGAGTGGTTGTTTCAAATGTTTCTTTTCCTTTATAGATCCAAGCTGTGACAGGTCTTTCTTCATCCTCATCTTCCAAAGGTGTAGAGGCCCGTACAAAGGCACCATCATAGACTATTTGAGGAGATTCATTGGAAGGTTTGGTACTCTTAGAAGGTCTCCCATAAGAGCGTGGAGACAGAGGAAGAGCATCTAGTGATAGCATAGGTTCAATTCGATATTCTCCCATGCCTTTATCCTTAAGTTTCAAAGTCTATTCCATTTCCTTTAGCTTAGCATCATAAAACTCAGTGGACTCTCTATTAGCTGGAACAAAGCTATCTGCATATTGCACAAGTGTGTTGCAAGAGTAATTGGTATTAGCGGGCATAGTAACTTCCAGCCCGTGGAATGGAAACTTAATGCATTGATGGTATGTAGATGAAATAGTCTGCATCTCATGAATCCATGGCCTACCCAACAAGATGTTGTAGGAAAGAGGAATGTCAAGAACTTGAAACGTAACATCTCTCTCAATAGGTCCTACGTGGATAGGGAGCATAACTAAGCCTTGAGATTTGTGTTCCTCTTCATCATAATCTTTTATGGTAATCTTTTTGTGGGAGTCTATACAATTCTCATCATAACCTAGCTGAGTAAGCAACTTAGTAGAATAGATATTAAGACCAACACCATTATCTATGAGCACTTGGTAGACACGTTTAGGACCTATCATGACCTCTATATGCAAGGGAGCATTATGCGGATGGCTCAGAGAATGATCATCTTCTTCAGAGAAAGATAGATAGTGAGGTGAGGTCAAATGACCCACCATAGATTTGAACTAGTCAAGATTGAGATCCTTGGGAACGTTTGCCTCGGTGAGGGCTTTATCGAGAATTTGCCTATGAGCAGGCGAGATCTTCAACAACTCAAAAATGGTAATCTGAGCATTGGTTCACTGGAGCTGATCTAAGATGCTATAACTAGCCGAGCTAGATGTAGGAACTGACTTCATGTTCTTGTTGGCAGGGCCAATAGAAGTCTTATCCACAGTTTGTTTTGGAGCAGATATAGGAGGATTAGGACCTTTCAAAACAACCCTTCTACATGATAAAGCAACAACATTAGCACAATCTTGAGGTTGTTCAGATTCAAATGAATGAGACGTGGAACTACACAAGATGAAAGAGGTCTTAGGTTTGGGAGCATTGCCACTCCCCTTAATGGTAATCACGTCACAATACTCTATCTCAACAGGTTCGATCATACCAATGACATTGTCATCATTAGTGTACGTGTAATTGACTTTAGCATTGGTATTCTTAGTGTTTGAAGATTCACCCTTCTCATGAGGAGGGAAGGGATCCTTAAATGCTTGATGGTCCAAATTCTTGTTATGGCCATCCATAATAATGTCACCGCTATCAATCAAATCTTGGACCTTATGTTCCAACTGAAGACAAGTAGAAGTCTTGTGACCCTTATTCTAGTGATAGTAACAGTATGCGTTGTCATTCCACCAATGAGGTCATGGTTGTGGGTCATACAGATGCTTTTCCAAAGGAGCAAGTATCTAATTCTACACAAGAGTTTTATAGACCACATCAAGTGGTTCTCCCAAGGAAGTGAATTCACGCTTGGGTTGAGATGCCCAAGGTTTGTTCCTAGAAAACCTTGAAGGTTGTTGATATTCTATCCTAGGCTTTTCAATAGCTTTGATCGCTTGTATGCTAGAAGAGAGATTGAAAATGGACTTAGCAGGCTTCGGGGTCACATCATCGACCACTCCATTTTTCACAATGTTTCTATTCTTGTTGAAAAACTTCCCTTTATCCTTATTTGAGGAAGAAGATCCTTGCTTGTTGTCTTTGCTCAAAGTCAATTCCCCTTTCTTGATCATAAAGGCCTCTATTCGCACCGCTTATTTAATCATGCTATCAAAAGTTAGGGGACCTTGTAATTGCACTTGGTATCTGAAGTCTAGGAAAAGATTGTCCAAAAAAATGTCAAGTCTCTCAGACTCTGGTAGCTTGTGAGGACACCTTGTACATAATTGTCTCCACCTTTGGAGAAATGTTAGGAAAGATTCCCCTTGTCGCTATTTTAAATTGTAATGATCCTAGATGTTGACCAGATGTTGAATATTAAGTGAGTAATGTTGGAGAAATAGATTAGTCATTTCATCAAAAGTCTTAATGCCAGTGGGAAATCAAGAAAATCACTCCATAGTTGGTCCACCTAAGCTATGAGGAAATAGGCGCATAAGATATGTTTGATCGTGCATGAATTCCATGGATAAAGCACCAAACTCCCTTAAGTGATCTTGGGGATCGGTAGCACCCAAGTATTTTTCATATTTAGGGAGCTCTACACCTTTGGGAAAAGGCAGCATGTGAAGACTCCTATCAAAGGGGAAAGGAAAAATGCTTTCCATTGTGAATTGTTGTGCGGGTTTGTCCTTATTCTTCGCAAGTTGGCTAATCTGATCTTGCATGTATCGGACCATCTTTTGCAACTTAGCGGTCTCAATTTCTTCTTCCTTAGCCACAAGCGTTTCAACTTGATAGTCTGGGGGTAATTTAGCCCCTTGTTTGGCTAGCTCAAGAAAGTACTTTTCCTTCTCCTCTAGAAGGAGGATCTCCATCATCTTAATAAGACCCTTGTTTGCTTTTGTAGCATCTATATCATTTTGAGTTATTTTGTCATCCCCATCATTTCCAAGAATCTCATAAATGCTCGGTACTTGATCTTGATTCTGGTCATAAGGGGTAGGATGATAGTGATACACTGGTTGACCACCTTGAGCTTTTTTTTTAGCTTGGTGTTGATTCTGATCATTTTGGGTTTTATTGTAACGTTGCTCATTTCAAGGTTGGGCATGACATTGGTCATTGGAAGATTGACCAAAATGATGATTGTTTTGGGATTGATCAAAAGTTTGGTTGTATTTGCCTGGTTGGAAGTTTAATGGCTCTCCCATCTTGTTGTAGGACTGTGCAGCAAATGAAGACTCAATAAAATGATATGCACAATGCCAAAAGGGTACAACTAAGGTAACTCTTGGCACTCTAATAGGATCAAGAAGATCAATAGGTTTAGATGAGTCGATATTGTCAACAGGATCGATAGGTTCAATGATAGGACTAGCCTGAGGAAGTGGTCTTCCAAAGTTATGAAACAATGAGTTGTTTTGGAAGAATGAATTGTCTTGCTCTTGAAATGAGAAACTAGGTTGTGCTTGAAATAATGAGTTAAAACACTCTTGGAACACTTGAGGTGATTGAGATGAGCTATCTTTCAAAGTACTCAATGAAGAACTTGAGGATCCCTCACAATGTTCAAATTGCACAATAGATTCGGGACAACTTATTTCCTGATTATGAGATTTACCTCTATCTTGACCAGTATTACGAATGGGGTAAGTATTTCCACTTTGAGTCGTGACATTCATAGACGAAGATGAAATGAGAGAAGACTCAGGATAATGCTAAAACTCTATCTCTAGGAATAACGAAAAGGAGATAAAGGCTAGAATAGCCGAGATAAGACTATCACAACGTGAGGTACAAAAGCACAAAAGATGAGACAAATAACAAGGAGACAAAATGAGTGAAAGCAAAATAGATCAGTTTGCAGCTTGAGACACTCAATTTCTGACAGTGAATGATAGGAAAATAGATAAACAGACCTCAGACAAAAATCAGATCAAATAAAAAGTTCACTAGTCAATGGGAAATAAGTCATTGTTTTTTAAATCTGGGTACAGGTTCACGTGAGAAAGTACCAGGCCATGCGAGAAATCACAAAACTTTGCACAAGAGAATGAAAGCTCATGCGAGGGAATGCTCTACAAGATGAAATTTTACATGGGAAAAGATCAAAGTTTGACAGTTTGACATAGTTTACGAGGTAAAAATTCAAGTTCTAAGACATAGCCTGAACTGTTCTCTAACAAAATTTCAATGTTTCAGATAGTTTAATCAACAATCTCAGTTTGAAGGTTTCAAGCATTCATTTACAAGCATGAAGGTTTGATCAAGCAATGGTGACACAAGAAGTAGTCGCTAACAGACCTACCAAGGACAAAGCAACTTGGCAGTATCATGGGAGTCTTTGTTTAATCATGATAGACAAGTCTAAGACTCGATAAAAAACACATAGTTATCCCTACAAAAAAATGCTGAGAAGACAAAACCTTTGCCTCACTGCTTATGCGCATGCATGCACCTCACACAAACGTGTCACCCCCTAGAGGGCGCCTGTGTTTTTGGTGTTTCCAAGGACTCAATAGTATATGTTCAAAGGTTACCCTTGAAGTAGGGGCCAGTGTCATATACCACCTTCAAATGTCCAAGTGCATGCCTATGGTGAGAATCTACGGGAGAGATTCTTCCCCCTCCCTGCGCAAAGATTATGCCTCTTTTCGGAGGTGATCTAGGTAGGAAACTAAAATAGGGAAAGTTCTTAGTGGGCTTCTGTTCACATTAACCTTCAGTGCCCCTGATATAGGGCTAGGGCCTCACAGCCACACCAACACCCGAAAGTCATACACCCCCGCAAGAAGGGCTAGGAGTGACACCGCTCAATACAACAGATGAAGCCTTCTCAAGATGATAGTCAAAATCAAGAGAAGGAAGTTAACATAGTTTTAGAGTCTTTAAACTCAACAAAACATTCTTTATTATAGTGAGGCGGAATCACCGGCGATAGGTGCATACTCACTTGAGTCATTCCCAGAGATTCAACTTCCGACAGGCCCTCTAAAGGTGACACAACTTGGCTTGGATCTGAGGGTTTGATTTTCTATTTCTCTCAAAGAGAGAAGAGCATACTTCTCTACCTCTTCACCTTACCCAAACACATCAAGCATATTCATCACTGAGTTAGCTTCACTCCACCAAATCCACAAGCTTTTGGGTTTTTGGTTCTCTCAAGGAGAGAAGAGCATAATCCCCTAGCAAGTAGAAGTGCTAAAGATTCACTACCTTGCTTTGCTTTCCTAGGTATCCATCATTCTAGCAACATCTGGGTCTCTGTTTCATTCATGGGCATCACTTCCACGTAATGAAGAGCCTATTCCCCTACTTTTCTATCAGGACCCTTGGGAAATTTTAACAAAGCCCTAATTATACTATGTGAATGAAAGCAAGAAAATAGACACAACATTTTAATTGATCTTCGACAATCATCCTGCAAGCAAACCATTAGCAAGTTTTATGATCTTCGACAAAGCGACCTGCAGACCACTGTTATACTGTGACAGAAACAAAGATATGAAATCAACAGCAAAAAGAAGATGTTAGAAAAAAAAATAGTAAATTGCAGAATCTAGAAATTTAACTGACTGACAGTGAAACTTCGCATGAGGAAGTGTAGCCCTACGTGTGAGAAAGTACCAGGGCCTGCGTGAGAAAGTACTATTTCATGCGAGAGAGTGCTATAGGGAGAAAAACTTTGTGCAGTACGCTCAGGAATCTCGCATGAACTTTTGTACATAGAGCAGTACAGATGTACAATAGATTATAGAATTCAAAAAAATGTTTAAGATTGATGAGGCCAGAGATCAATTTTTCTGCCCCACGGTGGGGCCAGAATGTCTATAGCTGAATGTGGACCTCTAATCTAGCCATATACACAACATAGTCATTGCTCGATCATCAAATCACGAAGAGGAGTATGGATTACTCAATTCATAAGATTCTATTGATTCGACCTGTTGCCTCCTAATTAACTGGGGTGTTTGAATTACTCTCAGAACAAGAGCCAACAACAAAAAGACCAAGCTAATACGGAGGATTTGAAAGCTATGAAAGATGAGAAAAGTACAATTAATCTAAGATGAAAGTGCAATTAATCTAAGAATGAAGATGCAATTTTAATCTAAGAACTTGAAAGAAATGTGCAAATTAAGCTAATAACAATAAGCAAATTACTCTACTATGAAAGTGCAATTACACTAAATGAGAATTAAGCTAATTGTGCAATAAAAGCTTGAAAATATGAAGATAATTGAGATGAAATTTCGCTATAGTTTATGTGCTCTCAAAATTGCCTTTTTCAAATGAAAGAGAAGGTTTATAATATAGACAAGCCCGGAGAAGGAATGAAGAGTTTCTTGAAATGAAACGGTTGACTCTTCATTCCCAATTGAGATAAATATTCATGAATTACTTAATTAAAATAATGAATTATTGCCACATATGGGTGACCCTTCGAGTATTTTGAACTATTAAATCCAAATAAGATAAACCATTCAAATAACAAGTAATATTAATTCATTTTTATGTGTATTATCCAAATGGGGTGGTTTTAATTTAATTTAAAGCACTTAGGACTTTAGAATTAAATTAATTTATCATAGGGATTATTTAGCTAATAAAGTCGAATACTTAGGAATTAATTATGGTGTGAGATAAATGCAATTTAGAATTTTTGCAATTGACATCAAATCAAATAAAGTTAGGTAGGAGAGAGAAAATTGCCTAGTAAAATAGGACTTTAATGATGAAAATGTACCAAAATTGATTGAAATTATAAGGTGCCAATTTTGGGGTATTACAGTAACTCTACTGAAAGTGACAAGGCTATAAAAGATCTATTGGAGAAAAACAACATACTAAATGAGGACATCAGAAATCTAAAGAGAGAACAAGAAATAAAATCAGTCAGACTTTGTGAAGTTGTTGAACAAAAGAAGAAAGATGAAGAAGATAAGACAATGGTTGAAGAAGATAAAAGGAAAATATCTATGAGACTTGATGAAAGGACATGTGACATGCAAAGGTTGACAAACAATCAATTGGAAATGGTAAATCGACTGCTACTTGTTAATCAAGAGTTAGGTAGGAAAGATGTGGAAAACACAAATCTGAGATTAGAAAACAGTCAATTGAAAAATGAACTAAGATCTAAAAAAGAACTCAATGAAGGGATGAACAAGCCTAATGAAGTTTTGAGATACTTTGAATAAATGTTAAGTTCACCTAGAAGATCCAGTGATACATCTAGACTTGGACATGATGAGCACCTGTCATCCACTAAGGAAGGAGAATCGTCAAAGAGTGGAGAACAGAGGAATGAAAATCCAAAGAACAACAAACCTACATGTCATCATTGTGGAAAGCTAGGACACAGCCAACATCTGCAGAAGAAAACATGGTAAGTCTAATCCTAAACCAAAGTTCAATGGAAATTTTTTTAACTATAAGAAACATGGACATCAGGCACATGAATGCAAGACAAAGGTCATTAATCCATCTACATCACCTAGATTTCAAGGACATTATTTTAACTGTTAGAAATATGGACATAGAGCACATGAGTGTAGATACAAAGCCAAATGGACATCCAATCAGCAAACCAAAGTACCTAGGAAAGGTAACACATACAATTGGGACTACAATACATGGTATAATTGTCATTATTGTGCAAAATATGGTCATATTGGAGAAAACTATTTAAAGACACATTTCAGAGGTAAATCCAAGAGTTGGATAAGTGGAAGCCTGGTTTGTTACAAATGCAATAAGATTGGTCACTTAAAGAAAGACTGCAGAGCACATATACCAAGCAATGAACAAGTCAAGAATGAAGAAATTGTTGATTAGATGAGAAATCAGATGAACAAGACATGGAAGAAGAAAGAGGAAGCAAGTAGTAGTGGAGCCAATGAACCTGAGGTCACCCAATCCAATGGATCAAGTGATCACACTACTTCGAACTAAGCAAAGAAGGTATGTGAGGAACTGAATTTTATAATGCTTTATTTTACATCAGTTCCTAACATTTAATAAGATAAAGTCCATATCTGCATAGATTTAGATGCATTAGGATAGATTTGAGTAAGGAGCTACATTGTATATTTGATGTTGAGCATCAGTATTTTAGCCCATAGTGACCGAGTCACTAGTGTATGTCGAGCTCCGGTGGTAGCCGAGATGTGATATGTACCTAGCCAAATGGTAGTATTGACCAAGATTATGTTAACTGAGTTGACATAAGATTGCTGAGATAGCTGTATCTTACCTAGAAAGTGTACGAATCATTAATGGAGCCCTAATCCAGCCATTTTAAGTCTATAAAGTGGGAAGTTACCATTTATTCTCATTTCACCAGTGATTTGAGAACTTTCAAAAGTGATTCCAAAGAGATTATCCAGAGCAATTTGTGCTAAGTGTGATTTGTAGAGATCTTAACAGCGTACCATCGGCAAACATCTGAGAACTATTTGTGTAAGGTATTTATTGAGTTACTTATTTCAAGATTTGAACCCTAGAATTTGAAGAAATGGCATCTTCATCATCTACTACATCTAAGAAGCAAGGGAAGGAAGTGTTCAATGTATAACTTGTGAGGAACGATGCATGTAAGCCATAGAAATTCCAAGTCATTCCTGAGAGTTTGATTATAGGAGATCTTATGGGTGCCCTATCATCAATCCCTCCTAAGGTTTTAATGATCAATGATGTATGCACATGTTATATGTGTAAGATTGGAGAGATTGGGGACTACGAGCTCAAAGAAGCTTATGAAAAATTGTGTAGCAATGGAGTGTTAAAGGCAGAACACCAGAAGGTTGTTGAGCGAGGGTTGGTGTATGCCCTTGACTTCCCACAAAATTTCAAAGTAGAATGGATAAAGATTGTACTGAGCTGAGTACATGATATGAAAATTTGGTTGGAGGATGGCCCAATTAAGATCACTAAGGAGATGATACACTGAGTGACTGGTTATCCTAGTCTTTTAGGGAAGAAGACCATGAGATGTCAAAGCAAGGAGACTATTCAAGCCAATACCCAAGCTGTATGGAATAAAAGGGGAATGACCATTTCAACAATCACAGACCTAGAAATTGATTTTGCAGTAAGGGTGATTGCACATAAGTTTTATCAATCCAGTAGGTTAGACAGTGTTTCGTGCATAGTAGTAGACCAAGCTTGGAAGATGGTAAAGAAGGATCACACCTATGATCTTGTTGAGATACAACTGACACAACTTGTCGAGAACCTCACATCCATTAGGAAAGCGAAGAATTCAATGTGTGAGTTTGGTTCTTTGCTCGTTTGTCTATTTTTTTATGTACAGAATAGTTTTCCTACTATTGGGGATGTTGTATGGGATAAGAGCTGACCTATCACTCTACAAATAAGTGAATTTATTGATCAGATAGGTGAAATTTTTGAGAGTGTATTGGATAGTTACTTTGTGGAATTTAAGAATAAAATGAGGAAGAGGAGTATAATCCCGGTATCACTAGTAGAAAAGTATTATAATGACATATGTTTCCTAGTTGATACCGACTTCACGTATGCATAAGCAGTAGAATTGAGGGTATCATGGCCCAAGCCATTACCTTATGAAGTCAACATAGATGAAACAACAGCAACAATTACAGCCCTATTGGCAAAGGAAATAGATAGAAAGGCTAAGACTTTTGGGACATATGAGGAGGCAAAGTCCAAAATAACCATGGGACTAAAATCTGCTACCATGGAAAGAAAAAGAAAGAAGATAGTGAAAAACCTAGAAAACATGCTAGGAGAAGGAGAAGAGGTAGATGCACCTCTTGCATTAACTCAAGGATTAGATGAAGACAAGTCCAATGAGCCAAAAGAGAGTGAAGAGGAGGAGACTGTGGTCATTAAGAAAGGCAAGAAGGCATCAGTTGTCGAGCCTATTAAGAAACAAATACAAAAACCTAAGCCCACTCCCTCCCCAGTACTTAGGCCTAGAACTAGGGTGGCTTCTATTGTTCCAGTTTTTGAGCCACAAAAGAAGACCCCTACATCAGGGAAGAGAAAACCAACTAAGGATGTGCCGAGAAATATAAGGAAGAACCCAAGAAGAAAGTTGATTTTGGAAAAAGATGATGAGGAAACTGAATCTGATGAGAATATCAAGATGAAGGAATTACCTCAAAGGAAGAAATTAATTGTGGATGAGATTTTCCACAACATCAAGAGCATTGTTGGATTAGCAGGCTTCAAACAAATAAAATTTGAAAAACTGAGCATTGAAGATAAAGAGTGAGTAGAGCAAGCTATGCTTGAGATGCTCTATACATTCAAGATGACACCACTATAGATAGGGAACCATATTCCTAATAAACTGTATAAGAGGATAGCTCAAAAATGGGAGTATGCCTTGATGACCAAGAAGAAGATAAGGGAGAGCACACTTTCTCAAGTCAGGCATGACTTATCCCCTGTTTACATCAAGCAGTACATGGAGAAGTATAGAAATAGATGTGTCCCTAAGCTTCGAGCATATTCCATATTACAACACAAGGTTGAAGAGATTGTGAAAGAGAGCACAAGATTATAGAAAATCATTTTTAGTTTTATTGTTGACAAGAGTGCACAACTGAGTGGAGGAACATCTAATGGAGTAGAATTAGGTAATAAGGAGGATATTGTCGAGCCACTGAATGAGGAGAAGGAAGCAGAAAAGAAGGATGAAATAAGTGAGTCATAGGATGTGATCACAATTGTTGATATCACTAAGGATACTCCTGTGAAGACAAATGTATTGACTGAGGAGGAAATTCAACAGCATATACAAGTCAAGGCAGCCTCAGACAAATATCTACCAGGCACCAATCTGGTATTAATACAAGTACAAGATCAGACGTGGATTGAGATTACTTCAGCTACTAAGACTACACAAGCAAGCCCACAGATGGTCACAATTGATCTACAAGCCTCACCAAGTGCTAGTGTCAAGAAATTGGACAAGTCGGCAATCACACCATAGATTACACTTGCAGAGGAGACTCTAAAAGAGAAAGTAGATAAGTCTGCATTAGTTGTGATAAGTCCTTATGTGGAAGGCATGGAAAAGGAAAAGTCTGAGAAAGAGAAAGAACAGGAAAAACCAAAGCCTAAGGAACAAGCCGCAATCAAAGCTCTCATACAAATGCCAAGTGGAAACACACCTAGAAAGAAGACACAAAAGAAGGAGAAATCTCCTGCCACATAGGTGACACTTGAAGAAGCTATAGTGATTCCTAAGTGGGACACTGATAACTTGACCTATGAATATATGCAAATATTGTAGGATCTTTTGAAGAAGAAGAGTAAACAAGAAGAGCTTAGAAGAGAGCATCAACAAAAGCAGGTATTACATGAAATCAAAGGTATTTTCATTGATGCTTTTGAGATGGATGATGTCAATGAATCTGCACCTATTTTGGAACAACTTGTTCATATTGTTAAGAAGGTGAATGATGACAACAACGAGGTAAATGATAAGTTGTTACAGTAGTCTGAAAGGAAGTTTGAGATGAAGATATTGAACAAGGTCTCAACTAACATTGCAGTCAAGCAGGTAGAACTTTCTACCTTAATAACAAATTTAGAAATTGTACATAATGCACATTCTTTGTACAAAAAGTTATGCAATGTTGAAGAATTTACCAAGGATAATCAGGATCTGATAGATAAATTATAGTTAGATCTAAAGTCTACAGGTCACTCATTGACCATGGATGCAAGTTCCAGCTCTATTCATTTTACCAGATTACTTCATGCTCAAGGTAGATTAGCCGATTTGGTGTCTAATGATGGTAAAATAAGGGCTAGACTAATTTATATACAAACAATGTTGAGACCTCATCTTGAGGTTATGCAGAAGGAGTTAGTCGCGGCAAAGGAGTTGGTACATGTTAATTTTTAGGATCATTGCAAATTTAATAGCACTATCTCATTGTATGTGTTTTCCAAATGCAACAATCTCTTGCATTTATATTGAGAATAAGCCAAGAAGAGACATGTCCCTTCACGAGACATGTCTATTTATTAATATGTAATTAATATAATAATAATTATGATTATATTTATATAATATCTCTTGAGTATTATATTAATTTCTCATATATATATATGTGTGTGTGTGTGTGTGTATGTGTGTGTGTGTGTACATCTCATATATACTAAATATATATATATACATATCTTCACTAGTATTGACTCAGTGTTTATTCAACTGAAGCTACAAAACATCAACACTCCCTCTTAGCTAGGGAGGATAAATCAATCCAATGTCAACACTTAAGACATTTGACAACATCAATCATATGATGTAAGAAATAAAGGCATCATCCTCAAGATGTAGTTAATAGAAGCATAGTCTCAATATGTGGATTGCTTTCATCAGCGATTCTATCCACAAGTTCTCAGGTGGATTGCCTTCATCAGCGATTCTATCCGCAAGTTCTCAGGTGGATTGCCTCTAGCGGCGATTCTATCCACACATTCTCAGGTGGATTGCCTCCATCGGCGATTCTATCCACAAGTTCTCAAGTGGATTGCCTCCATCGGTGATTCTATCCACTTGATATCATGAGTATTGGCCTATCAGAATGTCAACACATGAAATTCACCAAATACTTTGAGTATTGGCCTATCAGATCATCAACATATGATATTCACCAAGTACTCAATAAGGTACTAGCCTGCAAAGTATCAACACATGATATTTACCAAATACCTTTCATATATCTATACAAACAACTCATAGACTGTCAATTTAATGACATCTAACACTTAGTTGTTGATTTACAAGATATATCTATACAAACAACTCATAGACCATCAATTTATTGACATCTAATACTTAGTTGTTGATTTGATACATCATGATCTATTTCAATATTATAAATAATGTATATCATGATTTAAGTTATTGTAAGATCGTCACCTTCCAATAACTTCTGCAAATACAAGTGATAATCATTTGGAAGTCATCACTTCCTCATGATTTACATGGGGGGAAGGCCCATTAAAAACATTCATGATTCATTAGTATAATAATCAATTATATCAAGTTTACCTCTGACGTGTTTCACCTTCAATAGTGAACTCCCTCTCAATCAACATGATCAAGATTGTCACAAGTTGACTAAACCATATGCTCCCTCTGAAGCTCAAGTTTATCAACTTCTTTTCTTCTTTTGAAATGTCAGACTCCCTCTGCATCTGGTCTCAATCATCAATTCATTTGCAAGCATTAAGTTCTTTCTCCCTTGAAAGCAATTTTCTTGTGCTTCCATCCTGAAGGTATGTTAGAGAGAGATTACAAATAATTGTCTAAACTATATCGACATCAAATACCAATGATAGAAGCATATAATATTTTACTAACCAATAGTATAACATGAATTAAAAAATTAAAAAATCATGTGCATTAATAAAACATGGAATACTTATCTTTTATAAATTTCAAGTATTATGTTTTGTAAGGTGGGCTGATATGCAAATTCACAAAATGATGTCACCATTCTTGAACATTACCATAATTATTCACATAACTTGTCTTGAATATCCAAAGGTTCTATACACTATGACAACCTTCAATATGATTGGAGCTTCCTTCAAGCGGTTAGGCTTTTAAAGAAGGAACCTCGCTCTTTTACATATTTTTGCATAGACCTGTACACAATCCGTCATTAATTTTGAACCTGACATTAACTCTCCAATCGCTCTGGTGAGATTCTTCTAAATTTGTTTATCACCAACATATCCAAAATTTAGTAAAATCCAACGGTGAATTTGTGAGATACGGTCCTCGTGTTGAGACTGTATTTTCTAAGATAGTCACACATTCACCATCAATAAACTACTCTCTTACATTTTCAACTTGGCTCTGATACCATGTTAAAGTTTTAGAATCATTGCAAATGTAATAGCACTATCTCATTGTATGTGTTTTCCAAATGCAACAATCTCTTGCATTTATATTGAGGATAAGCCAAGAAGAGACATGTTCCTTCATGAGACATGTCTATTTATTAATATGTAATTAATATAATGATAATATATATCTTCACTAGTATTGACTCATAGTGTTTATTTGACTGAAGCTACAAAACATCAATAGTACAGAAAGATCCTAATCTTTCTATTGTCGAAAGCCTAGTTGAGCTAGCTGTCGAGCTAGAAATAAAGCCACATGTTTTGGAGTTTGTAAGGTTCTGTTGGGACAACGCATTAGCTATGGTAATGCAGCTCCATAAACCACTTTTGGACAAATATTTCAAAACCCCTACTCCCCAGCAACTTCAAGTGACAAAAACGAGGAGGAAATGAAATGACATGACCGAATAATAAAGGGGGGAATGTGAAAAGGTTAAAAGCAAAATCACAGGAAATGACAGAGTTCAGAGCCAAAGGAGAAACAGTGGAATAATGGTATGACATACTATTTTTGTAAATGTATATATTTGGTTGTATGTCAAAAAGGGGTCTTATGTACATGTATGTGTAGAATATTTTTGAAGACGGAATCAAAGTCTTAGGGGTAGTATTCATACAGAAGTTTTTGACATTACTAAGTACTCATGTAATGTAATGTAAAATGTCATGACAAAGTATTTTTGCCACTAATGTCAAAGGGGGAGATTGTTGATCCCTAAATTTGGTTGTCTATTAGTGTCTTACGCTTAGTCATTTTCTATGCAATGTTGGTCGGTCATCACTGCGACCGAGTCATCATGTATAGGCTGAGTCATGAATATTGTACATTTACCGAGCAGTAGTTGTTGTCGAGCAAGTCAGAAGGTCACCGAGTACTTTAGTATTAGCCGAGCCAGTTTATGTCGAGTTGTGAAGAGATGTCAGTGTCGAGCACCGAGGTACGAAGAACAATGAATGTCGAGTGCTAGAGATATCAAATGCCAAGTAAGCCAGATTTGATATATGTGTTTTTTATGGCACAAACACTTAGGTAAACCGTTTTGGCCGACATCTACATTATATTTATTGTTTGTTGAGGAAATCACCGAGTTGATTATGCCTGAGAATTGTAATCATTAATCCCTATGTAATCAATGTAACCAATCAGAATTAGGGAATGCTTAAGCAATAAAAATAGACAATCTAGATCATAGATCTCAATTCATGGAGTTGATCTATTGTTTATATAAGATGAGATCCGAACCCTAAAACGTATTAAGGAGATCAAGGTGATCAAGGAGAACAATATGAAGAGATTCTCATACATGCAAAACAGAGAAGTGTTTTGATTATCAGAAGCAGAGATCAATGACTAAGCAAAGCAATGAAGGACATAACAGAGATATATTTGATAGAGGAGATCAAATCTATATTGAAAGGAGAAGATTTGTTATCAGCAACACAGTGCAAACCAAAGGATCAGGTACGAAGACATCCTAACAGGTAAATCAATAAAATCTCTTAACAAAGTGGTTTTAGCAGACCTAAGTAAATCTCTTAACGGAGTGCTTACTTTGTTGTAAGTTTAAATCCTTTTGCTAGGTAGATTGTATAAGTCTTAAAGCTCTTAACAGGGCAGACCCCTCATAGGGTAGATCATCATTTTATGATCAAACTTGTAGCCCTAACAAGCAAACTTTAATATTGCAGTAGTGAAGATTTGTGGGTGTCATCCCCACCCCAGTTTTACCTTTCAAGGGTTTCTGGGTAACCAAAATCATTGTGTTATGCTTCACTTGCATGGATAATGATTAGGATGTTAGATCTATTTCAGTATTGAATTTGATGTTTATGTTATGCAAGTAAGTTTATGTTAAAGTTGAACAATTGGAAGATATTTGATTCACCCCCCCTCTCAGTATCACTTTCCCATAATAGATTTCCAACAAGATCTTGGTCTCCAAATC
This sequence comes from Chamaecyparis obtusa, assembly GCA_027943335.1. Taxonomy (NCBI): domain Eukaryota; kingdom Viridiplantae; phylum Streptophyta; class Pinopsida; order Cupressales; family Cupressaceae; genus Chamaecyparis; species Chamaecyparis obtusa. Next base: position 1,835,879 of record BSBK01003738.1, read on the forward strand.
CTAATGTAAATGTGTAGGTTAATCTCGAAAGTTTAACTGTGCTCACTAATCAATTTGGTGTATTGCCTCAAGAGGAAGATTCTTCTAATTCTGTGCAAACATGAATTTCATAATCTTATTGTGGAATGTTCAAGCATTATCATTCCCTCACCGTAAATTTGAGGTTAAGAAATCTATTGTCAAATGGAAACCTATTGTTTTCTTGCAAGAAATTAAGCTTAATGGTCCTCATCTTGTTTCCTCATTGTTTAGCATATGGAAAGATGCTACTTTTTTCATACACTGCATAGTGAGGGCGAGGGGGTGTTGTTATTGGGCTAGCCTCATGGATTAATATATTTGTCATTGATAAAGGTGAAGATCCTTCTCATAACTATGTGTGGGTCCTTACTTTTATATATGGCCAACCTATTGGTTGTTGTTCTGTTTATGCCCCAAATATTGCTAAAGATAGATGTGAGTTATGGGAATGGATGTCTAGAAATTTACCCCGTGTTGATTGGATCATTGGAGGTGATATAAATATGGTTGAGCACCATTATGATGGCAATCAGCCCACCCATACAAAACTGAGTAATAATGAGTTTGATAAGTGGTTGTTCTATCTCAATTCAGTGGGGGTTACAAATTCTATAAGTAAGAGATTTCAAGCCATAAAAATGATTGGTTCACTTGGACTAATTGTAAAATTGGAGTTGAAAGAAAACTTAGCAGATTAGACAAGTTTTACATTTCTCATAACCTTCATGTTGAACAAGACTCCTCTGGAGAATATGTGAGGGCAAATTATTCTACTACACTCTCAGATCATTTTCCTATCTTTTGTATTATTAATAAGGAAGACTCTAAGATGGTAGACAAGCAACTACCTTTCAAACTTAATGCCTCACATTTGAAAATCCCTTCTTGTGTTTGAGGCTTTGGTTGGTCTTTGGAATTCTTTTCGCAAACCAAAGGAAGGGGAGTCTTGTAAGGAATGGTAGCAGGCTACTATTTCCAAATGTTCAAAATTTTATGCTCCTTTTGTAAAAGATTAGCATGGCAGCGGAGAAGGAAAGAAAAATCTCTACAAGGTAAACTCGAGCTATATAGGAAAAAGCTCAATGTTAATCCAGAAAATATTTATATTCAATCTACCATAGCCTTGACTGGAACTTAATTGCATAAATTGGATCATTATAGAAGGCAAGGTGCTGAAATTCGGGCTAGATTACATTAATTTAAAAAGGGTAATAAAGGGTCCAGATTTTTTTTCAGTTCTTAAACTAACACAAGGAATTTATTGGACTGATATATGGTGAGGATGGTCATTTTTTATACTAATTAGGAAGAAATCATAAATCAATTTCAGGTCTTTTATGAGAAGCTTTTAGAGAAGATTGCCATTGGCAAGACGTACAATTAATTTTAGAGGATATCTATGACGTCGTACCATGGAAAATAGATCAGGATTATAGCCATTTCATTGATCGTGATCTATCTATTGAAGATTTAGATCTATGGCTCCAAATACAAGTCCTGTAATTTTAGAGGATATTTTTGACGTCGTACCATGGAAGATAGATCGGGATTATAGCCATTTCATTGATCGTGATCTATCTATTGAAGATTTAGATCTATGGCTCCAAATACAAGTCGTGGAGTTGATGGTTTTTCAATTGAGTTTTATCAAACCTTGTGGCAGCATATTAAGACTTTTATCATGTTTATCTAGCATATTTAGATGTTATTTAATGATGCTAATGCCCAGTTGAGAATCAATCACTTATTGATTGAACCTTTTCCTTTCAAAGATCTATTAGGCAAGGTTGCCCACTAGCCTCTCATGTTTATTATTCTTCTTGTTGGATGCCCTCCAAAAAAAGCTATGATGATCTTATTCAACAATTTCTATGGACAAATTGGGATAGTAAAGTGAGGTTAAGGTCTTAATCTTGGCTTATTGCATACAGTCAGTGTTTAGAGGGGGGCTGGATTTGTTGGATCCCAGAACTCAAGGGCGTTGTCTTTCTACTAAGTGGATAATAAAAATTGTTTCAAGTAATGAACAATGGATAATCTTGTATCGTCATATAATAGCTCTTGTTCAGTGGAAAATCGTGTATCGTCATATAATAACTCTTGTTCAGTCAAAGTTTAGAGAACTCAAGGGCGTTGTCTTTCTACTAAGTGGATAATAAAAATTGTTTCAAGTAATGAACAATGGAAAATCTTGTATCGTCATATAATAGCTCTTTTTCAGTGGAAAATCTTGTATCGTTATATGATAGCTCTTGTTCAGTCGGAGTTTAGAGGGGGGCTGGGTTTTTTGGATCCCAGAACTCAAGGGCATTTTCTTTCTACTAAGTGGATAATAAAAATCGTTTCAAGTAATGAACAATGAAAAATCTTGGATCGTCATATAATAGCTCTTGTTCATATATATAACAAGTGACAGAGAGCCAGTTGGCTGAATAAGATTTTACTCGCTTCATTTTTCCATCTTAAAGGCTCATACTCTTTAAATTCCATATGGGAGGCCTGGAATTAATTACAGCACAGTTTTCAGCTTTGCAGACTCTTCCACTTGGTAGAATAGACTTGTGCAACATCAAGGAAAACCATTAGTTGTTATTTTTTCCTAAACAAGCTTACTATCTTTTTAAGAAGGGGGTGAGACAATTCAACGACATTTGGGACTTTAACTTTGATTGGAACAGCTGGCACTGCTCTAAAAATATATTCAATTTAAACAGCAAGTGTAAAGGGTTCTTACTTTTTGCTGTCCTTCGTTCCTATGGATCTTCTGATGAAGATGTGCACTCCCTTACAATGCAGCTTGTATTATTTTTCTTGTTTTCTTTTTAAAAATATCTACCTGCAAATTCTACTCCAACGAGACTAAACATGTGTAGAAGTATATGCCAAACAATGTTTTCTACTCGTATAATGCATCAAGTAGAATACTTTTAAGGTAAACTTAAATATCATGTTCCATCTCTGTTTTTTTATGTTCGCAGCTGAAGATAAGCAACAGATGGTAGTAGATTTTTAAAAAAGTTGGATTAACTTAAATATCAATTCATGTAACTTCATGATGAAGAGATTGTATGTGCCAAATAACTGTGTACCTCAAATTCCAGGGCTAGTATGTATCTTCAATAATATCTGAGCATAATTTGTCATTGTTAATCTCAATAGCTGCTATGCAATTTCTAGTTCTCAATTGAAGCCAACAATGTTTTCTACTCGCATAATGCATCAAGAAGTAGATACTTATAGTTGACTTAAATATCATGTTCCAACTCTGTTTTCTTATGTTCGCAGCTGAAGATAGGCAACAGATGGTAGTAGATTTTTAAAAAAGTTGGATGAACTTAAATATCAATTCATGCAACTTCATGATGGAGAGATTGTATGTGCCAAACAACTGTGTACCTCAAATTCCACGCCTAATATGTATCTTCAATAATATCTGAGCATAATTTTTGTCATTGTTAATCTTAATAGCTGCTATGCAATTTCTAGTTTTCAATTGAAGCCCTGAATATATCGCAATTTACATAGTCCACTTAAAGAAAGAAAAAGCCTGATATCATTAACAAAAAATCACAGCTTTTTAGAACATTAAAAATTAATCCTGTCCGTAACAATCAATAACCCAAATAAGTTTGGCAGATTCTGATTTAATAAATCTTTCAAAACCCTTCCGAAATTTTTAAAAAATTATGTCAACTTTCAATTGCCAGTTCAATTAATCAAAAGTACACTGATGGGAGTGGCATTCAGCGAGACAGATTGGGCCAGATTAAAAAGAATTGCCAATTAAAGATAAGACTGGAATCATAATTTTATCTTCAATTCATTTGATAACATCCATTTATGTACTCAATCTAGACAATATTATGCTGAAGTAATAACCTTGATTGAGAGCCATTGCCAACTAAAGATGAGATTGGAAGCATAATTTTATCTTCGATTCATTTGATAAAATCCATTTATATACTTAATCTAGACAATATTATGCTCAAGTAAATAACCTTGATTGAGAGCCATACTTAACAGCCATGAAGTGGCATAGATGTCAGTACAAAAATGTATCCTCACTTAACAGTCAAAAACAGAATAGGAGCAAAAAGGTCAAGGGGCTCTAGGAGCAAATAATACAGTCAAACAATGCCTATCTAGAAAGATCATTAGTTGCTTCCACAAATTGGCCACCACATGTACTGTTCAACTCGCACAAAAGCCACAGAAATAACACTACTAAACAACACTCCAAAAGACTGGCATCTGCTATTCACCAGTCAAACTAGAATCATCTTCCTTCAACACTGAGTAACGTTTCAGAGCATGCATATCTTCCAACTTCACATATTTCAAAATCAAGATTTACCACCATGTTTTGCACTGTTGTGGCTGCTCAATGCAGCCTCTGAAATGAATGATCTGAAAATAATGTAATCAACAATAGTCAACCCTGGACACCCAAAAATAATATGTACCAATATTGTATCATTTTTTAATTTAAGAGAGCTTATAATTAGGTTCAGTTTATATAAAGAATATCAAAAATTGAGATAAATACAACAATGATGTTATACAAAAGGAAATCTCACAAATTGATCCAAAGAAGCTCAAAATCAAGAGTACAAACCTCTGACATGCTTGGCAGCTAAATTTTTTTGCTGATGCAGGTGTAGAAGCATTCAATTTGGGAGTCTAGATTCCAATAGTAAACAGTACAAGAAGTTAATCTTACCCATAATTACATATCTCCATTAACTGAGTTAAATCCAGAGGCGGAAAAAACTAGTAGTTACCTCTTTTGATGCAGGTGTCTCCTGCTTAGGTCCTCCAGGAGTCTCTTTGCCCTTTTTGTCACCTTTCTTCGCTCCTGGATGAGGGGTTGCAACATGGACTTTTGGCTTCTTGTCACCTGTAAATATTTTTTTTTTAAATCAGATGTCAATTACCAAAATAATAAAGAAATATATGTGGCATCACCATATGAGCATCCTGACAATTTTCTTACACAAATTCTTAACAGAATCCCAAACCCATTTTAACTTTATACTAATTATTACCTTCATTTCCCTTCCCTGCAAGGATCAGACTTTCCCAATACTCTCGAGCAGCTGCCTTGTCTGCCCCGCACATCCCACTAATTACTTTATGGGGAACTATTAATGCTCTAATTAACAGATGAAACTTTTAACAATGATACAAACAGGTATTGGAATCTAGACTTGCTTCACAACATTGAAACTAACCTTAGTTTACCCACAGAAATTATACAATATCAATTCATTGTAGCATCATAAAGGTTTCATGTTTGATGAATTCAAACAGTAAGATAAAATGGGGCATTGAACATTCAATCCAAGATAATAATTCAGTTGTAGCTAAAGGATGCACTTGTTCCTAGCTACAACTTCCCATTGTAGCTATCATAGAACACTCGTTTAGTTTTGAAATATGATTTGATGCCATCGTAGTGTACTATGAAACACCGTTGTGAAATGTGTACTGTTATATATGATCCCAAAACAAATGATGTGAATTTTAGGACAGACTATTAACATAATCAGAGCTTGAAAAACCAAAAAAGGTATGTCTATCAAGTATGCCATTGAGAAAGTGCTTTGGATATCCATCAATAACATGAACTTCCCTTCTAATGATCTAGTGATTTGCAGTGTAACACCGGCGCTGGGGTACGTCAGAAGGCCGGAACAAGTTTCCGGGATGGGGGAACAAAGGGACTCAATTTTGGGATGGCAGGGGGGTGTGTGCTGTATACTATACATATAGAACTTGAAATGCTAGTTATGAAACATCAGTGTAACCAAATTGAAATACTTGAACATAGGAAAATTGCAACACGAATCAGAACCATTGAACATTCTGCATAGTAATATAGTACATACCCAATAGTAACATTCAAAAATCAAAATTCAAATAGAAATTCTAGTGTCCGTCTCAGCAGCGGAATAGCGAAGGTGGGGGTACTTGGGTACTCCAAGTACCCGGTGCAGCAGGCTTCACTGGTGATTTGTATACAAGAGGTGATTTAATGAGTGGGAAGGGAAAATCTGACTTCGCTAGATATTCTTTTGTTCTAATGTTCTGGAAAAATGCATACAAGAATTGTGACCTGCAAACATCAAAATATGAAGATCTTGGCTGCAATTAGCTCAGGTTCCCTTACTGTAGATAAGGGAACAGTGAATAGTCAAACTATCACCATAAGCATACTCTACCAGAGACTATTAAGTAAATTAAGCATTGTAAATATTTCAGTGCATTAATCTGTAGTTTTACCTCCTGATAATACAACAAAATTCTGCAAACTTGAATGAATTCAAATATCCAGTTCCCCACAAAAACAAGATAAAAGCATTCTCCCCAACAACACAAAAAATGCTGGTCTTTCTTCCCAGAGAGAACCACTCATACATAATGTGGGAATCAAAATGGCAAAAAAAATCTGTAGATGTACCAACCGTTTTTGAATATAAGCATGATGAACTCAAACATGGTCTCAAAACACAATGAACACGTAGTGAGAAAACTTAGTAAATTAAGCATTGTAAATATTTCAGTTCATCAATCTGTAGTTTTACCTCCTGATAATACAACAAAGTTCTGCAAACTTAAATGAATTGTTAATGTTTGTAGCTTCAGTCGTATGATCACTTAGATTACATATAATACTTAAATGTTGATTAATAATAATATATTATATTTGTGTATATATATATATATATGATATATATATATATGTTATACTATTATTAATATATATATTATTCTAATATATGATTGATTGATGAGACATTACAAAATGAATAGACATGTCCCATGAAGGGACATGTCTCTCATAGCCTCATTCCTAATATAAATAAGAGAGATTGTTGCATTTGGAAAACACATACATTACAGGCAGTGCTATTACATTTGCAGTGATCCTAAAACTTAACATGGTATCAGAGCCAGGCTGCAAATGAAATAGGTATACAGTAATACTGAAGAGTCGTAGGTCTATGAAACAGCGTTGGAAGCTCTGGATTTGGCAGCCTCTGCGTGTGCGCAGCCTCCATTTATTTGAGAACTATTGTTGTTGTGAAGGGATGTGACATTCATGGAAGATATAATCACCGCAGATGGTAGATTCATATATGAGGAATCAGTTTGATTGTTGCTTACTATTTGAGAGACCATTCTTGACAGCACAGTCTTCACTGATCATAGACTTCAGACTGTCCTTAATCTTTGTCGGTACGTTGCATATATTCTACTCTACCCAGTACAAATGTGTTTTCTGAGACGGTTGCTTTGCCTTTTGGGGCCCCATTCAGCGGCAGGCATCTGTACTCTTTTTCTCTCCTTTTTCAAGAAATTGATTTTAATATCCTTTGATTGTTATCAGCTTTTACAGCCTAGTCAGTTTCGCGATAGATTGGATTTTACATTGAGAGATGTCTTCTACAGTTGCGGTAAGAGTCTGTATATATAAAAGGAAGGCTGAAGAAGTTATATATTTGTTGAAAACACTGTCATTGAAATGATAAGTATGTGGAGAGACGTCTTCTAAAGCTGTAGCATATATTCAATGAGTATGTGTACATACTAAAAGATGGCTACGATAGTTACGTATTTGTTACAGATTAAATCATAAAAGCATGAGAATGAAAGGAAGGGAAGTAGAAGAGGTGCTTTTATTAGGTGGAGAGGCATATTCTACAATCTCACCATACATTCAATGGGTTTATGCAATTAAGAAAGAAGGCTGGTTATCTTTATACGCATCTTATTCAATGAGTTTGTGTAGATAAATAATGAAGCCTATGGTTATAAGGTGTTGGAGGCATCACGCATTGACCATATAACCGAGGGTAAAGGTAAGTATAAAGTATGCTTTATTGGTAATGAACATTTCATAAATATTCATTTATATGCTTAATATGATATGGATATTATAATTGAAAGTTCATTTGATAAAAGAAAACAAAATTACATATATATATTAATATGTGTCATCATTATTAATTATTTCATAGTTATATTATATGAGATAGTATAATCGAAAGTATATGGTGATTATATATACATTTAAGTAATATATGTAAAATCTTAGATATGTACTTAGAAGATTGAATATGTATATATATTCAAGGTATATTAGATCTTTATCTATATTACATTGGAATGATCTTATATCATTATGTAGAAATATCCTTGATTATTATGCCAATACCTCTCTTATTCTTTTATACGTACTATTTGCCTTGATCTTTTCCAAGGATGTTCTTGCAGGAAAAGAAGATTGATATCAGATTCAGAGGGAGTCTGACATCTTCAAAGAGGCTAAGAAGTTGATGAGTTTCAAAGGGAGCAGATGATTCAGTCAACTTGTGACAAACTTGATCATATAGATTGAGAGGGAGTCTAACAATCCATTATGGACAACCTTGGAAAAAGAGATCAGGAGGTTGATGTTAGTACTCAAAGCTTCAAATGGGAGCCAAATTATCATGAATGGTTGGAGGTTGCAATGTCTAGGATAAATCCACAATTTATTACATTCACTCATGTTACTATGGAATCAGACAAGTACATTTGTATACAGGAAATCACTCTTGCATTGAACAAATGATCATGTACCAAATGATGAGTCTTTTTAAACAGATAGTTTCCTGATTGGGGCCATGTATGATTCTGTAATAGAGGGAGCTACTAGAGGATCTCCCAAAAGACCTTAATGCACATATCTAGAGGTCATGATAGATGAATAAGTTGTTGGATCAAAGGGCATTCTAGAAAAGAGCTCGATATAGACTAAAGAACAAAGACTCGACCTACTAGAGTGAAGTCAAAAGGTTGATATTAGATTCAGAGGGAGTATAATAGTTCATCCAATAACAACCTTGGACGAGGAGGTGAGAAAGGTTGTTACAAGACCTTAAAGGAAGCATCCAAATGTCTATGATCATGAGAAGTCTATGCTTTTATGCTATCTCCTACATAACTTGGGATTCACCTAGAGTGATGCAAACTATATAAGATATATAGTGCATAAGTATGCAATTCAAGATACATTATCCCTACAGAACATATGGCTGATATTCTCACCAAGTTTCTTGCTAGAGGTAAGGTTGTGTACCTTCGAGATAAACTTGGCATGTTGGAGAATGAAGCCTTAGATGAAAAGGAGTTTCATCTATTATCTTGTATGTTATTGCATTCTTCTCCTTGAGAGAGAAATCTAAGGTGAAAGCCCTTGTTTCCACCCTTTGGGATGAGCATGGATCCACCCTCTGACATCAGTCAAGGTGGATTTCATGTGTGTGACCCTTGGACTTATGGGCCCTCCTGTGAACATTGGAGAAAGGTGACAACTTTTCGACAATGAACACTTGTATTTGATTACAAGATGACGATCTTGTAATGGGGATTCGTTATGGTAGACAGTTATCTATCTGTGCACATACCATAATAGGGTTATATGTAAATAAAATGTAATGTTTTACTTACTATATCCTTGTATCACAATTGTGGTGATACGAAAATTAGGTATCACAATGCATGGTGATTCCTCATATCGATGTGATATGAAAACTAGGTGTCACAATGCATGGTGATTCCTCATATCGATGTGATATGAAAAACTAGGTATCATGATCAAAAGTGATTCCTCATATCACATGTTGGTGATATGTAAAATTGGGTATCACATATTAGGTGATATTGAAAATTGGGTATCATATGTTAGGTGATTCCTCATATCACATGTTAGGTGATATGCCAAACTAGGTATCACATGTTAGGTGATTTCTCGTATCACATGTCAGGTGATTTCTCATATCACATGTTAGGTGACATTGTAAAACTTGGTGTCACATGTCAAATGATTTCTTGTATCACATGTCAGATGATTTCTCATATCACATGTTAGGTGACATTGTAAAACTTGGTGTCACATGTTAGGTGGTACTTCATATCATGAATTATGTAATATATGATTTCTTAGTATCCATATGAATCATATTAGGATCCTTCTGAACTCAGTATCATATATTGATGGGACACTATGAAACATATCACATAGTGACATGTCTCTATGTAAACTTAGTATCCATATGACAAACATCATGAGACATATTATCATTAGACATACCATGGATATTTATGAGCTATGGTGAACATCATGTGACTTGATATTCTTGCATATACCATATCTCCTCATATCACAGTGGGGTGATATCTCCTCTCTTTAAAAAATGATTTATTATCTTGATGGATTCTATTTTCTCTAGCTAAGCGGGAGTGTTGATGTTTTGTATGGCTATAGTTAGGGTCTTATGTGTTGACAAGAGAGACCACAACACATTATGTTTTGATCATCCTCCCTAGCTAAGAGGGAGTGTTAATGTTTGTAGCTTATGATCACTTAGATTACATATAATACTTAAACGTTGATTAATAATAATATATTATATTTGTGTGTGTGTGTGTCTATATATATATATATATATATATATATATATATATATATGTTATACTATTATTAATATATATATTATTCTAATATATGATTGATTAATGAAACATTATAAAATGAATAGACATGTCCCATGAAGGGACATGTCTCTCATAGCCTCGTTCCTAATATAAATAAGAGAGATTGTTGCATTTGGAAAACACATACATTACAGGCTGTGCTATTACATTTGCAGTGATCCTAAAACTTAACATGAATTCAAATATCCAGTTCCCGACAAAAACAAGATAAAAGCATTCTCCCCAGCAACACAAAAAATGCTGGTCTTTCTTCCTAGAGAGAACCACTCATACATAATGTGGGAATCACAAAGGCAAAAAAAATCTGTAGATGTACCAACCGTTTTTTAATATAAGCATGATCAACTCAAACATGGTCTCAAAACACAATGAACACGTAGTGAGAAAACTTAGTAAATTAAGCATTGTAAATATTTCAGTGCATCAATCTGTAGTTTTACCTTCTGATAATACAACAAAGTTCTGCAAACTTAAATGAATTCAAATATCCAGTTCCCCACAAAAACAAGATAAAAGAATTCTCCCCAAAAACACAAAAAATGTTGGTCTTTCTTCCCAGAGAGAACCACTCATACATAATGTGGGAATCACAAAGGCAAAAAAAATCTGTAGAGGTACCAAACGTTTTTTAATATAAGCATGATCAACCCAAACATGGTCTCAAAACACAATGAACACGTATTGAGAAAACTTACTAAATATAGTCATATAGCTAACCTGGTTTATGACTGTCAGGTGTAGCAAACTTGGCCTTCTTATCAGATACTGGTGTCTTAGCAGCTGAATCTGGCATAGGCCTCTTCTTTCCAGAAAGTGCCTGTCAAATAATCAATTTCTAACTGAATAAATTAAGAACTTGAAAGACAAGGTGTGCTATAGCAAAACAATCTTAGTCTTACCTTTGGAGTTTCCTCATCCGACTCATCTTCTTCATCTTCATCACTGTCTTCATCTTCGTCTTCTTCATCATCATCATCATCATCATCATCTTCACTAATGTCTTCCATATCCTATTGCATACAAAGAATAGAGCTTAAAAAAACACAGCAGAGTTGACAAAAAAAGTTGGCATCAAGTGGGAAATAAGAAAAAAGCAACCACATCTACAAGTTGCCTTCTAACCCTAGTAAAGCAATTCCACATGCAATTTGAAATATAGTTGGCATCAAGTGAAAAATAGCTGAAGTAAAAAAAGCAATCACATCTACAAATTGCCTTACCGCCCTAGTAAAACAATTCCACATGCAATTCGAAATATAAATTGCAAACCTCATCTTCATCATCTTCTTCATCATCATCATCCTCTTCAACTTTGGCTGGTTGCTTTGGTTTCCCTAACTTTTCTTTAGTCACTGCTTTATTGGACTTCCCTGGTACAGACCCTGATTCAGACTTTTCAACCTTCTCAGCTTTCACAGGTTGTTTGGCTAGAGAAAGATGCCAGAAAAAACAAATTCCTTATTAAAATTCCAGGGAAATCCAAAGAAAAAGAGTACACCTACACTATCATATAAGCTATATTTAAGACAAAAAGCAAAAACTCACCTCCATTCTCTTTTGCAGTTAGAACTAATGGTGGCACTTCATCCTCTGATTCAGAATCATCATCTACATTGATAACACTGACAGACATCAAATTCAGACGAACAAAACAAGCAAATAAATGACTTTACACAAACATATAGGCTGGTAAGTACCTTCATCTTCTCCATTTAGGCTTCCAAATGTGCTCAGCGAGAAGAAAGAACAGGTTAAGGAAGATTTTTATTATATAAAAATATTCAGATCACATTTTCCTGGAAGTGTCAATATAGATCTAAAACAGTTCAAGCATCAAGCCAAAATCAAGTACTTATGTGCAATACAAACGACCAGATACATAATTTATAAGTTTTCAAATTTCATGTAAGCACAAACTAATTGTCTAAGGATATTCATCTTCCTCCTGAATGAATGTTGTATATCCACAACAGAAAACGCTAGCAGACTTTGAAGTATGAGAGATCTTGAAATCTTTTTCAAATACTAAATCCAGCCCAAACTGTTCACAACTTCCACGCACACAGCTTCCAATCATGATTTTCTTCCCATCAACATGAATATAAACTGAAACTCTATCATCTGATTTTGACCCTTCCCCAATTGCTACCTACAATCAAACATCAGACTATGAGACAAATCAAAACAAGTCACAACACAAACCTCTGACAAAACAACATCAAGCTTACATAATCTAAGAATCGAAATCATAAACCCCATCTAAAACTCAAACATTGAATCTAAATAAAGTTAAAGCCAACGAGACCTTATATTAAAGTTCTGAGAAACACCAAGCAAAACTGTAACTACCAGACATAAAACCTAGAAAACCTTAGCATGTCCAAAATATAATCAATGAATTAACTCTACACAACTCAGACATGAACTCTACCCAAACCTGCCATAATTTCAAAACTAGAATAAAATATAATACCGTATAGCTCCCAAACATCAAAACCCTACCCTTAAATCCAGGACGCATCTGACAAAATCTCTCCATGGACTTTGAGATAAAATTACAAAAACAAACATGCAACCCAGCAACAAAATCAAATGTCCCTTAAACCAATATTAATATATATTTTAACTCAGTCATAAACCATACACTACCAGCACTAAAGAGCTCCAGTATAAACCATAAAACTCACAGGGAACTATCTGTAAATAATTTTAATATAAGGTAATAGAAAAAAACCTGAGATAAGTGAATATATTTATCTTCTCCGGGACTGCACTCCAACTGCTGCCCAGGCTTCACTTCAACTCCTGTTTTCAGTATCACAGTAAATGTTATCTAGCCAAGAAACATTGACATTATGCATATAGACTACTACACCAGATGAACGTAAGAAGAAAATGAAATTCAAGACCAAATAAAACGGATGCCCAAAAAGTAAAAGCATATTCCTAACCCACAAATATTGCAAACCCAGATAATTCATCCCGCGCCCAAAAAAATGATAAATGTTACCCTAGACGATTCGGATGAAGGCGGAAGAAAATAGAAAACATTAAGCTGCTAAAACCTAAAACCAGTGCGAAATACAGCTTACAAAACCGTAGATTTTTCGGACTTAAAAGACAACAAATAAATCCTAAAAATGCTGCTATAATTTTTCTCTTGTGCAGATAATATTTTGGATTAAGCAAAAACAAGCCCTAAAAGAAACATAAACGGCACTGCTAATATAAACACAATACAATACAAACAGCTCATTCGGATAAAAAATATTAGACTACGCAACAGAATCGTCAAACGGGATGTACTTCGAAACAAATCAAAACAAAAAGACAGCGAGCATATGTAGGAGATGATAGCCGAAGACTTACCCCAAAACTCCATCGCAAGCTGCTAGACAAAAATTATGTTCTCCTCACTTGCAGAGTACTCCGACTTGCACAAGGTGTTACAGAGAACAATTATCAATTATAGAGAACGAAGGACCAGATAATCAAGAATGGGATTTCTAGGGTTTATGGGGACATGAGGTAGAGACGTTAGGGTTTAGGTTAGGGATTGCGCTGTGATTCTTTTGAATAGGGACTTTTTAAGGGCGCCATTTCAAGGAATTTTCTAAATATCGGCTGGGGGCTTTCTAAAATATTTTAGTATTACTATAGGTAGTTTATAGGAATATTATAAAGTTTAGTGTTTAGTAGGAGTTCAATTAAATTCTATGAATTTAATTTTTTATATTTTTTATATTAATTTAATTTTAAAATATTGTATTTAAAATTATATTTTTTATTTAAAAATAGTATATAAATGAAATGTTTAATTATTTTTCAATTGTTTGGGATGATTCAGAAGTGATAGATAAAATTTCTAAGTTGGTAAGGCAATTTCTAACCCTACTTCAAATATGCAATCCTTAAAAATAAGAACTTCTTTTTTTCATCAAAAGATTTCAAATTATCCTTAAAAAAGAAACTTCAAGGGACCTTTCTTGTCTTGAAAATAGAAATTAACTCAATATTTTTTGACTCATTCCCAATTTTTTGAATGAAGAAATATTTTTTAAATAAAGATTTTAAAAAATTACTATATTGTTTTAAGATATTTTTTTTAAATTACTATATTTTAACAAGTGGCCAAGTACTTGCCTTTAGTTTTATAAATAAATTTTATTTTAATTTTGATTTATATGTAAAGTGAATTTTTAATTATAATAATTTATAACTAAGTTTAATTTTAATTTTAATTTATATGGAAAGTAATTATTTAATTATAAAAAATTATAAAATTACTATAATTATAGTTCTAATAATATTTTTTAATTTTATAAATAATTATAAAATATCATTTATAATTAATTTAAATTGTAAAATAGTTCTACTTATAATTAATTTTAATATTAATTATTTTGTCCAAATAACTCTTTTTCAACAATATTATAATGTTATTCTATTAAATCTAAATTTATATAATATATATTAAAATAAATCTAAAAAATATTCAATATTTTATAATATAACAAAAATAGAAATATTATTTTAATATAAGGAAAAACTTATCAGATGAAAACCATCAACCGAATAAAATCAGATGATATATAAATTAGATTGTATTATTTGAATGCACAATTTTCATGTACAATAAATAACAAACGTGGTACATTTTAATTGGTTCACTCCAGTAATAAGACCTCAAATGTATTAGCCAATCATATCATCAAAAAATAATTTTTACAAATTATAAACTTAAAAAATTAACATTTAGACTATAGAATATGTGTTATTTTTAACAAAATAAGAAAATACTAAATTATAATTGGTGCAAAGAATTGGTTTTAATCACTACTTAATCAAAGAAATGCAAAAAGTGATGCAATAGTACTTGCTAGCCTATCGGCAAGTACTAATAAAGATATTATTTAATTTAAAAAATAAGTATATCTATTTTAGAAAAAGCATTACTTTATAGAAAGTACGTGAGGAGGAGAAATCTTAAGATTCTAAACTCAAGAGAGAAGTTTGAAAATCAAAAAAATGTTTAGAAGGGAAGAAAAATAATGTCAAGTTACATGGATTTTATATTAAAAAATATTCTACATTGAAAAAATATATATTAATTTTATAATTAAAAATAGATGAAAATTTTAACATTTAGCTGATTGCAATCTAAAAAAATATTTTATATTTAAAAATTATATATTAATTTCATGATTAAAAATGGGCGAAAAAAAAATTAACATTCAGATAATCAAATAAGATTACAACCCTAAAGAGAGTATAAAAGCACAATCATAAAGGTTGTTATTCAAAATTATATCAATATTTGTTAACTTCAATGACTAAGTTTCAAGAGTTCTTGATGCATAAAGGAGATAATTGTCATTCATTAAAAAAAACTTAGTCAAGAGAGTTCTTTGTTATTACATCCATCTCTGTCATGTTAATTTGGGATGACTTGGCCAAAATATTGTTGAGAATTTCCATATTGGAACTCAAATTGGGTAGGGAAAAGACTATACCGAGAGATTGGTTGTTAAATCCAATATGACAAATACACAAACTACAAGAAGAGGGATATAGCAAATACAATCCTCACCACCACAAACCACAAGAAGAGGGATTGCATTAAAAGGGATATGGAAAATGCTAGTTTGCATGTTACCACTAAAGAGAATCGTCACCACCAAAATGATGCAATCATAAAGGAAAAGACTTCATACTTTCAATACAAAATCTTTTTTTTTTTCCTTCATTTGTGATTCAATGGTGGATATGTAAATTGCTCTCTCAAGAAGTCGGAGAAATCAAGATTAGAATGTCCAATACACCCAAAGACGTCATTTTAGTCCTCTTTAAATTTTGGACCTATGATCAAATTACCACACACTCAAATGATATCAGATCTCAAATTGGGTAGGGGAAAGACTATATCGGGAGATTGGTTGTTAAATCCAATATGGCAAATACACAACTACAAGAAGAGGGATATAGCAAATACAATCCTCACCACCACAAACCATAAGAAGAGGGATTACATTAAAAGGGATATGGCAAATGCTAGTTTGCATGTTACCACTAAATAGAATCGTCACCACCATAAATGATGCAATCATAAAGGAAAAGACTCCATACTTTATGTTGGTGTAATTAAATATTACTAATTACACTTTACTTAAGTTTACTTAGGATAATGCATTTGCATATTAGTTGTCATTGTGATACCTAGGAGTTTGCATTTCATTTTAGCACATGGTTAGGATAATTTCCACTTTAGGTGTGATAATTGTCATCACATACCTCTTTGTGTGTGAGATCCACCTTTAGTGCTCTTATCACATTGTCATCATCTCATTGTTGTACATGTTGCACATACTTTGATGTACAATGGAGAATGATCCACCTTTGGTGGACATGTGATTCCACCTTGTGTGGGTGATAGGATATAATCAATTATTCATTATCATTTGATCATTATTGAATTCTTCATTTGATCATATTATTTTGTTTCTCTTGTTTGTGCTATCTCTTGAGCTTCTAGATCTTGGCATCTACTCTTTGCCTTAAGCAAATTCTTACATGATATTAGAGTGATATCAAAATTCTTACATGGTATCAGAGCGGGAGGAGTTTCATTGTATAGCCTATTTTGAGAGATTTTTATTGTAGGTCAAAATTGGAGCTTGTTGGTGCAAATCAGAGGTTGGCATCACATTGAGGAGGTCCAAAAACCTCTAAATCAAATTTTGTTTCATCCAAATCAGACATCTAAAGCCAAATCTAGAGCCATTTAAATTTTCAAGGTTCAGTGGCGGCGATTTAGAAAAAATAATTTCAGAGGCAATTTTCAAATAGCGATAGCTCAGTCACCGGACTCCTTTTTTTGAGCAATTTGTTTTGTTTTGGGGTGGAATTTCACGCTCTACACAAGGGTGTAGGTGATGTCTGATCTTTGTTTCTGATATTTTCTGAAAATCGCAAATCCTGATTTTTACAACTTTGGAGGCTTCATTTGGGCCCATATGGACACATTGTCAAGTGCTATTTTTTTTGAAAGTTCATGATTTTTTGTCTACTTTCTAGATCTGGTATCAGTTTGGAAAAATTCTAAGCAGACATAGTACTTTCAAAATTTGGTCTATTTTGGCCTATTTTTGGCACTTGTAATTTGTTAGATCCTTGAGAGAGCTTGTGTCTTATTTGTTTGAGTCTACTATAACTTCATATTTTCTGTTGTAATCATCAAAATCAGAAGTCCACTTTGATTCATTTTGACAAGTGGCAGTTGTACATGCACTATATATAAAGTGCCAAAATCATCATTTTGGGGGGGTTCTTTGGTTCATTGCATTTTGGGGGGTGCATTATTTTTTGGTCTCATTGTTTCATGTGAGAAGCACATCATGGATGGTTTAATTAAGTTGACAAGAGGGAACTATGAGCAATGGAGTGAATTGGTTCTTTCTCATCTTAGTGAGCATAACCTATTGTCCTATTTGTATGAGTATAGACCTAAAAGTCCTTCTCACAATTGTGACTCTTACTCAGAAGTTGTTAAGGTTATCTATTTGAATATGGATATGGATGTTATGGATTCCCTTGATGACTATGAAGACAAGACATAAAATATTCCTGGTCTTTGGACTGTTCTTTGGGAAATGTATGGAGATCCACATATTCCTCCACTTCCAAAACGTCCAAAACCTCCAATTGCAGCTCCTCCTCCTACTGAGATCACATATCTTGATGATGCATGTCTTCCTATAGCCATTGGCTCTTGTGATTCAGTGCAGCAAGATATTCATTGTCTTCTAGACTTGGTTCCATGGGATGACTACTTGACAGACATTGCAGGTTTGTTTGTGGAGTCCTACATTTCAAATTTGGGAGACTTCATTGATGACATTCATCTTCTCTTTGTTGAGGACGATCCTTCTTCAATTATTGCGAGGGAGCATGGTGACCCTAATCTTCATTCTCCACTTGATCCTTCTTTCGAGATTAACATGATTGTGGATCCTTTGATACAAAATTTGGAGGAGGTCTCTTTAACTTCAAAGAAGACATTTGACTCTTTGGAGATTGGTTTTCATGAGTCTCAAACTTCACTTGAGATGTCACATTGCATGGTTCAGGTTGACCATACTCATGTGTTGGAGATTCCTATTCAGTTTCCTGAGACATCATACATTTTGAGAATTCTTCCTAAAGATTGGGGAGGATTAATTGATACACCTATGGACTTGTTTCTTCCTAAGGGAAGGAACAATATTCAGTTTTCTTGGTGCAGTTTCTACATTGATCCGGGTGCATCTATCATGGGTGTACATTCTACATTGAGGGGGGGCTTTCTTGCTTCTCTTCCTACTTCATTTGAGGAGGCATCTTTGTCTTTGGAGTTTGATCCAAATTCTTATGTGGATCAGTTATCATTGGTTCCTTGTTTGTCACCTTCTTCTACTGGGCTTTCTCCTGATTGGTTTGTGGCATCTTCATCAACCAAGGACATGATGACATTTGGGTATACTTCAGAGACATCATACTTCATTTGGATTCCCCTTCCTACTTCTTATCCACAATGGGAAGCCTTCTTACATCTATACTTGGTGTATCTTCTTCCTAAGATGAGAAATGTTGTTTGTAGGCATTGGACTATGTTTTGTCTTCAAGCACTTACCATCCTTGGAGGAGATTACTCAATACGGGGGGATATCATGTCTCCTTGTTTCCTTCCTTTGGGGAGATTTTTTATTGTATATGCATGATGTATGTCATAATGGGGGGTCTTGATTACTCCATCCATGCATGCATCTTGTATTCATCTCTCTTTTTGGGCGAGAGTTTTTCCGATGAGATTTTCCCTCTTTCTCCACTTTATGAGAGATTGCATTGTTCTTGCATTTTGTACATGGGTACCTAACATGGCCTAGTAGCCGGGACCCATCTTGCATTGTGAGCTTAAGTGCATTCCCCTAAGTTGCACTTAAGGGGGGGTGTTGGTGTAATTAAATATTACTAATTACACTTTACTTAAGTTTACTTAGGATAATGCATTTGCATATTAGTTGTCATTGTGATACCTAGGAGTTTGCATTTCATTTTAGCACATGGTTAGGATAATTTCCACTTTAGGTGTGATAGTTGTCATCACATACCTCTTTGTGTGTGAGATCCACCTTTAGTGCTCTTATCACATTGTCATCCTCTCATTGTTGTACATGTTGCACATACTTTGATGTACAATGGAAGATGGTCCACCTTTGGTGGACATGTGATTCCACCTTGTGTGGGTGATATCTTATCATCTCCTTATCATGTAGTCTTATTGCATTGCATATATATTCAGGCACTCCTACTTTGTAATCAATTCAATTGGATATAATCAATTATTTATTATCATTTGATCATTATTGAATTCTTCATTTGATCATATTATCTTGTCTCTCTTGTTTGTGTTATCTCTTGAGCTTCTAGATCTTGGCATCTATTCTTTGCCTTAGGCAAATTCTTACATGGTATCAGAGCGATATCAAAATTCTTACACTTTCAATACAAAATCTGATTTTTTTCCTTCATTTGTGATTCAATGGTGGATATGTAAATTGCTCTCTCAAGAAGCCAAAGAAATCAAGATTAGAATGTCCAATACACCTAAAGGCGCCATTTTAGTCCTCTTTAAATTTTGGCCCTATAATCAAATTACCACACACTCAAATGATATCAGATTCTAGGTCAAATGAAATTGATGCACATGCAGGGTGTGCTAGTAGGATGAGGAGTGGATCGATATTGAAAGATTCAAGAGAACCCCAACCACATTTGTTTATAAAGTGCAAACAAAGAAGATCATATTTCAAACTTTATCCAAATAGTACCCTAGCTTTAAACAAAGACATCGAATTTCAACCCGCGCTCAAATAAAAATGATGAGCATTTACAAAAAAAAAGGCTTAAAAATGGATTTTCTAAATTCGAGGGCATGCACAAAAAAGCATAAAAGAAAAACTTGGATTTGAATGCCTCTTCCTTTGAATTTCAGTCTTTTCTTGCTTGCTATTCTGATTTTAAGTGTTGCAATTCATGCTATTTTGGATATGCTCTAAAAAATGAGTAGATATTGTGCCTTCAAAGAAGTCACGTATTCAAACAACTTAATATAGAATTCACTCTTATGGTACAAATTTGAATTTGTTTCCGCTAACAAAACAAATATTCAAAGTAATAAGTGCAAAGCATACAGAAAAAATATTAAAATTTTAATTACGTTGCTTTTCTTAATAACCACTTCCGAAGCAAATTGCCTAGAGTGGGTCATTTGGCATATTGTTTGAGGGGTTGATGTCTGATTTAAGAGAATGCAGGACAAATTTTACAATTCTATATTAAAAAAATATATTTTTGTTTTATAATAAAGACCTCATATCTCCATTCATGTATAAAAAATAACAATCATATGATAATAATAGTATATTTTAATTTTAAATATAATTTTATGTCATTTGAGTGAATGGAAAAAATCTCCATCAAATACAGACATTAAATATTATAGAAAATGCATGGTAACAAATTTGAATTCCATATACAAATATGAAAATAGGGGTGAAAAATTAATGACTTCATACAGAAAAATGAGACTTTTAATCATAATGTTGAACATAAGTAAACAGTAAAAGAGGGCATGATTACTGCATCTTTTATTATACCTAGTTTTCATTCAATATTGCAATGGTTGTTAATCTAAGGAGTTTACATTATTTTA
This sequence comes from Chamaecyparis obtusa, assembly GCA_027943335.1. Taxonomy (NCBI): domain Eukaryota; kingdom Viridiplantae; phylum Streptophyta; class Pinopsida; order Cupressales; family Cupressaceae; genus Chamaecyparis; species Chamaecyparis obtusa. The sequence goes on from BSBK01003738.1 coordinate 1,857,192, forward strand.
ATTTGTCTCCAAATCTAAGATGAGACCATAGCTTATACAAAATTGTTGATTGCAATAAAAAAAGCATGAATCTTGTGAACCCCTACATTTCATCGGAGCCTCTTCTAAGCAATGGTCTCTTCAAACTAGAACTACTAACATTGCCATCATGTGACAGATTTGTGACTTTTCTTTTCCTTCTTCCAGCATCTGATGTTTAATCAACAAGCCCCTCATAATAATTTCTTATTTTGTATCTTACAGCATCCGATGTCTAAGAGAATGCAAAACAAATTTTTACAATCTATTGGATTGAAAGGAAGAGCATCCGAAAAAATTGTATGCATTTGATTTGATTTCAGATGATACTTCGTATTCTACTATTAATTTGGATTTGTTCAAACATAAAGCGCAAGAAAGACATATCAGAGGAGATGCATAAACCATAGAGAAGGAAAAAGAAATTATGAAGTAAACAAACTACATACAGTTTGACAGTTTTTTAAGCTGGAAGTTATTCCTTTCTTATTTAAAAGCTATAAATGCTAGAGATGAAGCATAATTTAGTATTCAAAGAAAAAAATAAAGAGATTTTGATTGTTAATGGAGATTGCAACAAAGTGAGGTATTTTACCAAAAGAGAGAAACATAATGGAAGCCGTATTTTGTTTTGCTTCCCTAAGGCGTAGGAGATTGGTTGTTTTTCATTCACTCATAATTTAGTTGTTTGAAGTTAATACCATTAAAAAAATCATAAATGCAAATTCCAACGGCCTACCAATTTTGAATGCAAAAGTACATTATAGGTGATACTAAAAAAACTGAGGATTAAGCTCAAAAAATAGAGATAAGAAGAACGAAAAAAATTAACTTGTGATTTTTACTTTCAGAATTGTTTGTTACTATTGAGAAAATATCTCGATGACCGGAAAAAAAAAAAAAAAAAAAGGCGAAGAGCCTGGCAATTTTCTGACATAAATTTTATTTTTCTAGGGAGCAAAAGCTCCCACAAATAGCTTATTGGCTAAATTAAAAATCATGGGCTTGGCCCTTTGGTGAAATGGTGGGGCTTCTTGAATGTAGTGCCTACAACCAAGGTTCAAGTCCTCATGGGGTCGCTCTCTATCGTGGTTCTCCATGGAGAGTTGTTACCTTGATCCTTGGTGAAATAGTGGGGCTTCTTGGTTGTAGAGTTTACAGCCAAGGTTCAACAATTTTTATAGCCAAGGTTCAACAACTTTAACCTTGTTAAGAAATGGAGTCATTGAGTTTCTGACCGTTGCATAAGCTTTCTAGTGCTAAGGTTTCCCCGATCTATCTGAGTGATGGAGGTGTGAATGGAGCTATGCAAGATGCCAATAGACTCAAGAGTGGTGGGGATTGGGTTACGAACAAGAGAATTGGGGAGTTGGGGGTGAGACAGGGGCATGAGAAATCACATGTTGAAGATATGAATGGTGTCGACCTTGCTAAGGTGGAGGCTAGGAATCCAGGTAGTGACTGACAGAAGGATGGAGTCTGCAAGAGGGATCTAGGGGGTAAGGATGTTGGAGTTGTTACTATAATTTATGGTGATGGTGATGGTGATGAAGACCGAAATTGATTAGAGGTATACAAGATTGTAGAAGGATTAGATCAGTTATTATCTTGTCATTGATGTCAAGAAATTGATTTTTGATTTATATTGAGTTGTCATATCATTCAGAGTATGGTATAAGTTGAGTGAGTTAAAGAAGAAGAGGAAGTGAAATGTTGTGAAGTTGAAGAACTTAATTGGGTAGCTAATACATATCAGACTATGATAAGGTTATGTTGATATAATTGTTTTCTACTAAACATTTGATTATATCAAGTCGGTAAATAAGATTGGTCAAGTCGGTAAACAAAACAGTTTGGTTATCGAGCAAGAAAAAGTCATTTGGTAAAAGGAAAGTAAGTCTCGGTAAAGAGAATGGAAGTCGAGACACCGAGTAGAAGGTTTCAATTACCGAGCGAAGTAAACAAAATTTTGGTTGAAGAAAAAGGAGTTAACCACCAAGCAAGGAACATAAATTAAATACAAGGATCAAAACAACATTTAATGATGAGTTGGAAGATTCTAATGATGAGGAAGAGTTAATTGAAGAGATCTACAATTAGGAAAATCCAAGATGATGATCCATGGTATAGATCTAAGTGGAAAAAAGTGAAGGTACAAATTCCAAGAAAGTTCAAGTTTTGAGGTGATGATAAAACGTTTTACCGAGCTCTAAATTTATTGAATTAATTTATGAGGATGATCGAATGGTTAAGATTAATCAAAGAAAATCGTAACAAAGGAGATTAAGAGGGAAAACAAAGTCTATATAAAGGATGAAATTGTATAAAGAGAAGGCTGGCAAGTGAAGGGTTGTTGAGTCACTGACTGATGCAATGAAGAAGGAAAAGGTTGAAATCTGAGTCAGAAAGTTGAGTTTGATGAAGTGTTGAAGCCAGTGGATAGTGAAGGAATGAAGTGAAAACAAAGACCGCACAAGGGATCTAATTAAGCAAGAGGTAGTTGCAAATTTACAGATTAATTTATATATTGTTGCTTATTAACATTTGTAACAGAAAAATCTCTTAATCAAATGGACTTAACAGTCTTATTGTAAATCCTTGCAAGAGGTGACATTCTAGAAGAGTGTTTGAAGACCTTTAACTAGGCCACTCCTAACAAGGTGAAGATCCTAACAGATCTAAGGCAAATCCCCTAACAAGGTCACATTTAACAATGTGCATTGTAATCTTTAACTAGATTGGCTTTTAACCGAGCATACTTCAGAAGAGTATTTCTTTAGTGGGTGACAATTCCCATAGTGGTTTTTCCCAAATTGGGTTTCCACATTAAATGCTAGTGTTATATGTGTTGAATGTTTAATGTGAATGTTATTATTGAATGATAAAGTTAATTTACTGTTATTGGTTAATATTGAAGTGTGTCTGACCGAGTTGAAACGAAGAAAGTTTTTAAGGTACAAAGAATCAAGGATTACTAATTCACCCCCCCTCTCAGTAATCCAACGGGAACAGGTAATGATGAAGGGGGATGTTCAAAATTTGTCGTCAATGGCAAAGGAAATTAGAATAGTGGTGAGGGTGAGATTCTCATGGCTTTGAAAGCAATAGTAGTGTTGAACAGGGGGTAGAGGACATGCAAGAGTGGCATTGATGGAGGCAAGGGCTATGCTCCAACTAATAGTGAAGGGTCGAATCAGGGGAAGAAGAATAAAGGCGATAATGATGGAGTGACTCTTGGGATTTTGAATAGAGCTAAAAGGGAAAACTCTAAGGGCTCCCATGTATGGGACTCGGATACTGCAAAAATGAAAAGGAGAGATGGGATTTTGGGTGTAATGAAGAAGCCCATGGATGGGACTATATATGTTAAGTTTGAGGACCATTTGGAGGAAGAGGTTAATCACAATGTTGTTTTTTTAGAGCTCGGTTTGATGGGGCATTTTAGGGGGATTTGGCCAAGTCTGAAAGAGCTTCACAAATGGATCTCAGATCAATGGGAACTGATTATGGAAGGGTATGTCCAGATTTATCCTGTAGTGAAGGGATTTTTTATTCTTATTTTTTAAAAGGTGTAGGATAGTTTGCCTTGCAACTGAAACTTTTGACAGGGTTGCCCTTTGGGTGAGGCTTCTAAATCTCCCTCTACACTATTGGTTTAATTCATGCTTGTAGGCTATAGGAAATTCGTTGGGAAGTTATTTAACAATGAATGACAGATCTGTGAACCTCTTGGATTCAACTTTTGCTCAAATCTTGGTAGAATTGGATATCTTGAGGGATTTACCACAATAATTGAAGATTAAAGCTTCACAAAGTGTTTGGGCTTAGCCCTTAGATTATGAAGGAGTACCTTTTTGGTGCAAGAAATGTTTACAAACAAGTCATTAGGCTACTTAGTGTGCTAAAACTAATCGGTTTATGGAGGCCTTCTAGAGGAAGGATGTCTCTTCCTCACATTATATAATGGAGAAAAGAGTAGAAAATTAATTGAGCTATGCCTAGGTAGTACAAAATGAAGATCTGTGACAAAGCTCTGAGAACCCAAAGATTGATTCACAATCTGCTTTGGACAATGTTGATGTTGTTTGTGCTCATGTTGAAACAACTTCAAAGATAATTAATAGTTTTGCAACACTAGAAGGAAGGGAGAAAAAAACACCAATGGGGACTAGAGATAAGGAGATGGATCTAGCTCTAATGGAGGAGAATACCTAGCAAGGGGTGGGTAGCAATGTGGACATGTTGATGGCATCCCAAGGCACCCCTAGGGAGTTGCTACAGGAAGTAGCAAGGGTAGAAGATGGATGGGAGGTGGTTAAAGGAAATAAAGTTAAGAAAACAAAGAAATCTTTTGAAATGGTCCTTCGATCTCAGACAAAAAGAGGTGTTAGAGGTTAAATGGTTTGATCTCTATTGTTCGATGTTTGTATTGGGCTTTAACATTGATGACTTGTGTTTGGTCTTGTTTTTTTGGGGGGTGTAGGATATGTTTTATGTATGTAAAGGGTCGAAAGCCTATTGTGGTGATGGTTAACTTTATGGTTTGTAATTATTGAAGGATTGGAAAGTTGTGTGGTGTGGGGTAGTAGTTAGATTTGGAGTTGCCAAAGGTTGTGGCAAAAATATGAATGTAAATCTTTATTAATATCAATAAAATAAACTTGTTACCAAGGGAAAAAACTGATTAAAAATCATCTAGTGATTGAATAGAGAAATGTCTACCCAACCATTAGAATGCAACACATTTTGCATTTTCAATTAATTAGAAAATAGCGTCCAATAGTTGTATATTGGTAATGTCCAAAAGTTAGAAAAATAAATAAGGAGTTAGAGGAATTGTTTAACTTTATTGGTACTAATAGTGCACAATTATGAGGGCATTTGTGCATAAGTACTGGATCAATTGTGAAAATTTTGTGGTGATCAAAATGATAAAGGGACAATAGAGAAAATGTATGGGATATCAACTTGAAACGACCACATTTTGACCCTTGCACACATAACAAATCCTACCTCATTCATTGTAACCACCCAAAAGCCAAAACAATAACTACAAGCACTTAAGTTGCATACAAAAACTAGCTAATAAAAATATTGTACAAAAGCTTAGGGTGTGTGAAGTTAGCTATAATGGCTACTAGTATAATTCCCCTATTATTATAAATTGATTGAATAATCTTTTTTTAAAATAGATAAAATGTTATTGAAGAAATACTCAACAATTTTGATCAAGGAATGTTTCTTTTAGTAAGAGAAATTGAGAGAAAATTAGTTGAGAGAGGGAGATAGGAACGTAAAGTATTTTCGCAACATGATAAAGGTAAAGGCTTGTTAATGAGTCTCCTCAGGTTAATCATGAAGACTAGACTAGAATGAAAGAACATTGGGAATGCCCATATTTGGGTTGGATAAAAGTGAATTTTGATGGGGCATCCAAGGGTAATCCTAGCTCGTTGGTTGTAGGGTTCATTGCTAGAGAGAATCACAAGGTAACCTTTTAGCTATTGACATGAAATACCTCTATGATGAAACCAACAAGGCACAAGCCTAGGCTACTTGGGGTGCTATTCAAATGGGAAACAATAAATAAATGCATGGGTTTTATTTATGCTTGCTTTGAGTTTGCATTGGATTTATTAATGCATGGGTTTGAGACTGTAACCTTGAGTGTAGTTAAGCTATACCTAATTGACAGAATCTTGAGAGACTTGTACTCTTGGTTCGTGACCAATTGAGTGCTTCATAGATTTCAATGGAAGCTTGATTTTGAGCCTTTTGTGGTCATATGCTTATTGTTGTTTCTTTTCCCTTGTGTATCGACATACTCCTTGATTGAGTTGAGCTTGCATGTGATATGTTGATGTAGGGTGTTGAGACTACATCCAAGCATGTAGTTGAGCTATGCTCCTATGTTGAGGTCTGAGTGACTCATGCTCTTGGTTTGAGATCAATAGAGCTTACCGTGTTTCGTTATGGTTTTTATTACTTTTGAGTCTTGCTTTGCTTACCCCTTGTTGCATTATTTTGCCATATGCTTTATTGTTTTAATAAGATGAGATTGTTTAGTGTTTGGGTAGTGGAGAGGAGTGGCTCCTAATGTAGATATTAGTCATAAGTGGCTAGAACATAACATGTCAAGGAGTTCCTTAAAAAGTGGCAACTTAATAAAAACAAATAACTGGGTTAAAACATAATAAGATATAAATCATCATTGGTACTCTAGTTGTCTGAGTGATGTAGAGCAAGTATAGTCGTGGTCATTTGTAGATGTTGAGCCGACATAGCCATGGTCATATATGAATGTTGAGTTATCACAATCATGGCCATTTATGGACCATGTTGAGCCAACATAGTAGGGCTTCCTTGATGAGAGAAGGATGCTTGAGATCGCACATGCTTCCACAATAAGTGTGATGACACTCCATTCTTGAGTCCCTACACTAAACCATTGCTAGTAATGAGCAATGACCTTGTTGTCCTCACATTCTCTTTATTTGCATGTTGTACTTGTTTATCTACATCTGAGTGACTACATTGAGATCATTGTGTCATCACTTGATTCTTGCACTTGTATGACATGTGTGTGAGCCTATTACTTGTAAGTGCATTATGGGTGTCTGGTTCATGTGACTATCTCCGCAAGCATGGTGGGGTGGGCCTAAGGGTACCATGTGATTGGGTGGCATTGTACTCCATTGTTGGGGACTAGTGTATAGGTGGTAGACTTCTTCCACTAACAAAGTTTGAGAGTAATGTGCTCCTTCTACTCTTGGCATCTCTTTTCTACGATTGTGTATATTTGATGATATGCTCAGTAAGTCACCTTTAATTTAAATGTTATTGATTGTATCAAATTTGTACAACCTCAATTTCATGTATCAAGTACTCCATGATGTGGAGTTGTTCATTTTTACGTCTTGCATTTGAGCCGACATTTGCTTACTTTTCAGTTTCATGCGTCTATAGGGTTCTTGCACATATGTGTGTTGTTTTTGTACATATGTTCAACAGTTCTATGCATCCATACTTAATACCTACACATTTGTAATACCTGTGATTTTTGTTTTGTTTATGCGCATCTATTTATGCATTGCCCTGGATAAACTTGCTTTTGTGCATTTATAATGAGACTATTCCTGTACATTTACAACAACTCGTGGTTCTCTTGGGTCTGTGTAGAAATAAATTCCATGGTTATATTCCTTATGTTTTTAGAATCAATTCCATGTATATGCATCTCATTTTCTGTTTTGTTTTAGTGATGTTAGGATCAATTTTCAATTTGGGCTTAAAATGAACCTTGTTTTGGATCTTGTTGAGGATGAACTTGTCTCCTCATTAGCGACCATTGATGATGGTTCGGTCTTATCCCTTGAGGTTCGTAGATGTGGTTTGGACTCTCATGTGGTGTCTTGAATGTGTCTTGGTCATTCATGCTTGTATTGGGTTGTCTTGGAACCCTTGGAAGTGAGTTTGAGTCTTTCGATCGTGCATGATCATGGTTTACTTCTGACATGTCTGTATTTTTGCTTATGCATTATGGTTATGGTTTCACTTATATTCATGATGTTAATTCAACATTTTAAAAAAAAAAAATTGTGCATATTTGACCATGTGTTTTGAGGGTTCCTTAACTAGGCATTACATTTGGTATCATAGCCCATGTTTATACACTAGGATCTCTTGGTATATGTTGCGTGCATAGTTGATGTTGTTAGCGTGTGAGTACACATGTGTAGTATCACGAGTAGTGGTATCTTGTTGCTTGGGTGCCTAAGTGTGTCATTATTGAGTATTCTAGTAGAGCTGGCCCAAATAACATGTGTTGGAGGAAGAGTACCTCCTAGATATTTGCACCTTTCAGGAATGGATAATATCCTTGTGTGAGAACCTCTTTAGAGAACTTTAAACCATTTAGTTGGTGTGTTTCTCCTAGTTTTTTAGTGTTTGGTGACCCTTGTGCGGTTGAGTGTGTGGATGTCGTGGCAACCATGGTTGTGTTGCCCTTTGTTGTAGCATGATAGCTTTTATGTATTTATTGATCCTTGGATGCTTGGTAGCCTTTGAGTGGCTCTCTTTCTTGTGTGGCCCTACTTGGTTAGAGTTACTAATTAGTGTCCATGCATGACCTTGAGTGCCTATTGTTTAACTCCCTGTGGAGTGCGGTGCACTACAAATTGTGATTTTTGTATTTAAGGTGACAATAAATGAAATGATTTGGGTTTGTTATGTGTTGGCATATTGTTTATTACATTGAAATGTATTCCACTTGAAGAATGATAATAATGCACCATTGTAATAATGAAAAGAAGCACTCATTGCTAAAGAGGAGTGAAATTATCATTATGTAATGGATCACTTGAGTTAATGTCTTATGTCCCCAAAATTGCATGGTTGCCTAATCTCTCGAGGAATTATGTGTTTGTGGCTGTGAAGTATCTTGTATAATTGTTCATTTTAGTAGTATCATGTATATCTAGCATTTTGTTCTTTGTAACCTTATATCTACCTTACATTGAGTGCAATGAGGCCATAGTGACCATACAGATTAATCGTTCCTTGTGTGATGTTGAGACAGTGGCCATAACCTTGTGAGGTGGGTTGTGTGTATTATTTTGTAACAACCAGCTATGGTGACTTTGGATGTATGTTATGCATGTCCCTTGTATGAGAATGAGCCTATGTGGTTGCAAATTAATCGTCCCTTGTTCCATTATTGTGTAAGTGCTCTTGTGTGAGCATGATGAACACCCTTTATTGTGAAAATAATTGTATTTCATGGAAAAAGGTAAAGGAATTTGAATTGAAAAGTGTGTTGATGCATTTAATAGTGTTTTAAGTGATGCATAGTATTAGAATCATAGATGATTCAGTGTTTGGTGTGTCTGGGTATGTTCTCTAATGTCACTAGGATGTTGTATTCCCTGGTATCATGTGGCAATTACTCCCTTTAGTGTGACTGATATTGGTTACAATGTCACGTAAATGTGATTCTTGTTGGTGATTTATTTTATTTTCTTGGTGGATTATTCCACATTTTGTGTGGGCTAGCATTGAATTTTGTATTTTCTTATACTTGGAATAATCGCCAAATCTCTTCCATCTATCTATTTGTAATATTCGTCACACTTGATTTATTGTTGAAATTGCATGCATTTTGGGATGTACTATTGGAATTGATGACTCCCACATTTGAGTTTTTTCCTTTTTAGTTTCATAGTGACTATTTTGAATGTTTAGTATTGTTGGCTTTGTTTTGTGTTTAGTGTGATTCTATCATGTTCAATGCGAACCTCTGATAGTATGTGCAAGGGAGAACATCACAGAGAACATGCTATTATGTGTTTATGGATAAATAGTAGAAAGTTAATAGGATGATTTATTTTAATTACGAGCAATTCTTATCTTGAACATGGAAAAAAGTTCAAGTTATCAATGATGAATATGCATGTTATCTTTATTTGATTTAAAGATGCACAAAATTGTAAATCCTCCTTTGTAAGGATGGTAGTAGATGCATTGTGCAATTGATTAGTAAATATAGAGATTATAAATTGCATGATTTTTATGTAAATTGTTAAGAATAAATGGTTGATTTTGGTAGACCTCAATTTTTTCATTAATTAGAATCATGATATAAATGCCATTTTCTGTTATTGGGTATTATATCTACTTTTTTTTTCAATTTAAAAAAAAGAAAGAGAATAAAGAGAAAGGGGTATAAGTTTTCTAAACATGATTAAAGATTTTATTATGAGAATGTTAAGGCATGCTTTGCACCATTATGGTTGAGCTTGAATGCTTGCATTGGATTTTGGTGGTGTGAGTGAATTATCGAGTGTATGCTTGTAGTGATTCTAGTTTGCTCCCATGCTTATGTTATTGAGATTTTGAGTGTTCCTCTTTCTTGGCAATGTTTATTTTGATGGTTGGGTGTGATTAAGTCCACCTATGAGGTATAACTCTGGTTGTGGATCTTGAGACCATGTCTTTCTTTTTTGCTTGTCTGTCCAAGAGTGGTTGTGGAGGTGCTTCATGCACCAATATTTTGGTTATTGTTAGAGTAAAGTATTAATTTAATTGTGTTAATTAAATTAACTTTACTCCCTTCTTAAGATGTCACCTTTTTTGCTTTAGTTGTTTAAATTTAAACCTCTCTTGTATTGGTAGATTTATATTTAAACACTCATGCACTAGTTGTTTTAAACAATCATGCACTATTTGTTTTAAATATGAACTTGCATGCATTAGGGTTTTCCTTTCAAGGCTTTTGATCTCCTTTATAAGGATGATCCATTGTATATTTTATTCATTCATTATTTGAGGATATTTTCTTCTTCATATTTTTGAGTCAAACCCTTGCCCTCTTCTCATCTCTACTTCCTTGTAACAGGTGATCTTCGGGTTTTGTAGAAATCCTACATGGTATCAGAGCCTAATCTGCTACAACTTGTTCGCGTTTAAAGGAATCAAAAATAAGAAAATATCTGGTTTAGATTAGGGCTTTTTCAGTTATTTTTTTTTTATTGAAATTAGGGGGTCTCTAGATTTTGGTGCACTTTGAGCTCAAACAGACCTCACCGTTGAGCTCACAACACTCAAAAACCCCTATTTCGACATAAAGCATGTCCAATTTGGACAACTTTGCATTTTGGGAATTTTTTGGGTACTAGACAGTTTGACATGCTTCCCGAGGTAGAATTTGTACGGACTGATACACTCCCCGAGGTAGAATTCTTGTTTTGGTATTCAAATCAAGACCAAAACTTTATTGTCTGATACATAAATCGAGGCAAAAAAGTTTGGCACGTAAATTGAGGCAAAAATCTAAGGGGCTAGCACGGATCTTGAGGCACGCATGCGATTTTTGCACCAAATTTTATTTTTTTTACTGGCGACGGCCATTTGGCCATCAAATTTAAGCCAGGCGAATGCAGTTTTAGCCCCTGGTCATATGGCGACCAAGGGCCCAGAATTTTAGACCTAAGGGCCTTGTATGCTGCGACGACCAGTTGGTTGTCAATTTTAAGGCTTTGAAGTGCTGATGTCAGCACATCTAGACACCATTTTGGGCCCTCCGAAGCACTCGGTGGTTTTTTGCTCATAACTTGAGCATACGGTGTCAAAATTGGGCAAACGAGATATTGTCGGAAAAATGGTTCCAAGCTCTATCCATACAAGGAGGTTTTAATTTCTGATTTTGCTTTTTTGATGATGTTTTTTACTATCAAAGCCATATGTTCTATTTTGCACTCTGAAAGCTCTATTTTGCGCATCCGGACTCCATTTTGGGCAAACGATATATTGTTGGAAAGCTTGTTCAGAGAGCTTTCAAGTGTTGTGAGTCATTTTTCCAGATTCTGCTCTAGGTATATTTTATTCAATTTTTTTACATTTCTGCACTCTGGTGGATATCTTGGATGTTACAGGTCCTGGGATCTCTTTCCTTTAAGGGATGGCTCTTCTTAGGTTGTTCTTTTGTTTCATCAGCCTTCGCTCTTCTTTGAGGAGTGTATACTTCACTTTTGTAGCATTCTTTTATGCACATGCACGGAGATAAAGTGTCATTCTATTGCATGCTTGGAATCTTGAACATGTTTGTGTTATTTGTACTTGCACTCCATTATAAAGTGCCATGGGGGGTTTGATGTTTGCCTTTGTTTGCCATCTACCTTTGTCAAGTGAGTGTTCCTTCCACGACATTAGCCTCAGGGTATCTTTATTTGTGTTTGTACTTTCATTGCACCTTCGATGTTCCTAGTTCTTCATGATGCAGTTCTTATTGGCCCTATTTTTAGTGTACTTGTCACCTCTCCCTTGTCAGCATTATGGGGGGGTTTCTACTGATCGTTCTTCTGCTTCATTGGTTCGATAGTGTGAGTTATGTATTCAGTATTTGTTCCTATTTACTAGGCGGATACAGTGGTTGGGTACTTATGCATTTTGGTGAGATGGATCATTTACCATATAAACACTCTTTATTTCCTATTTTTAGAGGCACTCTTCCATCTTTGATTGAACAACTCTTCAGGCTTTGGTGTTTTATACCATCTGTATCTTCAAGTTCAGTTGTTTGCCTCCTGATTCGAGTAGTGTCATTTAAGGGAACTCATACAGATTACAGTCTTCTCTACCTAGTCATGCTCTATTTCAGTGGAGGATCTTTAGATTAGCAGTTACTTCTTGAAAGAGTTTGCATCTTCTTGCTTCGGTGATGTTCTACATTTTCATTCTTGTTCCTATTTTCTAGAACATTTCTAGTTTTGGAGGCTTCTTCAGTCCTTCAGATTAGTCTTTGTCTCTTTTTGGAGTAGAGTTTTTCCCATGTGGTTTTCTCTATTTCCCCGCTTTATAGAGACTCTCTTTTGTACTTGGGTACTTGATCGGGCCTTTTGTTGCCGAGACCCATTTTTTTCAGCACTGTAGTTTCCTTTGCTTTCTTCTTGCATTGTTTGTAGCTGCATTGTTGCTCATCTTAAGGGGGGGGGGGGGGGGGGTGTTAGAGTAAAGTATTAATTTAATTGTGTTAGTTAAATTAACTTTACTCCCTTCTTAAGATGTCACATTTTTTTCTTTAGTTGTTTATATTTAAACCTCTCTTGCATTGCTAGTTTTATATTTAAACACTCATGCACTAGTTGTTTTAAATATAAACTTGCATGCATTAGGGTTTGCCTTTCAAGGCTTTTGATCTCCTTTATAAGGATGATCCATTGTATATTTTATTCATTCATTATTTGAGGATATTTTCTTCTTCATATTTTTGAGTCAAACCCTTGCCCTCTTCTTGTCTCTACTTCTTTGTAATAGGTTTTTGTATGCAGGTGATCTTCGGGTTTTGTGGATTTGTATTGCTCAAATCCTACAGTTATCAATTGTTGTCGAGTGTTCAATGGGCCATCATTATTGTGGGTTCCCTAAATCCTCTTTTGGTTGGCACAGTGTTGAGACACAGATTCTTATTTTTCATTATTTGACACTCTCTTGGACATACATACATACATCAGATGAAAGTTGTGTTAATGAAATGAATCTCTTTTTCTTTTTCATATTATGGTTGCTAATCATTTGTGTTTGAAGTACACTTGTGTTAGTCTTGCGTATTGTCAATGATATTGCATACAAAGTGATTATAGTTAGATTCATTTATCTGCACCTTGTCTTATCTTTTGTCTTCTCTTTCCATCTTGGTCTAACGTTTGCTCACATGATCTTGTGTTGAAACTTTCCTATAACTAGCAGGCCCCTTGAACAAATAGTTTCATGCCCAACGTAGCTTGTACAACACCATCATGACCCGACTACTAGGCGCTTGGGAGATAGGGGAACTCATTCCCCGATACCCTCTTTCAAGCGGAGTTGGTCGGTGCTTTCGCACCCAATGACATCTCATTCTCTGTTGTGTAACCCCGCACAAGAGTCACACCAACAAGTAGCTACTATTCTTCTTGCTCTCCATAATGTTATCCCAAAAAACTCTTCTTTGTCTCTCTTATATAACCTTCTTCTGGATTGTGCTTGTAGTTCTACTACCTTTGGAGGATGATGACAATTAATTTTGATATACATGAGTTATCATATGATCATACTAACCCTGAATTAGTAGATCCCTTTTGCACTCTCTTTTGTCGCATGTTCATTTCCCTTGGTTTGTAATTGCTTGGGGGCATCTCATAGTGGAAATGCCTCTTATGGGTACATGTATGCTCTATTGAAGTCATTGCTCTTGTTAAGCCATTTGCAATCACTTTAACATGGGGGCATACATTTTGGGCTCCTTGTTTCACAGTTTGCACACACGCATGCGCGTGCACATACACACATACAAATTCAATGCAATCTCTTATGCATATGGCTATGGAGACAATGCTTTCCTTTCATTCATCTTTACATCATCATGCCTTGTGCATTATTCACCAAATCCTAAGACTTATCCTTCTTTCATTTGGTCCTTTGAATAACTACTTTCATTTGGTCCTTAGACTAACCACGTTTTTTTGGATCCCTTAATGGAGACAAGCTTTCCTTAAGAATTGATCCCTTTTGTTTCGATGGGTTGACTAGCATTTGATAGCTTACTATACTTTCAAAGTCATCTTTTGCAACACAAATTTCCCTTTGCATGATCCATAATAAGGCAATATCTTACTAAGCTAATTGATCATGTCTCTTTTTGTTGGGAAAATGGTGTGTTGTACACCTTGCATAATAAAGCATAGTATCGTAATATCTTATTTTATTATGTAAAAGTTGCACCTAGGAGTACTTGGATGGACATGCAACATGTAGAGATTCCAATGGAATATTCTTGGGACCACTTGATGAGTTGTATTGTAACATCATAGTATTATTTGATGTCATTATTTAAGATTGGGTAAATAACTAAATAAAGTACCAAAAATTGAACGTGGTTCAATGGGCTTAGGTAGCATATGGTTTATATAATACCACTTAGTGGTTTTGTGGGAGCTTGTTTCTATAAAAAACAACCACAAGGGTAGTTGTTGAAGTTAGCTAGGTTAACATTTATTAGACAGCTAAATTTAGATCAGAATATATGGCTTTTAATTTTGGCATATAATCTCAATATATGTAATATATTTAATCACAATATATGTATATATTTATTTGATATAGTAACACACACACACACACACACACACACACACACACACACACACATATATATATATATATATATCAAACAACCAATGACTATATATATGTGATTTGTGAGACATGCCATTATAGAGACATGTCTCCTTAAGGAGACATGACTCTATAATGTCATGTCCTTTCATAACAAATCCTTGCCACCCGATGACATTAATCGATTTTATTAATATATTTTATGATGCTTATTCAATTCATAGTATAGTTATTATGAAATATATCAAATCTAATTTTATATATATATCTGTGTGTGTGTGTGTGTGTGTGTATGTATGTACGTATGTACGTATGTATGTTAATATCAATATTATACAGATTGGATAAATGAGACTTGTATTGTTTGTTGTATATACTTATATCTTATCAAACAACCAATGACTATATATATGTGATTTGTGAAACATGTCTCCTTAGGAGACATGACTCTATAATGTCATGTCCTTTCATAACAAATCCTTGCCACCCGATAACATTAATCAGTTTCATTAATATATTTTATGATGCTTATTCAATTCATAGTATAGTTATTATGAAATATATCAAATCTAATTATATGTATATATAATAATAATAATAGATATTATTATTATATATAATAATATTAAGCACAATATATATTGATATTCTCTTATAATAATTATTTTATCTGAATAAAGCTATAAACATCAACAAACACAACTTAGCAAAGCTTGAAATCAACATTAACAATTTGTTGAAATGTCCTTTGAAATCCCTCATGTGATCATCTTTTTGAGAAATCTAGAACATTACCTTGCTAAATAATTATTTTGCATACTATTCCTATCCATAAGACATGCATTTATAATTTGATGAAACTATTTAGTAAGATTCCAATTAGAATTTCAACCAAAAAATCTAAAAATCACATTTTAGTTTGCAACTCCCACAAAATAATGATCCCATGAAACAAAAGCAACTAATATTATAGTAAAATGTAAAGAAATAAAAGATAATTCACCTTATGTAATAGAGTTCCAATAAAACTATTACTATTTGAAAATGTCACTTCTTTCTATATTAAAAATATTTGTGAATTACTTAATAGACAATGATAATTTCTACTAACAATTTGTAAAATTTAAAAAAGAAAAAAAAATCTTTCTCTACATGAAGAGACGCAACTCCCTTATGCAAAGAAGCAAATATCCATCGAACGTACATGATGAATCTCATGTTTCATGAAATCCAACCTCTAAAAAATTATTTATGAATGATATTGGATGACAGAATCCCATTTGTGATTGCCGCAATACTTCTCTTTTTAAAAACATAAGCCCTATTCAAAATCGACCTCTAATTGTACTAATTGCAAAATTACCCCTATATGGCGACAACAAAACTACCTACTACAAAAGCTAAGAAGTCAATATAGTGATACATGGTTCAAGAGCCATTGTCTAGTTTTTTTAATTGGATAAAGAAAACAAAATCTAATGCAACATCATTACAGCAACATCAAGAGCCATTGTCTAGTTGCTTCTATGTCCATCCTTTACCACTTCGTGAAGATATCAAAATGATTGAGTGCCATCATCCTCATTAAAACGATGCTTCTACAATAGACTGAAACGCTCTCATTTGGCCATGTTCTTCAACGCTAAATGCTCCTCCATTGATAGAAGAGGGAAGAGTGCGCACACATTGAAGATCAAGCAACAAAGTACGCCAATCATACGCAACAAGTAACACATAACAAGTTGTTTAACCATCAGAATCTATATCTGTGCAGTGTGCGGGCTACGGTGAAGTGTTGAGACAGATTTGGACACCACCTGGCCTGTGGTGGATGAATCTCATCTTCATCTTGCTATCCTGTTTTGTAATATCGACTCTAGTTTCGGGTCTATGGTTTGGTTTGGTATTCCACGAACTATGCTTGCATTTCTGGTTTCTCTGTAATTGGGACCTAATAAAGCTTATATACCCAACTTCTTATAGGTTTGTGACCCAAAAAACATATCTTCTTGTTCTTTCTTTTCATTACAGAATAATTCTCACTATCTTATTCTTTGCCTCTCTTATAGTATTAATGGTCATTAACATTGTTTACCCCTTTTCCATAAATGAATTTCTGGTAGATACAAAATATTAAGCCAAGAAATTTTACAGGATGCAATAGTAAAAAATAAAATGTTTAATCTTCTTCCAAAGTAGAATACATGCAATCTTAACGTAACTCCTTCAAAGATATCGCTTTCATTAATAGATATAAACTAAAGTAATTTGATGTTTCCATTCTGTCATAACTTTATAAAGATCAATTATGTGGCAGAATGTGAAAACTGCAAGCTCGCTTTTTGAATATCTATTATGAATGTCTTTGAGCAGCCAGCAAACATAATCTGCAAAGCAACTAACAGCTGTCAACTACTTAAAAATCAAATCCAAACACAAATTTAAATGACGGTACAAAAAACAAAGATAATTAGAGGAAATTGCAATTTTTTCTTTTCTTCTTTTTTCCAGTTGGAAGGAATGTCAGTGCCGTGCCGATCTTTGGAAGAATAGAATATAAGTTTAGGAAATGAGTCTATTTTAGGCATCCTCCAATGAGTTGAACTTATTTAGCAAACTTCATTCTCACTACTTTTTGTATTGAAAGCTGGCTAGAATCACAAGCAGCACAAGGTGCCTAAAACTTACAGCCCGTAAGCCATTACACCAAACGCCTTTTGGAGCCACAAACCAATTGTCCTCAATCGGAGGTATGAAAACATTTTCTTAGAAAATCCAACCTGGAATAAACCTTTTTCATTATGATTCTTAAAGTTGTGACGCGATGCCAAGTAACTAAATGATTTAGTGTTACAGTTGAAGCCATAAAATAGGATATATTTGGAAATTTTAAGTTTTAAAATTGTATAGAGCAATCAAAACCAAAAAACGAAACCAACAAAATAAGTGGAGTGGAGGGCATTAAAAACTTAACGTTAATTACAAACATTTAGCATTCACCACTCAAGTTTCATCATTATCAAAAGAAATTTTTGGGAGAGGTAGGCAAAATAGAATCACGCGGATCTGAACCTTAGGAAATGCTAAACACTATTTCCTATGAAACAATACAACATTTCCTCCCCCAAAATTTGATTTTAGTAGAACTACAATACGCTAGATAAGAAAATGTTAGCTTGGAAATTGAGGTGTCAAAATGTCTAGGGAAGTAAAACATCCCGCGTCAGGTTCCAAGTTCAGACAATGCTAGTTCTGATTGGTATATTATTTTACTTCATCAGTAGTCCATGCCTTGAAAAAGCACAAAAACTTGGCCCAACTAGAGTACGTAGATTATATGTAGATCAAACATGAATATCTAAGTTGGCACTATTTGAAATAAACATTAATACAACACAATACCTGTAATTGAGGTTTGCAGCAAAACTAAATGCCCAAGAGATCTGGACGATTAATAACCAACAGACTCCCAACCTTTCTTCTCCAATGCCAGCCGCAAAGCCTGAATTATCACAAACACCTTTGCTTCATAAAATAGATTAAATACTTTGGAAGGAAATGAGAAAAAAAAGCATGAAAGCAACCATCTCACCTTGATTCTCTTTCGGTTGATATCGAAGTCATAGTTTCCTAGTCGGGAAGCAGAACGATACTCAACAATCGGACGCTTGCCAGGAGGAAACCAAAATTCGACATCGTCTACAAACTGCAGATTGCAAATGATCAAGCATTCTTCACATCGAGTGACAGACTCTATATCAATCTTCTTATACATTAGTAAACAGAGGTGTCTGTAACAAAGAACATCTTACCCCCAATATAGGGCTTTCATACTCCACATGAACATAGTCGTCATTTTTCTCTACTATTTGTGGCATAAAATTATCAGGTTTTGTAGTCTGAATCTGAAAATGCAATATCCATATTAAATAAACAAGGGATTTATTATCTGTTAGCAAGAAAAACTCACAAAACAAAAGCAATGCTTTTTTGGTTCTTCTATAAATATTTTGACCAAGCCTTCTATCCCTTTAACAGTTTGCTTGATAGAACTCTCACAGATTCTTGTGCAGCAAATTTCTAGTAAATCTGCATTTCAAGATTAAACATCATATTATCATACTCCAGCAACATTCAAATTATTACAATCAATAAGCCAATACCACTTCAAGTAGCTCTGACATTGCTTGTTGCTTAGATGCTGGCTTTTTTCTTCCACGTCCATCTTCTGGATTATAATTCCTGCAAAGGTTGCCATTTCAATAAAGTATGAAATTATGGAAAGGAAGTGCACATCACTAACACAAATTTCAGCATTATCTGACAAAAATATATTTGCATACACCACTAATTTTGTAACATTTTCATAATTTGATGCCAGAGATCCAGATGGATTGACAGTGCAAAAACTCTTTAACAGCAATTAGATTTGATTGAATTCCGATGTTTATGACCAAAATAGTTTTTCAAACACTAGTCATAAGAATGATATAATAACCACGTGTTCAACTCTTTAAGCAGGTAATGAAGTCGGAAATATCTGCAAATACCTTGATATTAGAAACAGGAAATACACTCACGTGAGGAGGAAATATTATGTGCTTGCAGCCAGCATCAACATTGCACACAAGAATCCAAAGTTCCCAAAGAAAACTAATATAGCATTGCTTTGCCAAGTTGCATACCCAACCTTCAGAAAATTCACATTTAATTTAAATTTTCCAATACTTTCATAAAGAATTTTAACTTTCAAATATTGAGTCAGATCTCATTCAGAAACACAATTCATCATTGAGTACAATGTTTTCTAAAAATATACATAAGCAAAAAACCTTCAAATTCATAACGCTGTTAATGGGTGATTAAAAAACAATCTAAGACAATCAGCTTCTTGGAAGAAATCCCCAGACTGGTTCTTTAAGCTCAATTTTAAGGGAGCTTCTGTTGGATTTTCAGATCTGCACTAAGAAAATTAATTCTATCTGCAATAATGCAAAGTAGCTTAAAGTGAAAAATTCCAATGAAAACAGTAGATCTCAGTGTGTAAATCTACAAATACTCACAAATATGAACTCTGTTGTGAGGTTTCACATCATCGCCCCAAAATATTTGGGGACCCCCATTTTTTCGAACTAGACTTGGCCTTTTTCCAGATTCTGATGCCCAATGCCTTGACGATATTGTTGGACATGGATGCTAGATGGATGATTTTGAAAATTATTGATGTATTAGGCTTGTGTTTTTGAATTTGATTGTCAATTTGACCATCTTCTTGGAGAATTTTTGCAAGCTCGGACGACAAATTGGGGATTGAAATAAATGAATTTGGGCCAAAATGTTTGATTTGCCAAATAAAACGAAATTGATTTTATCTCTTTCATGAAATTGAAATAGAGGGCATTGAATTTCAAATTTGGGCAATTAACTTGATCAATATTTTTGGTTTCAAAATCTAGCCTTTGAGATAGTAAATTGGGTTTTAATTTGTAAAAATCTAGGCATTTATTTGGGAAATTGGCAATAAATATAAAAAATCTGAGATTAAATTCGATTTTAAAGGTTTGGGCATGGGAAAATTTTAAAATCCGGGCACATATATTTAAAAATCTGCTTTGAGATAAAAAATCTAGCCTCTAGAAAATAAAATCTTAGCTAAATAAAAATGAATTTAGGGCATTAAAAGTATAGATTTAGGTGTTAACATTGAGTTTTTACATAAATTGTGCTTTGAAATCATAAATTTGGGGCCTTAATACGTGGCGCAAGGTAGATCTAGGCTGTAGCAATTAAATTTCGGCAAGTTTCAATGCAAAATTAATGATTTTATGGCATGTCGTCCCTCCTTTCTTTGTAATTAATTTTTGTTTATTGTTTTGTTGCTCCCTATACAGGTCAGCCCCCTATTGGAGACTCTTGGCGTTTGGTATTTAGGAGCGCTCCCACTCCACATTCCTCATCCATCAAGCAGCGAAACACAACAAGAGGGCAGCGAAATATAGAGGGCTAAGGAGCGAACTTGTCTAGCAGGGGGGCAGCGAAAATCATTGGTGTTTGGGAACACAACAAGAGGGGTAGCGGCGCCTAAGATTTTAGAAGTGCGACAGTGAGTCTACAGGGGCAGATTTGTTTGTGCAGCAGCGATCTGAAATTTGGAGGAAGGGCTTGCAAGTCACAAGGCAGCGACATGGTATAAAAGGTGCAGGCCCGAATTTGCAGCAGAGCAGAGAGGCACCGAGTTTGATTGGGGCAGGCCCTAACTTGATGAGTGGGGTGCGAAATTGGGAGTAGATCTGATGAATGGTGCCCAGATCTGATATTTGAGGGCAGATCTGACATTGAAGGAGCAGAAATTTGGAGGAAGAACTTGTGGGAAGCCACGAAATTTCAAAAAGACCATAGTTTGACAAAGAGAGAAAGCTGCAGATCTGAGAGAAGCCCTGCCATTTTGAGGACGAATTTGCAAAATTTGGTGAGTTGCTTAACTTATTCTCTTTAATTGTTATCTTTTCTTTGGTGATTGTTGTTTGGCGTTGGAGATAAGTTTCAGGATTGAGAGAAGGCTGGCTCATTAAGCGGATTTCTCGATTGTCTTGATTGGATTCTTTCCCAAAGGGAATTAATACCAAAATAGGAGACAAGGAAGACATGACGCCCAAGACCACTTTCTTCTCGAAATTGAAGTGAGTCCGAGACACCAACATCGGTACCATTGACATGATACAATTGAGAGATAGGTTGAGAGAGCCCAGTCCTCTATGGCAAAGAAGATCAGTTTAACTTATTCTCTTTAATTGTTATCTTTTCTTTGGTGATTGTTGTTTGGCGTTGGAGATAAGTTTCAGGATTGAGAGAAGGCTGGCTCATTAAGCGGATTTCTCGATTGTCTTGATTGGATTCTTTCCCAAAGGAAATTAATACCAAAATAGGAGACAAGGAAGATATGACGCCCAAGACCACTTTCTTCTCGAAATTGAAACGAGTCCGAGACACCAACATCGGTACCATTGACATGATACAGTTGAGAGATAGGTTGAAGAAGACTATGAAGGCCATGAAGGTTATAGAAGGCAAGAATAATGAAGGTGGAAAGCGAGAAGATAGGTTGATGGGGTCAAATTCGATTTCAACGCGGTGGCCAAGAGCAAGGCTCTCAAATTGTAAAGAGGTTCACATCCAGGCAAGCCACCGAGGCCAAGGCAAGATTACCCCAAGTGCATGGAGACCTCACCCTTTCAAGGTAGGGACATCAAGTACAAGCAAGTTCAAGTGGTGATGAGAAAGTTTCTAAGGACGGGCTCAAGCATCCAAGGCTTCACCTCATCTCAAGGATTAAATAAATTTATAAGATAAAGTTGATGAGGTGGCAATTTCATGTACATGCAATCAAATCATGCCAAGTGTCCTATGTTCTCATTAGTTGACAGATTATTGTAATTTTTTCATTGGCCCACAAGGTTGGTGCCCTCATGTAATTGGTTGAAAGATGGTAACCCTAATTAGGGTTTGTAAGGTTTAATCTTGGCCCTTGATTTTGCCCCTTAATCTTGGCCACTCGTTGTAATTTTGAGCCTCTATATAAGGCCATTTGTTCTCATTTGTAAAAGGGGGGGTTATGTTGGAGAATTGTTGCCAGAATACTATCAAAATTGTTCTCTATTCATTGTTGTGGTTTGCATGGTGAATATACATGATCATTTTGGTGTATTGCATGTTTCTTCTCATCTCTCAAATTAAAGTAGGATTTCATTTCATGTTGTTAGAGTAGAAGTAGATGGCTAGTTGTATGGTGATGTTAGTGAATGTTTGATAGGGATCTATATACTAGGCCACTAGCATCCTAGCGGCTTGTTAGGAAGCCTTGTGTGGTAATCTAGTCCAATCGCTCCCAAGTTCTACTTGCATTTCATCTTTCCGCTTGTACTTCAAGTTGGGTTGGAAGATAGGTGTTAGTGTGAAAATCCTAAGAGTATCCCTTTGAATCGTTGCATCAATGGAGGTAGCGCCGCTGGCAAGCTTTCATTTGGTTAGATCCCCATCCATTTGCTAATCTTTCCATCCATAGGAGTAGTAGTAGAGCAGTAAGCAGTTAATGGTAGGAGTAGTTGAAAGTGAAAGTGATCGAGGAGAAAAGAACAAGTCAAGCAAGCGAAATACCGCCAAGTTATCTTTGAATGAACAACGTAAGCCCGCCTACGTGATTAACCAGCAAATCACATTAATATAACTGAGTTAGTATCCACAGGTGTAAGGAACCTTGGAGTTTTCTCATGTTCTTCATGAGTATATACTTTTCAAGAGAGGGTTGAGTGTTTGGTATGCTATATCAAGTATTCAATTGCTATATGTTATGTAGTGGTACAAAACTGACATCAACAAACTCTTAAAACTACATCTATCTTCTATTAAAACTGAAAAAGAATTACATTGAACTAGCTCTACTCTCAAATAAACTTTATCTATCTGTTTCTGCGGTGTGCCCTAGGGCTCTTTTAAAAACAAGAGAACTCTAGGGCTCACAATGATACATCCCCCATCTCAGTGGAGCACCAAGGCTAGGAGGAGAAATCCTAACCTTGATAAAAATAAAACACACCTGAAAAGCACCTTATTACAAAAGAACACCGGCTTCTTACGAAATTCTATTCCAATCTTACTGGTTCCGGGTTGGGCTTGGGTTCTGGTTCGAGGGTCCAACTCGCAAGTTCAGGCAAATAGTTTTGGGGATTGGATTTGTTTTGGGTTCGTCCATACATACATACATATATAAAGTTCCAAATACACCACCATATTAAAAGTCAAATATTAGTCAAACTCGACTGTCATGATATATATTAAAGTTCATAAATAATTATGTCAAGTGTCAACAATCAGCCATCATTGATTAAATATCATATGGGTCATCAAAAACATCATCGTCATCCTCCATATTGCACTATCTATGTTGTGGTAAATTAGAAGAACCACATATAGTGTCATTGCATTGGCACTAGTACTCTCATGCTCGCTAGGTGGCTCATAGTCATCATCAACTCCAAGTCCAACAAGGTGGAAAATAAAAGCATCCAACTCAATACGCTCTAAAATAATATCCCACATCTTTCTCTCCCCTTCTTTGTAGGCATTTTCTTTGTGTGAGGAATCGCAAGTTTGAATGAACAAAGACCAAGTCCTCCACCTTTTTGATTGTAGTCTATTGCACTTTATTGAGTGGATGGAGGAGTATGTGCTCCAATTCTGATAAAGATGAACTAGCAACCAATGAAGAGAAAATTAGAGAGTTAAAAGTTATAAATAAAATTAAAATGTAAATAAAACTTTAAACATAAAAGTTTTTTTCTTTTTTTATAAAACTTATGACCAAATTTTGATTGCAAAAGGTTGTAGGTGTGGGTATGATTCTCCATGGAAGTACCACCAACTATGAGCATCAACCATATGTTTGTCCCAAATAACCTCAAGACTGCAATCACTTGTGCTTGCAGAGCCCATGAACTCAGCCCTCACTGCATCACGCATGTCACGATTAGCAAAAAGTTTGCGAAGTGTTGCCTTGTACCCTTGAGCAACTTTAGGATCTCTATATGAAGGAATTCTTTTGCCAACAACAAAGAGGTGAGAACTATAATGTTTGGGACTCAATGCAAAGGCAAGAAGATGCAATGGAGTGGTCATTTTGTTCCATCTCTCTACCATGATTTGATGTAGTTCTTTGAATTATTTTTCTTTGGGATCTTGCTCTTTTGCATTTATGATGACTTTCATCTTCTCAATCATTGAGTCAATGCCATCATATACATCATCCAAACAAGGCCTATCCGTGCCAATATAATGGATCATGCTCAATACAGGCTTAGTGAAACTGAGGAAATGCTCAACATGATCCCACCAAATGTCATCTTGGATCATTTGCCTAACCTTTGCTGTCTTTTAGTGCTACATTGCCTCCGTATGGTCCAATTAGGGCTAATAAGCATGTTAGATAGTGCCTTATGAACTAATATAATTGCAGTCTTTAAGAACTCAAATCGTAGCCTTTATAGTAATTAAGCTATAGGGCCGACTAAGATTAAAG
Source organism: Chamaecyparis obtusa (assembly GCA_027943335.1). Taxonomy (NCBI): domain Eukaryota; kingdom Viridiplantae; phylum Streptophyta; class Pinopsida; order Cupressales; family Cupressaceae; genus Chamaecyparis; species Chamaecyparis obtusa. Next base: position 1,881,931 of record BSBK01003738.1, read on the forward strand.
AATAACAATTGAATTAAGGGTTGACTTAGTCAAGGAAATTGTTAACAACATTCATGCAGGACACCTAAACTAAAGCAAACTAAACTAAGGAAAGCAAATGATTAGTAAGATATATGTTATCATGACCTTATGATTTAATGTAAATTTTGAGTGACTAATATTGCGCAGGACCTAGACCAATATTTCTCTAATAAAGGGCATCTCAATTGGTAAATTTATACTTTTAAATGTATTACATTTCTTACTTTTTATTGGAATTGTGGTTTTAGGGCAGAATATAAGAATATCCCTAAAGAGGACATTACAGATGTCCATTCCAAGGGAAAAACAAGTTGATACACCACAAGACAAGACATTTTTGTGGTAGTATCAAGCACATCAACCAGTGATGACAGTAAAGGAATTGTTTTCATCTTCACCCCACACAGAGAAAACACAACAAATAAGTAGGGGTGTCAATTTAGGAGCTCAAACATGATGAATGGCTTGTGCACCAACAACAACCTACCTTCCTTGCACAAACACAAGTCCTAGATACCTTAGTGGGAAGTCCCCAAGCATAGGATCCTAACCATCCCAAGAATCTCCACCTTCAACATCGCGGGAGGAACATTGTGAAGGGGCATCTCAAGTACCACTAGTAGTGAAAACCGAGCCTACTTGCACTCCACCAGGATAAAGCTAGTACACTATACTTGTATACACCTAAAAATGGTCATCTAGACTATTAGCCCTTTTTGCTAAATCATAAATTACTTATTCTTGATCAAATCCTAGCTTTATCATTTATTCGATTATTTTCTATGGGTTAACCATCTTATCCTAAGTCTTTATTTATTAAAAGGAATATTTCCTCCTCTTTTAATAAATAAAAAGCCCCCACTTTTCCTCTTATCCTAAGTTGCACAAATAAAGCATTATTCTTATTTTATAAAAAGAGAAAAGCACTTTTTGTCTCATATGGACACAAAAGTCAACTCCTATTTTCCTATTGGAGGATACTTGTGCACATGGATTGCTCCTCTTTTAAGCTCCACCGTTGATTAAATCTTTTGCCTCTTAATCTCCATGGTCCATTCCTTCTCATTTCCTATAAAAGAAGAGCTCTTTTCTTCATTCTAGACCCCAACTTTTTATGCTATTGTTATGCTACAGGTTTTCTAGGTCACTTTGGAGCTTTTGGAGATATTCTTGCATCTAGGGTTTGAAGATTTGGAGCATTGTTGGCATTCATCTTGGATCTTCATCAACACTCTATCTTCTTGTCTTCATTCTTGCATCATCATGGCTTTCTTGCTTCATAGTTAGATTTCATTTCTTGCATAGTAGCTTCATTTTCATGGCATTCTTAGCTTAGATTTCCTTTATGCTTTAGATTAATTCATCTAGTTTAACTAGGAGGCTTTGTAATACTTGCATCTTTCATTTCCATAGTTTAGCTTGCATTTCCATTCTTAATCTTGCTTGCATTGCATTTCATTTTTGATTCTTGGGGATATTGGCATTCTTGCCCTTGTCTTCATTGAATCTCCCATTGCATGGTTTACTAGCAAGGTTATTGGCTAAATAGCTCTAGCTGAGAGCATTCTTAAAAACTCTTGCACTCCATGCCTAGGGAGCTATGGATCGATTTGTGAGGGCTCATTCTTGAGTTTCCTTGCATGTAATGATCCATAGAAGTGTGTCACATTTATAGCACACATTTTTGGCGCCCACCGTGGGGCAACCCACCTCTTGCATGCTGGTTTTGATTATTTTTGGAGCTAACCCTTGTGCAGATTTGTTTGGAGATGAAAAAAACCCTAGATTTGAAAGATTTGACCATATCTCCCAAACGGCTTGGTGTTCTGGTCTGAAAATTTTTTTATAGGTTGACGACATATCAGAGAAGCTCCAAATAAATTTTCAGAATTTTTTGAGGTAATTTGTATTTTTTATGATTTTTTCTTTATTTTTCATAAAAAATCGATTTTTGGCGCAAATCAGCATATTTTTCGGAAATTTTTATATTTCTGAAAAGGTCTTCAAATTCTACAGGGGGTCCATTCACTGTGTTTTTAATTTAGAAATCATATCATAGCTCATTTGGTTGATTTATAAAATCTGGTCTGTTTTGGTAAAATAGCTCTCTAGGGCACAAATGAAGAGATTTTTCTGAAATTTTTATATTTTTGGAAAGCTCTCTGTTTTTTGATAGAGGTCTCTTTTCTGCATTTTGAGTTTAGGGTCCGAATTCATGTGGTAAAAATCAAATCTTGTTGACTAGGTCAAATGCAAAAAAAATAAAATTTTGTGATGGGTATGCACTTATTTTTCATTGTTCATTGCATGATATGAGTTATCATTTAGATTATTTGCTGGTTATCATTGCTCCTAACAATTGATTTTCAGATCTAACCTTAGGGTTTGCATAAATTGGATATATATTGCATATCTTGTTTGCTTGTTCTCTTGTCAAGTTGTGGTTGTAGGTGCTTCTTGCTTGAAATTTGCTAAAATCGCATGTCAAAGAGGGCTACTAATGGTTTTTGCAGGGCTGCCCTAAGCATAAAAACCAAATCAAGTGCTTGTTTAATTGCTTTCTTTATTAAGTGCGGCATATACTAGTTGTTTCCTTTCATAGGCACTTAATACCTTGTTGTAGAAATTTTGCGGTGGTAGGAGAGTATGCTCTTCACCCTTGTGGTGAAACAGAAATCTTGACCCATCTTGGGATTTTGAAAGCAAGGGGGTAATTAAATCTTTGCTTGGTGTGTTTGGGAGAGATTCTTGAGATAGGGGAGTATGCTCTTCACCCTTGTAGTGAATCAAAAACCTTGAACCTCAAGAATTAATCCACTCTTTGTTTAGCTTAAGATCCTTTAGCGGGCCTGCTCTTGAGCAATCAAGAGGAACGACCCAAGTGGGGACAACCTTGTCATCATTTTCCTTGGTGGCGAGTGATTCCAACTCACTACAATCTCAAGGCTATCAAGGACACAAAACCTTGGTAGACATAGTACTTATCTTCGCTTGATGTGAGTAACTTGTGGGATTGTGACCATGAGGAAAGCATTAAGCAAGAATGCTTAAGGTACTCTTGAGGCCGCGAGGTCCTAGTCCTTTATGAGGAGCAAGAGGGGTGCTATGAACGGAAATCCTTACTATGAACCATTAGATAGAGGCCACCCTATTTTAGCCGCTTAGCTTCTTGGTGCAAGGATTGATCCAAGTGGACTTACCCGGATCACCCCAAGACACTCACCATGTGTGTTCCTTTGGTTGTGTTTTTGACACTTCCATGACAACGTCAATATCTCTTGTGGGCAACCACTTGGTGTGAGGCAAGGGAGCATCAAGTTGTGGGCCACGTTGCTAAGTAATGAGCCTTGTCCTTCTAGGTAGTAATTGTTTGAATTGTCTTCGATTGTGCTATACCAATGTAAACGTTCTCAACATTCAAACAAACGGTAGCATTCATAAGGTTCTCTATTTTGATATCACAAGTGCTTGTCTTGGCAAGGTTGTTTTTGCCCTTGTTTCAAGTGTTCTATGACATGTTTGATCTCATACTGTTTGCAAACCTGTCTTTTATCTATTGCTACTGCTTGTCAAACTGAGAAATTGCACTGTTCAATCTACAAATTTGGTCAAAGCGCTTTAAAACTGAGTTTTTCACATTCACTGGTCAAGAGTCATATGATATTGAAGTATCCTTGCATACCCTCAACCAAGAATCTTGAGTCGTTTCTACTGTCCTGTCATTGCTACAATTCAGAGTTGCTAAACTTTCACTTTAACCTGCTATAGAGTGTCCTTTTCTGTTCTTACCTGAAACTGGTTTGTTACTTACATGCTTAGATTTGTTCTAGACTGAAACAAATGAGCTAAAACTATTGGGTTTGAGTTTAACGAATGCTACACTTGATCACTTGTCACATCACGGTTACCTCTCTAGCTACTTGCTTATTGAGCTTCTTGCTCGCTGCTCGGCTTTAGTCAATTGATTGCTGTAAGTGCTTGAGCACTTTTGACGAGCCATCTCTCTATTGTTTTACTTTGACAAGTGATCTTTATTAGCTTTGCTTATCTCATATTTGAGAAACTTTGTCTCATTCTATTAGTCAACCAACATCTCTTTTCATGCCGGTTACAACTCGGTCTCAATTTGAGCAGGAGAGTCATCCTCCATTCAATTATACACAGTTACCTTCTCCAACTAGACGTTCAAAAGCACCCATTAGCAACAACAGTTCTAGTTCTGACCAATCTGAGAATTCTAAGGCTACACCGTGGTATAAAGGAGGTTTCCTCTTTTCCGCATTCAAGACCCCCAAAAACACAGACAGTGTCTCACTCACTTTGACTGAACAAGAAAAGTTTCAACTCTTGCAAGAACACTTTAAGCGTAAGGATAATCAAGCGTGCTTAGACAAAGAACACAATCAACAAAGGATGGATGCTACTAGGCGCATGGCTTATAGAGGGACATTTCATGAGCAACCTGAGACTAGTAATCATGAGCATAGACCTCTTTTTAACAATGGCAACAATGACAACAACACGCCACCAAGATCTCCTCCAAGGCCAACTTTTTCTATGCCTTTTTCACCACCTAGACCTCCTCCCTCTCAACATGAGGCAGAGGCTAATGATGAGATTTCTAGTGAGGATCTTATGAGATGTGAACAAGATGTGGATTTCCAACGAATGATGCATAAGCTTTTAGAGCGTAATGGTGATCAATATTTTCAATATATGACTTCTAGAGGATACAAGCTTCCTCCCGGGTATGATGTCAGACAAATTGTCCAACAAAGAGTACCAACTGAATTGGAAGTCCTTCAAGAAGAATTACGTCGGACAAATCAACGCCTTACCCAAATGGCATTAGAAAGAGAGCCTCCAAAGGTCTCTTTTGTAGAATCAATTTGTGCTCTTCCTTTTGATAAAAGTCTATACATGGTCCCATTTCCTAGGGATATTGAGGTTCCCAAATATGACAAGTATGATGGAAATGGTGACCCTCATGACCATGTGCGTCATTTTTATGCTCTTAGTATGGACTTTCTTCATGAAGACACATTTCTACTACGATTATTCCCTCGAAGCTTAAGAGGACAAGCTTTAGAATGGTTTGCAAAGTTGACACCTCCTTTGAAGACTTTTGATGAGTTGGCTATGCGCTTCACACAACATTATTCTTACAACATCCAACAACCTATCACTGTGATAGATCTCGGTAATCTAAGACAACATCAAGGTGAGCCATTTGCAACTTACTTACAACGTTGGAGGTCATTGTATTCTCGATATCCTCGTCAGCTACCCGAAAGAGAAAAGATTGACATTTTCGTCAACACACTTGTGCCTGAGCTGTATTATGATCTAAGGAAACAATTGTTCTCCTCTTTCAATGACATGGTTGAAAGTGCATATCGAATTGAGGATGTAGCTATAAGAAAAGGGGATATTGTTATTAATAAAGATGTTAAAGGCAATGGTAAAGACAAGAACAAACCTTGGAATAAGAACAAGTATGTTGTTAATGATGGGGTTGTTGACGCCCCTAAAGTTAAAGAGCCTGCTTTCAATCTTTCCAATGCTATCTATGCAGCAAAACAACAAGAAGCTGCCAACACTCACAGTGCTCCTAAACCTCAATATGCAGATAAGCCTAAGAAGTCATTTCGAAAGCGAGTCTATACCAAGTTGGCAGAACCTTACGATGTGATCCTTAAGACTTTGGTTGACAATGGATATCTTACGCTTCCTGATAAACCTGGTAACTGGGATCCGATAAATAAGCCCGATTGGTGGAGAGAGGATCATTACTGCCATTATCATAGAAACAAGGGACATCCGACAGACAATTGTTTTAGGCTTAAGGATGATATTCAAGATCTTATTGAGAACGGCACAATCTCCACTGATGGCTTAACTAAAAATTCTGATCACACAGCTTTCAAAGATCCTCTACCTAAGCATGATAAGGGGGAAACCTCTCAAACACATAAGAAGAATCATGATGCCAAGATCAATTACACGTATCCTTCTAATACGCTTGTGATTAACATGGTAGAGCCCATTGAGAGTGTTCTAATGATGAGGTCTCAAGATGATAATAACACCAATCATGGTAAGCCAAAGTTAGTCTTGCAAACATGTGGTAGTTCATCTTCCCGAAGTGAGACACTGAATGCTGTTACTAGGGGGCAAGCCAAGATTGTCCTTAAAACTGCGCAAGATCCCAAGCAAGCTTTGCCTTCCAAACAAGTGGCTCCTTCAGCCACCCCTAGCTATGATCTTGTCCAACATTTACAAAAGACACCAACACAGATATCTATCCTTGAGTTGCTTCGGTTATCCCCTTCGCATAGAGAGATTCTTGATAAAGCTCTACGTACAACATGTGTTCCCAATGACATTGATCCAGATCAATTTCAAGCTATGGTCAACCATATTTCATCTCCGCTATCTCTCTCCTTTTCTGCAGAAGATGACATATCTATTGCTCACCCACATAATCTAGCTTTACACATTGAAGTTCTAGTCTACAATACCCGAGTCCGCCGAGTCCTGATAGACAATGGTGCAGGGTTAAATATTGTTTCTTTCAATGTCATACAACAATTGGGCTTGTCAGAATTGGCTGTGGATTCCAAGAAGAAGATTACTATAAAAGCTTATGATGAAGTGGAAAGATCTTCCAAAGGTCTTGTCACGCTGCCTGTCCGAGTGGGCCTTATCACGAAAGATATTAGCTTCCAAGTATTGGACATCCCACTCGCATATAACATTCTTTTGGGTCGTCCTTGGATCCATGACATGCAGGCTATTCCTTCCACTTATCATCAGTGCGTCAAATTTCCATACAATGGCACTGAGGTTGTGATTCCTGGAGACCATACTATTGCTATCAATGCTCTTGCTGCTACTGAAAAATTTGTTCCTCATAATGAACCTTTTGTTGATCCTAGTACATCTCTAGCTGCTGCTGAGAAATCACTTAAGATGATGAGCCTTGGTATGGGTGAATATAAACTGGGTTCTTTTGCTTCTATACCTGTTTCTCCTAGGTCATATGGGAGACCTTCTGATCAGATGCAGCCTTCCACTTCTGCTATGGTGATCTTTGATACTTTTGTTCCTTCATCCGTTCCTTTAGAAGCAGAAAGAGAAGAACAAGCTATTCAAGAGTGGATCTATAGAGAAGATTCTAGAAATACTCCCATGCTCAGTAATTCAGACACAGATACAGATGAGTCACCACTACACACTATGGCTCACATGGGAGATGATCTTCCCTCTACTTCACTTCTTTGTGGAGCAAAATGTATATCTACTGATGATATGGATGTTGATATGGTTCATTCTTGTAGTAACCATCCCGACGTGGTTGATGGGTCTTGTGTAGGGTCTGATGAGTTTGTTCCTCGTATTGCCTTAGTGGACCACGCTAGTTCTTCTCTGACAAGTCTAGATCTAGCTACTTTTGGAGCTTACCCTATAGGCTCAACCTCTCTTGTTACCAGAGATGATACCCCTCACATAAATTCTATTGAACCAGTCACTTCATTTCATCTCGCATCAACACCTGTTACTTCTTCCACTAGCGAACTAGCAACAAAAAAGATTGAATCAGAAATCAAACATCACAGTCATCAAGTCAAAAGAAAAGAGCAATGGTCGGATGGCGAAAACCACATTGTGGCGGTATCCGCACCTAAGAAAAGTAAAAATAAAAATTTGCTCAAAAATAATGACTCCAAAGTAAAAGATGAGAAGCTGATTCTCTACAAACAAATGGTGCACTACCTCAAGCATGATCTCATAACTGTTATACTTCAGCCCATTCCTAAAGCTGAGAAAAGAGTTGCTAATGCCTTGGTTACTTTGATATCCATCTTACAAATGAAAAAGCATAAATCTTGCTTCAAGTTCCTGGTGGATGAATTACGCTATCCTGCTCACAAATCTTACAACCCTACCATCTTTTCATATCTTCCACCTCATATTCCTCTTGCAAATCCACCACGCCATTCCTTCCGCCATCCCTTACACTTTTCCTTTGTCTCTGGTGACTTGTATAGGAAGGGTCTAGATGGAACTCTCCTTAAGTGTCTAGAAATAGAGGAGTCAGAAAAAGTGCTAGCTGAAATCCACGATGGCATATGTGGATCACATTCTAATGATCCTCCACTAACTCAGACATTGCTTAGGGCTGGTTATTATTGGTCGAACTGGTTGAGACCTCCTATCATCACAGTTGTAGCATTTGGGCCTGGGGCCTATCAGTTCTCTACATCAGAGGAAGCAGATTCTTGATGCCCGTTTCTGTCTGGGGCATCCTTTGTACATACTTTATGATCCTGAAAAAATTCCAAAAACAAATTCATATATGATGCTGAAAAAAAAAACCTAAAAAGCATAAAAAGTACTAAAAAAATGAGCATCCTAGTGAAAACCTAGCAATAGGCGCTTTGATGTCTCACCAAAAAAATCAAAAAATTCAAAAAAAAATTGAAAAAGTGCCTTGGTGAAAACCTGGAAACAGGCGCCTTGGTAGCAAAAATACAAAAAAATTTATAAAGAAGTCCTGAAAAAATCTATCAAGTGGTGAAAACCTGGAAACAGGCGCTGCTTGAGACCCTCTGCACCTATGTCTATCAGTCTTACGTGGCACTCATTCGCTCCACTTCTCTCTTTGCCTCTCCTAGCCTGGAATTGACTCTTGTCTTAGTCTAGGGGGCATATGTTGCTTTAAGCTTATCTTGGGTCTCTTTGTGCATCTGGGTTTCTTAGGCACCTTGCAAATGGTGTTTTTCAACACCACCTCAATTGTGTTTTTCAACACTACCCTTGCGTCGAGTGTTTCTCAACACTTATCAGATGTCCTACCTGCAGTCTAGTATGATGCAATATTTCTCATTTGCAGATGCAATACTCAAAGTTTGACTCTATGACCTACACACACGCACTTGACTTGCTGAGATTTGTTTGACTTTATTTCTTTGTGTGCTGTCTATGATGCTTTCTTTGCTGAGTGGTCTCTCCCTGAGAAGTTTTCGATGATGCATAGCTAGAAGACTGAGGGTATGAGAACATGTTTTATTGCTTTTTCTGCTTGTGGGTATATTTTGTTGATCCTAACTGTCATGAGCATTTATGCTGGTCTTACTTGACACTGTGGATTGACAGGGTATTATCCTTGATTGTTTTTGTGCGAGTGCATGCTTATCGTCATCTTGACTTTCTTGTGTCTCGATGCGAGCATAATCTTGCTATATCACACTTAGGTGATCTCACTGCATTAGTCATCTTGACCTACATGTCTTTGATGCCTAGGTGAGATTTCCACATTTCTATCTGATATAGATCATATTCAGATCCACATAGTTATGCTAGTGTGTATTGTATGATCTTGCGACGCTACCAATAACGCTCGATGATGAATATTAGATGTCTATTAGCATTGTAACCTTGCAAGTAAACCACTTTTCATGTAGCTTGCATTTCTTAAGTTCATGTTAGTTTAGTTTTGCATCTTGCATATGGAGAGAGCTTTCCTTTCATCTTTCATGGACTTGTTAATCAACTGCGCTCACCTTTCACTTCTTCCTAATCATGTCTTTCACTTCTTGTCTTTCATATCCCATCATTTTCCTTTCATTTCAGGATCGAAACCGAAATCCAAGTTCACCTTGATCATCCAAATCACCTTTTCCCCCTCTTTCACGTAGTTGGCTAACCCTTTTAAGGCCTGATCCTTCCATCTTCGCTGGGGCATTCTTCACCTCTTCATCTCCATCTCTTTCAAACTTCCCATCTTTCATTCACTTTCAATCCCAAGTTCCACTTCTTCCCCTCCATGGTGTTTTCGGGTTGAGGGATCGCTTGGTTCGTGCCCCGTGTCCCGTGTGTGGGGCATATCTTCACTGCTTGATGGTTATTTTGTTCTCTCTCTTCGATTATGATTTCTAGTGATTTGATCATGTTGCTCTTGCTTCTGCTTTCCCTCTACTTGGATTTCGCTTTCGATCCCGAGGGGGCAGACACATCATATCTTATTAGCTATCTCTTTCCTAAGTGTTCAGTACTGTCGCTACCAGGCTGACCATGCAGGATTTGCTATCTCTCTGCACTTCATTCTTTGGAGTCAGATCGCTATTTGCTTGCCTTCTTGGCTATCTCTTGCTTTCTTAGCTGATCTGAGTTGCTTTGTGATCCCAAATCGATCTCACATTTCAACTTCATTCTTTGACTGCATGTGTTCCCAGATCGATCACACATTAGTCAAAGAGGGGCAAATGTATACACCTAAAAATGGTCATCTAGACTATTAGCCCTTTTTGCTAAATCATAAATTACTTATTCTTGATCAAATCCTAGCTTTATCATTTATTCGATTATTTTCTATGGGTTAACCATCTTATCCTAAGTCTTTATTTATTAAAAGGAATATTTCCTCCTCTTTTAATAAATAAAAAGCCCCCACTTTTCCTCTTATCCTAAGTTGCACAAATAAAGCATTATTCTTATTTTATAAAAAGAGAAAAGCACTTTTTGTCTCATATGGACACAAAAGTCAACTCCTATTTTCCTATTGGAGGATACTTGTGCACATGGATTGCTCCTCTTTTAAGCTCCACCGTTGATTAAATCTTTTGCCTCTTAATCTCCATGGTCCATTCCTTCTCATTTCCTATAAAAGAAGAGCTCTTTTCTTCATTCTAGACCCCAACTTTTTATGCTATTGTTATGCTACAGGTTTTCTAGGTCACTTTGGAGCTTTTGGAGATATTCTTGCATCTAGGGTTTGAAGATTTGGAGCATTGTTGGCATTCATCTTGGATCTTCATCAACACTCTATCTTCTTGTCTTCATTCTTGCATCATCATGGCTTTCTTGCTTCATAGTTAGATTTCATTTCTTGCATAGTAGCTTCATTTTCATGGCATTCTTAGCTTAGATTTCCTTTATGCTTTAGATTAATTCATCTAGTTTAACTAGGAGGCTTTGTAATACTTGCATCTTTCATTTCCATAGTTTAGCTTGCATTTCCATTCTTAATCTTGCTTGCATTGCATTTCATTTTTGATTCTTGGGGATATTGGCATTCTTGCCCTTGTCTTCATTGAATCTCCCATTGCATGGTTTACTAGCAAGGTTATTGGCTAAATAGCTCTAGCTGAGAGCATTCTTAAAAACTCTTGCACTCCATGCCTAGGGAGCTATGGATCGATTTGTGAGGGCTCATTCTTGAGTTTCCTTGCATGTAATGATCCATAGAAGTGTGTCACATTTATAGCACACAATACTTTCAGCCAAATTCTTGAGTGGCTAATTCACTCTAAACATTGTTGCACATGTTGCTAAATGAAGCATGATGAGAGCCATTCATGTTCTATTTTATGCCATATTTTCTATGTTCCACAGTGTTTCGGGGACGGGGACGGGGACGGGGGGACAGCAGTATACAAATTCATATATTTATATATTTTTATATGAATTTTTCAAATATATTAATATATTATAGAGAGAGGGAGGAGAGAGAGATATGTCAATAACTGATAACAACAATATCAATATGTAAATAAATCATGAGAGCAAGAGTATAACAACATAATAAATTTCAATACAACATTATAACAGTAGTCTCAAACATAAAAAAATCCATGGTCTATTAATATACAAAAGTCTCAAACATGTATCCAGAAGTCTTTAGACATCAAAATATAACAGTCTATAAGACTAAGCATCGTTTTGGCTATCAATATCCAAAGACTCAAAACCATCTAAGTCGCTATTCCCCTTGGCAGAAGTGGATCATCCAATGGTAGCCACTATGGTCAATGCCAAATAGTAAACATTTTCAAAGAAAATAAAGTATAATCATACAAAGAAATAAAACAGTGCATCTTTTTAATTTCAAAGCTCGAGAATGAAAGTTTTCAAGCATAGTATTGAGACTCAGACTTGGCATGACTCAAAAAATTAAACAGATGTGACTTCTAATTATGTATTTCATTAACTATATTTGATTCTCATACACTTGAAATTAGAATAGCTGTTTTGATTCTCGTATATTTTATTCTCATAATTTAATATATGAATATATTGTTTTGATTCTCATACGAAGGTATAGAAGCAAACAAAATTAAAGAAATAACTTTGTTTTTTTGTTTTTTAATGCCAGGAAACCTCCTCTGCTGTTTGGGGATGGCTAGCCATCCCTTGGAGATCTCCTAACCGTTTCAAAGACAGCTAGCCATCCCCAAATGGCACGGGATGTTTCCTAGTGCTTCGAAGGTTTGAGCAAGTATCGGGGATGACAGAGGGACATCACCTCGGCATCCCCCCATCCCCGAAACAGCTAGGGGATGGGTATGCCAACTTTTGGGACAAGGGACACATCCCTGTGTATCCTTGCATATTTTAGCCTATTTCATATGCCTTCGTACCCATTCTCGTATTCCATTTTCATACCTTATTGTACCATTTTACAGCTTTATGCTGCATATGATTAAATATAAATAAGTAATATTTAATTTAGTTTTTCAATAAAATAAGTGAATAATAAATATTAGATTGTATTTACTTATAATTACTATTATTATGTTAAGAAAATAATTCCAGCAGCATATCAATAAAGGTGGAGATAATAGACTTCAGACTTCTTGTCACTCAACAGACCTCCTGTTGCCCATGTCAGACTTCTTGTCACCGTGTCGGACATCTTGCCGCCTGTGGGCGCATTTTCCAGCAAATTATTTCTAGTTAATAAAGACTTTTCACTATATTTGGTAAGATATATTTTAATCTTTTGATATAGCAAATTCTTATATTGTAATGGCCATGAACCAAACGCAATATTTGCTGGCCATAAATAACTTTTATGCTCCATATTATTATGGTCACAAGACAAATAAATGTTCATATTATTTTGTTAAAACCAATTTGATATATTGGTTATTTTGTTACCAAACAAACTTACCATGTCAAGAATATCTTATTTACATGATTATCTCCATGATTCTCTCATTTGAGATCTGATTTTGTGGAGAGATCATAGGGAAGCATCATGTAAATTTGTAAACGCCTCATTTCTTATATAATGCATAAGAAATGATGTTAGATGGGGAGAATGTATTTTTTTCACAAGAGAAACAATATACAACTGCTGGTTTGAAGTAAAAGGAGTTTGTTGTAAATCATTCTATCAGCCAGTGGAAGGAGAGGAGGGCCCATGCTCTTGAAATGGTGGTGGTGATTATTTTTTATGTTATGTAATTTTTTTAGTTTTGAGGTTTGTTTTATTATTAAAATCTGTGAGTAATTTTATGATTTCTAATAAGTGAATTCTTCTTTTATTTACAAATTTTCATTTTGGTTTTAAATTATTTATTTTGTAGGAATGTAGTTGTTGCAACCTGCAGTCTTTCTATCATTCCTGTAGCAAACTGTCAGCTATTTTTAGTACTATTCCTGTCGCTATGTTTCTATAGCAAATAATTTTAAAAAAATAGTTTTAGCAGAGTTCTTATTGCGACCTACATAGTTACTATAGCAGTTTTAAGTGTGTGTTCTTAGTTGCATTCATCCCCGCTCACCTGTCGACCTATAGCCCTTATGCATATAGACATGACACCTTCAGCAAGTTTATGCCCATGGGATTGACACTTAGACCAAATCAGACCTTATTATTAAACATCAAATCTATCTCTTTACCCCAGTTTTGGCCTATCAAAGCAAAAGTGATGCAAAGGTAGACGGGGAGAGGGGCCAAAGGCACACCCTAACTAGATCCACCTTGCAGAGATCACACGCCGAAGCAACAACACACAAAAGTGAGAGAGAGAATGCAGATACACTCATATATTATCTTCAATTGATTCATACATGTCGGGCTGTAAGGCCTTCTCGATTTAGGCCAGATATTACAATCAAGTACAGAAGTCCTCCAACATGCGAGGATCTACCAACAATCTCTAATCTTCTATCCAAACTTCCTCCCTAAACTCTAACCAAACAACTACATTTATACAAGTGGCTACCGAACAAGTCAGCCTTCAGATCCACCATCAACAGAAGGAACGACCAGATCTAGGTCCACACGCTTCCACACGCTTCCCAATGATAGATGCCAGCATTAAATCCGCGACCAAAATTAATTGCAAGAGTCGGCCTCAACAGGAATCCAAAATAAACAACTCGGTAAGCAAGGATAACCGAGCGCCAGACAAGCATCACCGAGCGCCAGGGAAATAACAGAGCACCAGAGATATAACCGATCAACACCGGTAAACAAAGGAAATCAAGCAACACCGAACCAACTCGGTCAAAGAAGGAACCGAGCAACACAGAAAACTTCAAACATCTTTTGGTGACACAGGATTGCCAAGGACCCGAGATGCTCCTGCATCAAAAAGGAATTTCATTACACCTGCCTAAGTCAAAGGAAGAAGTAATAACAACCATATCCCAGCATGTGTTTAATGGTGGCCTAGATGCATTGTTGCTAAATAGAGCGAAAGGAATTTCATTAGACCTACCTAAGTCAAAGGAAGAAGTAATAACAATCATATCTCAACATATGTTTGATGGTGGCCTAGTTGCATTGTTGCTAAATGGAGCAAAAGGAATTTCATTAGACCTACCTAAGTCAAAGGAAGAAGTAATAACAATGATATCCCAGCATGTGTTTAATGGTGGCCTAGGTGCATTCTCATTGGCTAGCATGCTCAAGTTGATCAAGAGATTAAATCATTTGCAATATAACCTCAAGAAGTTGTGCATTTAGTCCAGTCGCTCAATTGATGAGCTTTGTGTGATTAATACAACACAGCAGGAGATTAAGAGACTCAAGGATAATCTCTTAAATGCCCAATTAGTCATAGAGGACAAAAAAGTATTGGTAGATTGTTATGAAAGGTGTCTTAACCTTGCATCCTAATGTTAAAAACAAAAAAATGCAATTTTTAGGCTATAAAGCATAAAAATGAAATTCCCAAGGATCTAGAGGTCCAATTTGGCCCCAAAAAATATCAAAACAATCCTTAACCAAAGCAGCAAATTATGGTGATTGGACCCTTCAAGATCTACAATTTTGTAAAAGAGCGACTAAATCAATTTCCGGGTTCAAAAGTTATGGCCTCTAGAAATTGGGTCTCCCACATCAAAAAATTTAGAAGAGCATTTATGATGCAAAAGAGAGTTGTACAAGGGAGCTACACTTGTTGACCCACTTATGATGCATGTTATGATGTCTTAAGGCATCTTTGAATGGAGATTATGAAGCCAAATGGAAAGCCAAGTTGGTGAGTGGATGATGATGAGCTTATGGCTAGTGGAAGATATATGTCATTTTTTACCTATAGACTCATTTTGGGATTTGGGCATTGGAATTTTAACTAAGGATTTAGATGCCACATTTTTTGGATGGTTTTAACTCATGTTTCCTAATTACCATTTGATGGCTTTATGTATTGTTTCTCCTATTGATTGGGTGCTTGTGTAATGTCCCTTCCTTAGGCAGTTCAAACTACAACAAAGGTTGGCCTATAATTAGGGGTTCCTGTAGGACAGCATAGTGATTAGGGGACCCAACTAGGGGTTGTGGAGCTTAGAAAGGAGCTTTACAGGCCATTCCAAACAATTTGAGGCAGTCTCCTATTTTTTAGGAGGAAACTGGGAGATGGTCCAAGAAGCATTTTGAGCTATTTCAAATGGTTTGAGACAGTTTCCTGAATTTTAGGAAGGGATCCTATTTGTAGGAGGGGATTGTCAGTGGCCCGGATATATTTAGATATCACCCTTGGACTGGTGGCAGTACTTAGTTTGGAGTCCATGTGATGATTTTAGGAATAAAATGGAATATTGAAGTTATGACTTTAACGTTCTTAAAAAATTAATAAAATTAACATCTAATAAAGTTATTTTATATTATTTTAATAAAGTAACCAAGAAGTGGACCACCATGGGACATGATGCCTAGGAAGGCATAAATTAAGTTGTTTTAAAAACAACTTATTATTATTAATAAGAAAGTCATAAGGGCTTCAAACTTGATGAGGAGAAATAAGTTTGTAAAAATAAACTTGATTAAATAAAGTGGAAACCCTAAAAGGGCCAATTAGTGTTTGAAGTCAATAAAGTAACATGAGGAGGTATCATTTCATTATTATGAGATCAATTTCAGAATTCTTCCACAGACCAGCTCTTGCTAGGCATTTTATGAGGAGGAAAACCCTTGGAGAATTGGGATTTGGACGAAAACCCAGTTCACCATTGAGGGGAATCTATACACGGTTTTCATTTGTGCTACAATGGATGATTTGTAGGCAGATTTCATAGGTTTTCTTACAGCAATAAGGTTTCTAGGGTTTGGTGAATTCAGATCAAAATTACTTAATAAGTAAGGATATCGCATGAAGATCGATTTGGCATTGTTTTATGTAATTTCTGCAAGACTTCCTCTATGAGTTGGTTGCAACAAATACAGAACAATTTATGAGTACATTTTGAAGGGTTGCAGCTTCCTAAGCCAGCCGTACCATTCACCTTGTATCCATACCACTCTTCTTGCAAGTTGTACCATCTCGATCTAGCATTGGGAATTTGTGCAAAATTCATTATTAGTATTCATTAGCAGTAGATTCATATTCATCGAAATCAGAAATAATTTATGGATCTATTTTCTTATGCCCATTGAGGATTGTTAGTTTGAGGTTGACAGCCTTAACTACGAGTCAGACGTAGGGTTTAGCATTTCCATTGTTTCTTCCATTATTTGTTTTCAGTAATTATTGTTGATCAGAAATAAAGCATTTAGTGCCACCTTAGCAAGTTGGATGCCCCTATTCTTGTGACTCCTCGGTTTCATCAATAAAATTCATTAAGTGGTTGAGCGCTGATTTCATGGTATGCACCCCTTGCTATTTGGAATTTGCCAATATAGGGTTTAAATTGCTGTTATAAATATATCAAAACTCAGAATTTTTATATAAGCCCTTCATATATTTGCATTTTGGAATCAAAAGCATTGCATTTTGCATATGTTTCAAGGTTAAAAACCCAAACAATCACTTGGCATTGAATACTCAAACAAAACCCTTGCAAATAAACTCAAAAGAAAAAATACATCAGAAAAATCAGATCAAATCTTGGAGAGAATCTTTCAGCTTGAGATGGAGATTTCGAATTTTGTAGGTACAATCATGCTGCCAAAATTGCTTCAAATATTTTGTTGATGATACTCCTATAAAAGGTGTAGACTCTACAAGTGTATTGTAACCATTGATTACTAAATAATATATTGAATTTCTTTGGAGTGTGGTTTTTTCTCTCCCGAAAGGTTTTTCCCTGTATTAATCATTGTGTTATGATATATTCCTTTTGTGTTTATTTCCTTGTAACTATGTAAGCAATTCAACTTCTGCACATAACTCGTCTAGTAAATTGTCTAGGAAGCACATTCCACACCTATGCTTCCTTTCATCTAGTATCAGAGCTTGATTACATCAGGTCCTAGATGTTAAGCACAATGATTTTTGTACTAATCATGGATTATGTGGGAGCTTGCATAGAAGATCTTGTTGCAAGAAAATGGCAAGCAAGCCAATAATAGTGATGGAGAGAATTACAAACAATAACTTTGAGCTATGGAGAATATGCTTGTAGACAAAGATCTATGGGTTGATCAATCTAGATCCAAACCCACTGTAATGTCACAAGCCAACTAGGATTTATTGGATAGAAAGGCAAAGGGCCTCATAAGGTTGTGCTTAGCAAATTTTATTTAGTTACATGTACATGAAGCCACCGTGCAAGCTTTTTGGAAGAAGTTGGAAAACTTTTATCAAAATCATTTTGGAACTTTGATATAGCCTATTAGAATGGCACTAATCTAGCCCAATAACTAGATATAATTGTTAGAGGCATTCAACATTTTAATTCTGTGGTTTTTACCTATGGAGTGGTCATATGCTTTATGGTATTCCATATTACTATTAGTCATTATTTGGACAGCAATTTTGACTATACTACACAGTTAAGAAACAACAAAAAAATGTTGATTCACAAAAAAATACATTTGGACAAACTGTATAGAGGCCTCTACAAATATTTCTCCAAATTGACAAGCAACTGAATTTTTAAAGGAAAAGTACAAACAATGAACAGTTTAAGTTGTAAAAACATATTTTTTTGATATGCGGGTAAATAAATGTACATAATAAGTAATAAAATGTTTCATCTATGTAGAATAGATATCATCTATGAACTCGAATATGTTTTATGTCAGAATTCTATTAAATAAATAAAATTGCAGAATGAGGTATCTGTGCAGTTTGCCATCACAATAAGCTGACAATTGTCAATAATTTTTAACTTAAATGTTCAATGGAGTCTCGAGATGAGCGGATGGAAGGACAGGGGACAAACGGCATTGATTTGGGGATGGCAGCAAGGTGACAGTGTGATGGCACACGTCATTTTCACAATTATATTGCTATGTTTTCAGCAACAGCATTCCATTATTTCTAACCAAATCTTCTTTCATCAAAAGTCTAACAATGAAGCTGAAAATCTAACAAGTCTAAATGAGGGCTATGCAGTTTTTCAGTGTTCCACGAAGACTTGGCACCTTCTCTTCCTCTTCCTCTCAAACTCATTCTTCCTAATGCTCACACTCAACCAATGAAGACTTGCCAATGCTCTTGCTCTTGTTATTGAAATCAGTTTTTATATCCTAATATTCTCACTCTTGCAGCCTTTCTCATTTTTTTGTGACTACTTAGGGTGTGGGTGGAGTCAATAAAACATTAGGGGGGTTACTGGCACAAACATTTAAAAAAAATCTATTTTTTTTTAAAATGCATTTCTTGAGCTGAATGACATGGGGGACAGCTGGGTATTTCCGATATGTTCAAGAGATGTGACTGAGTCCCCCAAGTGTCCCAGGGACGTCCGAACATCTCGTTGCAATACCCAAAACAGGTGGACACCCCAAAGGCATCTCTCTTTGAGGGGTATGCCCTAGAAACATCCCTCTTTGTGAGGAGGGTTATTGTCCCCTAACAAGTGGTGGTGGTGGGGTGATGGTTGGGGGACGGAAGTTTCCACAGAGTCCCTGCATCCTGAAGATGTGTCCATCCTAGAAACAGCTGGTTTTTCAGGGGGGGCATCTCCATGGAACACCTAATTTATGGCTTCTACATGGTGTCTCAGGCTGCTTTTCGTAAAAAGCGACTCAGTAATAATTAATAGCTACAATGCTTACATTGTACATGATGCTGTTCTTAACTTATGAACAATGAACAAAAAACCATATGAGCACACAAATACATACCAAGGTGGAACATAATGACTAAAATCATTTAGTTCCTCTGCTGTTGAGATGCAGTTTTGAGTTGCAGGACATAATGCCAAAGATGGAGGATTCTTCTGTACACCAATATAATTAGGCTTTGTCCCACTGCCACAGCACATTAATGACAGACAAAATGAGAATCCTATCATACACAAAAATTATCTCCTAGCTATTATTTTGTTAAAGCGTTGCAGAAAATCAACATCAAAAACATTTTCTGTAAGACTCATGCATTTTGGAATTGTCAGTACCTGAAATTGAATATAGCTGCTAAGGCGGCCATTTCACTGCTCTGCAGTATAATCTCCCTACATTTCCATCACTCATCAATTATCTTCAAGCTTTAATTCCTGAAAATAAAAGCGAAGGAAAGACAATATGATAAGAAAAGGCAGTTCAAAGGAGAACAATGAGAGACAAAAGACCTTTACCTTCTCCCAACCTTGAAAAATTCCGTTGAATGTTTTTCTGAAGATTCCAATGCCCTCATAGATGCAGAATCTGAATCTCTCCCTTGGCAAGACATGTGATGTAGCTTGCGCATAGTTGATGAATTGAAACAATGATTTTCTTTAAATTGCAAGGAAACTGTACCAAAGGGCCTAATAATGTAAAGTGAAAATTAGTATGAGAAGGCCTTTTGCCATTAAGTAACTACCTATGGTTTTTTTTATATCAAACGTAGTTCATTAAAGAACACAAACAGGTAAAGAATACAATATGTTTGAACTTCAGATCGGCTATTTCATCATGTGGGATTTTACTTCAGCCCATCATAGCAGCAGAAAAATTTCATGGCCAAAATTAACTAGAAGAATAAGAAACACAAATTCCATGAGCAATGAGAAAGACAATTGTTCACATGTTTGATATTTTTCAGAGGAACCAGGCCCTTGGCACTTTCTATAAACATTCAATAGACAGATGAATACAACTATGCAGATTGCTCATCCATGTAACTTTCTAATGATTTGAAAGCTCAAATATTTTGTGAGACACAGGTTAATTTGATTATCACAGACCGAGGTGGACCCAGAAAAGAACAAAGGTGAACTCATTTACAGCTGTAACATGGGTATTTGGAAGCCTGTTTTACTAAAAACATGCAAAATGCATTGCTCCATTTTATAACACTATAAAGCTATAAGCAATCGCATCTTCTTTAACAGTCCAAAAACTTATTTTAAACTAAAATACCAATCAACTTCAAAAAGATTCTCATGAAATCTTTGCTGAGAAATGCAATTTTTGAGTTAATGTTTTCCCTTCAAAAAAAGTGTTAAAGCAGCATAAGAGACCCGAATAGAACATTTAATGGGAAAAATAAACTTAAAGGAAGAGAATTCTTCAATGCACACAAATGACCATTCTTCTTCAGAAGGAGTGAAAGGTGATTAGTCTAAACTGAGGAATGGAGGGACAGAGGTGGGAAAGTGAAGGGGAAGAAGGACCATAGAGAGAGGGAGGGAGAGAGCAATGGATGGGAAGGAAGAAATCCCATCACTGGGATATTGAATGCTTGTGAATTGACAGATATCACCTTGATAACATCCACAATTTACAAAGGGCCCAACATATATCAAGAAGATAGTGAGGTTATTACCCTCACTGCCTAACACTGAAATGTTAACTGTCATTGCTGAATTAGAAATTAGATTGAAACAGAATTTCTTTGTTCATTTGGATGTGACTGTCATTACAGATGGACAGATTTGTCTGGAACAAGACTTCTTCTATCACAGAATTAGACAGTCTATTAAAATTCACTTGCTGGTCAGTTGCATTCAATCCACCACTCATATGGTGGGCAACACTCAAGCATACACAACTGTATAGCAAAAGACCTGATGAGACAACTTCCACGATTCCAATTTAGACAAAATTTAACCAGTCTGGATGATTATATACTCAAAAGGTAATGCGTCACAACAGGCCTTACTGTAGGTTTTTATGTTTATCTATGGATTGCCTAATGAAAGATTTTCTACTGAAACAAAAGAAAAGAACCACAGAATGAATTATGACAAATGTTCAAGAAGGTTAAAATAAAATAATCCAGGAAACTAGAAAGGTAGGCAAAGCTCACGAGATGATCTCAAAAATCACAAAAGGCAGTAAACAAAAAAAATATGTAAATTTCAAGGGAGGGGAGGATGGTTGCCAATTCAGAGGTCCTCAAAGATCAATTATTTAAGAAAGGAAACCTCCTCAACACCAAGAATGCGAAAAGATACTGTTTCACTGTAGCAATTGTAACTGAAGCATCCAGATAACCCACCTAATAGCCCACACAAGCTATGCTTGTCAGATTTTAATGCATAGCATATGTTAAGCATCTATAGCTCCACCAGGAGTCAAAGATAGTATCATATATAGAGTCCTTGAGCAGGGATCTCATACCAAATGATCATCAAGATAAAACCACTTTCTTCAAACATCAGCAAGTCTTTGGTCCAGAAAAAGGCTGCTTGCCAAGTCTACTCTTGGATACTTTATGTGCCTATTCAGAAAGTATTAAAGGGTTTTGATCATTTCTCAAAAAATCGTAACAGAGCTTAGCGGGGAGAGTTTTAGACAGCCATTGATGAGAAGATGCAGTTTGTCATTGCTCCCTGTTTAGTCCCATTCGTAATTAACATAGAAGAGAATGTATGCAGCAATCCTAAATGAGATCTAGATTGCCAATTGTTTAACCATGTATTCTAATTGACAAATTGACAGAGTAAATGGAAATACAGAATTACAAAACATAGTAATATAAATTACTTGCACATATTCAGAAAGATATAGCTTAAGTATCATTCATCAGATACACAATGAGTACTGAATACCATATAAGCAGTCCATGGCAATGAATAACAAGTACACATATATAGTAAACCGATGTTGGTTAAGGCTACCAACCATCCGTAACTACTAACGGACAACTAACAACCAATCGGGGACTAACACACACAAATACAAAACATAATTATTTATTACATAGCCGACTATAACATATTCATTTCATTCCTTGCCACCTATGTCAGCCCCCCAAAAAGAAAGCCCTCTTTTAGACGACAAACAAAATTGGGAGTTGTACAATAAAAAATTGAAGAAATTACTACTAAGCGGAGAGAGGATAAGTTTTGTTAGTAATTAATGTTGTTGGGCAATTAGTGTAATTAATGTTTTGTTAGTAATTGTCAAAGGGTAGGTAGTTGTGGACGGTTGCCAACAGTTGGCACCTGCACCCCCTCGACATCTCTATATATGTTCAACTTGTTGGCAAGTGGCTAACATATGAACACATGGATGTTGTCATTATTGGCAACGCTTAGCTCTCAGATCATCACAAGGCATTCTGATACTATTTTGGTAATTGATGATGTGAAAAATGCCTAAGTGCACAGTCGGTTCCTGGCAGACAGTCTCAGCATTTTGGTCAACAAACATGGTATAGATAGATTTAAGCTATGCGAAGTTATATTTGGGTAGACAGATGTATGGAGGATCTTAGGCAAGATCGCAAGCGTTTTGGATGCGAGATGACAGAGATACAATTCTCTGAGTGCATGTGAAGACAAGAAACAATGCAATAGGGCAAGCGAAGAAGTATAAGTTTTGGCCGACTTATGTTATGATATTTTGTATTTGTTGAGGGCCCAATGATATTGTAACATGGGAAAAGCCGCATGGTGTAATTTGTATGTTGTAAATATCTAAGGACATGATAGAAGGCCGACCCCAGGAATTATACTGTTAATCGAGCATAAGTATGTGATGATATTTTGTATTTGAAAAAGAAGATACGGGATGCGAATATGATCACGAAGTGCAAGTTGAGTAGAGAGTGAGAACAAAGATTGCATGATATGCAAAAGTGAAGTTCTCATGTATTTATTGTATTATCTTTTGTAATACTGGATAGGAAGTCTAATTTTGTAAGTGCAGTGTGCACAACTTTTGTATACCCCTAACAAGTTTTATCAGTCCTCTAACAAGGACCTACCTATTGTAATACTCGACTCCTAACAGGGCTAGGACTCCTAATAGGATAACAATACTTACAGTGCAGATATTTGTGGGTACCATCCCCACCGGGGTTTTCCCTTGGTCAAGGTTTCCTCAAAAACAAATTATGGTGTTATGAGTACTCTTGTGTGTGTGTACTTGTTGTGGATTGTTGGATTAACTTTTTTATTTGTTAATTGGTAAGAAAGAATATAAACTGTTGTGATATTGATTCACCCCCCCCCTTTCAATATCACTTAATCCTAAAACATGTAATTGTCTCCAAGGGGGATCATGTTATGGTGGTTGTGGTTGTCATATAGCATTGCTAGTGTCATTTGAATACATTGTAAGCGCTTATGAGGTTAATGGAAGTATATCCTGTGAGTTCTCTTATATTACATCTATCTGTTACATCTGCTTCACATTTCTGTATGCATTGAAGTTTACCCTACGGGCAAACAAAGACATCCCAAGATGCATTGAGGATGTAGGTGTGGATATAGTAGTGGTAGTTGCGAAGCCAGTGAAGACATTGATTGGCCACAAGCTCACGTTCCCTGGTTGCTTCACCATGTGAGAAGCCTCCATCAATTGTTATTTCATCTTCTCCAACTCCTACTCCCTCTCTTGTAACTTGCACTCTAAATTTTCTATCTCCCTCTCCCGCTTAGCTAGCTCAGCTAGCTGCTTGTCTCGCTTGGCTAACTGTGTGTCTTGCTTAGCCACAGTCATCTCCAGGATTGTCACCCATGCAAGCTCTACTGTCATAAGTTGAGCTGCTTGTACCTTAGACATTTGGATATGATCGACCAACTCTTCCTTGGTGATCTCAGCCTGTTGAAGGGCTCTATCTCTCAACTGGGTGGCCTCCTTAATTGAAGCCATTTATTGATGCAATTGGAGAAAGATGTCCCTATAACTAGTCTCCATGCCATGAAATGCTAAGAGTACTCGATCGTATCTCTCTCTAACCGTCAATCTACCTGGATGCCAAGTAGCCAACATCCCAGTTGTCTCCACTCTCAACCATCTATGTGAGATAAAGCACCTAAAGATCTTCTCTTCGCACTCAATATGGATGAGAATTGAGGATCCTCTCAACCTCGTTCAATACCAAAGAAGTGTGGCCGATGTTGACCTATCTAGAAATCTCTCTAACCTCATGCATCACCCTAGTCATAGATTGAAGCTTTGCGAGGTAATGTTGTATTGTGCCAAGGGGGTCATCTACATTTGGTCCATTGATCTCAATAAAAATTCCCTATGGTGGTAGTGGTGTGGCTACGACTAGTGGTGGTATTGCAACGGGTGGTGGTAACAAGCATTGTACATAAGGATGACCTCAACATCCTCTAGGGAATAGGCATCCATTGCAAGTGATACCTCCTTTGCAGTCACCTCTGTTGATAAAGATAGTTCAATGGGGTCATAGGCATCCTGACTCTCTGAAGCATCTCTCTGCTTCCTCTTCTTCCTAGTAGATGGCATCACTAACTATGTTGTCTCCTTCCCAACCACTTGTACAACTAAGTTTGTCTAGTAAAATGTAGTTGGCCAAGAATTGTCTAGCTGGGCTACTAACTAAAATCTGCCCCACTTATCAAGTGGTAGCAATGTGTGTATAGCATCTAGTAGAAGCTCGATGTCATGTGATGTCATATAGAATGCTTTGTGGTTTAGGCACGAGAAGTCTCAAATCCTCTTAGACAACACAATCGCCCAATTATAGGCATTCCCTATGCTTAAGTTGATCATAAAATCGATCATCCATATCACTATGTCAGATGCCCTGCTCACTCTATTCAACTGGTACTTGATCAAATCTACTATGTACTTCCATTCAAGGGTGGCAAGAAAGTTCTTCTAGAGTCCTTTGTTGCCCACACACCAAATGGTATCCCTCTCTTGCTAGGTAAGGTCCGATCAGAGATTCACTTCAAAAGGGACTCCTTGTGTCAATGTGTAATCTTTCCTATTGTCTTACACAATGATGCTCCCCTAGAAAGCATCCTGAACACCTTGGTAAATTTTTCGGCCAAAAGGATATTGTCACCAAGCAACCCTCATAGTCAATAATCGACTTGTGTGAGTGTCAATTGTAGTCCACTATCATGGCTCACAAATAAGGTTCAAAGTCTCGTGAATTGAAAAAGGGAAGCTAGGTGGCCTTGTCTACCTGTGCTTGCATACAAATAACACTTTGGCACGTGCAGGTGGACAAGGTTGCGTAGCTTCATTTTTCAACTCAGAAGACTTTGAACCTTATTTGTGAGCCATGATAGTGCACTACAATTGACACTCTCACAAGTCAGCTATTGACTACGGGGGCTGCCAGGTAATAGTATCCTTTTGGCTGGTAGAATTTACTAGGGTGTCTAAGATGCCTTCCAGGGGAGCATCGATGGGTAAGCCAACATGAAAGGTTACCCACCAGCACAACGAGTCTCTCTTGAAGCGAGTTTTCTGGTCAGACCTTACCCAGCAAGAGACGGACAACATTTGAAGCATGGGCAACAAAGGACTCAAGAAGAACTTTCTTGCCACCCTAAATGAAAGTGCATATTAGATTTTACAGAGAGTAATGAAAATCCGATTAGGAGGCAGAAAGAAAAACTGTGTTTCACAGTTTCACTACCTTGAATCAAATCAAATAATTTTTTGTTGCTCATATTTTTGAGTAATTGGCAAGCACTCAATTGGCAAAGTATCCAAAATAGAACTGCTTTCAATCACAAAGATACTGCATGTAAAATTCGAAAAAAATCTAACATTCAAATTGAAAAAGAGAACTTACTGGATAATTAAATCAATAGATAGCAAAGTTCAACCTGGCAAAGATTGCCTACAACTAATAGAGTAATAAAACTTACGCTAACTGAATCAATTGGTAGACTTAACAACACTCTACTTCTAAACTATGCCGTGATCCTGCCAATAGCTATTGAATTTGTTTAATAATTTACTAAAATTTAATGATTCTGAATTTATATAAAATGGCAGCCAAAAAAATTTATAATCTTCTGATTGTGACCAACAGGGATATTACATACCACGTCAAAGTTCCAAGGGCCCAGTTACCATGGCAATTAAAATGGATTTTAGCAGTCATTTTACAGGCTGAAGTCTAATGGTGAGTTGAAGTACTGAACTTTGCAATGGGCCAAGTAAAAAATATAAGGGTATGATCCTTGACAGAATGCAGAGGTATGATTTATGAAATAAAGGACTAAAGCGACCTCACTAGACTAATCATAAAAGAGCATATTCAACCACGAAAAGGGAAATATGCAGTCACAAATATAGAAGATAAGTATGATTTATGACCTAATTAGTGAAATTGGATAAGCATGAAGATCCCTCAACATTCATTTCCAAGTCTTTGAAGACTCAGTTTTAGGGCTTGGAATCAAGTTTAGCATGCTCTAAAAGACTAAATCACCTAATCAAAAGCCGTTCCATGTATAGTCCAACTATCCACCATATTAAAAAATAATGTATTTCTAATCAACTCATGCTTGTATCAACTGAACCAACAGCTTCCAGGTTTTTTTCAGTTTTTTTTCTAAAAATTTGATCTGGTGAACTTTAGAGCTCAAACACACGCACCAGGATTCTTGCATTCATTGAGGTTACAACACTAAAAAGTCCCCATGTGGCTGGTTAGATTATTTTGGCTAGCAACTGCTGCTCAACTTTTTGAACAGCAATTTGTGGAGCTGGTGACCCCATGAATATTAAATTTTGCTGTGTATTTTCAAGTGGTCCTCTTAACTAGTATTCTTAAATATAAAAGAGGAAAAAATATTGTGAAGCCACGTGTCATTTTTCCAATGAGCAGATGCTGTTTATTTCCCACCCCCTTTTCTCAAAGCTTATTTTTAAGCAGTAACTGCTCCACTAAAATAAGGAAATATTCCAGTTTATCCTTTTCTCCTAATTAAAAATTTGTATGGGAACACTCCAGCTACCTAAATTTAAGCAGGAATTGTATATAAGCAGACCCATAGGAACATGGGGTAACCACTAGAGAAGTTGTCTAAGCTCACACAATAGTATGCCATCCCCATCATGTACTTACATAACAATCTCATTCTACCAGTAGAATTCTCCATACAACGAAGGCCCATTCAAAAATAAAAGCCCATGTGTTCACCCCTGCAAATCCAATGAGAAAGATCCCTACCCAAATAGATGTTGGTTCAAAAAAACGTTATCGCAAGTGTAAGAGACAAGGTTATATTTTAGCTCATTTGACTTGCCCAATGGGCGTTGGTTAAAAAAAATGTGGCACAATGGTAATAGGACACAAGATTGTATTTTAGATCAAGGCCAGGCCAAATAAGAAGTTTGTTCAATAGGATTTATTTCCGTTTACCTTTGTATGTTGTTAAATTGAATTCGTCCCCACACAAGCGTAAACCCAACACCGTCAATGCACCTATAAAGTTATCCATGTCCACATCTCCTTACTGCAATCAGGTAGGTATAACCTCTACAGACATGTTGTAAGGTTGTGATACAACACTTACTAGAAATATTGAAGATCCATAGATGTTTTACTGTCTTTAAAATATACTCTAGGCATTAGCAAACACTGCTTTAAAAGCAATCTAATAACTCACCCAAGATTTACTCAGCAAAGAAATGAAATTGCTGCAATGGATTGTTGAGTGTAATCTGAAATGTCAATTCGTAAGAAAAATTACACAGTTTATCCAGAAGTCTTTGCATGCTGCAATGGCCATTCAAAAAAATATCGCAACACAGTAAAATATATAACGTCGCACATAAAACCATTTGGCGCTTCCGAATCAAACAGAAGTAAACCTGGAAGATAGCGGCGAAACAATGGAGGAGGTTGCCATTGAAGAGCCCGCTTTACTCGAATGTATTAAGCTTCTCTGTCGGCAATACTGTTCCATTGGTGCTCTTCACATTAAGATCTCTATTGGTTTAATTTGAACAGTAATTATGTAGCTGTGAGGTGAGGGAATCTTACAAGAGATAAGATGAAAGAACACAAATATGTGTTGGTGAATTGTTGCATAGATTATGTTATGGATGTAATGAAATTATACATTAGTTAATAGGTTAAAGAATACAAACTTGATGAGTATATAAAATATATGAGATTTTATAAAAGAATTTATAGATAATGTTGAACTGTAGATAATATTTTGATTAAAAGAGGGGTAAAATATTATTCAATCACAAAAGAAATTCGAAATAAAAAGGATAAGAAAGAATATTACATAATCTTATCACTTTCCACTAAAAGATCTAATATATGTGACATTTCTAAAAGTAATTGTCCCCTATTTACTATATTCCAAACTTGAATAAGACCATAAATCCATTTGGCCAAATAATCTATTGTGTCATTCCACTCTCAAGGAACATGTCTAAAAATAAGAGATTCCAAGAAGCCACACAATGGAGAATTTGTCTAATAACCAAAGCTAAGTGCCAACTAACATCACTACTTGTTGTTTGGTTAGCAAAGTCACCACCACCTGAAAATAAATTGAATATCACTAGAGCTATCACAACCAACATCACCAATGTCGATATGCCCAGGATTCCCGTGATGAACCATGAGTGTTCATTTGCAACAATTTCAATTTTGTTTGGAATGTAATTTCATAATTATTTTTTTCTATTGAAAGTTATAGAATAAGCTATTTATTTATTTTTATTTTTTTGACTCATACGCATTAGAACTAAAATTATTGGATTTATATTGTAAAGATATGCTTGGTCTTGTGTTAAAAGTATATATTGTGGACAATTGAAGGTGAGTTTGTGTTAAGCAAAGGAAATAAGAACAAGAAAACATAATATTGATGATGTAAAAATTCTCTCAATGCATTGGTATATGATTTTCGAACAGGCACCTATATATCATAAGGTGTGAATGTATTAAGTTAAAAAAAACCTTTTTTGTAAATCTTATTTATGAAGATAGTAATGAAAAGAAAGATTAAAAAGTTATTTACAAAAGGTTGCATTAATAAGTATATATGAACAAATTATAATGAGTGTAATGTAGATGAGACTCGTTTTTTCCAACAATTATTTGTAGATTATTTTTCATTCTTGAATATTGATTAAAGAATAACATTAATTATATATGAAGCCCTTTGTTAGGAATTAATATTTACTTGGTAAAGTTGATTTCCTCTTTTGTCTCTTGTAAGAATATTCTTATGGAATCCCTACAAGTTAATTGTTCTTTCTTGAGTTCTTACAACTCATTTTCTTTAGTCTATATATTTGGAATATTAGATTTCCTCCTTATGAGGATTGTGACACATTGTACCCACATAGGATGTTAGATGGCATCTTTAGATTTGAGAGTTACTTTGTAACCCCTCTCTCTCACCTTTGTATACTTGAGGCGCCTCTCTTTTCTTCTATGAAAGCATTTCTATGCAAAGTCCACTTTCTCTTTTTCTCATTATATTTTCTTTAGGCTTTATGCCATCTACATAATCATGGGATTTTTTTTTCCCTTAAAAATCTTGTGTCTCCTTAGATCTTGATTGCTTGCTCTTAGTTTTGGCTTCTCATCTTTATGGTAATATTCTACCTTCAAACAATTGCTCTTTGATTAGTCCTTTTCAAGTACTTTATGTTATTTTCCTTTCATCTTTTTATTGATTTAACTCTAGATAGAGATGTAAAATTTAAGTCATGTCTTTTTTAACCAATATCAGTTAATGCTTTGTTGAATTTTAATCCTTTTGATTTAGGTAAAGCAATTCCCCATGCCATAAATGGTGGTCTTTGTCTTTGATTACCTAACAATACAATTATTACAACTATAATTTTTTTGTTATTTTGGTTTTATGGTGGACCACTATAGTTATCAATTTGCACTGCTATGTACAAAGGTAAAGTAGGTGGTCTAGAGCCAATCGTGTGCAAAATACATATAACCTCTCCAAGAGACTTGTTTCCAAGCTGTAATTTTTTTGTTATTTTGGTTTTATGGTGGACCACTATAGTTATCAATTTGCACTGCTATGTACAAAGGTAAACTAGGTGGTCTAGAGCCAATTGTGTGCAGAATACATATGACCTCTCCAAAAGACTTGTTTACAAGCTGTAATTGAATCCACACACTTGTGGTTAAGATGATTCATTGGCTTCTATATAGCAAGAGTTCTACAAGGAGTTAGTTAGGATCTCCCCAAGAGACTTGTTTACAAGCTGTAATTAAATCAACACACTTGTGGTTAAGATGATTCATTGGCTTCTATATAGCAAGAGTTCTTCAAGGAGTTAGTTAGGATCACTATCAATGTTTGATTTTATGTGATTTTATTGCAACAGTAAGTGCAACTAGGAGGTTTAGTAGTTTGAGCAATTTTTTGTTGTGTAGCTTTGTTAAATCATTTGTCGCATAGTTATATTGAGTGACCAAAATATTTTTCTTTATCTATTTAAACTAATGTGTTTGTGTGGCTCATTAATAGTTCTCAATCCTATTCAATTGGTTTTGCATTACATATAGTTTGAAAATTTTGATGAAAGTTGATTTGAGTTTGAGTGTCACCCTAATGATAAAAATTATTTTAATGTAACATTTGTTATGAAACAAATTCATATTTTTGGTATTTGAGTATTATGTGTAGATAGGTGTATCCATAACATATGATAATTGTGCTAAGTCATCAACTAGAATGATATATGTTGGTGGTCGGGAATAGCTTCACATAGTCTACTACCTTTTTTTTTAACAATAGCTTTGGTCCTATGAAGCTCATACTATCGACGAGATATTTCACATAGTTCATGTCTTCTTGAAATACTATTAGCATCTACCTCTTTAATTCAATTGTATTTCACACATGATCAAATAGAACAGGAAAACGATCAGAAATCGCAGTGTCCATTTCTTCTTAGCCCAACACATGATTACATATAACAGAAAAATGATCAGAAATTGCAGTCCATTTTTTTTAGCCCGATAAAATTGCCAAAAAATGTATTTCATGCTCTGCAATTAACTGAAACCATCTTTAAATATCTTAGTCTGTCCCTTACAAACAATTCAAGGAGGACCCTCATTGGCTTGACGTTTAATCTACTTTGAAAGACATTATCAGTATCATCAATGCATTATATTGAGGCCCTTTCTTAAATGATAGATTCCGATTTTGGCGCATGGAACAGATGTGTTGGTATTGGTCCTTTCTTAAATAATCATTTATGATAGTAAACACTTATTTTTGCTTAGCGTGACCTGCTAAAGACGCTTATGTTGCTTCGCATGATCTATATGCCATTTTTGGTGCATTCAACAAGCAGTAGTTATGGCTTGACGTTATAAGACAATGATAATCGTTAATTTGTAAACAGTTCATAGCTCGGTCTGTACTTCTATTTGCACGACAGTATTCATTAGGTTTGAATAGTTCAATCGGAGCTCAGAAGCTGTGATGTTTTTGTCCTCTAATATGGCGTTATTTTAATTGCCAAATTCTTGTTCATAACTTAACCAGCCAAATAAAATATTGGCAGCAAGTTTTTTAGTTCCAAACCAAATTCAAAACCTCTTGCATCTTAAACTTGAAAAGCCTAATGCTGGCAGCTTAAAATTTAGTCACAATTGTGTTTCTGTTCTGCTAAAGAAAAAACAAATATTCTAAACATGGATTGACATTCATGTTTAACTACTCATATCTGAGACGTTAACATATATACTATATACTGGGCATACTAATAAAATCATAGCTGTATCCAGCTATTAGTATTATAACCCAACTATAGCTTGTATGTAAAAAGATCTGAAAATAGTTTTGGAGATCTCATCAATAATCATGAAAAACGAAGATCCACGCAAAACCAAAACACACACATATTTCTGATATAAAACCATTCTACTTATGATCACCATCCCATATAGGCCTTCGCAGCACACCCATAATATATGTACCCACGGCCACTTTCAAACATGATAATAGAAAAACTCCTAGACACCAACCAAAGGGTGTAAAAAATGCATTAAACAGCTTAAACTATCATATCTCCCATAAAAGCTCATTACAAAATAAATGATAAGAATACATGGTATTATCAGGCAGTAATGAGTAATCTAAAGAACATAAGTGACGTACAATCAGAAAGAATAATCAAATTCGAATACTACCCTCCACAGAATAAACCTCGCATAAAATTTTATCACTGCACTTCACAAACTTTTAACAATAGACAAAAAGTTACAATTGAATATATTGTCCTAACAATGGTTTGATTTTGGATACCAGCAAAAACAATTTATACAAATAATGTCTACCGGACCATTTATCCAGCAGCTTAAACACCCTGTCTAATATAGGGTCAGTTACAAAAAAGGTTCAAAAAATAGAACAAGATGAAGCTTAGTAAGTTTGAATTTTGAGAGATTCAGAACTACATCTTTATGCTGCCATTACAATTTTAATTTCCTGTACCTGCAAAACCTCTTAGAGGAAACAAGATACTACATTCCTAAACCCTGCATAAATAAATACTTAAATCCTACAGATTAAAGGGACATGTGCCTGCAGAACATGACTCTACAAAAACGGCGCCTTCAGCAAGACCAGCAATGTCAAGAACATTGTAGGCTCCATATTTCATCCCAAAACATAGCTCCAGAACTTTTGGAGAACACCTTCCAACAATTCATGCGCATCACACCAGCAGCAAATGCACCTGTACACAAATTTTATGTGAGCTGCATAAACTTTAACTCCATCCTGAGAAGCAGGGATCCTGAACCTGCAAAACCTCATGCAAGACTGTGAGATCACATTTCTTATGAAACTCTAAGCAAGCAAGCACTATGGAAAAAATACAGAGGCCACCCTTATTCTAGAAATCTAGAAAGAAATAAAACACAAAAAGGTAGCACATCTAACAAATCCTAAAACACGTGAAAAGACACAAAAAAGCTTAAGAAGTAGACCTAGCTGAACAAGCAAAATGCACAACACACAGAAAGATATCTTGCAACCATATCATCACACACAAAAAAAATGGAAATAAGTTTTTTTGATTGGAAGAACATAATTGTGAACCTGCACACCACCTGCACAGTGTAAAATGACTCGTAAGCTGGTCTTACAGAACTACTGCAGAAAGGCAACCTTTCCACCGGACAAGGAACAATAGACATTTCAGATGAGATATGGGACAAACCAAATAGTGGGTTGATGTAGCTAATAGCCGTAACCAGACTGGTATGAGTATCCATCTCCATTCTGTGATGACACATTAGCATTGGCAGATGCAGCCTGTTCTCGTTCTCTATTCCACTGTTCAATTTTGGCTCTTCTCTCAGCACTTCCTCCTCGGATTGGACTTCTGTTCCTCTTGGGGCTGCGACTCCTGCTCCGGCCTCGTCTATGACCTGGACTTCTGCTCCGTGGCCTACGACCATGGCGGTCATCACGATAATCTCTGTCATCATATCTCCTACCATGACCTCGACCACCATGAGGGCGATCATCATAGCCATGATGTCGCTCCATGGACCTTGTAGGGCTATTACTTATACTCCGACTTCTACTGTGGCTGTAGTATCGTCTGTACCTTCCAAAAAGTAGTCTCCGCAACTCTCTATACGGAACAGAGAAATCAAAAATCAATATCCCACAGGATAAAAGCACGGCTGGAGCAAATAATTACAAGCTAAATACTATAAAAGATCACACTTTCATGAAGTTACAATTACCTGCCGATCTTCTTAAGGTGCATGAAGTTACAATATCCACCACGGTTGCATGTATTCTCTTCGTATTGCCTACAAGTAGCTTCACGAAAGTCGGTAACAGGAGAGAAATCAACTATGATTGGTCGTCCTGAGAGTCGTGCAAGAAACAGAAAAATTAATTAACAAAACAAAAGCCTTCCAAATTCATCTCATTTATACTCATATAGGCTGAAAAGTCAGAAAGCCACTAATCTATACAACTTCCAGCCAATTTAACAAATAAATGAATGCATAATCAAATTCCAATACAGCAGACCAATCTATAACTTTTTTGTAAGCCAAAAAGTTAAAAACACAACCCATTTAGCTCTCATATTTTATGATGTGACATCTATTTCATTATCAACCCAGATTTTGTCATGCACACATTAGGGGTAGAAGGCTGATGTGAGAAGCTAGAAGGTTTATTGAATCTGGTCTGTGTGATTGTATAGAACATCATATAGTATGTATCACAGAAAAATGATAAAAAAAAATTATAAGTCACAACTTATGACAATTTTTTTCCCATAAAAATCTGCAATGTTTTACTTTTTATAAGTCAGAGTAAACATTTGTTTACTGATTTATTTATCAATCACAAAAAGTCATAGTTATCGGATTTGTGTATCTAGGCCACGAATCAGATTCGGATTCGAATCGGATTCGGGTTCACAAACCGATTAATGTCGGATTCGCACAGGGTCTGGATTTGACCCTGTAATTCAATGTGATGATTTTCTTTTGAATCATAATGTTTATTTTTGACATTTGGCATTGATCAATGATCAAGCATCATAGAATCATATTATGAAATGATTTAGTTTTACAATTATGTATATTTCTCTTATTTTTTGAATATATAATGCATATATATATTTATATATATATATATATATATATATATATATATATATATACACACACACGAATCCATACGAATCATAATGGGAAAAAAAAATTCACGAATCCACAAATCGGATTCTCGTACCCAAACCCGTTGCCGAGTCCTAATCGGCAGCTTAGCAAAAATTTGCAAAAAAAATCATTGAAACGTGCCATTTTAAAATATTTTTAATCAAATTCATCTTTCATGGGCAATTTCTTGATCAAAATAGTGTTTTAGCCTCTGTTGAGAGGATTCACAATAAGCGGACATTCCATAAGTCATGTGCAGTGTTTGTACCAGTGGGAAGAGTGGAAAAAATGAAATTGGTAAGAATGATAAATTCTTATAAATATCTTTCCTCTTTTTTTAAAAAACAAAAATGGGCAAGCAGAGCAGAAAATGCATTGTTGGAGTTGCTCTGTTCGAGATCAATCCAGATTCCAGTCACTGCAGTGTAAATGGGTGCATCTAAGATATGTGCTTTTGTTTGTGGTTGATCCCGGATGAACCCACAGCAAATCCACAAAATGGTCATGTCTCTATAAATTTTTTGGTTTCTTTATTGTTTAAGACATCTGTAACTCTGACTTGAGTAAATCCCTAACCCTAAACACTTCATTCCAAGGCAATCAAAAGAAAATGTGAATGTAAAACAGTCATTCATTTTTGCTATATTTTGATTCTTGCTAGCCACTGCACAAATAGAGCTGAACATC
This sequence comes from Chamaecyparis obtusa, assembly GCA_027943335.1. NCBI lineage: Eukaryota > Viridiplantae > Streptophyta > Pinopsida > Cupressales > Cupressaceae > Chamaecyparis > Chamaecyparis obtusa. Next base: position 1,917,624 of record BSBK01003738.1, read on the forward strand.
GATTAGTGAAATTTCCAAAGTGATTGATCTGCTATTTCTACATGTATGCAAGAGCCCTTTCACTACAAAAAAGATCACAGAAATATTTTTGGAAAAGAGGCTGTTTTTTTCCCTGCACTTTTGTTTTTTTAAGTAATAGATTGTTAAGGGGAGGTTACATTTGGTGCATTTGTTGATAATATTCTTTGTCAACCCACTGAGGAAGTGGGTCCCAAAAATATTGTTCAAATATTATAGATTGTAGAGCAACTAGTTTTCAGGTTGAAGAGCATTTCTCACACATCTTTTGGTCACTATACAGTCCACTCCAAGTTCGTGCTGGGAACAATTGACACCAAAATTGATTGAATCCAACTAGTATATACCACGGGTAAAAGATTCAAATGTTCATCATAGTAGGATAATATCTTCCAAGATAGAATGTTTCTTTAATGGTCATCTAGTTGTCTTTAGTTTGTATAGGAAAGTTTCTTATTCTGTCTTTTGTCAATGTTTGTTTCTTTTAGAAACGTCTTTGTAAATCTATATAAGGAACGTTCGTTCCTCTGTTTAATAACAAGATTATCCCATTATTCTATCATTTGCCCTATGTAACATGGTATTAAAGCTTGGGAAAAAAATTTCGAAAAAATTAAGAATTTCATTATGAAATCGTATGTTCTTTAATTTTTTTGAAATAAATCCGTTTATTCATAGACCCATCTAGGGTTTCCATTCAAAAATCAGTTTGCAGCATTTTCATGGGCCTCCTAGTTCTACCTCCGTTCAACCTGTCTAGGGTTTTCTACATTCCATAGCTCATTCATTCTGATCATGCACCATTTTCTGATCGATTTTCTGGTGTTTTCCACAGCTTGTTTTTTTGCATTCGACGACTCTATTTTTGGGTCGTTTTTTTGCTCTTTGTTCATCTTGATGCGGCTTTGATCGACAACTCTCTTTTTGTTCTTTCCAGCATCTGTAGAACCTTCAGCTACCGGTTTTGTGCACACCAATTGTTTGCCTGTTGGGGTAAACTTAATATTGCATAGACAGTACAAGAAATATAATAAACATAGAATATATCAGAGAATAATAGATGCTTTCATTAATCATTCCAATGTATGAGTACATTCACATAAATATAATAAATCCTTCACCCATATGTGGTACATATTTATCTACCCGAAGGGGTGTGACCAAACGTCACCACTCAACCCAACTGCCCTTCGGTAATAACTAATTCCCGCCGGGACCATATAACTAATACATGACATAACATAAAGTAGTCTTTCTGGCTAACATCATCCCCCCCCCCCCAAAAAAAAAGAAAGTCGTCTCCGATGACTCACAACAAAAGGGAGATGAAATACACGTCATAAAATAAGAAAATCATTGAGAAGAAGGGGCGGAGGGGCGTCCCCGAAAAAGCTGAAGTGCCACCTTCACCATCAATGCTGCTTTGAGTAGTTTTTTTTCCGTCACATCACATTCTTCTCGTGCTTGCACCAAACTTGTCTCCAAAACATGCTTTCCAACTGTAGCCTCCACTAACTCTTGTTCAAACGATATTGTCTCCCTAGCCAATCTCACCGCGATAGCCACCCATGCAGCCTTCTCCGCTTCCAACTCCTGGGTACGCTGAGCCAAGTGTCACTCTACTGCCTCCAACCGGAGCTCTTTGTGCATCCACCAAGACAGCCTCACACCAACCAAAACCTACTTTGAGCGCCTCAAAGCGTAGTACCCCTCTCGAAAGGCTTGCTCCAGTGCTCTCTCCACCTCTGGCGTGCAGACACTCCATACCTGCAGCAGCTCCGGGTCTCATCAATTGGTCACACTTCTCAAAGGCTGATAATTGAACTGAATAATTTCCTCGTGCCGTTTCGATGCCCCAACTCACAATTGTAGTGTACCTCAAAAATAAAATGGGGGTCTGAGGGTAGCACCCCCATCGGGGTCGAGGGGCAGCGTCCCTGCTGCCAAGACCAAATTAGCACCTTCAAACCCACACAAAAGTCTATGGGGCACACCATTTTCGTGATTTTCTTCCGATGCCACACTCTTTCTGCCAACCACTTGCAGTGCCTGTGCAAATGGCCAATAACTATGTTTTCTTGACTACCTACCTATGTCCTTCCCTTCGGTGCCATACATTATTCATTGTGAACTGTTTTTATTTGTCGTCATTTTTTTATAGAACCTTCGCTCTGTATTGGACCATGCGATTGAAAATCGCCCTCGCTGGTGCCACTCCTTGCTGTCTATATGGAACTTCTCCCTGACTAGCTTCGTATTGAGCTGTACGGTTGCTTTCAAGTTCTGGTTGCATGTAAAAATCCCTGTCAGACCCTCTGTGTCGTGTCTTCTTTGTTGCCGCAAGAAAATGCATGTTTGGGCATGCCACCGTTCGGTGACATTCCACCATTCGATGGTCATGCCACCATTCGGTGACTTCCACAAGTTTTTTTTTTTTGTTCTTTTTTTTAATAATAAATTCTTAATCTAATTACCTTCTGAATGCTTCTACAGTCGCCCGTCTGGATGGCTCTCAGGTCGCCTACCTGACCTCTTGAGTCCCTTTCCATCTTCTCGGATGCTCTATCCCTCCTCTTGGGTCCATTCTCTCCGGGTAAGGTCTCAATTTGGACCCGTTGATGGCCTCATGTATCTCTAGTCCGTCAGGAGTCCACAACTTGACAGCCTTGTCATAGCCGACTTCCCAAAATTTTCCTGGCTTAATGTCATTCTTTCCATTGTACTTCAACATCAGTTGGCCAGGGGAGGAACGCATCTTTCGTAGGTGCTTATCGTACCAACATTTTCTCTACTGTTGTGCAACCTTCGTTGCCCGTTGTGCTATCATTCTTCTTTCATCTAATTTATTGAGAATGTGCAACCGCTCCCTCAAGCTTTCCCTCTGTGCGGCTTCCTCTTCTTCCTTCCTTCAGGCTTCCCTTGCTTCCATCCGTGGAATTTGGTTAAGGACCCGAACAAGCTCCTTGTTTCCTCTAGGCAGTCCCCGTCACTTCTTCTGGCCTCCCGGTCAGATTCCTCCAGGCCCTCACCTTCACTTACTCCCTTCGGTAGTCCTTCGACACGTCTTCTAAATCTTTCCCTTCACTCGGCTTGCTGCTGTGCGAGTACGACTTTTCTAGCAGCTTGTTCTTCGAGTTCCTTCCTTAAATTTCTATTTTTATTCAATTGATTGGGCATCAATTCTATTCAATCATTGATTGCCAGAGCATGCTCTCCTTCAAAAAGTTTTGTGATTCCGTCCTCATTCGTCCTCAAGTGGTATTCCCATTCATCCACTCATTCCGTCACTTGCCAAATTTGTTTGGCAACAACGCCAAATGTTTGCCCGCTAGGGTAAACTTAATATTGCATAGACAATACAGGAAATATAATAAACACAGAATATATCAGAGAATAATAGATGCTTTCATTAATCATTCCAACATATGAGTACATTCACATAAATATAATAATTCCTTCACCTGTAGGTGGTACATATTTATCTACCTGAAGGGGTGTGACCAAACATCACCACCCAACCCAATTGCCCTTCGGTAATAACTAATTCCCGTTGGGACCATATAACTAATACATGACATAACATAAAGTAGTCTTTCCGGATAACACCAATCTGTTCACAACACATTTTTGTGTCTGCTTTTTCGGCTCTCTCCAAATTTTGACCTATTTTTTTGTTGTTTCCGTGTGACGCAAAAATCCATGGTCACTTGTCTTTGTACCAACGCCATTTCTGCATTTTTCGACCTACATTTGGTCATTTTCTAATAAATACAACACCTAGGATTCCCGTTTAGGGTTTTTTAAAACCCTTTGAATTTTCTCTATAGCCTGCAAAATCTGCTTTCGAAGATTTTTGCACATTTCTTCAACTACTTAGGGTTTTATTCAAAACACGAATTTTCAGCCTCACATCCAACTTCCATTTCCATCTAGGTACTTCACAGATTTTTCTGGGTCCTCTGTCAATTTTCTCAAAATCCATGCATGTTCGATTTTAATCGTTTTTTCTCCTCAAAAATTGTATCCAGTCATCTTTAATCTGCGATATTCGTGTGAGATTTTGTTTTTTGGGTTGGTCGATTTTTTCCTCAAAAATCATTCTTTGGGTTCTGTAATATGCAAAGTTGTGTGGGATTCAAGGTTTTTACCATTTTTCCAAAAAAAAATGATGCTTTGTAAAACTTTTTTTCTTGGGTTTTTCAGTTTTTACCACAAAAAACTGTGGCTTCTTTAGTCTGGTCTGAGTCACAGTACTCTTCTGCAAAAGTTCTTGGTCTCTAACATTTTGCAAATCCAGGAAGGGTCTCATCCACTGTAGAATGTTCCAACATCCGTATAATGACCATTAAGGGAGGGTATTAGGATAATATCTTCCAAGATAGAATGTTTCTTTAATGGTCATCTAGTCGTCTTTAGTCTGTATAGGAAAGTTTCCTATTCTATCTTCTAACAACGTTTGTTTCTTTTAGAAACGTCTTTGTAAATCTATTAAAGGAACGTTCATTCCTCTGCTCAATAACAAGATCATCCCATTATTCTATCATCTGGCATGTGTAACACATCAACCATATATCAGAAGGCATATTTAAAACATTCTCAAAATTGAAGTTATTAAAGATAAATGAAGCAAAATGTTTATTTAAAGAATTCAAAAATATGTTTCGTGTTAGTAATTTTAATTGTGTTTTAAAATTAAGCTTATATTTTCTTCTTTAATTATTTTTATTTTGATTTCTATTGCATCTGTAAAGTAACAGATTGTGAAAGGGAGATGGTGGTTGTTCAAATCTTGTTTCTAGATTTGATTGTGTTGGAGTTTTTTCATCAATGTTTCTTATCACACTCTACAATCCATCATCAAGATGAAAGAGTGCTAGAGGAAGTGAGAGATCAAGGGTGCAGCCTAGAAATATTGTTCAAATCATAATGAACAACATCAAAGATTGTAGAGCAACTAGATTTTAGGTTGAAGAGCATTTCTCACAACACATCTTTTGGTCACCTTGAATAGTCCACTTCCTCGACCTCATGCCACAAAAAATTGGCACAAAAATTGATTGGATCAAACAACAATATGCCAAGGCTAAAGAGATCCAAATGTTCATTACTAACAAACATATGGCACAAGCCATATTCAAAACATTTTCAAAATTGGAGTTCTGAAGACAAATGAAGAAATAACATTTATTAAATATTTTCATAGATATGTTTCATGTTACTAATTTTAATTTTGTTTTTAAGAATAAAGTTTATGTTTTCTTCTTTGAGAAGTTTTGACCATTTTTTCATTCTTATTATTTTAATTTATATTTTGTTTATAAAAGTAACAGATTGTAAAGGGGATGTGAAGGTTGTTCAAAACTTGTTTTTGGATGTTGGAGTTCTATTTATCAATGTTTTGGATCACCCTACGATCCATCATCAAGATTAAAAAGTGCTAGAAGAAGTGAAGGAACATGCATTTGTTCCCAATATTCTTTGTCAAGCCATTGAAGAAGTGGGGCCCAAAAATAATGTTCAAATCATAATGAACAACATCAAAGATTGTAGAGCAACTTATCTTACATAACATGCCCACAACTAATTTACCTTTGCATGCACCGGATCAACCCAACCCACCAGCACCGAATGTTGTTTCTCTCACCCACCCACCTCTCTGTCATTCTCGGGCTCATCAAGAATAGATAGTTGTCTACAACAATAGTGATTTCTCCGATAAGGGGGGCTGGCTAACAATTCAACCTATTTGAGTCGATCCAATCAAGTTAAACCACTTCATGAAGCGGAAGCGGAAGTAGCAATAGAAGGTGAAAGCCCCCACTATTAAAGAGGGCACATCTCCCGCTTTCTATTGGTCCAACAATTGATAATACGTATAGAAAATTGATTGCCAATTACCCCCCATTGCACCAATTCTTCCCACCCACACCAATCTATAGCCTCCCACCCCCAACTAATCTACCTCTGCATGCAAACTAGCCTATAGATAGTAGGGCCCATGCCATAGAATAGTAGGGGTCGAACTCGCAATATATAGTCCCCCCACCCCATTAGAATAGTAGGGGCCAGCCACCTCCGAATTGCCAGTAGGGCACTGCTCGAATGGCCTCTAATAGGTTAATTAATGGAGGGGGGACTCAATAATGTTGCTCTGCACCCTTCATGACGACATAGAATAGATGGGCAGAACATCACCACTATGGAAAGGGTTCATTAGCAAGGTGCCCTTTATTATATTATTCTAAACTATAGTTGGGGTTGTTCATGTGGATAATATAATAGGCCGGGACTTTCCCATAGAATAGTATGGTATAGATAATGGTTCCCCGTCAAAATAGTAGGGGATTAGGAAGATTGCTTTCTTCATCTACAGATGAATAGAATAGTGGTTACTTTTGCACAGTTGCCTGCACTTCTGATCACCTCATCCCTTTCTCGTAGCTAGTGGAGGAGCATTCCTTCATCTTCAGCACTATCCCCATCTCCTTCCTATACCCCTATTGGAATCCTTTCTTTGATTATTGATCGTTTGCATCCTTCTCCAACAAGGGTTCAAAAAATTGGAAAGGGCCCCTTCCCTCACTATAGGCAATCCTACTTTTATTGGATGGTTCGCCCTACTATAATTTAATTCAGCCTTTTGATGCAGCAATAAAGATTGGTTATTCGCACCACCAACCACATGAACACCCTCCATACCTTTATTCTGACCACCCACAGTAATATATTTGAGGGGCAAACTAACAACTATCTTCCGGTTCGCCCTACTATAATTTAATTCGGCCTTTTGATGCAGCAGTAAAGTGGTTATTCGCACCAACGACCACATGAACACCCTCCATACCTTTATTCCGACCACCCACAGTAATATATTTGAGGGGCAAACTAACAGCTATCTTCCGCCATAAAGTTATAGGGCCCACCCATGTTACGTATAGAATATGGAACCCCCTTACAAATAGTAGGGCTCCCACCTACCCCAAAGTTTGGTTGCTCGATTGCCTGATTGATAAAAGGGGACCTAGTCATATGTAGTGATAAAAATTCTCAAGTTAGGGTGGGTTCCTTAGGGGCCCCTACTATTCTTAGTAGTTTGGTCGCCCAATTGCCTAATTGATATGGGGGGGGGGCAATCATATGTAGTGATAAAAATTCTCAAGTGTCCATAGGGTTGTTAGGGAGATATGCAAAGGTCGCCTAATTGAATAAGGGCTAGTCATATTCGCGAGAAAAATTCTCAAGTGCCGGTAGACCCCCCCTGGGAGGTAATTGAGCGAAATACTATTTGGTCACTAAACCAATCACATCAGCCAGACTAAAGATCTAGATGCACAGAATAAAGATCTAGGCGGATAAGAGAAGGATAAGAGTGCAGATCAGAGAAGGATAAGAATGCGGATAAGTCTCCGTCCACCCAACTAAAGAAGGGTAAGGGGAATGTCCTACCCACAAAAGTTGGCATGTTATGTATAGAATCTGGTGTACATGCCCATAGCCCTACTATTCTAAGGACCCCTTTAAACTATTGATTTTCATCATTTATTAGCCTGCTCAACTATGGGAATCTATCTCCTTGTGCATGCATGCATCAACAATGAATCAAGCAAGCCCCCTATATTTGAAGGGGCAACTTCTCAAGTTGGGTTGCTTCACCAGTCATAGGAGCCAGACTTTTGATCAAGAAAGATAGAGTTCCTTAGGGGAATTGATATGGGTCGCTTCACCAATCATATTCACAAGAAAAACGAGCCCTCTCTTTATTAGTCCAGAGATGGTTTATTAGGGAAATATCGTTTGGTAGCTCAACCAGTCATATGTAGCAAGAAAAATGCCCTTCCTCTTTCAATATAGGGGGTAGGGGCATATTCTATACGTAACATGCTTCCCCACCCAATAATCGTTAAGGGGGGTAGTTCTAGTAGGGCCAAGTAGGCATGTTACGACCCCCATCTAGATTCTTCCGAGTAGACATGTTACGTAAAGAATCTACGTTTAGAACCATTATAGGCTAGGCCTACCCCTACTATTGTGTTGGCCCCCCTAGATTAATATTGGTGCTGCAACAAGGGTAGATTATTGGTTGGGCCTTAGGGGTGTGAAGGGGAGGATATGGGGTTCAGTCAATTCCAATAGTAATGAAGCGAATTATATGGCTGACTTTTCAATCTCTCCATCCCGAAGTCTCGCACCGGTGTTATTGGCCAACATAAATGAATCCGCACCTCCAACATCAATCCATCGGTTCATCGATCCATGAATAAATCCATCCATCCCAACCTATTGTAGGGCCCTGGGTGAACAATTCTATGGGCTAGATTGGTATGGGTAGGGGCAGTCCCGACCCCTACTATTCGGCTACACGGGGATGGTTGGGGGTGGGCATGTTACGTATAGAATCTCAAGCCCTATTTTTCTATTATTGCCATAATCCTTCATGCCCTTCTATTTGAATGGGCAGATTACGGTCTATAGTTTTTTATGGCCCTTGGAAGGGAGCAAGGTAGAGTAATTGGTCAACTCGTCAGGCTCATGACCTGAAGACTGCAGGTGCAAAGACTAACAACCATATGGCACAAGGCATCTTCAAAACATTTTCAAAATTGGAGTTTTGAAGATAATTGAAGAGATAACATTTATTAAAAAATTTCATAGATATGTTTCATGTTACTAATTTTAATTTTGTTTTTAAAAATAAAGTTAATGTTTTCTTCTTTGACAAGTTTTGAACATTTTTCCATTCTTATTATTTTAATTTATATTTTGTTTATAAAAGTAATAGATTGTAAAGGGGATGTGAAGGTTGTTCAAAACTTGTTTTTGGATGTTGGGGTTCTATTTATCAATGTTTTGGATCACCCTATGATCCATAATCAAGTTTAAAGAGTGCTAGAGGAAGTGAAGGAACATGCATTTGTTCCCAATATTCTTTGTCAAGCCATTGAAGAAGTGGGGCCTAAAAATATTGTTCAAATCATGATGAACAACATCAAAGATTGTAGAGCAACTAATCTTACGTAACAAGCCCACAACTAATCTTCCTCTGCATGCACCAAATCGACCTAACCCACCAACACCGAATGTTGTTTCTCTCCCCCACCCACCTCTCTCATTCCCGGGCTCATCGGGAGTAGATAGTTGTCTGCAGCAATATCAATTTTTCTGATTAGGGGGGCTGGCTAACAATTCCACCTATTTGAGTCACTCTGATCAAGTTAAACCACTTCATGAAGCGGAGCAGAAGCAACAATAGGAGGTGAAAGCCCCTACTATTAAAGAGGGAACATCACTCACTTTCTGCTCGTCCAACAATTGATAATACATATAGAAGATTGATTGCCAATTATACCCCCCATTGCACTGGTTCCTCCCACCCACCCCAATCTATAGCGTCCCACCCCTAACTAATCTACCTCTGCATGCAAACAAGCCTATAGATAGTAGGGTCCATGCCATAGAATAATAGGGGTCAAGCTCACAATATATAGTTCCCCCCACCCCATTAGAATAGTAGGGACCAACCGCCTCCGAATGGCTAGTAGGACACTGCTCGAATGGCCTCTAGTAGGTCAATTAATGAAGGGGGGACTCGATAATGTTGTGCACCCTTCATGACGACATAGAATAGATGGGCGAAACGTCGCCACTATGGAACGGGTTCATCAGCAAGGTGCCCTTTATTTTATTATTCTAAACTATAGTTGGGGTTGTTCATGTGGGTAATATAACAGGTCGAGAGTTTCCCATAGAATAGTAGGGGATTGATAATGGTTCCTCGTCAGAATAGTAGGGGATTAGGAAGATTGCTTTCTTCATCTGCAGTTGAATAGAATAGTGGTTACTTCTGCATGGTTACCCACACAAGCAAAGTGGAATTTTGTTCCGGCAATATTTCTCAGAAAATCTCAGTATTATCAAATTTAGCAAAAAGAGCAGATGCTTTTCAACTTACTTGAATTTACTTCAAAATCAATTTCAAAAGGGTAGAGTTTAAAAAGCGAAACTAAAACCTAAATGAAAACTTGTTGATACTGATAGTATAAATCCCAAAATATTGATCAGATTCTATTTCACTAGTTAAAAACGCAGCTAGACAAAAATAGATGCATTCTTCAAAGGAATGCTTCAGATATTCAGAACACTAGTCATTCATTAAAACCATTTAACAACGCAGAATAATAAATGATTGAACTTCAATTCATAAAAAAGGGGTTTAGACTAATCATACACTTAAACTTACAATCAACAAGCACCAAATGGTATGAAACTAGCACTTCATCAAGTATCAATCTCAACAAATATTCATAGTACTTAAAAAGTTTTTGAGAAACAAGAAACCATCATGATTCCTAACATTCAAGTTTAACACAAGTATTCACCAACAACAATGAACTTTTTGTATTAATTTTGGCAGTCCCTTGAACAATTTCCAGTTCCAGTTTGGAATGAGAGAGGCCAAGGCCTTCTATAGATTTTATTTTTCAAATGGAGGGCCCAAATTTAATCCCATTCAATGGCCAAGATTTATCTTTACCAATGACCAAAACTTGATGCAAAACCCTAGGGCAGCTTAAGACCTTTTTTAGATATGGTTTGTTATAACAACCAGAAGAGACAAAACTAGAATGGAACCCAATGAGGAAAAGACAAAAAAGTCACAACTTCAATCTTAATATTAGGTAAGCACCTAGATTACATCAAATCATCTTTGAGCACCAAGTGTCCAGCATTCTTCTCCTTTGTATCATATCTTAGGAATTTTGAAATAGTATTTTTGAGATCGCCCTTGGGTGACATGAGTGTAACTCTCATCATGTATTCTATAGATGCCAACTTAGTAGTAGATTTCTTAAAAGTTTCGTCCCATTCATTCTGAGGAAGAGGAACCTAATTGTTGGAAAAAAATCATTTTTCATTTGACTTTTGAATGTCAATATCAAATTTCTCTTTCTCATCAACTGTTTTTCCAACAATTGCTTCTAGGAAAGTAAAATATCCCTCCTGGATACATATTTGTTTCCTCTATTCTCATGCAATTAATTTTAACTTTATCCATAACCTCTTGCTAAAGCTCACATCCCAAAACAACCATTTGGATTATACAACTTATCTGCATCCAATATCTTCTCGTTTATCAAAATCTGATCAAGAATGCTTAGCACAATACATTCAGACAAGGAAGAATCTTATTCTTGAAAGTGTTAAAATCTTCATGCTCAACTGTTATAATTTTCACTCTTTGGAGGCACGCCATGGACATATCATGTCTGCACTAAATCTTGTAGGGTTTGATTCAATCTAACAATCATATTACTGATCCATTACTCTATGGTCTTGGTAATATATGCAATTCAAGATCCAAAACTATCATTGGTGACCCTGGAATACATTTCAGCCTTCTCTTTTGGTTTATTTATTCTAGTCAAGAAGTTTTCCAAATTAGCGGAAACGAGTTCAATCGCAAGCTTCTCTTTAAGTTGTTCTTGCAACCAGATTGTGGACATTGATTGCTCACAAATTTGAATCAGATTGTTCTTGTACTTGAGCCTCTTGAAATATTGATTCTTGCTAACCTCTTTGATTTCCTTCCTTATTTGTATTTCTTTTACGAGGCTCAAATTGTTCTCCTTTATTAGTCTCCATCTTAGGAGGTTCATAGTCTTGGATTTCTAGCTGTTTTGCAAAATATGGAACTTCTTCTCCTTTTACTTGTTCTGCTACGTTGCCCTTTTCAGGAGCAAGAATTATCGTACATGAGAAGAATCCTTTTCTTCTACTTCTATCCTTGAAGATCTTCTTCCTATTATCCAATTTATGGTAAGGTACACTCCCTTGGGAAGCTGATTTTCTTTGATGAACTGCTTGCTTCTTCTAATCATGAGGGGTTTGCTCCTATTGTTCACTGAGATCATCTGAGATAGTTATTACCTTAGCTTCAATGTTGTCTTGGGAAACAAGGTAGGAATGATGGACATAATTGTTGTTGGCAAACAAATTATGGCAGCAACTTGTAGCTAAGCAAATGGGAGAGGAGGCACTGGAGAAGTGGTAGGAGGAGGCTGAGTTCTTCGTCCCTTTGGCTTCTTTGGGCTTGGTCCTTCAGTCGAAGTGGCTACCCTTCTTCTAGCCTTTCCTATAGACTTCCTTTATGCTACTTTTCTTCACTTCTTTCTTTTCGTGGTTTCTTCTTTATCTTTTTCTTCTATAGGCTAAACTTCTTCCTGAATTTCTTCTTTTACTTCATCAAATGATTGAGTCAAAGTCTCCCATTGAGTTGTAGCCCAGAGCACCATCCCTCTCTATCAAGCCAGTAATTTTATAATCAACAAACTTCTTGATATACTTAAGCATTGCCTCATTAATTCATCTAAACCCACCACTTCTTCCTCATACTAGTCAACTAGAGGTATCGGCTCATAATCATGATACTATATGTAGTCTCCACCATCTTTAGCTTATTTAGGAATTGAGAATGACTTATAAATTTGTATCATCTCTGCAAACTTTCTAAAAAACAATCTCTTTCTCACTTCAAATATTTCAAAGCAATTAATCTTCTATGAGTTACTTATACCTATACTTGCCTCAAAAAGAGCTTTTTTGATAACATCATTAGGGCCAATTTTCCTTCTTGTAGTATGAATCTTAAGGGTATAAACCTCATCCTCATCTGACTTTTCTACAACTAGACCTAAGAGACAAACTTCTGAATCTTTGCCATGAACCATATGTGTTGTTTATTCCTATACTTCCCTCTAAAGAACTTTTCTGATAACATCATAAGGATAAATATTCCTTCTTATAGTATGAATCTTAAGGGTATAAACTTCATCTAACTTTTTTGCAGCTAGCTCCAAGAGACAAACTTTTGAATCTTTACCATGAACCATATTTCTTCACCGACTCCATTGCCTCCAAAGATGGCTTTCTATTGGTACCTCCTCGCAAAGTTCTTATGTACATCTAGATAGCATCATTCGGCCTCTTGAAATGAGCAGCCTTTTGAAGGTGTAAATGAGGATAACATCATAAGGATCAATATTCCTTCTTTTAGTTTGGATCTTAAGGGTATAAACCTCATCTAAATTTTCTGCAACTAGCCCTAAGAGACAAACTTCTGAATCTTTACCATGAACCATATTTCTTCACCAACTCCATTGCCTCCAAAGATATCTTTCTATTGGTACCTCCTTGCAAAGTTCTTATGTACATCTAGAAAGCATCATTCAGCCTCTTGAAATGAGTAGTCTTTTGAAGGTGTGAATGAGAATAACATTCATAGACCTTATACTGCCCTTCCTAATTGCCAACTACTCTAAGGCATTTTAATCCTCTATACTTAAAACTCCTAGCTAGCATACGCACGAGAGGTCATTGTGAATGTGCGAATTTTCTCCAAACTTTTCAGTTGAGCATCCAAGTTGTCACTGATTATCCTTGCCCAATGAATCGTTTTGCCCCTTTCATTGTGAAGATCAGACCTATAGAGGGTTTTAGGCATTTTGAAGTAATGGGCTCTTGGCTTGGCCAACCAATGAGCATTAAAGATTTCCAAATAGTTGTCAAGTACTTTATGATATATCTTTGTGGCTCCATCCTTCTAAACATAAGACATGACAAGGTAAGTTGGCCCTCTACAATAGCCTCCTCTGTGAAGTTTGCCAAAATTATTCAATCTGAAGCAACCATTCTCCGTTGATCAAGTAGATAGTCCTTACCACATTCCACAACTAACTCATAACATTGGATTGATGAAGGAAAGCTTGCTGCTTATGCAATCCCATTTTTTAACATTCTCTTCGCCAATCCAAAGGGTTTTTGTCCATACATCCTCTCCTTGGAAACCTCCATATCAATGTCTCCAAGGTTGGCATCCCCTAGAGGGAACAAAAAAAAATTAATTCGACCATTCTTAAAAGAATTACTATAATTTCGAGTTCAACATCATGAGCAAAGATCATCATTTGAATCATATACTAGAATACCTATTTGGATTGATTAAATCTAAGTCTTCATACACTTTCAAAAATTTGGTCAATCCTTGAATTTTTGAAGTTTTTGCAAAGTTTGGATTTATCCTAAGTATTATTTTTCTCTAATTCTCTTTTCAGCCTCATTGATCACTTCACCATCTCAAATTAGGCTTATTGGCCTTAAAAGTGTTAATTTTTAGCTAGTCGATCCTAGCTACTTAATTTTATATCTTTAATTTAAAATTAACTTCATCGAATATGAGCTGGGCCCTCATATTTAAAATATCATTTTCAACGTCTATGATAGACGTTTCAAGTTTGGCGCCAAATATAAATTGAATCGTGTGCCCAGATCTAGGCCGACTCAAGGGAAAGACACCTATATATGAAGTCTCACTTTGTCATTCATAATCATCGAATATATACTTGGTAATAACTGTTCAAAGCAGCGAAATCTTCCTGCAAATTCAAAGACTATATGCAATATATATAGCAGGCGCGAAATTCTTCTTCATGTGTGATTGGATGCTCAGCCATATGCGAATTCTGCCCTCACAAGGTGACTTCAACATTCAGACCTGGTGCTCCAGATTGTGACTTTGACGGAGATATTCACTTCCAGATTTGAAGCACAACTCAGAGATCATCATCAGCATTTCAGTTTGATTGTGATTTATATCAGTATCTGATTATCAACATCATCAAAAGTTGTAAGCTGTACTTTCTGAGCTTAATCCATATCTTCTTCATTGCTGGGTTTTTTTCACCTCCACAAGGAAGGTTTTCCCAGGGTACTTGGTGTTTTGTCTCATTTGTTTCTGTGGATTTAATTGTCTTTCAATTCTGCTTATTAATTCTGAGACTTCAATTACTGTACTTAAATCTGATTTATTAGATCTGAAACTAAATTAACATGGTATCAGAGCCAAGTTCGTATTAAAGTAATCAGATCTAACAATTTTCTGTCAGATTTATGTGTTCTTGCTGTTGTTTCCATCATGGTGACAGGTGTGAAAGTAGAGGACAGGTTAAAGGGGGCCGCTAACTTCTCCTCTTGGAAGGTTCGTGTACTATTGGCATTAGAAGAAAATGATGTACTTCAATTTGTGCAAGGGTCTGAACCGGAGGAACCCTTTGATGCGAATGAGCTGGTTCAGCACAAGAAGTTGTTAAAGGCAAAGAAGATCCTGATTGATTCAGTCAAAGATCACCTTGTTACAGTCATCTCCAAACTATCTACAGCTCGTGACATGTTCAACTAGCTTGAGGAAATGTATGGGATCAACAATCTCAGCAAGGCTCTCACCTTAAGAAGACAACTTCAAATCAAGATGGACAAGGGAGAAACAGTGATGGCCTTCTTCATGAGAATTGCTGAATTGAGAGATCAGATCCAGTCAATGGAAGGAGAAGTGCAGGACAAAGATCTAGTCATGCTTGCTCTAAACGGTCTACCTTCATCTTGGGAACCCTTCATTCAAGGTTTGAGTGGTAGAGGTGATTTTCCTTCTTTTGATCGTCTTAGAGCTGATTGTATTCAAGAAGAATCTCATTTAGATGCTAGAGATTTTAAAAGTCCTTCTTCCTCTTTAGATAACCAAGTTCTTACAGCTCAATCCTTTAAGAAAGGTGGAAATTGGAAGAAAAAGAATTTCAGAAGGAATGACAATTTCAGGGCTCAAGGAAACAATGATCCAAGGAAGAAGCCTAGGGATCTATCTCACATCCAATGTTTCAGATGCGACAAGTTTGGCCACTATGCCAAAGAATGCAAGGCTCATCTAAGCCACCAAGAAGCCAACCTCAATGAAATTGATGATAAAGAAAACAAGGAAGACTTTCGTTTCATTTTTGCTTTATCTAGTAATGTTCCTACTAATAGTGACACTTGGTTGATTGATAGTGGTGCTTCCAGACATATAACAGGATATAGGAACCAACTTACAGATTTGATTGAGAAGGAGTCTAGCCTTCATGTGGTTATAGGTGATGATGCTCAATATTCCGTAAAAGGTCTCAGTAACTCTACCCTTAACTTGGATTCTGGTATTTCATTACAATTGACTGATATACTATTTGTTCCTGGTATTAAAAGGAATTTGATTTCAATTTCTGCTTTAGAAGATAAGGGTTATCAAATTGCATTTGCTGAGGGTAAAGTTTTAGCTTGGCCTAAGAAGTCTAACATAAAATCTGCAAGAGTTATTGGTAGAAGGTTTGAAAGCTTCTACAAGCTTTCAGCTTGTCCTTTCCAGGCTTTTATCAGTTCTACAGCCAAGTCTATTGATTTGTGGCATTGGAGACTTGGTCATCTGCATTATCATGCTCTCCCTACTCTTGAAAGGATGGTAAAAGGTATGCCTAAACTTAGCCATGTTCATGATGATGTATGCAAGGGTTGTGCTATAGGTAAGAACATTAAAAGTTCTTTTCAGAAAAGTGAATCTAGATCTAAGGAAAAGCTTGCACTTGTACATTCTGATTTATGTGGTCCTATGTTTGTTGCCTCATCTGGTGGTTGCTTATACTATGTTACATTTATAGATGATTTCTCTAGAAAGACTTGGATTTATTTCTTAAGGTTTAAAGAGTTTAAATCCTTAGTTGAAAATCTTTCTGGTAAACGTATTAAGATTCTTAGATCTGACAATGGAGGTGAGTACACCTCTAGTATTTTTCATGACTATTGTGTAGATACAGGGATCAAGAGGGAGTTTTGTGTTCCCTACAATCCACAGCAAAATGGTATTGTTGAACGGAAGAATAGGACCATCATTGAATCAGCCAAAGCCATGCTTCATGATCAAGATCTAAAGTTGTTCCTTTGGGTTGAAGCTGCCAAAACTATTGTCCACATCCAAAATAGATGTCCTCATAGCATTCTGAAAGACATGACTCTGGAAGAAGCATTCACTGGAGTAAAGTCCGACATCAGTCTTCTAAGGATCTTTGGAAGTCCCGTCTACATTCACGTTCCTAAAGAGAAAAGAACCAAATTAGAGGCATCTGGTAAGAAAGGTATACTGATTGGTTACAGTGAAAATTCCAAAGCATTTAGAATCTATATTCTAGGACAAAAGAATGTTGAGGTAAGTAGAGATGTTACATTTGAAAAAAATATTGCTTTAAGTCTAAAAGATCATTGATTGAAGATGAAAATGTTACTAATGAAAACCATGAGATGAATATTGATAACAATGTTGAGTGTTAGAGAGAGTCTACAGCTATGCCTGAACCATCCAGTCATGATGAACCTTTAGGATCTATAGAAGGTCCTAGCAACACCTCTAGGGGTAAGAAGAGGCCACTTTGGATGCAGAAAACCATACAAGAAGCTGAACAATTTGCTGCTCCTCAGAGTACTTTTCGAGAGAGTAGGAGACCTCATGCATTCTCCAACTATGTGGCTTGGATGTGCAACCTTACCGAGATTGAGCCAACTAATGCAAAGGATGCAATGGGACAGCATGAATGGAAGAATGTCATGGATGAAGAGTATGAGTCCATCATCAAGAATGACATATGGGAGATTGTGCCCCATCATAAAGGTAAGTCTGTTGTATCTTCCAAATGGTTATTTAAAGTTAAACATTCTGCTAATGGTAGTATAGAAAAATTTAAAGCTAGATTTGTTGCTCGTGGTTTTTCTCAAAAAGAAGGAATAGATTATGAAAAAACATTTGCTCCTATAGCTAGATATACTTCTATTAGATCAAAAATAGCAGTTGTTGCAGCTAAAGGCTGGAAGTTGCATCAAATGGACGTCAAGACTGCATTTCTCAATGGTGTCATTAAGGAAGAAGTCTACAATGAGCAACCCGAAGGTTATGGGATACACAACAGGTAATGACATGTGTGCAGATTGAAGAAAGCTCTCTATGGTTTGAAACAAGCTCCTTGTGCATGGTATGAAAGAATTGATAAGTATTTGGTAGGCTTAGGATTTTGTAAGAATCATGTTGATCCTAACATTTACTTTAAAGTTCTTAATGATGAGATGTTGATTTTGGTATTATATGTTGATGATTTATTAGATGTAAAAAGGAGTTAGCTTCTAAGTGAAATGAAAGATCTAAAACTTATGCATTACTTTCTTGGATTAGAAGTTTAGCAAGGTACCAACGAAATTATGCTGAGCCAAGGAAAATATATTGTTAATATATTAAAAAGATTTAAAATGTTGGATTGTAAATCTATGTCTACACCTATGGAGACTAATCTAGAAAAGTTGAGTGCATGTGCAGAAAATTCTGACTTTGCAGATGCTTCAAAATATAGGCAACTGATTGGGTCCTTGATGTATCTAGTCAACACTAGACCAGATATATGCTATGTTGTTAGTGCACTTAGCCAGTTTATGAACACACCCAAGGTTGTTCATCTTGTTGCTGCTAAACACATTCTGAGATATCTTCGAGGCACAGTTGACTATGGGCTAAAGTATTCTTCCACCACAATTTCCTTGGAAGGATTTTGTGATTCAGATTGGACAAGAGATGTCATCGGAAAGAGAAGCACTTCAGGCTTATGCTTTAGTTTGGGATCAGCCGTGATCTCCTGGGCTAGCATGAAGCAGTCCTCAGTTGCTTTGAGTATAGCTAAAGCCGAGTATATTGTAGCTAGCGTTGCATCTAGAGCAGTGTGGCTTCGAAAGCTTCTTGCAAAGTTGTTTGGACAACCACTAGATTCTACTGTGATTCATTGTGATAATCAGAATTCTATAAAGATGTCTGTCAATCCTGTGTTTCATGACAGATCTAAACATGTGGAAACTCACTATCACTTTATTTGAGATATGGTACAGAGAGGTGCCATTCAGCTGAAGTACATCAGCACTGAAGAGCAAGTGGCAGACATTCTCACCAAGCCACTTAACAAGATGAAGTTTGAGTACTTCCGGTAAAGGCTTGGACTTGTAAAGATACCTACTATTGCTGAGAGGGAGTCTCAGCTTCATTGATGTATCTTGTGTATGTATTTCTATTGTACCATTCTTGCAGGCAATGCAAGGTGGACATTGTATCTTGTTGTATTTGTACTTCTGAACCTTCTTTAAAGGAAGGTATGTGTACCACCCTCTGCGGGCAATGCAAAGTGGAATTGTAATTTTTAAATTTTGACCATCCTCCACGGGAAATGCAAGATGGTGTTGTAATAATTTTTTTTAATGTCCACCCTCCACGGGCAATGTAAGGTGGCAAGGTTCCTCACCACCCTCTGCGGGCAATGTACGGTGGCAATCACCCTCTGCGGGCAATGCAAGGTGATCTTTGAGGCTTGTCCTCTCTTACCCTCTGCGGGCAATGTATGGTGGGCCCATCCTCTACGAGTATGCATGATGGAAAGGTATGGTAATAGCAAGAACATCTCCTAGTTAAGAGGGAGTGTTAATTTTTAGCTAGTCGATCCTAGCTATTTAATTTTATATCTTTAATTTAAAATTAACTTAATCAAATATGAGCTGGGCCCTCATATTTAAAATATCATTTTCAAAGTCTATGATAGACGTTTCAAGTTTGGCGCCAAATATAAATTGAATCGTGTGCCCAGATCTGGGCCGACTCAAGGGAAAGACACCTATATATGAAGTCTCACTTTGTCATTCATAATCATCGAATATATACTTGGTAATAACTGTTCAAAGCAGCAAAATCTTCCTGCAAATTCAAAGACTATATGCGATATATATAGCGGGGGCGAAATTCTTCTTCATGTGTGATTGGATGCTCAGCCATATGCGAATTCTGCCCTCACAAGGTGACTTCAACATTCAGACCTGGTGCTCCAGATTGTGACTTTGACGGAGATATTCACTTCCAGATTTGAAGCACAACTCAGAGATCATCATCAGCATTTCAGTTTGATTGTAATTTATATCAGTATCTGATTATCAACATCATCAAAAGTTGTAAGCTGTACTTTCTGAGCTTAATCCATATCTTCTTCATTGCTGGGTTTTTTTCACCTTCACAAGGAAGGTTTTCCCAGGGTACTTGGTGTTTTGTCTCATTTGTTTCTGTGGATTTAATTGTCTTTCAATTCTGCTTATTAATTCTGAGACTTAAATTACTGTACTTAAATCTGATTTATTAGATCTGAAACTAAATTAACAAAAAGAGCAAGAAAATTTTAGGGGTTTTGACTATTGTAGATTTCTCCATGGTTTACCTCCTCTAATTTCAGGCTTCTCAAAGCTTATTAGGAAATCATAGATATTCGAAGTTCCTCACTTTGAGGAATTTCAGAGTTCTGGCCAACAAAGGATTTTTCAGAGTTCACTTAGGATTTTTTGTATTTTCATTTTTCTCCAATAATCTCCAAAATTTCACTAACCTCCAAATTTATGCATAAGGGTGGGATTCAAGCCTTGTTGCAAATTTTTCAAATCGTATATTGCTTCAACAAGAGACTCAATTTCCCAACAAGTTAGGAGTTTCTAAAATGTTTTTGACATAATTTTTTTGTGTTTTGCAAGAGCCTTTCAAGAATGCGTTCGGCTTTTCAAAATCATGCATCTTGTTTGCAAAATTTATTGCCAAATTTTAAGAACTCAATCTAGTTTTAGATTTGGAAGAAAAAGCTAAATTTAATCAGATTATTCATGAATGCTATAGTTTCGAACTAGGATTTTGTCAAAAATTTACTTCTCTATACAAGCACAAACCCAAATGGCATAAATATTCAACCATTTATGAAGTTTTGGGAAGCTCTAGGCAACTACAAATACATAGAGACCGCCCTGAGGAAAGAAACGCATGAAACATTCAATCCTAGCATGAAATGCTAACTCCCACTAATATAGATTTCCAATTTTTAACTTGAAATTGCATGAACAGGTTGTGGGAATAAAATCACTGACCTTTTGAGGATCCAATGTGTAAGAAAATGGCAATTTCAGTTGTCTTGAAAGCACAAAAGCAGTTCAATCATTTGCCCTCATGAAGTCACTCATCCTCGAGAAGTCATGATTACTATAGCATTCAACTCATGGTTATGAAATCAATTTTGTGACCCAAGACCTGACTTTATATCTCCTTCACCCATATTGCTATTTTACTTTGACATTTTTAGGAAGCCTCTTTTGGAAGATTCAACCAAGCCAAGGATTGTCAAGATTTTAAAGTTAGGAAGAATTTTGACAACTTCGGATTTTCAAAGATTTTGGCAACTTTGTATTTTCCCAAAGTTTTCTTTCTCCGACTCTCCTTTTCCCAATTGCATTCTTTCGTTAAAACTTCAAGAGCAAGTTGTCAAAACTTTCATGAAGTTGTGGATTTGTGAGGACTCCCACGAAAGCAAGCAATCCTCAAAAAATGAAATTTCCTTAAATTCAAAGTCTCAAAAAAATGAACATTGCTTTTAAGAATCCCTTGTTTGATTTATTGATTTTAGGACCCCTTTATTTGGAAAATGACTTAACCATCCTAGGCAAAATACTTCAAAGGCAAGAAAACTCTCTAAAACCCCCAAGGGCAAAAACTAGAGGTGACAGGCCAAAAGAAAAGCAAAACGCCAAAAAAACACAAAAGACTGGAGAAAGGGGTTCCATGTTTTAGATGGGGCATTGTGCAACACACAACACAAGGCAAAGAAATATCAAGCCAAAAGGAAAAGTGACACACCAAAAAAAAAGCAAAAGATGAGGGAGAAAAGAGGGTCCCTGTTTTAGACAGGGTGTCTATGCAAGGCACAACAAGGCAAAAGAAATTAAAATGTTCGTCACTAGCAACCATATGTCACAAATCATATAAAAACAAATTGCAAAATTGGAGTTATTCCACAATTCATCACCTAAACACCAACTTTTTTTTTGCATGTCAACCTTTTACACACCAATCCTTGCTGCCACTATAGTTACACCTCTCAACATTCATCGTTTATACACTATGTAGTATGCATTGTGTCGTGCAATGCAATCAGCAATAAGAATTTTAAATGACAAAATCTATATTCCACAACTCATTGGCTAAACTCCAACTTTAATTTGCTCTCTATGCCTTTATAGAAGTATGTTCTCTTTTTTGCATTTTAAAAAATATTTTATCCATTTTTGCCCCTATCTTTATGAAAAATCCTATACTTCCAATTTGCTATTTTTCCCCCAAAGATTTTTGCTGCTATGATATACATAGCTTGTACAAGATGCTACTAGCTTGTTATGAATAGAGGTTTATCATTATGCCATAGCATTTTATCAAATTCCTTCTTATTAAGACCAAGTAAATGTGATATTTTCATCCTTAGGTGAGATGTTTCCTCTATTGTGCTTTGAATTTGCAGGTGCAATCAACTTTTCTGAGTCTGCTAGCAAGGGTTGCAGGTTCACTACAAGCAGCATCAGAGCGGTCTTTTTTCAATTTGTGCACATATATCTATTTTCACAAGACACACAAAAAACTTAAATCTGATGGTAGCATAAAACATAAGATACTACAATATATTGACTATTGGGCATCAGATATTAGACAGAGGACTGTAATTGGACCTCCAAGACATTGCCATGAATCCTCCATAAAAAATGGCTTTCCATCATAGGAAACTAAGAATTTATAATTATCATCCCTTATAAAGTAGCCAACCTTTTCAAAACTTGTATGCCTCTGATTTGAAATTTATATAACCATTAAAGATGCCCAATACCTGTAAGGTTGAAAACTGCACACTCCTAATTTGAACCATATGTGACTTTTAAAGATGATTCAAACCTCAAACACTCATCCTCAGTCATCTTTGGACAGTTTTTACAGCTGAACCTGCCACTTAACCAGCATTCCTTTTCCCCACAATCATGTCCAAGCACCAGCACCCCCAACACTTGTATCTGGACTTCAACACACCTGCATAATCATGTCCATGTTCAAATTTTCAGTTTTAGCTCTGACATCCATTGTACCTTGTAGTAGGAATAAAGTAATATAGTATTACTTCTAGTTATGACTTGTCGGGAGGGTAGTTAGGAGCGAGGAGGTGCATCCGTTGGTTTTCCCAACCAACCGACTATCTTATAAGCACTTTGGTCTTTGATGTAAAACTGTTGGTTTTTTGGTATCAATAAAGAATATAGCATTTCCTCGCCATTCTAGTATTCTGGTACTTTGGTATATTGGTATGGTGTTTTGGTATTATGTTGTTTGACATAGATGTTTAATATACTATTCGTACCATTGATACTAAGTTCTATTCTGTAACCTTTGCTTGTGTAACCATTCTACATTTTGGCGTCGTTGCCTAAGTTCGAACCTGGAGGTCTCGGCTTGGGCAGGATGGAATAATGGGAAGACCATTCCTACCACGGGTACTAATAACAAATAGTGATGGGGAAGAGGAGGAAATCACAAGGGAAGATCAAGTGACACGGGACCTGGTGTCGGCTTGGGAAGTCTCTGTTGACCAGTACGTGCAAAGGGAAGCCCGAGAGAGAGTGGTTCCCGAGAGCACGGTATGGGACAAGCTTTCAGTGCCACCAGCAGTGTACGATTTACTTGGACAAATCCCTCGACTATTGGCACGAAATCTAGTACACGTGGAGGAGGAAAGAGAGGAGACTGGAAGGGAGAGGAGACAACAAGTACTCCACCAGTCGACTGAAAGGACACGAGAAGTGGGGGAGCGTGATATACCAAGGAAGACAAGGAGGGACTAAAATAATTCATGCCCTTGCTTCCAAATAAGTACCCCAAACGACGACCGGAAGAAGAAATTGAAGGAGAAGCTGCGAGGCAGCTCCTAGGGTTACGCCAAGAGGAAGAGAGGTGTCGCTATTTGAGAGGCTTGGCCGATCAATCTTGGAGTGCAAACCAAATTGAGGAAAAGCTTATTGAACATACAATAGAGGGTCTAGCCAAACTAGCCATTTCAGGAACCTCGGGAAGGAAGGAAGGTGGGAAGCATCCTGAAACTCTGGCACGCCGGGAACAACCACGTCGTGGGCCAGAAGAATTGCAAGGGGAACTAGAGAGTACTAGCACAAAAGGAGGGAGCATTCCGACAGTCCCCACAAGAAGCGCCCTAGCAGGAGGAAGTGTCCCGGCAGGAAGTGCCCCAACAAGAGGGAGTGTCCCGGCAAGAAGTGTCCAGCAAGTAGTGCCCCGGTAGGAGGAAGCGTCCCTGCAGGAAGCGCTCCGGCAGGAGGGAGCATCTTGGCAGGAAGCGCTCCGACAAGAGGGAGCGTCCCGGCAGAGGGAAGAAAATGGCAGGACTTAAGCAAAAACTTCCTAGATTCATTGGAGATGGGTTTGAGGACCCTGCACGACACTGTAAAACGTGCATCACCATGTGGATGGCCAATGGAGAAAAGGATGCAGATCAATGGTTACAAGCCTTTCCGGCCACCCTAAGAGGGATCGCTATTGATTGGTATACAGACTTGGAGGCCGGTCAGAGAGCCACTGGAAAGACCTCCGTACTGCATTCGAGGAGGAATTCAGACTCCTACGAGATGATGATGAGATAGTTACAGAAATCTACAACACTAGACAAGGGAAAAATGAATCAATTAGAAGTTACACAAGGAAACTCAGAGAATTGGTAGGGAAGCTAGATAACAAACTTGCCGATGGGTTGAAAAAAAGATGGTTTATTGAAGGGCTAGCCCCATCCCTGAAGCAGAAAATGAAGATAGTGCCACCAGCGTCTTTTAAAAAAGCATGTACCCGGGCTATGGACATAGAAAGCGAGAACAAAACTTCCAAGGCTAAACAACAAGGAAGCGGAAGTGAAAGCTCAGAATAAAGTGGGGACGAATCTAAAACCATCCAAGCTTTGAGGAAAGACATGATGCAGCTAATGAAGGAAGTGGCAGGAAGCAAGGAGGAAAAGGAGGGTAGGGAACTCTGGTGCACAGATTGTGAGAAGGAGGGACACACAAAAGGGAATTGTCCGCGCAAAGCCTTCTGTGACATCTGTCAGGTGTTAGGACACACAATCAAAGAATGCCTTTACAACTTGAAGGCAAGGAGTGCTCAAGTATTTTTCACACAAGGAGAATAATCCACACCACCTGTCACGCCGCCACGTAACACCAATACGGAAGCATCACCAAGAGGGTACCGGAACAATAGACAAGGGAGCAATAACAGCAGTAATAACAACACACCTCGGAGAGAAATCCAGTACGATTCAAAAGGAAGACCCATGATCCAATGTAGGCGTTGTAACCAATGGGGACACTTCGCATGAGATTGCCAGAACGGGGGAGGGGATGAAGGAATGTTGTGTAAATGGTGTGGCCCGAGTAACCATGAGGATGCAAATTGCCCTAAACAAAAGGGGGTAAACAGGCTGGATATTGCAGACTCTGAGCGGGAAGTATTGGCTCTCACTAGAATGCAAGCAAGGAAACTTGAATACCCTGACATGGCTACAGAAAAAGAAAGATTTCAAGAAGCCACAAAAGACATTAAGCAGAGTACAGAAGAAAGGAGGGAAAGTACAGCTAAAACTCCAAACAAGGGGCCAGTACCGATCATCATGAAACAAGTGTTGGAAACTACCATCCCGGTAAAAATCATGGATCTGTTGGAGACGGTACCCCAACTTCGGGTGGCCATATCACAAGGAATGAGGAATCAAGAAGGAAGTTTCAGGAGGGAGGAGAAAACAAAGAAACTAGAAGAGGAAATAGGGGAGAAAAAGGATACCCTATTCACCCTAGAGACAGGCAGGACACCGGCAGTGGTGGAAATGGAGATAATGGGATGTAAACTATCCAACACTATTGTGGATGGAGGGTCTGGTGTAAACGTCTTACTTGAAGAGACCTGGAAGGCGCTAGGGAAACCCACACTCTGATCACCCACATTCCAATTAGTGGGAGCAAACCAACACGAAATCAAGCCGATAGGAACCTTGGTGGGACAAAAGGTAATAATTGGTACACAAGAGTTCTTCCTTGACTTTGTGGTGATTACCTTGGAAAAGAAAGGGTACGACACCTTGCTCGGGAGGGGTTGGCTGATTGTAGCCAAGGCCACCCACAACTAGAAAAGAAACACCCTATCTATAGAGGTAGATGGGAGAAAATATGTAATAGATTTGAGAAACCAGTGTGTGAGCTAGGATCTGGCATCTGACTCAGAGGAAGAGGACCGAGAAGGAGCAGAACCAGATGATGAAGGAGTACTCCGATTGGGAGAATGCTCTGAAGATGAAACTAGCTCCCTCAATGGGCTATTTCATTGGCAGATGGGAGACTATGAGGTCTTCCAGCCAGAATGCAATATGCTGCAAATTCAAGAAACAAAGGAAAGTTACCCGGAGGGGTATAAGGAATATAAAGAGGGTACGGCAACCATCAATGAGAAGCCTGCACACATATTTGAAGAAAGGGTGGAATACAAGGAAGCCAAATTGCAAACTGTTGACCTTGGAGGAGAGGACGAACACAAGGAAATCCTAATAGGAGACGATTGGGACCCCGTACTGAAGACAGCAGCCTTCAAAATTTTCTTTGAGTATAAGGATGTATTTGCATGGACATAAAGGACTTAAAAGGAGTTCCACCTGAATTGTGCGTCCATCGAATACCATTAATACCAGGTGCACGGCTTGTGCGTAGACGACCATATCGGATGAACAAGAACTATGCTGCCAAGGTGCAGGAGGAAATCACAAAGATGTTGCAAGCTGGGATAATATTTAAGGTACAAACCAGTGATTGGGTGTCCCCCATAGTCATATCTTTGAAGAAGGATGGCGCGGAGATTCGAATATGCGTGGACTTCAGGTGCTTAAATGCGGTAACTATGAAAGACCCCTTTCCAGATAGTATCCTTGAAGAGGTAGCTGGCCATGAAATATACTCCTTTATGGATGGGTTTTCAGGCTATAACCAAATCAGCATTGCTGAGGAGGACAAGCTAAAGACCACTTTTGTGGTGGAAGATGGGGTGTATGCCTACAATAGAATGCCATTTGGGTTGTGCAATGCACCAGCCACCTTCCAAAGAATCATATTACATATATTTCAGGGTATGTCTATGGGCAATTTTAGAGCTTTCCTCGACGACTGGTCGGTTTATAGCGGAAAGAAACACTGCCTTAAGATTTTGGGTGAATGTATGGATCGATGCAGAAGAGCCAAATTAGCCCTGAATCCAAAAAAATGCAGATTCATGGTATACCTCAAGGAAGACTCATGGGCCATATAGTATGCAAGGAGGGCCTGAAAACAGACCCCGACAAGATCAGGGTAATATTAGAAATGGAAGCTCCATCAGACGTCACGGGGGTGAAGTCCTTCCTCGAACATGTGGGGTACTACAGAAGGTTCATAAAAGGATTTGCCGGAGTTTCTCTACCATTAGAAAAGCTCACTAGGAAAGGGGAAAAGTTTTGCTGGGAGAAGGATCGGGAGGAGGCATTCCAAGAACTAAAGGAGAGACTTGTACATGCTCTGATACTCATATATCCAAATTGGGACAAAGAATTCCACGTCCATGTGGATGCTTCCAACTACGCAATAGGAGCCACCCTGACACAAATGGGGAAGGAAGGACTGGACCATCCAGTGTACTTCGCCAGCCAGCTTCTCTCCAAAGCATAGCAGAACTACAGTACCATCGAGCGGGAGGCTCTAGGTATGGTTTATGCAGTACAAAAATTCAGACATTACTTACTCGCCACCCCCTTTTAATTTTTTGTGGATCATCAAGCACTCATGTATCTTGTGAATAAACCTGTAATCCAAGGAAGAGTAAGTAGATGGCTAATCCTCTTACAAGAATTTACTTTCAAGATCATAGTCCGACCTAGGAAAAATCACATAATTACAGACCAATTATCTAGAATCAGTCTGGAGAAGCTGTAGGAAGCAAAATAAATGAGGATTTTCTTGATGCCCATCTATTTCGAATTGCCATATTACCCAAATGGTATGAAGGGGTAGGCCAATACCTGTCAACGACTACCTTTCCTGAAGAAATGAGTATACAAGAAAGGAGGAAGATTGCACTCAAGAGCGGGACATTTCAGTTGATTGAGGGATTGCTATACAAAAAGGGACCAAATGGGATCCTAAGAAGATGTGTGATGGAAGAGGAGATCTCAGGAGTCCTGAGGGAATCTCACGAAGGACTAGCAGGGGGCCATATGGGGCCTGATGCAACAGCACGGAAGGTATTATTGGCAAGCCTATGGTGGCCTACGTTGTACGTGAACGCTAGACAATGGATCCTGAGTTGTGATACATGTCAAAGGGTAGGGAAACCCTTGAAAAGAGACGTTATGCCACTGTTTCCATCGCAACTACAAGAGTTGTTCGAGCGGTGGGGCCTAGATTTTGTGGGACCTCTTCTTGTGAGCAATAACCACAAATGTAGGTACATAGTGGTAGCAACAAAGTACCTCACAAAATGGGCAGAGGCAAGAGCGCTTCCAGACAACACAGCTCGGAGTACTGCCAAATTCCTCTATGAACACATAGTAACAAGGTTTGGGATACTGCTGCAACTCACAAGCGACTAGGGGGGTGCACTTTGTGAATGAGACTATCAGGACAATGACAAGTGCGTATAAGATTTTTCACTCCTCCAGTCCATACTACCCAAGAGATAACGGTCAAGCGGAGTCAAAAAATAAAATATTAGTAACAATCCTATACAAGACTTGTGGAGTAGAAAAGGGAGATTGGGCAGAGAGATTGCCGACAGTACTGTGGGCCTACAGAACGACTTACAAAGTCACCACTGGGCAAACACCATTTCACTTAATGTATGGGCAAGAGGCAGTGATGCCTATGGAATTTGGAGTACCCAGCCTAAGGATAGCAGTGGAACACAAATTGGGAGAGACAGAAAGCTTAAAGGATTGGCTTAATGCCCTCATAAAGCTCAATGAAAAAAGAACACTGGCCCAGTGGGCCACCCAGGTGGCACAGGAGCAACGAAATTTTTGGCATGATAAGCACCTCAAGAGGATGAATTTTAGGCCTGGCCAGTTGGTACTCAGGTATAATGGAAAGAATGCAATCAAACCAGGGAAGTTCAAAATACGCTAGCTTGAACCTTATAAAGTTATGGAAGTCAAAGATAATGGGGCCATAAAGTTAACCACATTGGATAATAACCCTATAAAGGACTTAGTAAATGGATCAAAATTAAGACCCTATACTCAGAAAAAGGAAAGCGTCCCTCTGTATCACTTGGAAATAGGAGAAGGAATAAAAGAAAAAGTTGAAAAGGATGTTAAGTGGGAAATAACAGAACCAAACCCTAATAGCCAGGAAGGTTATAAAAGACTCCAACCGGGAAGCATAATTCATTCCATGTTGCACAAAGATGAGAGGAGCATTCAAACAGAGCAGAGCACCCATGCGAAGGAAGTCATTTTCCGTACACTATACGAACGGAAGGAAGGAAGACCATTATGCCTTAGTGTCGTACGAGGGAAGCAAAAGGAGCCGTACGGACTAGAGAACCAACGTATGGGCAGGAGTACGGAGCCGTACAAAACAGTGCAGTGACATACACCGTACAGGCAGGAAGACGACAACCACAGACTGGGGTGTCGTACGGGGAGGGTGAATACCATACGCAAGAGGAGTGCTGTACTTGAACAGGGTTGTACGGTGAGACTGAGTGTTGTACGCAGGAAGGTCGTACATGAGCAGGGCCGTACGGTGAGATTGGGCTACGTACACAGGAGTGTCGTACACAAGCAAGGTCGTACGAGGGAGAAACGGACGTATGGAATATAGGAAGAAAGTTGTACGAGTGGGAACCAGCAGGGTCGTACGAATGCAGAGCAGGGCATCCGTACAAGCAGGAGTGAATTGGGTCGTACGAAAGGAAGGAATCACATAGGTCGTACGAAGGAAGGGAAGCACACCAGTACGGCCAAGGGAGAAATAGCTGAAGAAAAAAAGAAAAACAGTCGGTGCAAACGAAAATTCAAAAACACACAACGGTTGATCAGAAGCTATAAGATGGTGAAAATCAGTGTGGGAAACCCAAGCAAAGGGAAGATCATTGACTACAAACAAAAAAATCAGGTTCTGCAAGTGAAAAAGGGGAAGAAGATGACTAGCCAAAAGAGCGAAAAGAATGTCTCTAAGAAAACTACGGCTGCGAATATCAGTTTTGAAAGCATAATAGGAAGTGAATGTCGTGCCTGGTGGGAGAATGCGGAGAAGCACATCCTTAAGGAGGCACTGCGCGAGGCAGAGGTAGAAAAAATTATTTTTATGCCCATCTTTGATCTAAAAGAATTTGAATCTATATTGCGGACTATGGTGGAAGGCTATGACAGGCAGGCACACAAATCCATTATCAAGTACGCTCAGCAAGATGTAACTATTTCCTACTCTGCCAAGGAAATAAGCAAGGTATTTGGAATACCTGACTAGGGACAAGAAATCACGAAAGCCCTAAAAACACCAATGGCTATGGAGGAGAAGAAGTGGCTGGAGTTAGTTTGTAAGAAGAACCTCACCAATCAGATATGGAACGATATTCTAAGCAAAAAGAATAGCAGGGGTCTAAAAAAGATTTTCATAGCTAATGCAAAGTGGAGATGCATTGTAGACCTGGTGAAGAGCAAACTTACTGCTGGAAGCCACACATCAGATATTGCCATCTGGATGTTGCCAGTAGTTGATGGGCTAAATAGAGGACAGATATACAACTGGGCACAATTCCTGTCAGACAGGTTACAGGAATTTATGGAATTGAAACATAAAGCATTCTATATGCCTCACCATGCAATAGCCTTATTTCTAGAAGCAGTACGCCTGCAGGTAGCAACAGAGTACAAAGGACCGCTAATTCCAGCGAGTAGGGTGGAACCCTACAAACCAGCTATGTCATACTGGTTTCACTTGGACACCATGGGAACAGGATTAGGTGGGGGTGAACCACGAACGAAGAAACTCAGACAGGAAGCAGCGAAGAGTCTCTCTATGGAAGAATCTTCCAGCCAGGAGGAAGTGGGAGAGGACAGTGCGGAAGATGACACATCTTCAGACTCCCAAGAGGAGGAAATCCGCCTTGGCCATCTGAAGGGCACACTGCGAGATGTTATTTTTTTGCCACCAGGGGAAGGGCCATTACCAGGAGGGGTACCTGAGCACGCAAAGATTCACAAAACCACTAGCACCATGGCAGATGGAGGAAGTACCATGATGAGTACGGAGGAAGAAGGGAATAGGCAGGAGAAGCTTCTGAGATGGGGAGCCACAAGACTTTCCTTGCCTAGCATGGCTAATCTGATCTCGGCAGACCAACAGACGCAGACCAAGGTCATAGACCTCAGGGGAGGGCAAGTGTGTAACCACAAGATAAGACTCCACACCTCTCAAGGTATTGAAGTAACCCAACTAGTGGCCTTGGTGGTACAGGCCAATGAGAAAAGGGGCTCAGAAGGTACGGTGGGACAGAAAGATATACAAGGGGAGGATGTAGGAGAAGAGGGAATTTTGGAAGAAGCTGATAGACTGTTGGAGGAAGTGGGAATGGTACTTCCACCTTCACCACCACCCAGCAAGACCAGAGAGGAGGACACAACAGGGACCCAAAATCAACCCCACGGTGAG
The DNA here is from genome assembly GCA_027943335.1 of Chamaecyparis obtusa. Classification (NCBI taxonomy): domain Eukaryota; kingdom Viridiplantae; phylum Streptophyta; class Pinopsida; order Cupressales; family Cupressaceae; genus Chamaecyparis; species Chamaecyparis obtusa. The sequence continues at coordinate 1,949,139 of BSBK01003738.1, forward strand.
ACCAGGATGATCACATTGGAAGATAGGGCAGCAAGGTTCCTTAAGGAGTTGGTAGCTATGAAGCAGGCCACAAAGGAAATCATGGAGTAGACCAAGAGCTAGAATGGGGAAGCCATAGTCGAAGCAACAAAGTCCCTAGAAGCCTTCGTGAAGGGAGCTTGTGAAACAAATTGGAGCTTACTCCAGCAGGGGGGATACACAGGAAAAGAAATTGCAGAAGTATGGATAACGGCGGGCATCATACCACATGAACAAGGGCAGGCACCACTCATGCACACTCTGGCAGAGATAGAGGGGGCCTTTAGGAAGACCTACTTGGAGCTCCAATAGGAAAGGGGGCTGACTAGTGGCATGAAGGAGTGGGCAGAAGAAAAGGCTACTTGGTAGAAGGAACGAGTGGAGCTGGAAGAGAAGGTGGCAAAAGTGGAAGCAAAGAAGATGGATGTTTTGCGGGTTCTCCAAGGAGTTCGGGCCAAGCAGAAGTTGGCAAAAAGAGATTTGTCACACATTCGGGAACAAGCTTCGAATCCAGGGACGTCTTCACAACCCATTAAAGTTTTTATGTTTTCAATTGTCATCTGGTTTGTTAGGATTCAGTTGGTTTTTCTCCCTTGGCTCTCACAAGCTTATTATATTTTAATTCAAGCTCTTTGAAGTACAAAGGAGATTTTGATTATATGCAGGCTAACAAAGTTAAAGTCTAAATACTAAATATTGAAAGCTGCCATTGTGCCACAAAGCCATAGACCTCTTTGAATCCTTCTCTTCCCATCCCCATCTTCAATGATCCTCCTACTTCCTCTCTTGCAACAATCTATCTAATCTCCCAACACTGTCAATGCCATAGCCAAAATCCTTTTATTATCACCTCATGTTGCAGAATTTAAACCTTCACTATTCCTACTCTTGCCTTTCTCCACATTCTTTGATCTTCATTATTTTCTTTCCTTCATCATATACAAACCACTATAGCATAATAACAGTTACTAGGGTTTGTATTCTAGGCACTTGCTTTTCTAGATACACCACCATTTACTCCTCTGATGAGGTCACACACTCCAAACCTTCCTATGCACTATTGTTGAGGCTAGAACAAACCGAATAGGGAGCTGACAGAAGCATTTTCCCATACAGCAGCCACAATTTCTTGTCCCTATCTTCAACTGTCTACAACTCTGGTCTAGAGCATGACAGTCATATCCTGCAACTACAAGTGGAGTCAGGATCAGGAATTTTGGTAATCATTTCCAGAAAGTTTGAAATCTGTTGTGCACATAGACACCAGCGTCTGGACAGACACGTGCCTTTTCCTGTGCAGGCAGCAGTGCCCCAGTTGCAAAAGCATTCAAATCCGGCTCAAATTTTTGCAGAACATTCTCTCTTAGCCCCTGATTTCACTTCCAGCTTAAAATCAGAGTAACCCAGGGACACGTCCCCCCCCTAAAACCCAACCGTCCCCATCCCCGTCCCCCACCCGGGACGTGGGGACGGCATTTCCTCTCATTGGGCGGAGCAGCCGTTCCACCGCCATCCCCGTGGGGGACGTCCCCCCGTCCCGAACGGGGACAAGGGGACTTCTGGACGTCCCTCGACCCTAAAGGGGACGCCCAGAAGTCCCCCGCCCAGGCAGCGTCAAAAAGTTAAAAAAAAAAATAAAATACAAATTTTTTATTTGTTTAATAGGTTACTTTGTAACCCTAAACATGTGTGGGGCCCGTCTAATATGTTATATTGCAATGAAATGCTTTGTAGATTCATTTGTATTGAGTTTTTCATTTCTATGTTTTTGCAACAGCAGCAAGAAGAAGAGTGAATAGCTAAAAAAAGGTTGATTATAAGAGTGAAAAGATTGATTGCAAGTCAAAGAGGAGTGAGAAAGAGCAAGAAGAAGAGGAGGAAGAAGATTCAACACATTGTGCAAGAGATTTCTCAAGAAAAAGGTAGGGTTTGTAACTCATTTTTCATTTTTGTTTTTTTTTCTCATGTTCATTGTTTTAGTTTTAGTTTTACGTTTTACAGTTTTATATTTCTTGTTGTTTCATTTCTTATTAAGTTATTAACTTATTTCATATTTGATTTCATAATTATAAATTTCATTTCTAGAAATTGAAATTCTTATTGTTTAATAAATTAATTTAAAAATTTAATGTAGGGCATAGGCTGAAAATTTTCAGCCTATGCCCTACATTAAATTTTTAAATTGATTTATTAAACAATAAGAATTTGTGTTTCTAGAAATGAAATTTCAAATTTATAACTATGAAATCAAATAACTTAATAACTTAATAAGTTAACTTAAAAATTTAATGTAGGGCATAGGTTGAAAATTTTCAGCCTATGCCCTACATTAAATTTTTTAATTAATTTATTAAACAATAAGAATAGCCTGAAAATTGCAAGTCTGAAACCATGTATTTATTCATTTTTTTTTCATTTGGTGAAATGCAGTGTCAAAATGAGCTCCCACAGTTTTGATGCTGATGAGGTGGATTTGCAAACTCATTCTCATAGTAGCACTGATAGTCATTCAGATTATGAACCTGAGCATGGTGATGATCATGACATTGACACCAATGAGGGGGATGAGCAAACTGAGTCCACAGATAGTTGGCCACCTGGTCCACCATCTAATGATTGTCCCTCCACAATTTTGGCAAGGTGGGCTAGGGGTGCGTATGATCCTAAATCTCCTCTTAGACAGTTTGCAATGAGGATAGCAAACCCATCACAATTAGGTGGCACAAGGAAGTGGAAATGCAACATTTGTAAGACAGAATGGTTCGGTAGCATCACTAGAGTGAATGCACACTTCCTTTTTTGGACAGGCAAAGGTGTGGGACCATGTAAGTTTTTGGAAGATCCTAAAAATTTGCATTATAGAATTGAATTCAACAAGCTATGGAGTGTTCCAGATGAATTGGGAATTACAATGCCTACTACTTTATTTGGTAGGCAACAGATTCAGAATATTCAGCAGGCTCATGAGCAGCGTATACAGGAGCAGCCACATATTCACACTCCTAGATCACAGCAGAGAGCAACATCATTGGGAGGGACAGCCTCGGGACCTTCTTCCACTTATAGTGCTTTTCCTGGAGCACAGCCGAGCAAGGGGAAACGAAAGGTGACACTTGAAAGTAACCCCATAGCAGATTTGTTTAATGCACGCATGAAAGAGGAGATAGAGGATGCCATTGGGAGACACACTTTTTTGCCAATGGCATACCACTTCATGTAGCTCGATCTCCTTATTATAAGGAGATGATGCAATTGGTGGCGAGGGGGGGAGGACCATCATTTGTGCCACCAGGTGAGCACAAATTGAGGACCACAATCTTGGATAAAGAGTATGCCAAGATCGGTGCAACAATGGAGAGCATGAGGGCAGTTTGGGAGGAGTCTGGATGCAGCATTGTCATGGATGGGTGGACGGACATTAGGAACCGTCCACTCATCAATATCATAGTTACATGCACAGAGGGCCCATTCTTTCTCAGGGCAATTGATTGTTCAGGCCATCGAAAGGATGCTGATTTCAGTTTGACATCCTTCGGACAGCTATTGAGGAGATTGGGCCACAAAATGTGGTCCAAGTAGTGACAGATGCAGCACTCGTGTGCAAAGCTGCAGGGAAGTTTATTGAGGCAGCCTATAGACAGATATGGTGGACTCCATGTTGTGTGCATGTCATGAACAATGCACTCAAGGACATGGGTAAGATTGACTGGATTAAGGGAGTGGTCAGCGATGCTAGAGATGTGCAGATGCATATCTGCAACCACCACACTTCACATGCACTCTTCAGGAGCTTCGCGAAGGAGTTCTTGAAACCAGTTGAGACTAGATACGCATCCTATTTCATTCTTTTGGAGAGAATGCTTGAGTTGCAAGAGCCACTGCAACTCATGGTTATGACGAATGAGTGGAATCGATGGGATGGATCCAAGACAGAACAGGGGCGGAGGGTGAAGGAGATAGTGAAGAGTGATGTATTTTGGGGTGATGCAAAATACATAGTCTCTATCATCCATCCAATTTTTCAAGTCATCAAATATGGGGATGGGGATGCACCTAGCCTTGGAGAGGTGTATGAGTGCATTGATTCTATATGCTTGGCCAAATGAGGACAATTGTGCAAGAGAAGGACCCCACTTTAGCCTTCTATAATGACCACATTCGGCCTATTATTCAGCGGAGATGGGACAGCCTAAACACTCCCTTACATATGGCTGCTTATGCATTGAATTCGAAGTGGTACATACCTAGGCCTGGCAGAGTAATACCACTTAAGGATGATGAGGTAATTGAAAATTCATATCATCATCATGCTTGATGCTACTCATTTTAATCATCTTTATGTCTTATTAATAATTCAAAATTGAGAGTTCTATTTCATTTGCCAATGATTTGAATTTTTGTATTTTTTCAGGTGAAGGAACGGTTCTTCAAGTGCATTGATAGGATGTATGATGCAGAGACTGTTGGGAAGGTTCGCATTGAGTGGACCAAATTTGCTACTCTTAGGGGTTATACAGCTACAGCAAAGGCGGACATAAAAACTATGGCACAAGAGGATCCGATTTTGTGGTGGAATTGCCATGGACCAAAATCAACAACTACCACACTAGCCATTCATCTTTTGTCTCAGGTTTCTACTTCTTCAACTCAATAAATATTTTAACTTTTTTAAATTTATTATTTAACTTTAGATTCAACGTCTTTTCTAAATTCTCAATTTCTCACACTAGTCATTCGATTGAAATTTGATAATCTCAGGTATCTAGTTCTTCAGCTTCTGAGAGGAACTGGTCTACATATAGCTTCATCCACTCTCTTAAGAGGAACAGACTTACCTTTGAGAGAGCAGAGAAGTTAGTGGCTGTACATAGTGCCTTGCGTATCACTGATCGTAGGACACGTGTGTACAAGGAGAGCCCAGCAGCACGATGGGATGTAGAGCCAGAGGAGCCATCACAGATTGATGATGATGATGATGCTTTAGATGCAGGGCTGGTCAATGTTCCTTTAGAGACTCTTAACCTTGGAGATAGTTCTGATAATGATGACTTTGCCGACCCCGAGATGCATGATTAGAGGCCTCCTTGGCATTTTGATTTTGACATTTGATGTTTGTACTTGTTTTGATATATCATATACGCAACTCAATGTAACATTGTAATACAGTAATCATCTTTATGATGAGTTAGATACTCATACCTTTGATATTCATATTTAATATTTATTATGCTGATTAATAGAAGTAGAACTCTTATGCTGATTGGAGTATTTAAATTTTAAGATTTATTGTTCAATGTCCAATGCAATGTTCAATGATTCAATATATTAAGTTTAACAATGCAATGTTCAATGATTTTATGTCTTACACTCTTATATTGTTATACATCTTTTCATAACTACCATTTTAAGTACCACATGTATAGTATATACTATATACACCCACCCCACCCCCCCCCCCCTGTCCCCCGCCGCCATCCCCCCGCCGTCCCCAAATTGAGGCCCCTTTGTCACCCCGTCCCCGAAACTCGTCCCCCCCGTCCCCTAGGCCAGTGTAACTATGCTTAAAATCCTTGATTGAACACGTCCTTCTAAACCCTTTTCCCAATTCCTGTATTTATCGTGTATATCAGATTGGTGAGGTTGCAAAACTGAATATAGTTAATAATCTGATTTAATACACCAGTTGAATTGCACAAACAATAAAATTTTAAATTTTACATTAATAGAGTATAATAGGCATTACTAAATATAATATTTAATGATACACTGGAATTTTAGTACTGCGCTCAATATGAACAAAACTAACAATTAACCTGCATAAAATCTGCCGGTCAATGCTCGCAGAGCTGCAGCAGCGTGTTCCTCTTCCCTGAATTGCACATATACATTACCAACCTGGAAAAAACATTAAATGTTAAGAATTGTATAAATTAAACATCAAATTCCCATGGAATATTTTAAAATGTTTCTATAAGCTATGTCAAAAGGACAATAGGCATTACCATATGATCTGCTAAGTTGTCACAAACATTAAGGCTTTCAATCTCGCCATACTTGTTGAGCTCCTCAAATAAATCTTCATAGAAATCCTGAAAGGAATCATTACAAATACATCCACAAAAGTCAATTCTATCCCTATGTGTCAGAAAACAAAACAAATAACAAACAAGGAAATAAAAAGAAGCCCACGGAATAGAAATTTAAGCTACATGGAGATTTCAAGTTTCAGACAGCGCACAGCAAAAGTTCAACCCAGAATGTTTCTACACCCAGTTCAACAATAAGTGAAGTTACTGTTAGATTCTTGTACCGCACTACCTCAAAATGTTCCTGAATCTTTCGAGGATCCATAGCATGACCCTGTGGATCCATGCCTGGGGTCACCATATCTGGCCTCTGATACATGTTAGATAGAAGAATAGTCGGACTAATGCTAGGCCTTGTGTGCAAACGTGAACATCGATCCCCATGCCTGCAAGCCCCGATTTTAAAATAGAATGGGCAATTTACCCTATCTTTCTCAGTACCAAATATTGAAGCTAAATGTTCTGCCATAGATTCAAACCGCTACAGAAAAGCAAATAGCATAGAATCAGTTACACCTGTGTTTTCCAGATATCAGCAACCTGTGAAGAGAAAGAACGTGATTGATGATTGCAAGAATGGAAAAAGATTTGGACATAAAAAAGAAAGAAAGTAGTTAAGCCTGTGTAATGTTATTTAATTCCATGCTCTTGTATTAGAATTATGTAAACTAATTATTTATTAATCACAAACGTTCCATAAATTAGGACACGTCTTTTAGTCAAGAAGTTAAACAGCTTGTAAAATCAACAAACTCTACAAAACATAGCACACTTCACTAATGGAAACATCTAAAGGACTGTCCAATTTTCAACATGACTAGAATGCAACAAAATGTGCTGGTAATGGAGAATTTTCCGACACTAGATGTCATAGTTTGGTCCATGGAACATTCAACAAGTTCCGGTAAACATAGAAAAAACAGACTCGTTGAAAACATCCATTGAATTAGAAAAGTGTGCATGGAATTTGGTTAGCCAAGATTGCAACAGGAAAACCTCAGATTAAACTATGGAAACTTAAAAACAATGCAACACTTAGTAAAAATACAAGGATAAAAAATCAGAAACACTTTCTGAAAAAGTCAGGCAAAACTTGGGAAACAGCAAAGCAATTACAGAGAGTCACAAACAGTTGCAGGTTTTTTATTGTGATACTAAAATGATGTATTTGAGATCATTAATCATACGTATTTGTAAGAGGTTATAATGAAACAACAAAAGTGAAGAATTATCAAACGTGGCCTCAAATAGCCCTGCTGAATAAACCCTACAAAAGCAAATGAAAAACTTACTTGCAAGAGAAAACTCAAAGAAAATTCACATCTATGCAGCAATCGCCTTATGCAATGAAAAGCGTAAAAGATCTTCCGATTCAAAACCTTGCGGAAACCCTCGATAATTTCGACCTGCAATTTTTAGCTCTCAGGTGCCTAGCACCATGGCGGTATGCTTCTTATATTCTGTCGCGAAATTGGGTCTGGCTTATTAAAAGCTCGATCGAACGGCTGACGGAATCGCTATAATTTCCTCGTAGACTTTAAACCGTTGTATTCGTCCAAAGGATAACAGAACTAAAGCACTTGTCCCATAGAGAACGCCTTGTTACTGAAGAATGTTCGAGAAGACTAGGTAGAAATGAATGGAAGTGCCCTTGTGCCTCTTGAGTTTTGGTTTTTTAGTTTTTTATCTTTGTCTTTTTTAGTTCCTGTACTATAGCATCCACTAGATGTCAATTTTTATTTTAAATTCACCAATCAGATTATAGTATTTTTGCAATGACATGTAGAATATAAACGTTCCTTATTTCAATATTGAATTCTTAAATTTTGAAAAATATTTATTCTATTTTTCCTATACGTTCGTATGTGAACAGTCATAGTGGAGCTTGTTGACGAATTGTTCAGGATATTAAAATGTAAAAATCAAATATCTTTTAATTACCTAAAATGTTGTCCACGGAATCATCATTGTACTATTTTTAATCTGTGGATGAAATTCCATTTACCATCTGAGTCTGATCTCTTCAAATGTGTGCATAGTTGGGAGCTTTTATTAGTAGATCAGGGAAATCTGAAAAAAGTAATGGATACATGCACATAGCGACAACAAGCAGTATTCATAGGTACAAACAAATCAGTAAAGCTTGTAGATATTTTTACTAGAGTGTAAGTTACTTCTAAATTTATGTGGCCCTAAATTTGCAATGGATAATTGATTTGACAACATGAAAAGATTTATGATAGCAAAGGATGAAGTCCATGATTAAGTCCATTGTCAGCATGAATTTTGCATTCAAGTTAGCTGTTAATAGGTACTTTAAAGGCTAGATATTATTTGGCAGATGCAAATAGTCGAGAAAGGTTTGGGAAATTGTGGCAACAGTGATCTAGGTAGGTAGGTGAGAAGATTTGTATGCATTTAATAACTTTCGTGAAACACTGTTGGGCCTTTATCACCGCTGATTTTTTTTGCATTTCTCTAGAACCATCTAATCACTTTAAATGTTGGTGGTCAGAGGGAGTAGAAATTAAGAGAAGACGCGGACTATTTTCATTCTTTGGAGTGTGTTTCATTCTTTGAAGTGTGTTTCATCCTTTTATGAAGTCTGTGGTAGCGAAGAGGTAAGCGCATCGTTTGTTTCCCTGAATAAAAATTTGGAACAATCATTCCTTTTCTTTTTTGAGGACTGTCTTCTTATAATTTGTCTTCGTATTTTTCCTTTTCAGCATTGAATCTATCTATTGCAGTTCTGTGGGTAGTGTTCTCGCTTTGAGGTAAGTGCATGCCATGGAAAAAAGTTGTAACCTAAGTTTTGTTAATGTTTTCGTGCTATAAGTTGCTTTCATGTCAACAATTTGTTCAATTTTAATTCCCACTGTCTTTCTAGAGTTTAGTCTGAATGAGTCAAACTCTCCAGATGTTTCCTTAATTTATATTGTTGGAAAAATGTTTAAAAGAGGATATGTGTAAAAATTTAGATATGCAGATGTATCTACTCTCATTCTATCAATTTTGATACTATCGATCTTGAAGTTGTATGAACTATAACGATTGATTTATTAAAGGTTTATCTGCCTTAAAAAAAATTCACATAGGAGACCCAAATGGCAGTTGTTCTAGCATATTAATTAGTTCTAGAATGTAAAAGTCTTGTCACGCCTATACATGGTTATTTTATTTTCCAGCTTAAAACAATGTTATTTGGCTTAAATTCACCAATGCAAACATTTCCAATGATAAGCCATTCTTTCCAACTTCAAGTTGAAACTCTAGATTCAAAAAATTGTTTGGAAAATATTGACCCTATTGACCAACAACCCCATCCGTATTATTTCCGCAAACATAAGTTCAAATGTTGCAAGCAAATTGAGCGTCACAACTTCTGACTAAGACAAAGGGCTTTCAGATTGTTTGACATCCATGATAATAAAAGAATGTTGGGTAGGGCTTGAATCAACCACAATTGTCTTCCCATTCCCAATTTCACGTGTCATGGTTTGTGAATCAATTTCATGTTGTAATCCACATAGCGAGAGCATTTCCATCTTACGATTTCAGTTTGAAGATTGAATTGACACTCATCGAGAGCCATTTCAAATGTATTAATGTTGCTATGCTTTACACTTTCTTCTTCAAAAATTTTGCAATCCTCAAACACCACTATGCTACTTTGATAGTTCTTTTTTGTTGTCGAGGAAAAGCAATCATGAGAACCATTTACAGCTTGACCGTGTCGTTGTTCAAGAATTTTTAGAGATAAGGTTAATGAATTGTGTGTTTGTCATTGTGTCCTCACAACTTCTTATGCTTCTGTTAAGAAACTTCAAAGAAATTATCCGTCAAATTTTGGGCAAAGTCGAAAACATGAAAAGGAAGGCACAATAGAAAGCCTAATCAACATGACATACAACTTAGACGGGATGTATCTCCACAATATTAGGGTTACAGGTGGCAAACATCATGGCAATATTGACTGAAGGAAACCTAATGTGACTCCATATCATTGTCAATCACAAGACTAAATTAGATTGTCATTATATTAATATTATAGTTGGCTCTGATTTTTTCAATAGAATCCATGGTTTTTTAATACATGCAAAGACTTCAAAACTATGAAAATACAAGAAGCCACAAAATATGCAAATTGATCTAGTGCAATATGATTAGTGAATATTTGTGTTGCACTGAATGGTAGACATCCTTGAGTTTTTTTATCTTTGATGAGAAAATTAAATAAGTATGGGAAAATAATATATGGACACTAATCACAACTTGGTAATCCTTATAGTTTATATTAATAAATTTTGTACATGAATCTAGTGTAAGGTCATTTTGTGCAAGTGAAAAATTAGGGTAGGTTTTTGGTAGATATTCATATATTGAATAAATCTAATAATATTGCAAAAAAATATTTTAATAGTGTAACCTAAAAAATTGATTTTAATGTTTCAAATATTGTGAATTTAAATTTAATTTATATTTGGTTCTTTTCAACAAAGTGAAATTGAAAATATATTTGCATAATTTTTTTAATTATTTATTGAATACATTGGAATAAAATTGATACAATTTTAAATTTAATTAGATTTATATAATATTTATGTTTGGAATACATTTTATATTAGAATAATATTATATTCCATCTTACAAAATAATTTTAAAAATGGGTTAAAAAAGTATAATACATATATATAAATATTTGAGCCTTTAAAATAATGTGAAATGCCATTAATTACAATATAAATTATGGTAGATTTAAATATTTCTAAATAAAATATTATCTATATAAAAAGTCATTAAAATATTGAAACTATTACATATATTGTTAACATATATAAAATCTATTGAAAAATATAATAGTAGAGTGTACAAATTTAAATCGCTAAAATTTTGGAATTACATACTATTTATAGAATCATTTTTAAAATTTTATTAATGTAATACGTATCAAAAAATCTATAATAATTTTTGGACCAAAATTTTAATTTTTTAAATTGTAAAATAGGAAAAATAAATACATAAAAATTTATTATACTAAATATTAAGAATTACCTCTAGCATTTTTACTTTACATTTTATGTGTCATTTGATATGATTTGTAGATTTATTTATACTTGTATTTCTAAATATTTTTTCAATAGTTTTAAAAAACAAATTAATTTTTCTTTATTGAAATCTTATTGCATACTATATTTTATATAATATAAATATTTTTTAATGATATTATAATTATATTTATTTTACTTATTAATTGCTATTATCAGGAGTGATTGCAATAATTATTCATAAAATTTATGTATTATATGATGTTCATGATGATGTTTGTAAAATTATATGAGGAATATTCTAATTGCTTTTTGAGCTAGAAACTCAGACCCATTTAAAATTCTTCCACTAAACTATCATTATTTGGACTGAAAGCGAAATCAAACCTAGAAAAAACATATTTCAAATAATTTTTTAACATTTTGATATTCATAGGAAAATGAGGCAATTCCATTTCTAGTCTACCCATTTCTTCATTACAAAAGGAAAGAGCAAAATCTCTTTTTTTGCAATACCACTCCATTTTTTTTCTACTAAAAACTAATGGTACTGTATACTACATGAGTCACAGTTTTGACGTTATGTCATGCTTTCTATATAAGTGATAGGCATAATACATTACATTTTTTACACTAAAATTTTGCACAAAAACTTTTAATAATTTGTTAATTAATATATTTCGTAATAGACTATATACTTGTTTATTTATGTTTGAAATTGTAATGGTATGTGGAAAATGGGCTCAAGTGACTATTTTAATGCATTTTACAAAGCGATCACCATATTTAAATAAATTTATTGCCCTCATTTTATTTGGTAGATCTTAAGGCCTTTTTTTAGTCGGATTGTCGATGCAAAATGATTGAATTTTTCTTTGAATGATTTTGCACATTTAGGGTTGTTAAGACAACTTTTTGAGTTGGATCAGCCACAAAGCGAAGCAAATACTTTGACATCAAGTTCACGGTAAGTTCGGAAACATATCTTCAAGAAGTAGTTTACAATTGTATTTTCATAATTTGTCTATTTGTTCTCTCGTACAACTAACAAAACCATGAGAAAAGAACTATTGTAAAATGCTACTTCACATGCTGTATGAAAAATAAATGTAAGTTTACACTTATTATTAGTTAAAGTCATATTTTTGTAAGTTAGAAATTTTAAATTTGAAAGTTTCTTTTTTGTTCCCAACTACTTGTTACATTAAATTACATTTGAAAAGCGTGTGGAAAAATGCATAGATGCATAGAGGATTCATAACATAATCACATCTTTTATTTTTTTGCATTACCTAAATGATTTTAAAGACTGTATCGTGACAAAATTTAGATACATTCATAAGATACTTCACCCCAAATACATTGATTTAAATTTTCGACACCCTCGATATCTAAATCTTCAAATTGTCAATGTGAACTCTAAGCCAGATTTTTGAAAGTTAAAATGAGCAAACGAATAAACATTCCAAGACCTAAATGGGACTGTCCAATCATAGGTGCAATCAATTCTATCACATTGCGACGTGTATTCACCATTCATTGTTCATGTGTCGAAGAATCATTGCAATCCATACTAGATGAAAATTATTTGGCAAATCATTCTGGAACAATTTTGTACTCAGACATTGTGTCTCGATTCTTATCAAAATCCATGGACTTGTTGGAAAATTGTGAGCTTGTAATGCATTTGGCTAATGCATATATGTACAAGAGTACTTCAAAGCCCCAGGCGGGTACAAGGAAGTTATTGATGCATATGTTGGAGACAAAGGGGATGCTTTTGTTGGAGGATTATTCTCTCATGGTTCACTTAAAGAATGTGAATCATTGTCTTGTGTATATAGTGCTCTCAAAAAAGCATTGTCTGGTAGTGTAATACCCCAAAAATGGGCTATAAGTTCATTAATCTCCTACATCGACAATTCGAATGAAATCGACATCAAAGTCCTAATCTAAGGCACATCTAAACATCATCGAATCATAATTGATTATCTTAAATTCTGCATCGGGGAATATTCCTAGTAATATTCCTAATCATCTTAATTATCTTTAATTTAATGATTATTTGGCAATAAATCACATTTATCCTAAGTTTGATTAATTGAATATTTTCATATTTAATTAATTAGATTTAATATTTGCCACTTAATTGTTTAATTAAATTTAATTCTATCTATTATTAATTGTATTATTTAATTTTGACAATAGATCAAAATTTCTATCTTTAATTGATTAAATTCTTATTTAATTAATTAAAACATGTTGTCATTATTTAATAATATAATTTTTAATAAAAGTTTGGTAAAATAGTTAATTAACCCATAAATTAATTATTTTATTTCAAAAATCAGTTGAGTTGAGGATAAATCACTTTATTTATTTATTTAATTCTTAATTATTATGCATATTCAAAAGAAACAGTTAAACTCCCAATCAGAAAATCAATGCAAGTTATTGACTTTTTGGAACTCAACATCTTTTTGGAGTTCAAAAAGCTGATCTAAACTCTAATTTGAGTTAAAAAGCTGTTTTTGCATGATTTTGAGAATTAACTATCTTTCATGATCAGATAACTCAAAAATCAAGATGAGTTAATTTGAGTGATTTATGGCTTTTCCCATGCACCTCCAAAGCCCTGGATTTCTATAAATTAAGGCTTTAGCTCTTCACAAATCATCTCATATTTTGCACAATCACGCTGGAGAATTGGAATTGAAGAATCAAAGCTCTTGCGAATCGACATCTTTGTGAGATCAATCTTATTTTTGCATTCATATTTCATATCATTGTTAGATTAGCATAGCATATCAGTTTTCATATAGATTAATTTCATATCAGTTTTTCATTCATTCTTATTGCATAGAAAAATCCAAAAAAATAGATTAATTGCATTCAATTTCATATCCATCTTTTGCATTCAAATCCTTCATTTAGGTGTCGTCTAGGTCACTGATCTCGATAATAATCTGAGAACATTAATCTCGCACCTATTAGAAGGCAGTAAATCGCTTGGTTAGATTAGATTTCAATTTTGCACGATTTTGATTATCACTAACCTCTAATGTTTTACTGAGTGTTGTGTCTACAGATCAGGTACAATTTTCACACACACAGGTAGATGTGAACTTGTACTTACGCATGCCTTAGATGCTCATCGCCTTCATTTGGGTGAGCAAATCATAAAAAGAATTTCAAAAGTCTACAATTCACTAATGTATCTGAAAATGCATATGCCACCTTATATTGCTCCTACAGGTTTGGCAAGCCCATGTGCTTTGGAATCGGTTGTCCCTAGAGAGAATGACAATTGTGAGGAACCTTCCTCTCAATTTTCTCCACAGTATTGATGACCTTCTACATTTGTCTAAATGTTTTTAATTCAGCACTGTTGTAATACCTTTATGTAGTGCTCCATTATTATATTAAGAACTTTACTTCTATGAAGAGTATAGCATTGGAACATGTTCAATATGTTCAGCCCTCAATTATACAGATCATTATACATATTACTAGAATCTGTTTATTGGACACTATTGTTGAAGGAAGATGATTTAGGTTTAACAATTGGAAGATTCATATAACTTTTGTGGCTGTGAATTTAATGGGATAGATGTGAATCTTAATCTTTTAAACTATTTTCCAATTCTTCAACCACTATACAAATATAACTATCATCCCATTTATTTTCAATAATAGGCATTTTGAATACAACTAATGCAGGTTGACAAAGCACCAGACACCAAAACTGCTATCACATTTCAAAGTTGGTGAAGCAATATAGTAGTGCATCTTGGAAATGGATGTCTCTTTCTATGATGACAATATGGTGTTTGGTGCAGCAGTCCTAATAGTGGAAATGTGCATCATCTCGCTACTTCTTTTCATGGTGAAAGACACACCCTATTTCCTCATGTTGTTGACATGCAACATAGTACTTTATTATGTATTTGTACTCATAATCCAATAAGACATGTTCTTTTAAAATTGATGTGATATAAACAATGCACATAAGAACTAATTCTTTTATAGATTTCCATAGTCTTTCTATGGGCGCATCTTTGATTACTCAATAACTATGGCTATCATCTAATTAAAAAGAGAAACATAGTTAATGTAGTATCATTATATATTATTAATTATCTCTTTAAATTTTTTAATTGGCCTACAAAATTGTACATGATAATGAGTAGAATGTTAGAGAAATCAACTTTTGAATCATACAATGAGGTCAATTTCAATTGTGAAAATATATTGATGATTTCAAATAAAATAAGGAAATGGTCCAAGCATAGCCAATATAAAGGTGTTAGACAACGCCCATGGGACCAATATGTTGTAGAGATAAGGGATCCGAAAACTAAACACCGGCATTGGCTTGGCACATTTGAAACTGTTGAGGAGGCCGCTATTGCATATGGGAAGGCTGCATTATGCATGGAAGGAATCAAAGAAAGACCAACTTTTTCTTCTGATACTTTGCAAACATACAACATTATGGAAGAAAATGCAATGTCATCTCTACCATTGGTATCCACTTCCAAAGTACAACAAGATAAAAAAAAAGTAGGAGTGCAAGTTATGTTTCATGCTTTAACCTTCCTGACGGTGTCAAATTATAATCTGCATCAATGGACAATGTTACTTGCGATATAAATCTTGTTATGCAAAGTGATTCAATCATACCACATACATGTCAGATTGAATTTGTAGGCC